>CM065707.1:26210701-26234929 GCA_017654935.2 Phymorhynchus buccinoides
TCTCTCTCTCGCTCCGCTCTCTCTCTCTCTTCTCTCTTCTCCTCTCTCACACACACACACACACACACACACAACAACACACACACACACACACACACACACACACACACACACACACACCACACACACCACACACACACACACAAAACAAACAAACAAACAAGCAAAAACACATGCACACTCTCTCTCTAACGTTTCTCTCTTTGTCTGCACTTGTTTGTCCTTTCTTACTTGCCCTACCCCCCCCCCCTCTCTCTCGCTCTCTCTCAGTCTCTCCATCTCTACTCTCTCTCTCTCTCTCATCTCTCTTTCTCTCCTCTTCTCTCTCTTCTCTCTCTCTCTCTTCTCTTCTCGTCGTCCCTATAATGTGGGAGATTTTGTAATAATAAAATAAATGTTTCTTCCTTTGTTGAGCATATTATCTTGTTTGATTTTGTGTGTTTAACAGAGACATTTGTTGATAAATCCTTTGATTATGATGGAATATTTTGTGACTTTCTCAAATTTGTTGCTCCAGTTTTAGAAATTATCTTATTTTGGCAGAAACTCTGCGGGAGTTTTGCTTCTTATTAAGAAACATTTATAACGGTTTATAAAAGAAATAACTATTGATTGTGCTAATGCTGTAGCAGTTAAATTAGACAAGTGTGTGCTTGGAATTGATAAAGATGTAGTTTTAGTTGGTTGTTATATTGTTCCAGAAGGTGGGCCTCTGTATAATACCACTGAATTAAAAGACGGTGTTGTCATATTAGAAGAAAGTTTACTTCAGGCTATTGGAGATGATGATGTTTACGTGATGTTATGCGGCGACCTAAATGCCATAACTAGTTTATACCAGCCAAACAATGACGACATACTAAACTTTGAACCTAGCATACATTTTTGCGGTGAGGCAGTAGAAGACTATATTAACAGAAGTTCAAAAGATGGCATTCCAAATAACTTTGGGAAATCTTTGCTAGATTTATGCTGTGTATTTAATCTTGATATCATGAATGGATACTGTGAGGGTGACAAGGAAGGGGAGTTTACTTTTGTCTCACCACAGAGGTGTAGTGTTATTGATTATGGGGTCTTGTTCCAGAACTTTTTTCTCATTGTTGCAATATGATTGTTGGAGATTGTCTTGAATCCTGGCATTTGCCCATAGAAATGTTTTGGCAAAATGGTATGGATAAACATGAACAAAAGCAAGAATCTGTTGCTGAAGAAAACATAATTTGGTCTGTTGATAAAGCACATATTTTTTCAAAATGAACAAAATTCTAATGATTTCAGGAAAAAGTTTGACGAGGCATATCAGATGATTAATGTTGATGTAAACAAATGCGTTGTCATTTTTGTCCAAGCTTTATGTGGTGCTGCTGCATGTATGGTAATAATGGTTGGTGGGAGAAAGAAAGGTAAAGATGAATGGTTTGATGATGAATGTAATCGAAAGAAAAGGGAAGTGAGAAATTTACTTAAATCTTTCCAAAGGACTAAAACAAAAGCCAAAATAAAAGAAAAACATACAAAATATGTCACAGAACGGTCAGATTATGTAACAATGAAACGAGAAAAGAAGCAAACATTTGATGAGGAAAAATTAATAAATTAAGAGATTCCATTTATGACTCAAAACAGTTTTGGTCAACAATAAGTACTATTAACTATCGAGCCCTAAGCTATAGTGATACCCCCCTTGACAAAATGGTTCAAACACTTTAGTAGCATTTTTAATAGTTTAGATTATGTAGATGGAAATGAAGAAACGAGTGTGGAACTAGAGGCTGATGATGCTGTTCAACCACTATTTAATGATCCAATACCCAAAGAGGAAATTGTCAATAGTATTAAAAAGATGAAATGTGGTAAAAGTGCAGGCCCTGACAAAATTTTGGGTGAAATGTTAAAACATTCTAATATATTAGTAATTGACTTTCTAGTAGTTCTATTTAACAATATTTTTTATCAAGGCATTTTTCCACATCACTGGGCTAAATCTATCATAATCCCGTTACATAAGAAAGGCGACAAGAATAATCCGGACAACTACAGAGGTATTGCCTTTATTACAAGCATATTGGGTAAAGTTTATACAATATTTTAAACAAGCGACTTACTAAATGGGCAGAAAAAAAAAGAAAACATTATGGAAGAACAAGCCGGCTTTATATCAGGCTACAGTACTACTGACCACATTTTCACTCTATATTCAATAGTGCAGAAATACCTCATCAGAAACAAGAAAATATATGTAGCATTAGTGGATTTCCGCAAAGCGTTTGATTCTGTCAATAGAAATTTGTTATGGAACATACTACGCAATGAGGGGGTAAATGGTAAAGTTTATAAAGCTCTGAGAAGTGTTTATGATTCTGTTCTGGCTTGTGTCCATGATAAAGGAAGGTACTCTGACATGTTTGAATGCCCGCGTGGTGTGAAACTTTATTTTCAATTTTCATTGATGAACTTGCAAGTGAAATAGTCAAAAAAGGTAAACACGCAATTCAGCTAATTTCAGGAGCAATAGAAATATTTTTACTCTTGTTTGCAGATGATGTAATTCTTTTATCAGACACTGTTGTAGGTTTACAAAACCAATTAGATACATTACAGACTGAAGCTGATAAACTTGACCTTGTTGTAAATTTAGATAAAACCAATGTTATGGTATTTCCCCATCTGTTCTGGCTTGTGTCCGTGATAAAGGAAGGTACTCTGACATGTTTGAATGCCCGCGTGGTGTGAAACAGTCTATGATCCTTTCCCCACTCTTGTCTTCCAGCTCATTGATGACGTTGAGTATGAGGTTAACGCGTGTGCGTGTGCGTGCGCGTGTGTATATGGGGTGGGGGTGGGGAGTAGGGGGCAGGGGTGGGGATGGGGGGGGGGAGTGGGGGGATGGTTGGGGTGGTGGTGTTGAAGGGACGTGGGTGTTGGTGTGTTGTGTTATGATTATATGCAATGCATTCTCTAATATGTATTCATTTTCATAGAGATGTATGGTGAGGATGCGTGGGCCAGTTTGTTAGAAATGTTTGTACGAATGGTGAGTGAAAAGCGCATTGAGTTGCTTTGCAAGATTATGCGCTATATGAGCATTATTAATTATTATTATTATTATTATTTCGAAATGGCGGACATTTGTCAGCACATGAAAAGTGGTACTATGGAAACAGCGAAGTAAGTGTATCAAATTCATATAAATATTTAGTTTTTTTTGTTTACTACTAAATTGAGTCTCCATAACGCTTGGACAGAATCTTGTAGGAAAGCTAAAAAAGTACAATAGCAATTTTAAAATCTTTAAGAAAACTTAATTGTATTGACTTTACTATTTTGGGGAAACTGTTCGACTCGCAGATTGAACCAATTCTGACTTACAGTGCAGAGGTTTGGGGATTAAATAGCAATATTGAAATTGAAAAAGTTCATACATATGCAATCAAACGATTTCTTTCAGTACCTCTACACTCCTCAAATAAAATGCTTTATGGTGAGTCTGGTCGCTATCCTTTATACATTAGAACATGGGTAAAGTGCATTAAATACTGGCTGAGATTGCTTCAGCTCCCGCCTCAAAGACTGTGCAGGCAAGCTTATGATATGATGTTAAATCAACTTGAATTTGGTAAACAAAACTGGGCATATTCGGTGAAAACATTATTGATTTCTCATGGTTTCGGAGTAGTTTGGATGTGTCTGGGAGTTGGTTATGAACAATATTTTCTAAATGAATTCAAAGATAGAATAATTGCATCATACAAGCAATATTGGCATGCATCAATGGAAGAGTCTGCTAAATATCGTTGTTGTTTTTCGTTTAAGAACATTTTTGAAACAGAAAAATATATAAAACTTATTGATAACAAATGGTATAGGTTCAGTCTTGCTAGATTTAGATTAAGAGTTATAGGGTTAAACGCATCTAAAAGATGGTACTCTGCTAATACATCCACTCAGCTACCTTGCCCTGTGTGGTGCATCTATTGAAGATGAAGAGCACTTTTTGTTTAAATGTAAGGCCTACGATACTATTCGTGATAAATGTTTAGTTTTTATGAGATGTAGGCATATTACAGGACCAAGGGATATAAGCAGACTGCTGTCCTCTGACAATGAAAAATAAATTA
This sequence comes from Phymorhynchus buccinoides, assembly GCA_017654935.2. Lineage (NCBI taxonomy): Eukaryota > Metazoa > Mollusca > Gastropoda > Neogastropoda > Raphitomidae > Phymorhynchus > Phymorhynchus buccinoides. The sequence continues at coordinate 26,214,823 of CM065707.1, forward strand.
TTTCACTTGCAAGATTTATTGCCCTTGCCTGGACACTCAGAAATACAAAAGCATCTGTTGACAGACAGGCTTTTGCCGCTTCAGTTACTAACATTTGAATGGTCGCCATATAATTGTTATGTCGAGTATGTCATTGAATATGCGTGAGTGAGTGTGTGTGTGTGTGTGTGTGTGTGTGTGTGTGTGTGTGTGTGTGTGTGTGTGTGTGTGTGTGTGTGTGTGTGTGTGTGTGTGTGTGTGTGGTGTGTGTGTGGGTGTTTGTGTGTGTGTGTGTGTGTGTGTGTGTGTGCGTACGTGTGTGTGTGCGCGTGTGCGTGTATGTGTGTATGTGCGATCGGGCGTATGCGCACGCAGAGGTGAGCCTGCATGAGTGGTTGCATTTATGTGTGTGAAGTGTGGAAGTTTCAATTTACGCTGTTGTTTTGTTTGCGTAAATAGCTGCTTTGACTTGTTTATTATAATTGAATGACTGGCGGGTGCAGTCAATATGATGATCCTTTTTGTTTGTTATTTTCTTATAATTATACTTGTTTCCGCTTGCTTTGATTATTAGTTAATTTCAAATCATGTGTCCCCTTGCCATGAAGATTGCATTGTCAATGGCAATTAAAACATATCAAGTGTCAAGTGTCAAGTGTCTCTCTCTCTCTCTCTCTCTAAAAAACAAAACAAAACAACACTAGCACATGCAATTGTACATACCAAACTATTGATTTCAAAGTCTTGCGAGTTCGCTTCGAGTTACATATCACCTTTCAATGACAGTGAGTCATTTCAGATCCTAACGAGCCCATTCATTAATAAGAATTGTTCCGAAATAATTAAGGGGAGTAATTTCATGGTGTGTGGGAGTGATCTTGCCTAATTCAATCGGTCAAACAGGGGGGGAGGGGCACTCTACCTTCAGGCAGATCCCCAGCTCTCGGCTCGCGTGCTTCATTATACATACATCACTTAGAACACTGTGCGTCATTTTAAAATTGATGTCATTTATATTTTTCTGTTACATTCTGCAAGTTCTCTCAGTTTGTGGATACTGGACGCCCCTCATTTAAAAAAAAAAAATTTGCAAGTCGCTGACTCGCATCCTGCGGTTTCAAGCTTCGACGCCATTGTTGCTATGGAATTTGACCGAGTAATGGAGGTAAGCATTTCTATTTGTCACGAAGTGCTCTCCCCCAGTTATTTTTCCGAAAATCGTCTATTGAGTAGAACACGAGTTCTTTAAAAAAAAAAAAGAAATTGGAACAAACATTTTAAGGCCCTGATCGACAAATCCGACTTTAGTCGTACGACTATATCGCCATCCAACTGTGCCGACGTCTGTGAGGCATGAATCTGATGAAATGCTACTGTCTACATAAATCTGACGAAATCCTACTGGTTTATATTCACTCTATTCATGTAGATCCACAACGCACAAATCTGGACCCAGACGGATTAGTTTTTTTTTGCTAGAAACACGTCGAGATCACCAGAAAGAAAGCCTTTTCAATGATCGGAACACCCACTTTGCTCTGGTTTCCTAGAAATCAAACCGTCAAAACGGCGATTCCTCCTAGGCGGAGATGCCGGAGAGAGAAGCCATTTTGGATGGGGTGGGTGGAGGCCACTCATTGTGGTTGAAGCTTTTTCTTCTTTGTAGTGCAGTAAAAAAAAAATTGGAGCTATTTCCTTTGTTGTGAGCCAAACTCCTTTATTTCGTGCAAATGATTTGGTCTAAGCTCAGGCGGCCATTACAAAAGAGACAGCACAAGCCTTCTCTTTCAGTGAAAGAATTTGACTACCAGCACCTCCGCCAAGGAGGAATAACTGATTTGACGGTTTGATTTCTAGGAAACCAGAGCAAAGTGAGTGTTGCGATCTCTGTAAAGGGTGTTTTCCTGGTGATCTCGGCGTGTTTCTTCCAAAAACTCATCCGTCAGGGTGCCCCTTTTAAGAAAAAAGAAAAAAAAAGTCTAACAAAACAGAAATGCAGAAACTGAAGGTCATAACAAGTACACCGACATCAGTAAAAGAAACCTTGTCAAAATTTGCTTATGACTCGAAGTTATTAGAAGAAAAGATGGAAGACAAGGGAGAGAACCACCTCTCATCATCCGATGATCTGAACGCAGTCTTCTCCCCTGTGGGTTCCAACCCCCATCACAGCGAAAGGGGCAAGAGAGCATCAGCAACGAGGACCCGATGAAGAAACTGTGCGCAAACGGCACAGAGCTTGCCAAGCTAGGCAACATTGTCGAAGAACTGAAGGGGACTCTCATAGTGGTACAGACTGAGAATGAGAAATCGAGGAAAGAAGTGGAGGACGCCAAGAGGAGAGAAGACACTATGAAGAGCCAGGTCAGTGAAGCCCATCATTTAGCAGAAGTGGCCGGCCGCAAAGCCGAGGACCTGTCTGCGTACATCCGTAGAAACTAAAGGAGGATCGGGGCGAGACGGCACAGCAGTGTGAAGATAAGGGTCTGTCTCTCATAAGCAACAAGCTGAAGGTGAATGTGAAGGCTGAAGACATCGAGGCGGTCCATTGCGTGGGTGCCAGACAGGAGCAACGACCCGGAGGTGCTGGTGCTAGTGCTAGTGGTTCCAGAAACTCTGATCGCGGGGTCATCATGCGTTTTGTGTCAAGGCGTGTTTGTGACAGTGTACTCTACGCTCGTAAGAACTTGAAGGGGTCTGGGACAGTGCTGGTAGAAGATCTAACCCCTCGAGCATATTCTCTCCTGTCCACGGTGAAGAGTGACTCTTCAGTTTGTCTCCAAGCGTGGACAAAAAAATGGAAACGTTTGGATGAAAATGACGGGTAGTGGGAAGATTGTGCCGGTAGAAATCACTCACAGACTTCAGACAGCATGCCAGTCAGAGACAGTCTCGTTGACCGAGTTGTGTCGTCTGCTTCAGCTCAACGTAAGTCTAACCACAGATAGTTTTTATTTTTCCTTGCATTCTTTGGTAGACTACTACGGCTTGTGTATCTTTTCTTGTCTAATGACTGTTTGTATTAATGATCGGTTTTGATAATACGAAGATGTTTACTGGTCTTTTGTTTTTGTGCACATTAAATGTTAGGCCTACTTCTCTGTTTGTTTTGATTCAGGCCAAAGGTCAAAGTTTACACTTTATGTACGTCCGGTTGACACAGCTCGTTGACCTTAGTCCTACATTTAGTTTCCTGAAGTCCTGTCGATCGCAAAGTAGTTAATCAAACTAATTGGTTGGTCTAATCTTTGTAAAACTCATCTTTTGGGATCTGTACTAATCAAGTTATCTGATTATGATGTTTTGCTACACAATTTGTTTCTTTTCCTTACTTCGAGTTTGACAACAAGAGAACGTGTTGTTTGCTTTGATCATGTGACACATGTTTTGATCACGTGTCTGGTTGTACACAAATAGAGCCATGTGTGAGTGAAGTTGCCGGTTGTAGTGACAAGATGTTTGTCTTTTTGTGTGTCCTTTTGGAGTAATTGGCAGTGCTTGGAGAATTGGCAGTACACCCATCAATGTTCAAAATGCGTGAGTGCTGTATATCTTTTTGTGTTATTTTTGTATTTGTATTTTTTGTAAATGTGTGTGTATGTGGGATTCTAAGATGTGGGGGTACAAATAATGCAACAGAGATTGTGCAAGTCAAGAAAACGTATTTTGTCTTAAACTTAAAATGATGATAACCAGACCATTTGCAAGTCAATTATTTAATGCAAATGTATGTTCACCAACATGGGCTGGCTTGGTGAATATGAGATGTATGGACCATTATACTTTGTGCTGTTTGAACCACTTGTTTATATCACAGCAGACTGAGCAGAGGGAGTTGCTGTTGTGATAATTGTTTTTTCACTGCTTTGTATTTGGGGTGAACTTTGATTATTTATGCCATGATGATTCAACATTCACTACCTATATTGCTATTTGTTCTTGTTGTATAAGGGCTAGCATTTTGTTTCTTCATATTTATCTATTTATCACGCCATCTTCAATGCTGTTGTTTCCTTGTATTGACATTCTTAATTTTTTACACTCTATTGGCCAACAATGTACTTGGTTGGCCTTTGATGGTCTGCAAAATATGTACACGTGGTACCTTTGTTTAGCTTTGAGCCAAACAATATGGATGAAGCACCCTTTTCTTGATATTGAAGCTTGCTTCAATGATGTGTGTTCTTCTGTTTTCACCATCCTACATTCTTTTCTTAATTCTTATCATTACCTTGTTCATGCACATAATAGCAGTAAACAGTTCTTTTAAAATTTGTTCTTTCAATTGTAATGGACTAAACAATTCGAGCAAAAGAAAACATATTTTTGATTTTTTACGAAAGTCAGACGCTAATATTTTTTGTCTTCAGGAGACACTTTTAAAATCAGACATTGAAAATTATATGCAGGCTAGTTGGGGTTATAAAGTTTGGCTTAGTGGTTGTGAAACTAACAAAAATGGCGTGGCTATCTTATTTAATAATAATTTTGAATACAAACTGCTTGATGTTATCAGGGACTAACATGGTTGTTTTATAGTGATGAATGTTGAATTTTTAAAACATTTTTTTACTTTAGTCAATTTGTATGAGCCTAGCAGTGGTGATAAACCAGAGTTTTTTTTATAGTGTTTGTCAACATATTGAAGGTGTTGGCAATGACCTTGTAATTATTACTGGTGACTGGAACTGTCCTTTAGATGTTACTTTAGATACCCGTAACTATGCTAGCACTGTGAATCGTCCCAGGACCCGGAAAAAAATTAACAATATTATGACTGAATATAACCTTTTTGATGTTTTTAGAGATATTTATCCAGACAAAAGAAAATAAACATGGAGAAAGCTTAACACAATTAAAGAGGCACGATTAGACTATTTTCTAATTAGTGAAGAATTGTTGTCTTTAGCTAATGCTGTGATTGTTGACCCTGGCTACAGATCAGATAATTCTCTTGTTACCTTAGCCTTGAGAAAAGACCAATTCAAAAGAGATAGGCCTTTTTGGAAGTTTAATAACAGGTTACTTAAAGAGAAACAGTATGTTTCCGAAATTAAAAAGCTTATCATGGATGTTAAAAAAACAATATGCTGTACCTATTTATAACATGGAAAATTTAAATAGTATTTCAAATGAAGACCTTATTTTTCACATTGATGATCAGCTATTTTTTGAAACTCTTTTACTTGAAATCAGAGGAAAAAAACATTTGTACGCTATGCATAAGAAAAAAGTGTTAGTCGAGGTTAGAAAAAAGAATAAAGAATCTTGAACAAAACCTACAAGAAGATAACATTCTCAACTTAGAAAACTTAAAAGCCCAGATACAAGAAATAAGAGACTATAAAATTTAAGGAATATTTGTGCATTCAAAAGTGCGCTGAATAAACGAAGGAGAAAAAGTAAATAGTTACATACTTTTGTAATCTGGAGAACAGGAATGTTTTCAGACAAATCCATCCCGTTTCTTGAGACTGATGATAAAGGTGTTATTTCAGGTCAAGATAGTATACTCAATGAGGTTAAACAGTTTTATACAGATTTATATGCATTTAAGGAAGTAACTGACATCAATATTCCTGATGAATTTCTTGACGCAACCATTTGATCTGATGAAGATAGCGAAACAATAGAAGGACTCATTAGTTTTGAGGAAGCTGTCACTGCACTGAAAAATATGAAAAATGGTAAGAGTCCGGGTCCTGATGGATTCACTGTGGAGTTTTTTTTATTTTTCTTTCTTGACACTGGCATGTTTTTAGTACGGTCTGTCAATGAGGGTTTTTGTAAAGGACAGTTGTCAGTCACATAAAGGCTAGGTTCTATTACTTGCATTCCTAAAGAAGGGAAAACAAAAAGATTTATTAAAAATTGGCGGCCTATCTCCTTTTTAAATACGGCATATAAAATTACATCAGCATGTATTGCTAGCCGATTAAAAGATGTTTTACCCAACATTATACATGAATGTCAAAAAGGTTTCTTGAAGGGTCGATTTATTAAGAAGAAAATATTCGTTTACTGTATGACACTTTGTTATATGTGGAAAAAGAAAATATTCCAGGAATGTTGTTATCTATCGACTTTGAAAAGGCGTTTGACAGTGTCTCCTGGTCTTTTCTCCTAAAATGTTTACGTTTCTTTAATTTTGGGCCAGACATGATCCAGTGAATCAGAACTTTTTAACTAATATTTCTACATGTGTTTCGGTCAATGGCCAATATTCAACTCGGTTTCCAATCGAAATGGGGGTAAGACAGGGAGATCCATCTTCACCATATTTATACTTAATATGCGCTGAGATTCTTTCCCTTATGATCCATAGAAATAGAAATATTAAAAGTATTAAAATAAAAGACAAGGAAAATTTGCTGTCCTAATTTGCTGACGACACTACCTTATATCTTGATGGCTCTGAAATATCTTTTAATGAAACCATAAAGGTTCTAATTCTGACTAACTTTTCACTCATATCTGGTCTAAAAATTAATTTTGATAAACCCAAATTGTCTGGATTGGAAGTAGGAAGAACTGTGGCATTAGATTCATGAGAGACAAAAAAATTGTGTGGGATCCAGGAACTTTTAAAATTTTAGGTGTTAAATTATCTACCGATATAGATAATATTGTGCATGTCAACTATGAAGATAAACTCTTGGCGATGAAAAGGATCTTGACAAAATGAAAAAAACGACAGATCACCACGTTTGGTAAAATAACAGTAATTAAGAGTTCAGTGTTTTTAAAAGTTATATATTGTTATAAATGTGTTTATTGTTGTTGTTTTTCTTATGTGCACCTGGCTGCAATTTCTCAGTTATGAGATAATAAAGATGATTTGATTTGATTTGATTTAATTTGATTTGATTTGATTTCATTTACTGATCAACCTGCCAGACCCCCCTGACGACTTCATCAATGCCTTAGAAAAAGAAATGTACATATTTTTTATGGAATGGTAAAGAAAGTAAAATGAAAAAGTCTGTAATTGAAAACGAGTATGGCGCTGGTGGTTTAAAAATGCTTACAGTGAGGAGTGTTTTGTCTTCTATGAAAGTCAGTTGGTTACGCAGACTTCTAGTTACAAGTGATGAGTCCGATTGGAACAGTTCTACTATAAACATGTTTCCTATGTTGGATAACATCAGTAAGTTTGGGGCAGAATATGGAAATGTTGTTACGCAGAGTGTACAAAATCCATTTTGGAAAGATGTCATGAGACATTACAAAACACTGTGCTTAAAATGTCAATCTACTTCAGTTCATGAGTTTGTGGCTGAATGTATCCACTATAATGCAAACATTGTAAGGAACAAAAAGGTGATATTTGTACAAGAGAGGAACACTCATAATGTTCTTTTTGTAAAACAACTAGTAAATAATAATGGCAATTTTATGTCCTATCAGGAATTTGTGTCATAGTTTCCTGGTATTAGAACGAACTTTCTTTAGTACGAAGGTATTCTGAATGCTGTTCGATCACATGAAAGAAAATTAAATGTTATTCTTACAAACAGGTACAAAGTATTAGATCAGAAAGCTTTGTTTATTATTAAAAAGGGCAATACATGTGTTCAAAATGTTTTATATGATAGTAATTCTGTTCCTACTGCTGTCTCTAAATGGAACAATATATTTGACAATCTCAGTTGGAAATTAATCTTTTCTCACTGCTTTAAGACCACGGCAGATGTCCAACTGAGATGGTTCTAGACTAGACTCTTACATAGATTGCTTCCAACAATTTGTTTTTGCATAAAATTATTGATTCCTCGACATGCAATTTCTATGATCAGGAAGAACAGTCAATTCCACACATGTTGTATGACAGTGATGTTGTTTGCAGCTTTTGGAATGAACTAAAACAAATAATTATGTTAAAAGATAAATGCCAGCACTGTACTGCCACAACACGGAAATAAGCAAGGAGTTGATTTTATTTTGTGTTAAACAAAATACAAAGACAGACAAAGTTACAGACCTCATATTTCTGTTAGCAAAATTTTATATTTGCAAATGCAAACTGCAAGATGTTCACCCTAACATGCAGGCTTTTGTTGCCATTTAAAAAAAATAGACACAATAATTATAGAAAAATACTCATCTGTTCTAAGCTATACTGCAAGACAGTTTGAAGAAAATTGGTTTCCATATCTTGAAGTAATTTTATAAATTCACCGGGGGGTTTTCTCCTGCTTTTGCAAAATTGACATGATTTATTTCAATATTTGTGTAATCCTTTTTATGTGTAATGTTCATTTTCTGTTAGATAAGATGCTGCTCATTATTATGTTTTTTGTGTGTTTTTTTCTTTTTTCTCAATGGGTTGTGGCCAGCACCTAATATTTTGTCAATATAAATACATAATCATTAATATTCTACTACTAGTACTAGTTGACTTTTTTCTTCTTTTCTTTTCTTTTCTTTTCAGCTGAGTAACCCTATAGATGTACCCCACCTAAGGATAGGGTTTGGGAGGGAGGGATCTAGCTTAGAAGATAATGTAGTATTCATGAGTGTATATGCATGGTACTGAGTGTGTGTGTGTGTGTGTGTGTGTGTGTGTGTGTGTGTGTGTGTGTGTGTGTGTGTGTGTGTGTGTGTGTGTGTGTAGGGGGGGGGGGGTCACTGTATATACTTTTTGCTCTTCTTGGGGGGAGCCTAAGCTTAGAATCTTTGATGATTTATAATTCTATGTACCTTTGCCCACTTGTACTTTTACCACATGTGCTCACCCCTGATTTATGGTTGGTGTTATCAATTATCATATTGGTGACAGCTATGATAGAGACGGATTTACTACTGTAGTCATAAGTTTTCTTATGACTATTATGTCACTGTGTGTGTAGGTATATGTTCGTGTCTTTGTTTAGTCTTCATGAAATTTGTACAATGGAAAAAAATGTTCAATAAAAAAAGAGAAGGAAATGCAGATATTTTCATCGGATTCGTGTAGGGGGGACTACAAAATATTAGTGCACAAGACTAGCAGGTTTTCGTAAGATTCATGCCTCACAAATGTCACATTTGGATAGTACGATTGGAGTTGCATAATTTGAAGAGTATGGCCATCAGAGTGTTGCATTCCTCGGCTATAGAAACTGAAAGCACTTTGCCATCAAAACGAAGTCGCATGCTCTTCTCTGTTCTTGTCTGTCTGTTTATATACTACTCAACAAAAGTTAAGTACCACTTCGTTCACAAGCGCATAAAACAACGATGCATAAAGCCAAGGCGCATAACCAAAATCGTTTTATATTTTGCAGATGTCTAATTCAAATGTTATTAAACAAAAGTTTTAATTTTGATTACAAATCGCTTCATTACTTTTTGAAGTAATAGCTCAGCAAGCAACGCATGTTGTTCAGAAGTGGTACTTAATTTTTTTTTAAGCAGCAGATATTAACTGGGGTGTATGGGGTGCTCATGGAGGGATAGTTCCTCTAGTGGGGGGGAGGGGCTTGCCATGTCCTTTTCAGGACAGCTCGTCCACTATTGGTTCCCACTTCTTTTGGCACTTCTTCTTCTACTTCGATCGCTCGGACAGTTTCCTGTCAATTACGAGCGCAGATGCGTCATGCTGCCGTTATGCGCCTAAGAAATAGTTAGGCCCAGCAAGTCCGACTTCGGCTGTAGGAAATGTTTTTGAAAGTGCTTCTAGAAAAACGGCAGGAGAATGGAAAGCAAAGGGAAAAGCAGAGTCAAAGAGAGTGACAGATTAGAGGAAGTTACAAGCGCAGAACTTCCAGAAGGTGGGGGAACTGTTTATGCAAAAGTCCCCCCCCCCCCCCCATGGTGTTCCCACAGGGGGGAGGGGAGGGGGGCACATGTCACTCAGCTCTCACCTTTGGCTCCTCGTAGCTGTCAGTATGAATACACGACAGCGGCCACACCACGGACAACGGTTTTGGCAGGCCGGCTAAACCTGGTGAGGGTAGCAGTCGGGTCTTAGACCCTCAGTGAGATAGGATGGTTGGAGAGGAGATGGGCACCGCCGAGTCAGCCAGCTTCTGCCCACTGAAATGCCATGATGGATTCAAAGTCAGAATCTGTCATGGCCCGGATCACCAACGACCGTGCTTTCCACTGCGGCATCTCAGGGTGGAAGTGAAAAGTGTGCTACTGGGATGCAACCATCATCAGTGCCGACGACACCAACACTCAACCTTTCAAGGGAAAACACCATCCTCGGAATGTGAAATGACCGCACGCTATATGCATGTGGCAAGACCACAGAACTCACCCATGAGCTAGTTAGGTGCAACTGGGACATCATAGGTCTATTGGAGATCAGATGGACTAGATTCGGCGAGACACACACTGATGAAGGCCACAAAATATGGGCTTAGTGGAGACGATTCCAAACACCAACATGGAGTAGGGTTTATTGTGAACAAAGACAGAGTTCACTCTGTTATGAGCTGTACACCAATATCCAACAGAATCATCACTGTCGTGTTGCTGCACGACCACACAACAGCACCCTCATTCAGGTTTATGCTCCAACAATGGACTATGAGAACGATGTGGTCGAAATATTGTATGAACTGTTAGAGAACACCATGAGCAAAATTCCCACAAAAGACTTCCTCACTGTCATGGGAGACTGGAATGCAAAAGTAGGTCATGATGCACATGATCAATGGTTTGGAACAACAGGACGCTTTGGAATAGGAGAAACTAATGACAGGGGAATTCGCCAGCTCCCACAAACTCACGCTAGCAAACACACTGTTCCCACACAAGACATCTCGCAGGACAACTTGACATGCCCCAAATGGCCAAACCCACAATCAGATTGATTACATCCTGACCCCACAAAGGTACAAGTCAAGCATCAACAAAGTCAAAACCAGGACCTTCCCTGGTGCTGATATCGGCAGCGACCATGACCCGGTGCTCATGACCATCAAACTCAAACTGAAAAAAGACAACAAGCCAGGCAGCGGGCAGTTCACAGTTGATTTAGAGAAACTGAATGACCCCGAAGTTGCAGATATCTTCAAAGCTAAAATAGGGGGTAAGCTTGCTCCTCTCAATGTTTTCAAAGACGACATCAACTCCCTCACAGACAACATGAAAGAAGCCTGCCAGGAAACAGCGATGGCGGTACTTGGAAAGAAGAGAACAGAGAAGAAACTGTGGGTTGCCAACGACATACTGGATCTCTGCGATACCAGGAGAGAACTGAAGAAGACGAAGAAAATTGACCCCGAGGCAGCTGAAGAACATAGAAAGGTAAATAAAGACATCAGGACAAAAATGAACGAAGCACGGGAAAACTGGATAGCGGAACAGTGTGACACCATTGATAATGAGATGGAAAAGGGCAATAGCAAAACAGCGTACGACACCTTGAAGATGTTAACAAAAAACAACAACTAAGAACATCTCTGATAGAAAACAAAGATGGCTCGCTTCTCACTGATGAAACAGCAATACTAAAAAGGTGGACTGAGTATTGTAAAGAACTGTACAATTATGAGTTCAAGCCAGACCCCAGCATACTGAAAGACACCACCAACACAAACAATTCAGCAAGTGATGCACTGATTCTTCAAGAAGTTGAAGAAGCCATTCGCTCACTCAAAGGAGGAAAGGCACCAGGAGTGGACAACATTCCTGCTGCGCTGCTTAAACATGGGGGCCCAGAAGTCATCAAAGCACTAACAACCATCTGCCAACGGATTTGGGAAAGCAAACAATGGCCAAAAGAGTGGACCCGATCCTTGATGATTCCGCCACCAAAGAAAGGAAATCTGAAGCAATGCCAAAACTACAGAACCATCAGCTTGATAAATCACCCAAGCAAAATAATGCTAAGAATCATATTAAACAGACTAAAAACCAAGACTAAGGAAACAAATTTACGGCCATTAGATTTCGCTAATGGCAAATGTTTTGTTTATCTTCTTCAGAAATGATGACGTCGAAAAGGTAAAATGACGTCAAATGACAGACAATTGTGTTTTGTGGAAGCTTTTGAAGCAAGTGCGTGAAGTTCAACAAGCTTATTTTGATCACAGCGTCTTTATCTTTTGGAATTGCGGTTAATGCAGTTGGTGAGTCGATGTGCCTTGTCTTGTACAATGCATAAGCAAAAAATCTCAAAATCAATAAAACCAGTTGAGTTACGTCTGTATTGCATATGGGCGGTGAAATATTGGCTGAAGAACAAGCAGGATTCCGACCAAAACGTAGCACTATGGAGCAGATTTTCAACGTCAGACGGCTCATTGAAAAACATCTTCAACATCAGCATGAACTATACTACAACTTCATTGACTTAAAGAAAGCATTTGATCGGATTTGGCACAAAGGCCTATGGCAGGTATTGGAAAACTTCAATTTTGACAACATCATCGAAGTGATCAAGGCACTCTACAAAGACTCTAGTAGTGCAGTTCTTCTGAACAAAAGGATTGGTGATTTCTTTGAAACAACAGTAGGGGTGCGCCAAGGATGCCTTCTTTCCCCAATACTTTTCAACATCTAGCTGGAAAAATTAATGCAGGAAACTTTGTCAGACTTTCACCCCTCCATCACCATCAACGGACAACTGCTTTGCAATTTGCGCTTTGCTGACGACATTGACCTCATGGGAGGCAGTGAACCAGAGCTCCAGGAGTTAACCACCAAACTGGAGAAAGTTTCAAAAGACTATGGCATGGAGATCAGCTCTGAAAAAAAGTAAAATTATGGTGAACAGCTCCAAAACAGAAACAGCAAAAGGAAAAAGGTCAGAGTCAAAGAGAGTGTCAGATTAGAGGAAGTTACAAGCACAGAACTTCCAGAAAGTGGGGAATTATTTATTCAGAAGACCCCCCCCCCCCCCCAGTATTCCCACGGTGGGGGTGGGGGTGAACTCTAGTCACTATTTTTGCACTGCTTCTGCAAAAGACTTAACAATCTTTTTATATTTTGCAGAAGAAGGCAGCCTTTGATAATCATAGAAAACAAAACAAGCCGCCTCACACTAATCTATACAACCTTTTAGTTAATTTTTTATTTTTTTAATTTTTTTAAGAAGATAATTTGGTTGTTAACTTCATTCAATTAAGTTGTGGCCGCGCGCGCCGAGTTCACACTATTAGCAGCAAGCATTGGCTGTATTCCCAGACTGTCTCAGTGGGCTGGAAGTAAATTATGGTAAAGGTCAACATGTGCCAGAAAGACAGGAAAACTGTGGAAAGGTCACTACCAGCGGCATCAACCTACTGGGTCGAGGTAGTCTGAGGCGGCTTCAAAGACCCACCAGGTCACGTGTCAAAATCACGGGTTTCACGTGTTTTCCCTCTTATAGTAAGAACTATTGTTTTGACCAGATTTGATTCCCATATAAATGTCCCCAAATTCAAAATGAAACATTATTTTAAAGAGCATCCTCAATTAGAAGTTGGGGACACTTGCATGTGGGTCACAGCTACCCAGAAGAAAAAACAAGGGACTTAACCGTGGTGCGTCAGTGTGTCTTTAAATTAAACGCCAGAAGTAAATCTATGGCACAAGTACTCTTTTGGTTTTCACCTTCACAGAGAGAGAAAGAGAATACGAATATGAATACGACTGTTTAATGAGGGTAAACGGATAAGCTCAAGCTTCTTTACACCATGCCTTCGAGGGGAAAAGGAAAAGCCAAAAGAACAAGAAAAGGAAAACAAAAAGAAAGTATAAAATGCATAAAAAGAATATAAAATAACAACATGCATGTTCACAGTAAATTGAAGTACATGAGAAAAAAATTCAAGCTCAAATGAACAGCTCGTTCACGTACTTGCACACACACAAAAACATACAGTATACCCTATAGCTATACCATGACATGAATACATAGTCTCTTGTGGTGTGTCGAACACACAGGTGCAAATACGCTCATGATCCATGATACAATACAGTACACTAATAAACCTACGTTATAGAGGAACAAAAAAAATTTATGGAAAGTCGTTATTATTTCTAAACAAACAGCGAATATTTCAAGGAAGTTAATAACTTAAAACGATCTAAGAGGTGTTTGTGATAATATGTTCTTTTAAAGGATGAGACACTTATTACGTTTGTATTGATATTTTCCAAATCATTTCATAGTTTGCTACCGGAGTATGTAAGGGAGGTCATAAACAGGTTTGTTCTGGGGCGAGGAATATAAATTATACTTTTGTTACGAATGTTAGTAATAGGAAATCGTTTGCATAGATAGGCCGGTGTCAGTTTATTCATAATTTTGTACATGAAAATAGCTTTGTTGAGGTAAAACTTATAGTCTAATGGAAGAATGCCTAGTGCCTTATAATCGCTATTTTGAAGTGAAGAAGGCTTGAGAAGAACAATTTTCATAGCACGTTTGTAGAGTCTTTTCAGTGGCTTTAAGCAGTTTTCGCTAGCAAGATCCCAACATGTAGAATAAGCATAATCTATTTCAGGCTGAATGTATGCATTAAAAAAGAGTGTTCGAGTATGGATGTTAAGGAAGTGCTTTATTCTGTTCAGTTGGAATACTTTCTTCGCTATTTTTTTTACAGATGGCAGAAATGTGCTTGGACCATGATAAATTATTGTCGATAGTTACACCTAGTAATTTGCAGGAATCTATTTCTTCCAGAAGATTATCATAAATTTTGAGTTTGGGTAGGGTATCTTTTAATTTTTGGCGTTTTTGTCGAGTAGTTATTAACATGAATTTAGATTTACTTGGATGAATTGCCATATTATTTTTTTTCTGTCCATGCTGTAAGATTATCTATGTCATTTTGAAGGGAGGAACAAATCTCATTTGGATTTGTATCTTTAGTATGAAGGGTTGTGTCGTCTGCAAAGAGTTCACATTGAGATTTTAAGTGAAGGGGTAAATCATTAATATAAATTGAGAATAAGATAGGCCCTAAGACAGATCCTTGGGGGACTCCATATTTGATAGGCATAGAGGGTGATATTATAAAATATTGGGAATCAGTCTGTGTTCCATTGCTAAGGAAGGATGCTATCATATTAACAGAGTTCGAATGTAGGCCATACAAAGTAAGTTTTCTTAAAAGAAGGGTGTCAAAGGCTTTGGCGAAATCGACAAAAAGTGAACCAGTGAATAAGTCATTGTTAATGTTAGGGTGCCAGTCTTCTGTAATGCTTGTGAGCATTGTGTGACAAGAATGCTTTTCCCTGAAACCATTTTGATTAGTATAAAATAAGTCATACTTATTTAAATGAGACTGAAGGTGTTGTTTGAGATATCTTTCAAGGGGCTTTGACAGTATCAATAATATTGATATGGGTCGGTACTTTAAGGGATCAGATGGATCTTCAGATTTTTAAAAAGGAAGAACTTTGGCTTCTTTAAAGGCTTGAGGAAAGCAATGTTTATCTATACAGAGGTTATATATGTAGGTGATGCATCAAAATTTTGCTGTCTAGACCATCAAAACCATGAGAACGGGACTGCTTTAGTTTACATAGTTCCTTGTAAACCTCATGCACACTAATAAAAGGGAACGTCTGCTTAGATTGGACAACTGTATCATTACAAAAATGTTTTAACAGATGCATATCGTTAGACTGTGTTTTGTCAATTTTAATGGTTCTTTCTACAATTGAGGTAAAATGTTCATTTAGTAGCTGAGCAGTTAGATCATTACATACAGTAGCGGAAGACTTTGATTTTTTGTATGAAATTTCATTGATTGCTTTCCATTTTGATTTAATAAGTTCACTAAAATAATTATTTTGGGCAGTCCATTTCATAGTTGTAACCTTATTACGCTGTTTCCTAAATTTATCGTCTTTCCCAGTTGTTGCTAATAAGTTCTCACGGATTAAAATCTCGGCATCAATTTCCTTAGTTATCCACGGGGGTTTCGAAGTTAACTTAACTCGTTTAATCATTATCGGTGCGTGTTCATTAAAGATAGGCAGGAAAATATCATACCATGCTTGAAGAGAAAGAGAGAGAGAGGGGGGGTGGGGGGGGGGGGAGGTGATATTGATGGTGGTGGAGACGGTGGGTTGTGATTTATTGTTCAGGGGCTATAAACAACGGGGGTAATAAATCAATGTTGTAAGTCTAAGAGAACACATTTGTGTCGAACATTTCAGTGCCACGCGCGCGCGCATGTGTGTGTGTGTGTGTGTGTGTGTGTGTGTGTGCAAATATACAACAAAATCTTTTAGTACTCACCTCTCTCCCGCTCTCTCTCTCTCCCCCCCCCCCCCTCTCTCCCCATCCCTCTTCTCCCCCCTCTCCCCCCCCCCCCTCTCTCTCAGAAGAAGAAGATGAAGAACAAGAAGAAGGCCTAAGTATGCGCTCAAAAATATTGCACCGTCTCAGCCTATTCAATTTTAGATGGCGGCTGTAATAACAACAATATCAAAACGACGACGAAGAAGAAAAAGACGATGACAAAGAGAAGAAGAAGAAGAAGAAGAAGAAGAAGAAGAAGAAGAAGAAGAAGAAGAAGAAGAAGAAGAAGAAGAAGAACAAGAACAAGAAGAACAAGAAGAACAAGAACAAGAAGAAGAACAAGAACAAGAAGAACAAGAACAAGAACAAGAAAAAGAACAAGAAGAAGAAAAAGAAGAAGAAGAAGAAGAACGAAAGAAAGAGAGAAGGAAGAAGACGAAGACAAAGAATAAAGAACAAAAGAACGAAAGAAAGAAAGAAGAAGAAGAAGAAGAAGAAGAAGACCTTCAAATATCATCCCAAATGAGGTCTTATAAGCGAGGAGTCTTTTAGGGAGGTAATTTTAATACTGACAAAGAAGAGCAATGTAATTAAATAAAAACAAACAAACACCAAAATTTGCAGAGCGAAATATATTTCTAGGGTCTGGCCCTTTTTGTCAATCCATGGATTGTGACGTCAAAACTGATGATGTTAAACTATTGTGAGGTCATTACTTTGCTGACATCACTTAGTAGCTAAAATTGAAGACCCTGTTGCACAACAATTAAAATAATATCAACTACTTGATTGATAGTTTGAGGTGATTGACTCACCTCCCCCCTCCCCCCTCCCCCCAAAAAAAATATTAAAAAATCTCTCTCTCTCTCTCTCTCTCTCTCTCTCTCTCTCTCTCTCTCTCTCTCTCTCTCTCTCTCTCTCTCTCTCTACTCTGCCTCTGTGTATCTACCTCACTCCCTGTCTTTCTCTCTTTCTGTCTCTATATCATCCTCTGCACCTCTCTCTTACTCTCTGTTTTTCTCTGTCTCTGTCTCTGTCTCTGTCTCTCTCTCCCCTCTCTCTCTCTCTCTCTCTCTCTCTCTCTCTCTCTCTCTCTCTCTCTCTCTCTCTCTCTCTCTCTCTCTCTCTCTCTATCTATCTATCTATCTATCTATCTATCTCTCCTTTCTGGCTTTCTCTCTGTCTGTTTTCCCTTTTCTTGCTCTCTCTTGATGTGTTGAAAAGCGTCCGTTTGTCTGAGTGAGGCTGGAAACTTAGTCCCAGACATTGAGGCCAAACGGGTAGTTCGTTTTCAGTTGATGGTGCCAGACCTTTTCCCTTTTCTTTCTCGTCTGGCTACCTGTTGACTTCAACACCTCGATTACACAGCATCTGAGGTCGCTTAGGCTGTGTCCAAAGAAGAGCAATGTCTCAGAGAAGTAGGTCTTATGTGGGAGGGAGTCTTATAATTAATAAGTTCAACGAGCCCTCCACTGGAGGGTGCTGTTGAACTGTGGTTATTGGAGGTTAGTAACAGACAAGGGGTAGAGACAAATGAGATGCTGTGCTTGGCGCCAGAGTTCCTGCTTCAGGATTTAGCTATATGCAAGTCCTCTTGACACAGATAGAAAATATAAAGATTATATATAGTGTGGGAAAGAAATATAATGACAATGAAACTGGGAGTGAAAGCTCTACCCCTTGTCTGTTACTAACCTCCAATAACCACAGTTCAACAGCACCCTCCAGTGGAGGGCTCGTTGAACTTATTAATTATTATTCAGTTAGTAACAGACAACGTGGTAGAGACAAATGAGATTTTAGAGCTATGTCTAAGAGGACTTGCATGAAAAGAACATAAGCAAGGTTGTGAACAAAACCTTGCTAATTTCAATCACAGACATTTTGTCCTTACCTCGAATGAGGCGACTCTACCTGCCATAAGGTGTGAAGTGGATTTTTGCATGGTAACTCCTCAGGCAGACTCGTGTGAAATACAATCACTGGTGAATTCACAATAATATGCACAATCCTCACAGAACACAAATTCAAAGGCGATTTAAGAGTCATTTCTTCACAAAATGGTCTAAAATAGTTTGACTTAATGACATTCCTACTTGTTCAGCTTTCTTGTAAAACTTCACAAAGGTCCTTTCACTTTGCACTTTTCATAATTGTTTCTAAGGGCAGTCCCCTTTTCTCTGCTGCTGAAGTCGTTGCACTTCTGGTGCTGTGCGCTGTGAAAACTGTCGTGTCAACACCAGCTTCAGCAAGTACTGTTTTCACCCACCTAGAAATCGTGTCTCGACTCACTGCTAAGAAAGCTCCGGTCCTGTGTCAAATGATTTGGTGTTGTCAAGATACACCCTAAGATGGGAAACTAAACATAGCTTTGGGTTGCTTTTAAAAGCATAAATCTCAGCTGGTTGCAAGTGAACACCAGGTTTTGTCTGTTTTTGTTTTTCAAAAAACACAATAACACATCTGTCTGTTTTCAGTCTGATATCTGAACGTTTAAGAGTATGTAGGACATGGCCTCTTTGTCCAGTCAACAGTGCCAACAACATACATGTGCGAAGGGTAAGGTCTTTAAAAGACAGTTTATCCAAGTCAGGTAATGAATCCAAATAACTCAAAACTTGATCAACGTCCCAGGTGTCTTTATACTTTGGAAGTGACGGTCTTTTTTCAAACACTCCTTTCATTAATCTACGCACTACAGGGTGGTTTCCTATTGTTTGTTCTCCTTGTAATGACAGATAAGAGGATAGAGCACTCCTTGCAGTGTTTAAAGCACTATAACCCACTCCTTCTTTACATAAATGGGCTAAGAAATTGGATACTTCATTGGGTGATGCTGATTGGTGATTCAATTTATTTTGTTCTGCAAATTTGTTCCACTTTTCTATGTAACAGTTATATGACGCTTGGGTGTTGGGTCTCCAAGAACTCATAAACAAGTTAGTAGCTATCTCCGTTAAACCTTGTTTCCTACACTGGCCCCGGATATATAACATGCCAGCAGGACCAGTCTCTTTTTGGTCACAGGATGAACTTCTTCGGGTTTGCTGGGCAACGTGAGGAGGTATTTCGATATTGTCAGCGTCACTGGTTCCCGGAGAAGCATCTTCTGGAGCACTGGCCACCACACCTGCGTCGTCCAACGGGGTACAATGATCACCCCCACTGCACTGTCCTGCTGGAATTTTTGGAGTACCTGGCTGATGACACTAAAAAGAGGAAAACAATAGCAGGTATGACTTTTCCACGAAATGGAGAATGAGTCAATTGCAAAGGCTTCTGGGTCAGGTTTATAGGCTACATATGGTTGAAACTGCTTATTTAATCTGGAGGCAAAGAGGTTTATGGTTGGCTTCACTTGTAACTGTGTTAGAGCTCCTTTCAAGATCTTGCTATCAAGTTTCCACTCTCCATCAAGATTCAATTTTCTAGATTGACTATCTGCCTCCTTATTGTCTGTCCCTGGGATATGCGCTGCTGATAACCATATTTTGTGTGCAATACACCACTGCCAAATAGAGAAAGTGATCTCATTGCATGAGTATGAATGGCTAGAACCCATGTGATTAATGCACGCCACTGCTGTGGTGTTATCGATCATAATGCGAACGTGTTTTCCCATAATCTGCTCTTTGAAACATTGCAAGGCAAACAAGGCAGCTTTCAACTCCAAATAGTTTATATGAAACTGGGCTTCAACAGGTAGCCAAGCTTCTCCTGAATGCCGGTCATTGCATGCGCAACCCCATCCTGTCATGCTAGCATCTGATGAAACAATAATGTCAGGAGCACGGTCTACAATATTCTTATAAGCTGCAGAGATATGTTCTATCCACCAATCCAGTTCTGCTTTAGCAGCATTTGAGAGTGATAGGAAACAGTAAAAACTGCCTCTGTGTCTTCTGAGTGCAGCTTTCGTGTCCTCCCCTAAATGACGGTAATAAAGAGGCCCAAATG
>CM065707.1:26235429-26259536 GCA_017654935.2 Phymorhynchus buccinoides
ATTTTGACATTACTATGTCAAGGAAACCTGAACCTCTTGAAATCAACTTAAAACAAAATATAAAAAGGAACTTTATTTTTTCACAAAAATTTTACGTTCTTGGCCTACATTTGGGGAGAGTCACCCATATATATATTGTTCCTAGAAAAAGTGTACGGGTGTAGACGAAAATTTGGAAAATATTTTATAAATAAATAAGACAAGGCTAGTTGTGAGTTGTTTTCCGACTTTGTATTTTTAGTTCAAATAAGTTATATATATATATATATATAACTTATTTGAAATGGATCTTCACATAGTTTACATCTTGAAAATCTTCATTTTGAAGATGTACAATACAATGTCATTTTAATACGGTAATGTTAATACGGTAATGTTTTAAGTTCGAGTTTAAGGTTGTTTCTCTGATGAAGGTCACTGGAGACCGCAACGTTTGGAAATAAAAGATTCCTAGTAGTTTTTTAAAAAAAAAAACAGATGCAATTCTTTTATTCTTTTCCTTTATATATATATAATTAAAGTCATTCATATATATATATATGTCTGTCTAAAATACACTCCAGATTGCATCCTCACAGTGAAAAGAATGAAACTACAAAGTGTGTTTTAATGACTTATTTTATATATATATAATTAAAGTCATTCATATATATATATATGTCTGTCTAAAATCACGATCTATGTGAAAAGACATTAAATTAAAAATTCATTCATTCATTCACACACACACACACAAACACAAACACGCGTGCGCGCACACACACAAACACAAACACGCGCGCGCACGCACACGCACACACACACACACACACACACACACACACACACACACACACACACACACACACACACACACACACACACCACACACACACACACACACACACACACACACACACACACAAATACCTATGCATAAGCACTGCACATATCCAAACAAGAATATCAGCATATGCAGAGACTCGTGAAGGGGGCGGGTCGTCCAGCTCCCCGTATGGAGGCACAGGGCTTCCACGCACTGCTCCTTTTCCGCTTCAAGATCCATTTCCTTTGAAAGGGAGGGGGGTGAGCGCATAAAAGCTGTGCATGCTGCTCAGACTAATTCAGTGAAAATTCAGCAGAGATTAATTGCCATGAAGCAGCCTGCCAGCTCAACACTGGCTACAACCTCATGACTTCAGTCATCCCATAATCTTTTTTCTCTCTCTCTCTCTCTCTCTCTCTCTCTCTCTCTCTCTCTCTCTCTCTCTCTCTCTCTCTCTCTCTCTCTCTCTCTCTCTCTCTCTCTCTCTCTCTCTCTCTCTCTCACACACACACACACACACACACACACACACACACACACACACACACACACACACACACACACACACACACACAACACACACACAAAAACAAACAAACAAACAGCAAAAACACATGCACACTCTCTCTCTACTTTTCTCTCTGTGTCTGCCACTTTGTCCCTTTACCCCCCCCCTCTCTCTCTCTCTCTCTCTCTCTCTCTCTCTCTCTCTCTCTCTCTCTCTCTCTCTCTCTCTCTCTCTCTCTCTCTCCCTATAATGTGGAGAATTTGTATAATAAAATAAATGTTTCTTCTTTGTTGAGCATATTAACTTGTTTGATTTTGTGTTTTTAACAGAGACATTTGTTGATAAATCCTTTGATTATGATGGAATATTTTGTGACTTTCTCAAATTTGTTGCTCCAGTTAAGAAATTATCTTATTTTGGCAGAAACTCTGCGGGAGTTTTGCTTCTTATTAAGAAACATTTATAACGGTTTATAAAAGAAATAACTATTGATTGTGCTAATGCTGTAGCAGTTAAATTAGACAAGTGTGTGCTTGGAATTGATAAAGATGTAGTTTTAGTTGGTTGTTATATTGTTCCAGAAGGTGGGCCTCTGTATAATACCACTGAATTAAAAGACGGTGTTGTCGTATTAGAAGAAAGTTTACTTCAGGCTATTGGAGATGATGATGTTTACGTGATGATATGCGGCGACCTAAATGCCAGAACTAGTTTATACCAGCCAAGCAATGACGACATACTAAACTTTGAATCTAGCATACATTTTTGCGGTGAGGCAGTAGAAGACTATATTAACAGAAGTTCAAAAGATGGCATTCCAAATAACTTTGGGAAATCTTTGCTAGATTTATGCTGTGTATTTAATCTTGATATCATGAATGGATACTGTGAGGGTGACAAGGAAGGGGAGTTTACTTTTGTCTCACCACAGAGGTGTAGTGTTATTGATTATGGTCTTGTTCCAGAACTTTTTTCTCATTGTTGCAATATGATTGTTGGAGATTGTCTTGAATCCTGGCATTTGCCCATAGAAATGTTTTGGCAAAATGGTATGGATAAACATGAACAAAAGCAAGAATCTGTTGCTGAAGAAAACATAATTTGGTCTGTTGATAAAGCACATATTTTTTCAAAATGAACAAAATTCTAATGATTTCAGGAAAAAGCTTGATGAGGCATATCAGATGATGAATGTTGATGTTAACAAATGCGTTGGTATTTTTGCTCAAGCTTTATGTGGTGCTGCTACATGTATGGTGAGAATGGTTGGTGGGAGAAAGAAAGGTAAAGATGAATGGTTTGATGATGAATGTAATCGAAAGAAAAAGGGAAGTGAGAAATTTACTTAAATCTTTCCAAAGGACTAAAACAAAAGCCAAAAAAAAGAGAAAAACATACAAAATATGTCACAGAACGGTCAAATTATGTAACAATGAAACGAGAAAAGAAGCAAACATTTGATGAGGAAAAATTAATAAATTAAGAGATTCCATTTATGACTCAAAACAGTTTTGGTCAACAATAAGAACTATTAACTATAAAGTCTTAAGTTATAGTGATATCCCCCTTGACAAATGGTTCAAACACTTTAGTAGCATTTTTAATAGTTTAGATTATGTAGATGGAAATGAAGAAACGAGTGTGGAACTAGAGGCTGATGATGCTGTTCAACCACTATTTAATGATCCAATACCCAAAGAGGAAATTGTCAATAGTATTAAAAAGATGAAATCTGGTAAAAGTGCAGGCCCTGACAAAATTTTGGGTGAAATGTTAAAACATTCTAATATATTAGTAATTGACTTTCTAGTAGTTCTATTTAACAATATTTTTTATCAAGGCATTTTTCCACATCACTGGGCTAAATCTATCATAATCCCGTTACATAAGAAAGGCGACAAGAATAATCCGGACAACTACAGAGGTATTGCCTTTATTACAAGCATATTGGGTAAAGTTTATACAATATTTTAAACAAGCGACTTACTAAATGGGCAGAAAAAAAAAGAAAACATTATGGAAGAACAAGCCGGCTTTATATCAGGCTACAGTACTACTGACCACATTTTCACTCTATATTCAATAGTGCAGAAATACCTCATCAGAAACAAGAAAATATATGTAGCATTAGTGGATTTCCGCAAAGCGTTTGATTCTGTCAATAGAAATTTGTTATGGAACATACTACGCAATGAGGGGGTAAATGGTAAAGTTTATAAAGCTCTGAGAAGTGTTTATGATTCTGTTCTGGCTTGTGTCCGTGATAAAGGAAGGTACTCTGACATGTTTGAATGCCCGCGTGGTGTGAAACTTTATTTTCAATTTTCATTGATGAACTTGCAAGTGAAATAGTCAAAAAAGGTAAACACGCAATTCAGCTAATTTCAGGAGCAATAGAAATCTTTTTACTCTTGTTTGCAGATGATGTAATTCTTTTATCAGACACTGTTGTAGGTTTACAAAACCAATTAGATACATTACAGACTGAAGCTGATAAACTTGACCTTGTTGTAAATTTAGATAAAACCAATGTTATGGTATTTCCCCATCTGTTCTGGCTTGTGTCCGTGATAAAGGAAGGTACTCTGACATGTTTGAATGCCCGCGTGGTGTGAAACAGTCTATGATCCTTTCCCCACTCTTGTTTTCCAGCTCATTGAAGACGTTGAGTATGAGGTTAACGCGTGTGCGTGTGCGTGCGCGTGTGTATATGGGGTGGGGGTGGGGAGTAGGGGGGCAGGGGTGGGGATGGGGGGGAGGAGTGGGGGGATGGTTGGGGTGGTGGTGTTGAAGGGACGTGGGTGTTGGTGTGTTGTGTTATGATTATATGCAATGCATTCTCTAATATGTATTCATTTTCATAGAGATGTATGGTGAGGATGCGTGGGCCAGTTTGTTAGAAATGTTTGTACGAATGGTGAGTGAAAAGCGCATTGAGTTGCTTTGCAAGATTATGCGCTATATGAGCATTATTAATTATTATTATTATTATTATTTCGAAATGGCGGACATTTGTCAGCACATGAAAAGTGGTACTATGGAAACAGCGAAGTAAGTGTATCAAATTCATATAAATATTTAAGATTTTTGTTTACTACTAAATTGAGTCTCCATAACGCTTGGACAGAATCTTGTAGGAAAGCTAAAAAAGGTACAATAGCAATTTTAAAATCTTTAAGTAAACTTAATTGTATTGACTTTACTATTTTGGGGAAACTGTTCGACTCGCAGATTGAACCAATTCTGACTTACAGTGCAGAGGTTTGTGGATTAAATAGCAATATTGAAATTGAAAAAGTTCATACATATGCAATCAAACGATTTCTTTCAGTACCCCTACACTCCTCAAATAAAATGCTTTATGGTGAGTCTGGTCGCTACCCTTTATACATTAGAACATGGGTAAAGTGTATTAAATACTGGCTGAGATTGCTTCAGCTCCCGCCTCAAAGACTGTGCAGGCAAGCTTATGATATGATGTTAAATCAACTTGAATTTGGTAAACAAAACTGGGCATATTCGATGAAAACATTATTGATTGCTCATGGTTTCGGAGTAGTTTGGATGTGTCTGGGAGTTGGTTATGAACAATATTTTCTAAATGAATTCAAAGATAGAATAATTGCATCATACAAGCAATATTGGCATGCATCAATGGAAGAGTCTGCTAAATATCGTTGTTGTTTTTCGTTTAAGAACATTTTTGAAACAGAAAAATATATAAAACTTATTGATAACAAATGGTATAGGTTCAGTCTTGCTAGATTTAGATTAAGAGTTATAGGGTTAAACGCATCTAAAAGATGGTACTCTGCTAATACATCCACTCAGCTACCTTGCCCTGTGTGGTGCATCTATTGAAGATGAAGAGCACTTTTTGTTTAAATGTAAGGCCTACGATACTATTCGTGATAAATGTTTAGTTTTTATGAGATGTAGGCATATTACAGGACCAAGGGATATAAGCAGACTGCTGTCCTCTGACAATGAAAAATAAATTATTTCACTTGCAAGATTTATTGCCCTTGCCTGGACACTCAGAAATACAAAAGCATCTGTTGACAGACAGGCTTTTGCCGCTTCAGTTACTAACATTTGAATGGTCGCCATATAATTGTTATGTCGAGTATGTCATTGAATATGCGTGAGTGTGTGTGTGTGTGTGTGTGTGTGTGTGTGTGTGTGTGTGTGTGTGTGTGTGTGTGTGTGTGTGTGTGTGTGTGTGTGTGTGTGTGTGTGTGTGGGTGGGTGTGGGTGTGTGTGTGTGGTGAGTGTGTGTGTGTGTGTGCGTACGTGTGTGTGTGCGCGTGTGCGTGTATGTGTGTATGTGCGATCGGGCGTATGCGCACGCAGAGGTGAGCCTGCATGAGTGGTTGCATTTATGTGTGTGAAGTGTGGAAGTTTCAATTTACGCTGTTGTTTTGTTTGCGTAAATAGCTGCTTTGACTTGTTTATTATAATTGAATGACTGGCGGGTGCAGTCAATATGATGATCCTTTTTGTTTGTTATTTTCTTATAATTATACTTGTTTCCGCTTGCTTTGATTATTAGTTAATTTCAAATCATGTGTCCCCTTGCCATGAAGATTGCATTGTCAATGGCAATTAAAACATATCAAGTGTCAAGTGTCAAGTGTCTCTCTCTCTCTCTCTCTCTAAAAAACAAAACAAAACAACACTAGCACATGCAATTGTACATACCAAACTATTGATTTCAAAGTCTTGCGAGTTCGCTTCGAGTTACATATCACCTTTCAATGACAGTGAGTCATTTCAGATCCTAACGAGCCCATTCATTAATAAGAATTGTTCCGAAATAATTAAGGGGAGTAATTTCATGGTGTGTGGGAGTGATCTTGCCTAATTCAATCGGTCAAACAGGGGGGGAGGGGCACTCTACCTTCAGGCAGATCCCCAGCTCTCGGCTCGCGTGCTTCATTATACATACATCACTTAGAACACTGTGCGTCATTTTAAAATTGATGTCATTTATATTTTTCTGTTACATTCTGCAAGTTCTCTCAGTTTGTGGATACTGGACGCCCCTCATTTAAAAAAAAAAAATTTGCAAGTCGCTGACTCGCATCCTGCGGTTTCAAGCTTCGACGCCATTGTTGCTATGGAATTTGACCGAGTAATGGAGGTAAGCATTTCTATTTGTCACGAAGTGCTCTCCCCCAGTTATTTTTCCGAAAATCGTCTATTGAGTAGAACACGAGTTCTTTAAAAAAAAAAAAGAAATTGGAACAAACATTTTAAGGCCCTGATCGACAAATCCGACTTTAGTCGTACGACTATATCGCCATCCAACTGTGCCGACGTCTGTGAGGCATGAATCTGATGAAATGCTACTGTCTACATAAATCTGACGAAATCCTACTGGTTTATATTCACTCTATTCATGTAGATCCACAACGCACAAATCTGGACCCAGACGGATTAGTTTTTTTGCTAGAAACACGTCGAGATCACCAGAAAGAAAGCCTTTTCAATGATCGGAACACCCACTTTGCTCTGGTTTCCTAGAAATCAAACCGTCAAAACGGCGATTCCTCCTAGGCGGAGATGCCGGAGAGAGAAGCCATTTTGGATGGGGTGGATGGAGGCCACTCATTGTGGTTGAAGCTTTTTCTTCTTTGTAGTGCAGTAAAAAAAAATTGGAGCTATTTCCTTTGTTGTGAGCCAAACTCCTTTATTTCGTGCAAATGATTTGGTCTAAGCTCAGGCGGCCATTACAAAAGAGACAGCACAAGCCTTCTCTTTCAGTGAAAGAATTTGACTACCAGCACCTCCGCCAAGGAGGAATAACTGATTTGACGGTTTGATTTCTAGGAAACCAGAGCAAAGTGAGTGTTGCGATCTCTGTAAAGGGTGTTTTCCTGGTGATCTCGACGTGTTTCTTGCAAAACTTCATCCGTCAGGGTGCCCCTTTTAAGAAAAAAGAAAAAAAAAGTCTAACAAAACAGAAATGCAGAAACTGAAGGTCATAACAAGTACACCGACATCAGTAAAAGAAACCTTGTCAAAATTTGCTTATGACTCGAAGTTATTAGAAGAAAAGATGGAAGACAAGGGAGAGAACCACCTCTCATCATCCGATGATCTGAACGCAGTCTTCTCCCCTGTGGGTTCCAACCCCCATCACAGCGAAAGGGGCAAGAGAGCATCAGCAACGAGGACCCGAT
This sequence comes from Phymorhynchus buccinoides, assembly GCA_017654935.2. Lineage (NCBI taxonomy): Eukaryota > Metazoa > Mollusca > Gastropoda > Neogastropoda > Raphitomidae > Phymorhynchus > Phymorhynchus buccinoides. The sequence goes on from CM065707.1 coordinate 26,242,928, forward strand.
GAAGAAACTGTGCGCAAACGGCACAGAGCTTGCCAAGCTAGGCAACATTGTCGAAGAACTGAAGGGGACTCTCATAGTGGTACAGACTGAGAATGAGAAATCGAGGAAAGAAGTGGAGGACGCCAAGAGGAGAGAAGACACTATGAAGAGCCAGGTCAGTGAAGCCCATCATTTAGCAGAAGTGGCCGGCCGCAAAGCCGAGGACCTGTCTGCGTACATCCGTAGAAACTAAAGGAGGATCGGGGCGAGACGGCACAGCAGTGTGAAGATAAGGGTCTGTCTCTCATAAGCAACAAGCTGAAGGTGAATGTGAAGGCTGAAGACATCGAGGCGGTCCATTGCGTGGGTGCCAGACAGGAGCAACGACCCGGAGGTGCTGGTGCTAGTGCTAGTGGTTCCAGAAACTCTGATCGCGGGGTCATCATGCGTTTTGTGTCAAGGCGTGTTTGTGACAGTGTACTCTACGCTCGTAAGAACTTGAAGGGGTCTGGGACAGTGCTGGTAGAAGATCTAACCCCTCGAGCATATTCTCTCCTGTCCACGGTGAAGAGTGACTCTTCAGTTTGTCTCCAAGCGTGGACAAAAAAATGGAAACGTTTGGATGAAAATGACGGGTAGTGGGAAGATTGTGCCGGTAGAAATCACTCACAGACTTCAGACAGCATGCCAGTCAGAGACAGTCTCGTTGACCGAGTTGTGTCGTCTGCTTCAGCTCAACGTAAGTCTAACCACAGATAGTTTTTATTTTTCCTTGCATTCTTTGGTAGACTACTACGGCTTGTGTATCTTTTCTTGTCTAATGACTGTTTGTATTAATGATCGGTTTTGATAATACGAAGATGTTTACTGGTCTTTTGTTTTTGTGCACATTAAATGTTAGGCCTACTTCTCTGTTTGTTTTGATTCAGGCCAAAGGTCAAAGTTTACACTTTATGTACGTCCGGTTGACACAGCTCGTTGACCTTAGTCCTACATTTAGTTTCCTGAAGTCCTGTCGATCGCAAAGTAGTTAATCAAACTAATTGGTTGGTCTAATCTTTGTAAAACTCATCTTTTGGGATCTGTACTAATCAAGTTATCTGATTATGATGTTTTGCTACACAATTTGTTTCTTTTCCTTACTTCGAGTTTGACAACAAGAGAACGTGTTGTTTGCTTTGATCATGTGACACATGTTTTGATCACGTGTCTGGTTGTACACAAATAGAGCCATGTGTGAGTGAAGTTGCCGGTTGTAGTGACAAGATGTTTGTCTTTTTGTGTGTCCTTTTGGAGTAATTGGCAGTGCTTGGAGAATTGGCAGTACACCCATCAATGTTCAAAATGCGTGAGTGCTGTATATCTTTTTGTGTTATTTTTGTATTTGTATTTTTTGTAAATGTGTGTGTATGTGGGATTCTAAGATGTGGGGGTACAAATAATGCAACAGAGATTGTGCAAGTCAAGAAAACGTATTTTGTCTTAAACTTAAAATGATGATAACCAGACCATTTGCAAGTCAATTATTTAATGCAAATGTATGTTCACCAACATGGGCTGGCTTGGTGAATATGAGATGTATGGACCATTATACTTTGTGCTGTTTGAACCACTTGTTTATATCACAGCAGACTGAGCAGAGGGAGTTGCTGTTGTGATAATTGTTTTTTCACTGCTTTGTATTTGGGGTGAACTTTGATTATTTATGCCATGATGATTCAACATTCACTACCTATATTGCTATTTGTTCTTGTTGTATAAGGGCTAGCATTTTGTTTCTTCATATTTATCTATTTATCACGCCATCTTCAATGCTGTTGTTTCCTTGTATTGACATTCTTAATTTTTTACACTCTATTGGCCAACAATGTACTTGGTTGGCCTTTGATGGTCTGCAAAATATGTACACGTGGTACCTTTGTTTAGCTTTGAGCCAAACAATATGGATGAAGCACCCTTTTCTTGATATTGAAGCTTGCTTCAATGATGTGTGTTCTTCTGTTTTCACCATCCTACATTCTTTTCTTAATTCTTATCATTACCTTGTTCATGCACATAATAGCAGTAAACAGTTCTTTTAAAATTTGTTCTTTCAATTGTAATGGACTAAACAATTCGAGCAAAAGAAAACATATTTTTGATTTTTTACGAAAGTCAGACGCTAATATTTTTTGTCTTCAGGAGACACTTTTAAAATCAGACATTGAAAATTATATGCAGGCTAGTTGGGGTTATAAAGTTTGGCTTAGTGGTTGTGAAACTAACAAAAATGGCGTGGCTATCTTATTTAATAATAATTTTGAATACAAACTGCTTGATGTTATCAGGGACTAACATGGTTGTTTTATAGTGATGAATGTTGAATTTTTAAAACATTTTTTTACTTTAGTCAATTTGTATGAGCCTAGCAGTGGTGATAAACCAGAGTTTTTTTTATAGTGTTTGTCAACATATTGAAGGTGTTGGCAATGACCTTGTAATTATTACTGGTGACTGGAACTGTCCTTTAGATGTTACTTTAGATACCCGTAACTATGCTAGCACTGTGAATCGTCCCAGGACCCGGAAAAAAATTAACAATATTATGACTGAATATAACCTTTTTGATGTTTTTAGAGATATTTATCCAGACAAAAGAAAATAAACATGGAGAAAGCTTAACACAATTAAAGAGGCACGATTAGACTATTTTCTAATTAGTGAAGAATTGTTGTCTTTAGCTAATGCTGTGATTGTTGACCCTGGCTACAGATCAGATAATTCTCTTGTTACCTTAGCCTTGAGAAAAGACCAATTCAAAAGAGATAGGCCTTTTTGGAAGTTTAATAACAGGTTACTTAAAGAGAAACAGTATGTTTCCGAAATTAAAAAGCTTATCATGGATGTTAAAAAAACAATATGCTGTACCTATTTATAACATGGAAAATTTAAATAGTATTTCAAATGAAGACCTTATTTTTCACATTGATGATCAGCTATTTTTTGAAACTCTTTTACTTGAAATCAGAGGAAAAAAACATTTGTACGCTATGCATAAGAAAAAAGTGTTAGTCGAGGTTAGAAAAAAGAATAAAGAATCTTGAACAAAACCTACAAGAAGATAACATTCTCAACTTAGAAAACTTAAAAGCCCAGATACAAGAAATAAGAGACTATAAAATTTAAGGAATATTTGTGCATTCAAAAGTGCGCTGAATAAACGAAGGAGAAAAAGTAAATAGTTACATACTTTTGTAATCTGGAGAACAGGAATGTTTTCAGACAAATCCATCCCGTTTCTTGAGACTGATGATAAAGGTGTTATTTCAGGTCAAGATAGTATACTCAATGAGGTTAAACAGTTTTATACAGATTTATATGCATTTAAGGAAGTAACTGACATCAATATTCCTGATGAATTTCTTGACGCAACCATTTGATCTGATGAAGATAGCGAAACAATAGAAGGACTCATTAGTTTTGAGGAAGCTGTCACTGCACTGAAAAATATGAAAAATGGTAAGAGTCCGGGTCCTGATGGATTCACTGTGGAGTTTTTTTTATTTTTCTTTCTTGACACTGGCATGTTTTTAGTACGGTCTGTCAATGAGGGTTTTTGTAAAGGACAGTTGTCAGTCACATAAAGGCTAGGTTCTATTACTTGCATTCCTAAAGAAGGGAAAACAAAAAGATTTATTAAAAATTGGCGGCCTATCTCCTTTTTAAATACGGCATATAAAATTACATCAGCATGTATTGCTAGCCGATTAAAAGATGTTTTACCCAACATTATACATGAATGTCAAAAAGGTTTCTTGAAGGGTCGATTTATTAAGAAGAAAATATTCGTTTACTGTATGACACTTTGTTATATGTGGAAAAAGAAAATATTCCAGGAATGTTGTTATCTATCGACTTTGAAAAGGCGTTTGACAGTGTCTCCTGGTCTTTTCTCCTAAAATGTTTACGTTTCTTTAATTTTGGGCCAGACATGATCCAGTGAATCAGAACTTTTTAACTAATATTTCTACATGTGTTTCGGTCAATGGCCAATATTCAACTCGGTTTCCAATCGAAATGGGGGTAAGACAGGGAGATCCATCTTCACCATATTTATACTTAATATGCGCTGAGATTCTTTCCCTTATGATCCATAGAAATAGAAATATTAAAAGTATTAAAATAAAAGACAAGGAAAATTTGCTGTCCTAATTTGCTGACGACACTACCTTATATCTTGATGGCTCTGAAATATCTTTTAATGAAACCATAAAGGTTCTAATTCTGACTAACTTTTCACTCATATCTGGTCTAAACATTAATTTTGATAAACCCAAATTGTCTGGATTGGAAGTAGGAAGAACTGTGGCATTAGATTCATGAGAGACAAAAAAATTGTGTGGGATCCAGGAACTTTTAAAATTTTAGGTGTTAAATTATCTACCGATATAGATAATATTGTGCATGTCAACTATGAAGATAAACTCTTGGCGATGAAAAGGATCTTGACAAAATGAAAAAAACGACAGATCACCACGTTTGGTAAAATAACAGTAATTAAGAGTTCAGTGTTTTTAAAAGTTATATATTGTTATAAATGTGTTTATTGTTGTTGTTTTTCTTATGTGCACCTGGCTGCAATTTCTCAGTTATGAGATAATAAAGATGATTTGATTTGATTTGATTTAATTTGATTTGATTTGATTTCATTTACTGATCAACCTGCCAGACCCCCCTGACGACTTCATCAATGCCTTAGAAAAAGAAATGTACATATTTTTTATGGAATGGTAAAGAAAGTAAAATGAAAAAGTCTGTAATTGAAAACGAGTATGGCGCTGGTGGTTTAAAAATGCTTACAGTGAGGAGTGTTTTGTCTTCTATGAAAGTCAGTTGGTTACGCAGACTTCTAGTTACAAGTGATGAGTCCGATTGGAACAGTTCTACTATAAACATGTTTCCTATGTTGGATAACATCAGTAAGTTTGGGGCAGAATATGGAAATGTTGTTACGCAGAGTGTACAAAATCCATTTTGGAAAGATGTCATGAGACATTACAAAACACTGTGCTTAAAATGTCAATCTACTTCAGTTCATGAGTTTGTGGCTGAATGTATCCACTATAATGCAAACATTGTAAGGAACAAAAAGGTGATATTTGTACAAGAGAGGAACACTCATAATGTTCTTTTTGTAAAACAACTAGTAAATAATAATGGCAATTTTATGTCCTATCAGGAATTTGTGTCATAGTTTCCTGGTATTAGAACGAACTTTCTTTAGTACGAAGGTATTCTGAATGCTGTTCGATCACATGAAAGAAAATTAAATGTTATTCTTACAAACAGGTACAAAGTATTAGATCAGAAAGCTTTGTTTATTATTAAAAAGGGCAATACATGTGTTCAAAATGTTTTATATGATAGTAATTCTGTTCCTACTGCTGTCTCTAAATGGAACAATATATTTGACAATCTCAGTTGGAAATTAATCTTTTCTCACTGCTTTAAGACCACGGCAGATGTCCAACTGAGATGGTTCTAGACTAGACTCTTACATAGATTGCTTCCAACAATTTGTTTTTGCATAAAATTATTGATTCCTCGACATGCAATTTCTATGATCAGGAAGAACAGTCAATTCCACACATGTTGTATGACAGTGATGTTGTTTGCAGCTTTTGGAATGAACTAAAACAAATAATTATGTTAAAAGATAAATGCCAGCACTGTACTGCCACAACACGGAAATAAGCAAGGAGTTGATTTTATTTTGTGTTAAACAAAATACAAAGACAGACAAAGTTACAGACCTCATATTTCTGTTAGCAAAATTTTATATTTGCAAATGCAAACTGCAAGATGTTCACCCTAACATGCAGGCTTTTGTTGCCATTTAAAAAAAATAGACACAATAATTATAGAAAAATACTCATCTGTTCTAAGCTATACTGCAAGACAGTTTGAAGAAAATTGGTTTCCATATCTTGAAGTAATTTTATAAATTCACCGGGGGGTTTTCTCCTGCTTTTGCAAAATTGACATGATTTATTTCAATATTTGTGTAATCCTTTTTATGTGTAATGTTCATTTTCTGTTAGATAAGATGCTGCTCATTATTATGTTTTTTGTGTGTGTTTTTGGCTTTTTTCTCAATGGGTTGTGGCCAGCACCTAATATTTTGTCAATATAAATACATAATCATTAATATTCTACTACTAGTACTAGTTGACTTTTTTCTTCTTTTCTTTTCTTTTCTTTTCAGCTGAGTAACCCTATAGATGTACCCCACCTAAGGATAGGGTTTGGGAGGGAGGGATCTAGCTTAGAAGATAATGTAGTATTCATGAGTGTATATGCATGGTACTGAGTGTGTGTGTGTGTGTGTGTGTGTGTGTGTGTGTGTGTGTGTGTGTGTGTGTGTGTGTGTGTGTGTGTGTGTGTGTGTGTGTGTGTGTGTGTGTGTAGGGGGGGGGGGGGGGTCACTGTATATACTTTTTGCTCTTCTTGGGGGGAGCCTAAGCTTAGAATCTTTGATGATTTATAATTCTATGTACCTTTGCCCACTTGTACTTTTACCACATGTGCTCACCCCTGATTTATGGTTGGTGTTATCAATTATCATATTGGTGACAGCTATGATAGAGACGGATTTACTACTGTAGTCATAAGTTTTCTTATGACTATTATGTCACTGTGTGTGTAGGTATATGTTCGTGTCTTTGTTTAGTCTTCATGAAATTTGTACAATGGAAAAAAATGTTCAATAAAAAAAGAGAAGGAAATGCAGATATTTTCATCGGATTCGTGTAGGGGGGACTACAAAATATTAGTGCACAAGACTAGCAGGTTTTCGTAAGATTCACGCCTCACAAATGTCACATTTAGATAGTACGATGGGAGTTGCATAATTTGAAGAGTATGGCCATCAGAGTGTTGCATTCCTCGGCTATAGAAACTGAAAGCACTTTGCCATCAAAACGAAGTCGCATGCTCTTCTCTGTTCTTGTCTGTCTGTTTATATACTACTCAACAAAAGTTAAGTACCACTTCGTTCACAAGCGCATAAGACAGCGATGCATAAAGCCAAGGCGCATAACCAAAATCGTTTTATATTTTGCAGATGTCTAATTCAAATGTTATTAAACAAAAGTCTTAATTTTGATTACAAATCGCTTCATTACTTTTTGAAGTAATAGCTCAGCAAGCAACGCATGTTGTTCAGAAGTGGTACTTAATTTTTTTTTAAGCAGCATATATTAACTGGGGTGTATGGGGTGCTCATGGAGGGATAGTTCCTCTAGTGGGGGGGAGGGGCTTGCCATGTCCTTTTCAGGACAGCTCGTCCACTATTGGTTCCCACTTCTTTTGGCACTTCTTCTTCTACTTCGATCGCTCGGACAGTTTCCTGTCAATTACGAGCGCAGATGCGTCATGCTGCCGTTATGCGCCTAAGAAATAGTTAGGCCCAGCAAGTCCGACTTCGGCTGTAGGAAATGTTTTTGAAAGTGCTTCTAGAAAAACGGCAGGAGAATGGAAAGCAAAGGGAAAAGCAGAGTCAAAGAGAGTGACAGATTAGAGGAAGTTACAAGCGCAGAACTTCCAGAAGGTGGGGGAACTGTTTATGCAAAAGACCCCCCCCCCCCCCCATGGTGTTCCCACAGGGGGGAGGGGAGGGGGGCACATGTCACTCAGCTCTCGCCTTTGGCTCCTCGTAGCTGTCAGTATGAATACACGACAGCGGCCACACCACGGACAACGGTTTTGGCAGGCCGGCTAAACCTGGTGAGGGTAGCAGTCGGGTCTTAGACCCTCAGTGAGATAGGATGGTTGGAGAGGAGATGGGCACCGCCGAGTCAGCCAGCTTCTGCCCACTGAAATGCCATGATGGATTCAAAGTCAGAATCTGTCATGGCCCGGATCACCAACGACCGTGCTTTCCACTGCGGCATCTCAGGGTGGAAGTGAAAAGTGTGCTACTGGGATGCAACCATCATCAGTGCCGACGACACCAACACTCAACCTTTCAAGGGAAAACACCATCCTCGGAATGTGAAATGACCGCACGCTATATGCATGTGGCAAGACCACAGAACTCACCCATGAGCTAGTTAGGTGCAACTGGGACATCATAGGTCTATTGGAGATCAGATGGACTAGATTCGGCGAGACACACACTGATGAAGGCCACAAAATATGGGCTTAGTGGAGACGATTCCAAACACCAACATGGAGTAGGGTTTATTGTGAACAAAGACAGAGTTCATTCTGTTATGAGCTGTACACCAATATCCAACAGAATCATCACTGTCGTGTTGCTGCACGACCACACAACAGCACCCTCATTCAGGTTTATGCTCCAACAATGGACTATGAGAACGATGTGGTCGAAATATTGTATGAACTGTTAGAGAACACCATGAGCAAAATTCCCACAAAAGACTTCCTCACTGTCATGGGAGACTGGAATGGAAAAGTAGGTCATGATGCACATGATCAATGGTTTGGAACAACAGGACGCTTTGGAATAGGAGAAACTAACCACAGGGGAATTCGCCAGCTCCCACAAACTCACGCTAGCAAACACACTGTTCCCACACAAGACATCTCGCAGGACAACTTGACATGCCCCAAATGGCCAAACCCACAATCAGACTGATTACATCCTGGCCCCACAAAGGTACAAGTCAAGCATCAACAAAGTCAAAACCAGGACCTTCCCTGGTGCTGATATCGGCAGCGACCATGACCCGGTGCTCATGACCATCAAACTCAAACTGAAAAAAGACAACAAGCCAGGCAGCGGGCAGTTCACAGTTGATTTAGAGAAACTGAATGACCCCGAAGTTGCAGATATCTTCAAAGCTAAAATAGGGGGTAAGCTTGCTCCTCTCAATGTTTTCAAAGACGACATCAACTCCCTCACAGACAACATGAAAGAAGCCTGCCAGGAAACAGTGATGGCGGTACTTGGAAAGAAGAGAACAGAGAAGAAACTGTGGGTTGCCAACGACATACTGGATCTCTGCGATACCAGGAGAGAACTGAAGAAGACGAAGAAAATTGACCCTGAGGCAGCTGAAGAACATAGAAAGGTAAATAAAGACATCAGGACAAAAATGAACGAAGCACGGGAAAACTGGATAGCGGAACAGTGTGACACCATTGATAATGAGATGGAAAAGGGCAATAGCAAATCAGCGTACGACACCTTGAAGATGTTAACAAAAAACAACAACTAAGAACATCTCTGATAGAAAACAAAGATGGCTCGCTTCTCACTGATGAAACAGCAATACTAAAAAGGTGGACTGAGTATTGTAAAGAACTGTACAATTATGAGTTCAAGCCAGACCCCAGCATACTGAAAGACACCACCAACACAAACAATTCAGCAAGTGATGCACTGATTCTTCAAGAAGTTGAAGAAGCCATTCGCTCACTCAAAGGAGGAAAGGCACCAGGAGTGGACAACATTCCTGCTGCGCTGCTTAAACATGGGGGCCCAGAAGTCATCAAAGCACTAACAACCATCTGCCAACGGATTTGGGAAAGCAAACAATGGCCAAAAGAGTGGACCCGATCCTTGATGATTCCGCCACCAAAGAAAGGAAATCTGAAGCAATGCCAAAACTACAGAACCATCAGCTTGATAAATCACCCAAGCAAAATAATGCTAAGAATCATATTAAACAGACTAAAAACCAAGACTAAGGAAACAAATTTACGGCCATTAGATTTCGCTAATGGCAAATGTTTTGTTTATCTTCTTCAGAAATGATGACGTCGAAAAGGTAAAATGACGTCAAATGACATACAATTGTATTTGGTGGAAGCTTTTGAAGCAAGTGCGTGAAGTTCAACAAGCTTATTTTGATCACAGCGTCTTTATCTTTTGGAATTGCGGTTAATGCAGTTGGTGAGTCGATGTGCCTTGTCTTGTACAATGCATAAGCAAAAAATCTCAAAATCAATAAAACCAGTTGAGTTACGTCTGTATTGCATATGGGCGGTGAAATATTGGCTGAAGAACAAGCAGGATTCCGACCAAAACGTAGCACTATGGAGCAGATTTTCAACGTCAGACGGCTCATTGAAAAACATCTTCAACATCAGCATGAACTATACTACAACTTCATTGACTTAAAGAAAGCATTTGATCGGATTTGGCACAAAGGCCTATGGCAGGTATTGGAAAACTTCAATTTTGACAACATCATCGAAGTGATCAAGGCACTCTACAAAGACTCTAGTAGTGCAGTTCTTCTGAACAAAAGGATTGGTGATTTCTTTGAAACAACAGTAGGGGTGCGCCAAGGATGCCTTCTTTCCCCAATACTTTTCAACATCTAGCTGGAAAAATTAATGCAGGAAACTTTGTCAGACTTTCACCCCTCCATCACCATCAACGGACAACTGCTTTGCAATTTGCGCTTTGCTGACGACATTGACCTCATGGGAGGCAGTGAACCAGAGCTCCAGGAGTTAACCACCAAACTGGAGAAAGTTTCAAAAGACTATGGCATGGAGATCAGCTCTGAAAAAAAGTAAAATTATGGTGAACAGCTCCAAAACAGAAACAGCAAAAGGAAAAAGGTCAGAGTCAAAGAGAGTGTCAGATTAGAGGAAGTTACAAGCACAGAACTTCCAGAAAGTGGGGAATTATTTATTCAGAAGACCCCCCCCCCCCCCCAGTATTCCCACGGTGGGGGTGGGGGTGAACTCTAGTCACTATTTTTGCACTGCTTCTGCAAAAGACTTAACAATCTTTTTATATTTTGCAGAAGAAGGCAGCCTTTGATAATCATAGAAAACAAAACAAGCCGCCTCACACTAATCTATACAACCTTTTAGTTAATTTTTTTATTTTTTTTATTTTTTTAAGAAGATAATTTGGTTGTTAACTTCATTCAATTAAGTTGTGGCCGCGCGCGCCGAGTTCACACTATTAGCAGCAAGCATTGGCTGTATTCCCAGACTGTCTCAGTGGGCTGGAAGTAAATTATGGTAAAGGTCAACATGTGCCAGAAAGACAGGAAAACTGTGGAAAGGTCACTACCAGCGGCATCAACCTACTGGGTCGAGGTAGTCTGAGGCGGCTTCAAAGACCCACCAGGTCACGTGTCAAAATCACGGGTTTCACGTGTTTTCCCTCTTATAGTAAGAAATATTGTTTTGACCAGATTTGATTCCCATATAAATGTCCCCAAATTCAAAATGAAACATTATTTTAAAGAGCATCCTCAATTAGAAGTTGGGGACACTTGCATGTGGGTCACAGCTACCCAGAAAAAAAAACAAGGGACTTAACCGTGGTGCGTCAGTGTGTCTTTAAATTAAACGCCAGAAGTAAATCTATGGCACAAGTACTCTTTTGGTTTTCACCTTCACAGAGAGAGAAAGAGAATACGAATATGAATACGACTGTTTAATGAGGGTAAACGGATAAGCTCAAGCTTCTTTACACCATGCCTTCGAGGGGAAAAGGAAAAGCCAAAAGAACAAGAAAAGGAAAACAAAAAGAAAGTATAAAATGCATAAAAAGAATAGAAAATAACAACATGCATGTTCACAGTAAATTGAAGTACATGAGAAAAAAATTCAAGCTCAAATGAACAGCTCGTTCACGTACTTGCACACACACAAAAACATACAGTATACCCTATAGCTATACCATGACATGAATACATAGTCTCTTGTGGTGTGTCGAACACACAGGTGCAAATACGCTCATGATCCATGATACAATACAGTACACTAATAAACCTACGTTATAGAGGAACAAAAATTTTTTATGGAAAGTCGTTATTATTTCTAAACAAACAGCGAATATTTCAAGGAAGTTAATAACTTAAAACGATCTAAGAGGTGTTTGTGATAATATGTTCTTTTAAAGGATGAGACACTTATTACGTTTGTATTGATATTTTCCAAATCATTTCATAGTTTGCTACCGGAGTATGTAAGGGAGGTCATAAACAGGTTTGTTCTGGGGCGAGGAATATAAATTATACTTTTGTTACGAATGTTAGTAATAGGAAATCGTTTGCATAGATAGGCCGGTGTCAGTTTATTCATAATTTTGTACATGAAAATAGCTTTGTTGAGGTAAAACTTATAGTCTAATGGAAGAATGCCTAGTGCCTTATAATCGCTATTTTGAAGTGAAGAAGGCTTGAGAAGAACAATTTTCATAGCACGTTTGTAGAGTCTTTTCAGTGGCTTTAAGCAGTTTTCGCTAGCAAGATCCCAACATGTAGAATAAGCATAATCTATTTCAGGCTGAATGTATGCATTAAAAAAGAGTGTTCGAGTATGGATGTTAAGGAAGTGCTTTATTCTGTTCAGTTGGAATACTTTCTTCGCTATTTTTTTTATCAGATGGCAGAAATGTGCTTGGACCATGATAAATTATTGTCGATAGTTACACCTAGTAATTTGCAGGAATCTATTTCTTCCAGAAGATTATCATAAATTTTGAGTTTGGGTAGGGTATCTTTTAATTTTTGGCGTTTTTGTCGAGTAGTTATTAACATGAATTTAGATTTACTTGGATGAATTGCCATATTGTTTTTTTCTGTCCATGCTGTAAGATTATCTATGTCATTTTGAAGGGAGGAACAAATCTCATTTGGATTTGTATCTTTAGTATGAAGGGTTGTGTCGTCTGCAAAGAGTTCACATTGAGATTTTAAGTGAAGGGGTAAATCATTAATATAAATTGAGAATAAGATAGGCCCTAAGACAGATCCTTGGGGGACTCCATATTTGATAGGCATAGAGGGTGATATTATAAAATATTGGGAATCAGTCTGTGTTCCATTGCTAAGGAAGGATGCTATCATATTAACAGAGTTCGAATGTAGGCCATACAAAGTAAGTTTTCTTAAAAGAAGGGTGTCAAAGGCTTTGGCGAAATCGACAAAAAGTGAACCAGTGAATAAGTCATTGTTAATGTTAGGGTGCCAGTCTTCTGTAATGTTTGTGAGCATTGTGTGACAAGAATGCTTTTCCCTGAAACCATTTTGATTAGTATAAAATAAGTCATACTTATTTAAATGAGACTGAAGGTGTTGTTTGAGATATCTTTCAAGGGGCTTTGACAGTATCAATAATATTGATATGGGTCAGTACTTTAAGGGATCAGATGGATCTTCAGATTTTTAAAAAGGAAGAACTTTGGCTTCTTTAAAGGCTTGAGGAAAGCAATTTTTATCTATACAGAGGTTATATATGTAGGTGATGCATCAAAATTTTGCTGTTTAGACCATCAAATCCATGAGAACGGGACTGCTTTAGTTTACATAGTTCCTTGTAAACCTCATGCACACTAATAAAAGGGAACGTCTGCTTAGATTGGACAACTTTATCATTACAAAACTGTTTTAACAGATGCATATCGTTAGACTGTGTTTTGTCAATTTTAATGGTTCTTTCTACAATTGAGGTAAAATGTTCATTTAGTAGCTGAGCAGTTAGATCATTACATACAGTAGCGGAAGACTTTGATTTTTTGTATGAAATTTCATTGATTGCTTTCCATTTTGATTTAATAAGTTCACTAAAATAATTATTTTGGGCAGTCCGTTTCATAGTTGTAACCTTATTACGCTGTTTCCTAAATTTATCGTCTTTCCCAGTTGTTGCTAATAAGTTCTCACGGATTAAAATCTCGGCATCAATTTCCTTAGTTATCCACGGGGGTTTCGAAGTTAACTTAACTCGTTTAATCATTATCGGTGCGTGTTCATTAAAGATAGGCAGGAAAATATCATACCATGCTTGAAGAGAAAGAGAGAGAGAGGGGGGGTGGGGGGGTGGGGAGGTGATATTGATGGTGGTGGAGACGGTGGGTTGTGATTTATTGTTCAGGGGCTATAAACAACGGGGGTAATAAATCAATGTTGTAAGTCTAAGAGAACACATTTGTGTCGAACATTTCAGTGCCACGCGCGCGCGCATGTGTGTGTGTGTGTGTGTGTGTGTGTGTGTGTGCAAATATACAACAAAATCTTTTAGTACTCACCTCTCTCCCGCTCTCTCTCTCTCTCCCTCCCCCCCCTCTCTCTCCCCATCCCTCTTCTCCCCCCTCTCCCCCCCTCCTCTCTCTCAGAAGAAGAAGATGAAGAACAAGAAGAAGGCCTAAGTATGCGCTCAAAAATATTGCACCGTCTCAGCCTATTCAATTTTAGATGGCGGCTGTAATAACAACAATATCAAAACGACGACGAAGAAGAAAAAGACGATGACAAAGAAGAAGAAGAAGAAGAAGAAGAAGAAGAAGAAGAAGAAGAAGAAGAAGAAGAAGAAGAAGAAGAAGAACAAGAACAAGAAGAACAAGAAGAACAAGAACAAGAAGAACAAGAACAAGAAGAACAAGAACAAGAACAAGAAAAAGAACAAGAAGAAGAAAAAGAAGAAGAAGAAGAAGAAACGAAAGAAAGAGAGAAGGAAGAAGACGAAGACAAAGAATAAAGAACAAAAGAACGAAAGAAAGAAAGAAAAGAAGAAGAAGAAGAAGAAGACCTTCAAATATCATCCCAAATGAGGTCTTATAAGCGAGGAGTCTTTTAGGGAGGTAATTTTAATACTGACAAAGAAGAGCAATGTAATTAAATAAAAACAAACAAACACCAAAATTTGCAGAGCGAAATATATTTCTAGGGTCTGGCCCTTTTTGTCAATCCATGGATTGTGACGTCAAAACTGATGATGTTAAACTATTGTGAGGTCATTACTTTGCTGACATCACTTAGTAGCTAAAATTGAAGACCCTGTTGCACAACAATTAAAATAATATCAACTACTTGATTGATAGTTTGAGGTGATTGACTCACCTCCCCCCTCCCCCCTCCCCCCCAAAAAAAATATTAAAAAATCTCTCTCTCTCTCTCTCTCTCTCTCTCTCTCTCTCTCTCTCTCTCTCTCTCTCGCTCTCTCTCTACTCTGCCTCTGTGTATCTACCTCACTCCCTGTCTTTCTCTCTTTCTGTCTCTATATCATCCTCTGCACCTCTCTCTTACTCTCTGTTTTTCTCTGTCTCTGTCTCTGTCTCTCTCTGTCTCTCTCTCTCTCTCTCTCTCTCTCTCTCTCTCTCTCTCTCTCTCTCTCTCTCTCTCTCTCTCTCTATCTATCTCTATCTATCTATCTCTCCTTTCTGGCTTTCTCTCTGTCTGTTTTCCCTTTTCTTGCTCTCTCTTGATGTGTTGAAAAGCGTCCGTTTGTCTGAGTGAGGCTGGAAACTTAGTCCCAGACATTGAGGCCAAACGGGTAGTTCGTTTTCAGTTGATGGTGCCAGACCTTTTCCCTTTTCTTTCTCGTCTGGCTACCTGTTGACTTCAACACCTCGATTACACAGCATCTGAGGTCGCTTAGGCTGTGTCCAAAGAAGAGCAATGTCTCAGAGAAGTAGGTCTTATGTGGGAGGGAGTCTTATAATTAATAAGTTCAACGAGCCCTCCACTGGAGGGTGCTGTTGAACTGTGGTTATTGGAGGTTAGTAACAGACAAGGGGTAGAGACAAATGAGATGCTGTGCTTGGCGCCAGAGTTCCTGCTTCAGGATTTAGCTATATGCAAGTCCTCTTGACACAGATAGAAAATATAAAGATTATATATAGTGTGGGAAAGAAATATAATGACAATGAAACTGGGAGTGAAAGCTCTACCCCTTGTCTGTTACTAACCTCCAATAACCACAGTTCAACAGCACCCTCCAGTGGAGGGCTCGTTGAACTTATTAATTATTATTCAGTTAGTAACAGACAACGTGGTAGAGACAAATGAGATTTTAGAGCTATGTCTAAGAGGACTTGCATGAAAAGAACATAAGCAAGGTTGTGAACAAAACCTTGCTAATTTCAATCACAGACATTTTGTCCTTACCTCGAATGAGGCGACTCTACCTGCCATAAGGTGTGAAGTGGATTTTTGCATGGTAACTCCTCAGGCAGACTCGTGTGAAATAAAATCACTGGTGAATTCACAATAATATGCACAATCCTCACAGAACACAAATTCAAAGGCGATTTAAGAGTCATTTCTTCACAAAATGGTCTAAAATAGTTTGACTTAATGACATTCCTACTTGTTCAGCTTTCTTGTAAAACTTCACAAAGGTCCTTTCACTTTGCACTTTTCATAATTGTTTCTAAGGGCAGTCCCCTTTTCTCTGCTGCTGAAGTCGTTGCACTTCTGGTGCTGTGCGCTGTGAAAACTGTCGTGTCAACACCAGCTTCAGCAAGTACTGTTTTCACCCACCTAGAAATCGTGTCTCGACTCACTGCTAAGAAAGCTCCGGTCCTGTGTCAAATGATTTGGTGTTGTCAAGATACACCCTAAGATGGGAAACTAAACATAGCTTTGGGTTGCTTTTAAAAGCATAAATCTCAGCTGGTTGCAAGTGAACACCAGGTTTTGTCTGTTTTTGTTTTTCAAAAAACACAATAACACATCTGTCTGTTTTCAGTCTGATATCTGAACGTTTAAGAGTATGTAGGACATGGCCTCTTTGTCCAGTCAACAGTGCCAACAACATACATGTGCGAAGGGTAAGGTCTTTAAAAGACAGTTTATCCAAGTCAGGTAATGAATCCAAATAACTAAAAACTTGATCAACGTCCCAGGTGTCTTTATACTTTGGAAGTGACGGT
>CM065707.1:26262536-26285895 GCA_017654935.2 Phymorhynchus buccinoides
ATTAATCTTTCCCTTTAAAAACGATTTAGTAAGCATAAGGTAGACCTTCACAACAAAATGTTCTTCTCACTAATATCGAAAAATGTTAATGTGATGAGGAAATATATCAAATTATATGTCATACGCATTCTCGAAAAAAATGCGTCATTTTCTGTATTTAAGGCTAAAAAAAGTTATAATCTATATGTTATTTTCTGTATCATTACAAATTCGGAACTTTCCTGGAGTTGCACTGCCTCCGGGCATTGCCTCACTTTCTTGGAGTTGCACTGCATCCGGGCATTGCCTCCAGGATCGTTCCCACCATCTTTATATCTACTAATGTCCCATATGTGTCTGTTTCAGACCGGATGACGTTAAACGGATTTCCATTCGTGTTATAAGAATCTGATCAATTTTATTTTGACATTACTATGTCAAGGAAACCTGAACCTCTTGAAATCAACTTAAAAGAAAATCTAAAAAGGAACTTTATTTTTTCACAAAAATGTTACGTTCTTGGCCTACATTTGGGGAGAGTCACCCATATATATATGTCCTAGTAAAAGTCTACGGGTGTAGACGAAAATTTGGACAATATTTATAAATAAACAAGACTAATCTAGTTTAGAGTTGTTTTCGACTTTGCATTTTTAGTTCAAATAAGTTATATATATATATATATATATATAACTTATTTGAAATGGATCTTCACATAGTTTACATCTTGAAAATCTTCATTTTGAAGATGTACAAGACAATGTCATTTTAATACGGTAATGTTTTAAGTTCGAATTTAAAGGTGTTTCTCTGATGAAGGTCACTGGAGACCGCAACGTTTGGAAATAAAAGATTCCTAGTAGTTTTAACAGATGCATTCTTTCCTGATTTTATTATTTTTAGTGTGTGACTCAGCTACACTCCAGATTGCATCCTCACAGTGAAAAGAATGAAACTACAAAGTGTGTTTTAATGACTTATTTTATATATATATAATTAAAGTCATTCATATATATATATATGTCTGTCTAAAATACACTCCAGATTGCATCCTCACAGTGAAAAGAATGAAACTACAAAGTGTGTTTTAATGACTTATTTTATATATATATAATTAAAGTCATTCATATATATATATATGTCTGTCTAAAATCACGATCTATGTGAAAAGACATTAAATTAAAGATTCATTCATTCATTCACACACACACACACAAACACAAACACGCGTGCGCGCACACACACAAACACAAACACGCGCGCGCACGCACACACACACACACACACACACACACACACACACACACACACACACACACACACACACACACACACACACACACACACACACACACACACACACACACACACACACACACACAAATACCTATGCATAAGCACTGCACATATCCAAACAAGAATATCAGCATATGCAGAGACTCGTGAAGGGGGCGGGTCGTCCAGCTCCCCGTATGGAGGCACAGGGCTTCCACGCACTGCTCCTTTTCCGCTTCAAGATCCATTTCCTTTGAAAGGGAGGGGGGTGAGCGCATAAAAGCTGTGCATGCTGCTCAGACTAATTCAGTGAAAATTCAGCAGAGATTAATTGCCATGAAGCAGCCTGCCAGCTCAACACTGGCTACAACCTCATGACTTCAGTCATCCCATAATCTTTTTTCTCTCTCTCTCTCTCTCTCTCTCTCTCTCTCTCTCTCTCTCTCTCTCTCTCTCTCTCTCTCTCTCTCTCTCTCTCTCTCTCTCTCTCTCTCTCTCTCTCTCTCTCTCACACACACACACACACACACACACACACACACACACACACACACACACACACACACACACACACACACACACACACACACACACACACACACACACAAACAACAAACAAACAAACAAGCAAAAACACATGCACACTCTCTCTACTTTTCTCTCTGTGTCTGCCACTTTGTCCTTTCTTACCCCCCCCCCCTCTCTCTCTCTCTCTCTCTCTCTCTCTCTCTCTCTCTCTCTCTCTCTCTCTCTCTCTCTCTCTCTCTCTCTCTCCCTATAATGTGGAGAATTTGTATAATAAAATAAATGTTTCTTCTTTGTTGAGCATATTAACTTGTTTGATTTTGTGTTTTTAACAGAGACATTTGTTGATAAATCCTTTGATTATGATGGAATATTTTGTGACTTTCTCAAATTTGTTGCTCCAGTTAAGAAATTATCTTATTTTGGCAGAAACTCTGCGGGAGTTTTGCTTCTTATTAAGAAACATTTATAACGGTTTATAAAAGAAATAACTATTGATTGTGCTAATGCTGTAGCAGTTAAATTAGACAAGTGTGTGCTTGGAATTGATAAAGATGTAGTTTTAGTTGGTTGTTATATTGTTCCAGAAGGTGGGCCTCTGTATAATACCACTGAATTAAAAGACGGTGTTGTCGTATTAGAAGAAAGTTTACTTCAGGCTATTGGAGATGATGATGTTTACGTGATGATATGCGGCGACCTAAATGCCAGAACTAGTTTATACCAGCCAAGCAATGACGACATACTAAACTTTGAATCTAGCATACATTTTTGCGGTGAGGCAGTAGAAGACTATATTAACAGAAGTTCAAAAGATGGCATTCCAAATAACTTTGGGAAATCTTTGCTAGATTTATGCTGTGTATTTAATCTTGATATCATGAATGGATACTGTGAGGGTGACAAGGAAGGGGAGTTTACTTTTGTCTCACCACAGAGGTGTAGTGTTATTGATTATGGTCTTGTTCCAGAACTTTTTTCTCATTGTTGCAATATGATTGTTGGAGATTGTCTTGAATCCTGGCATTTGCCCATAGAAATGTTTTGGCAAAATGGTATGGATAAACATGAACAAAAGCAAGAATCTGTTGCTGAAGAAAACATAATTTGGTCTGTTGATAAAGCACATATTTTTTCAAAATGAACAAAATTCTAATGATTTCAGGAAAAAGCTTGATGAGGCATATCAGATGATGAATGTTGATGTTAACAAATGCGTTGGTATTTTTGCTCAAGCTTTATGTGGTGCTGCTACATGTATGGTGAGAATGGTTGGTGGGAGAAAGAAAGGTAAAGATGAATGGTTTGATGATGAATGTAATCGAAAGAAAAGGGAAGTGAGAAATTTACTTAAATCTTTCCAAAGGACTAAAACAAAAGCCAAAAGAAAAGAAAAACATAAAAAATATGTCACAGAACGGTCAAATTATGTAACAATGAAACGAGAAAAGAAGCAAACATTTGATGAGGAAAAATTAATAAATTAAGAGATTCCATTTATGACTCAAAACAGTTTTGGTCAACAATAAGAACTATTAACTATAAAGTCTTAAGTTATAGTGATATCCCCCTTGACAAATGCTTCAAACACTTTAGTAGCATTTTTAATAGTTTAGATTATGTAGATGGAAATGAAGAAACGAGTGTGGAACTAGAGGCTGATGATGCTGTTCAACCACTATTTAATGATCCAATACCCAAAGAGGAAATTGTCAATAGTATTAAAAAGATGAAATCTGGTAAAAGTGCAGGCCCTGACAAAATTTTGGGTGAAATGTTAAAACATTCTAATATATTAGTAATTGACTTTCTAGTAGTTCTATTTAACAATATTTTTTATCAAGGCATTTTTCCACATCACTGGGCTAAATCTATCATAATCCCGTTACATAAGAAAGGCGACAAGAATAATCCGGACAACTACAGAGGTATTGCCTTTATTACAAGCATATTGGGTAAAGTTTATACAATATTTTAAACAAGCGACTTACTAAATGGGCAGAAAAAAAAAGAAAACATTATGGAAGAACAAGCCGGCTTTATATCAGGCTACAGTACTACTGACCACATTTTCACTCTATATTCAATAGTGCAGAAATACCTCATCAGAAACAAGAAAATATATGTAGCATTAGTGGATTTCCGCAAAGCGTTTGATTCTGTCAATAGAAATTTGTTATGGAACATACTACGCAATGAGGGGGTAAATGGTAAAGTTTATAAAGCTCTGAGAAGTGTTTATGATTCTGTTCTGGCTTGTGTCCGTGATAAAGGAAGGTACTCTGACATGTTTGAATGCCCGCGTGGTGTGAAACTTTATTTTCAATTTTCATTGATGAACTTGCAAGTGAAATAGTCAAAAAAGGTAAACACGCAATTCAGCTAATTTCAGGAGCAATAGAAATCTTTTTACTCTTGTTTGCAGATGATGTAATTCTTTTATCAGACACTGTTGTAGGTTTACAAAACCAATTAGATACATTACAGACTGAAGCTGATAAACTTGACCTTGTTGTAAATTTAGATAAAACCAATGTTATGGTATTTCCCCATCTGTTCTGGCTTGTGTCCGTGATAAAGGAAGGTACTCTGACATGTTTGAATGCCCGCGTGGTGTGAAACAGTCTATGATCCTTTCCCCACTCTTGTTTTCCAGCTCATTGAAGACGTTGAGTATGAGGTTAACGCGTGTGCGTGTGCGTGCGCGTGTGTATATGGGGTGGGGGTGGGGAGTAGGGGGGCAGGGGTGTGGATGGGGGGAGGAGTGGGGGGATGGTTGGGGTGGTGGTGTTGAAGGGACGTGGGTGTTGGTGTGTTGTGTTATGATTATATGCAATGCATTATCTAATATGTATTCATTTTCATAGAGATGTATGGTGAGGATGCGTGGGCCAGTTTGTTAGAAATGTTTGTACGAATGGTGAGTGAAAAGCGCATTGAGTTGCTTTGCAAGATTATGCGCTATATGAGCATTATTAATTATTATTATTATTATTATTTTTCGAAATGGCGGACATTTGTCAGCACATGAAAAGTGGTACTATGGAAACAGCGAAGTAAGTGTATCAAATTCATATAAATATTTAAGATTTTTGTTTACTACTAAATTGAGTCTCCATAACGCTTGGACAGAATCTTGTAGGAAAGCTAAAAAAGGTACAATAGCAATTTTAAAATCTTTAAGTAAACTTAATTGTATTGACTTTACTATTTTGGGGAAACTGTTCGACTCGCAGATTGAACCAATTCTGACTTACAGTGCAGAGGTTTGTGGATTAAATAGCAATATTGAAATTGAAAAAGTTCATACATATGCAATCAAACGATTTCTTTCAGTACCTCTACACTCCTCAAATAAAATGCTTTATGGTGAGTCTGGTCGCTACCCTTTATACATTAGAACATGGGTAAAGTGTATTAAATACTGGCTGAGATTGCTTCAGCTCCCGCCTCAAAGACTGTGCAGGCAAGCTTATGATATGATGTTAAATCAACTTGAATTTGGTAAACAAAACTGGGCATATTCGATGAAAACATTATTGATTGCTCATGGTTTCGGAGTAGTTTGGATGTGTCTGGGAGTTGGTTATGAACAATATTTTCTAAATGAATTCAAAGATAGAATAATTGCATCATACAAGCAATATTGGCATGCATCAATGGAAGAGTCTGCTAAATATCGTTGTTGTTTTTCGTTTAAGAACATTTTTGAAACAGAAAAATATATAAAACTTATTGATAACAAATGGTATAGGTTCAGTCTTGCTAGATTTAGATTAAGAGTTATAGGGTTAAACGCATCTAAAAGATGGTACTCTGCTGATACATCCACTCAGCTACCTTGCCCTGTGTGGTGCATCTATTGAAGATGAAGAGCACTTTTTGTTTAAATGTAAGGCCTACGATACTATTCGTGATAAATGTTTAGTTTTTATGAGATGTAGGCATATTACAGGACCAAGGGATATAACCAGACTGCTGTCCTCTGACAATGAAAAATAAATTATTTCACTTGCAAGATTTATTGCCCTTGCCTGGACACTCAGAAATACAAAAGCATCTGTTGACAGACAGGCTTTTGCCGCTTCAGTTACTAACATTTGAATGGTCGCCATATAATTGTTATGTCGAGTATGTCATTGAATATGCGTGAGTGAGTGTGTGTGTGTGTGTGTGTGTGTGTGTGTGTGTGTGTGTGTGTGTGTGTGTGTGTGTGTGTGTGTGTGTGTGTGTGTGTGTGTGTGTGTGTGTGTGTGTGGGTGGGTGTGTGTGTGTGTGTGTGTGTGTGTGTGTGTGTGTGTGTGTGTGTGTGTGCGCGTGTGCGTGTATGTGTGTATGTGCGATCGGGCGTATGCGCACGCAGAGGTGAGCCTGCATGAGTGGTTGCATTTATGTGTGTGAAGTGTGGAAGTTTCAATTTACGCTGTTGTTTTGTTTGCGTAAATAGCTGCTTTGACTTGTTTATTATAATTGAATGACTGGCGGGTGCAGTCAATATGATGATCCTTTTTGTTTGTTATTTTCTTATAATTATACTTGTTTCCGCTTGCTTTGATTATTAGTTAATTTCAAATCATGTGTCCCCTTGCCATGAAGATTGCATTGTCAATGGCAATTAAAACATATCAAGTGTCAAGTGTCAAGTGTCTCTCTCTCTCTCTCTCTCTAAAAAACAAAACAAAACAACACTAGCACATGCAATTGTACATACCAAACTATTGATTTCAAAGTCTTGCGAGTTCGCTTCGAGTTACATATCACCTTTCAATGACAGTGAGTCATTTCAGATCCTAACGAGCCCATTCATTAATAAGAATTGTTCCGAAATAATTAAGGGGAGTAATTTCATGGTGTGTGGGAGTGATCTTGCCTAATTCAATCGGTCAAACAGGGGGGGAGGGGCACTCTACCTTCAGGCAGATCCCCAGCTCTCGGCTCGCGTGCTTCATTATACATACATCACTTAGAACACTGTGCGTCATTTTAAAATTGATGTCATTTATATTTTTCTGTTACATTCTGCAAGTTCTCTCAGTTTGTGGATACTGGACGCCCCTCATTTAAAAAAAAAAAAAAATTTGCAAGTCGCTGACTCGCATCCTGCGGTTTCAAGCTTCGACGCCATTGTTGCTATGGAATTTGACCGAGTAATGGAGGTAAGCATTTCTATTTGTCACGAAGTGCTCTCCCCCAGTTATTTTTCCGAAAATCGTCTATTGAGTAGAACACGAGTTCTTTAAAAAAAGAAAAGAAATTGGAACAAACATTTTAAGGCCCTGATCGACAAATCCGACTTTAGTCGTACGACTATATCGCCATTCAACTGTGCCGACGTCTGTGAGGCATGAATCTGATGAAATGCTACTGTCTACATAAATCTGACGAAATCCTACTGGTTTATATTCACTCTATTCATGTAGATCCACAACGCACAAATCTGGACCCAGACGGATTAGTTTTTTTGCTAGAAACACGTCGAGATCACCAGAAAGAAAGCCTTTTCAAGGATCGGAACACCCACTTTGCTCTGGTTTCCTAGAAATCAAACCGTCAAAACGGCGATTCCTCCTAGGCGGAGATGCCGGAGAGAGAAGCCATTTTGGATGGGGTGGATGGAGGCCACTCATTGTGGTTGAAGCTTTTTCTTCTTTGTAGTGCAGTAAAACAAAAATTGGAGCTATTTCCTTTGTTGTGAGCCAAACTCCTTTATTTCGTGCAAATGATTTGGTCTAAGCTCAGGCGGCCATTACAAAAGAGACAGCACAAGCCTTCTCTTTCAGTGAAAGAATTTGACTACCAGCACCTCCGCCAAGGAGGAATAACTGATTTGACGGTTTGATTTCTAGGAAACCAGAGCAAAGTGAGTGTTGCGATCTCTGTAAAGGGTGTTTTCCTGGTGATCTCGACGTGTTTCTTGCAAAACTTCATCCGTCAGGGTGCCCCTTTTAAGAAAAAAGAAAAAAAAAGTCTAACAAAACAGAAATGCAGAAACTGAAGGTCATAACAAGTACACCGACATCAGTAAAAGAAACCTTGTCAAAATTTGCTTATGACTCGAAGTTATTAGAAGAAAAGATGGAAGACAAGGGAGAGAACCACCTCTCATCATCCGATGATCTGAACGCAGTCTTCTCCCCTGTGGGTTCCAACCCCC
Organism: Phymorhynchus buccinoides; assembly: GCA_017654935.2. NCBI lineage: Eukaryota > Metazoa > Mollusca > Gastropoda > Neogastropoda > Raphitomidae > Phymorhynchus > Phymorhynchus buccinoides. The sequence goes on from CM065707.1 coordinate 26,270,470, forward strand.
ATCACAGCGAAAGGGGCAAGAGAGCATCAGCAACGAGGACCCGATGAAGAAACTGTGCGCAAACGGCACAGAGCTTGCCAAGCTAGGCAACATTGTCGAAGAACTGAAGGGGACTCTCATAGTGGTACAGACTGAGAATGAGAAATCGAGGAAAGAAGTGGAGGACGCCAAGAGGAGAGAAGACACTATGAAGAGCCAGGTCAGTGAAGCCCATCATTTAGCAGAAGTGGCCGGCCGCAAAGCCGAGGACCTGTCTGCGTACATCCGTAGAAACTAAAGGAGGATCGGGGCGAGACGGCACAGCAGTGTGAAGATAAGGGTCTGTCTCTCATAAGCAACAAGCTGAAGGTGAATGTGAAGGCTGAAGACATCGAGGCGGTCCATTGCGTGGGTGCCAGACAGGAGCAACGACCCGGAGGTGCTGGTGCTAGTGCTAGTGGTTCCAGAAACTCTGATCGCGGGGTCATCATGCGTTTTGTGTCAAGGCGTGTTTGTGACAGTGTACTCTACGCTCGTAAGAACTTGAAGGGGTCTGGGACAGTGCTGGTAGAAGATCTAACCCCTCGAGCATATTCTCTCCTGTCCACGGTGAAGAGTGACTCTTCAGTTTGTCTCCAAGCGTGGACAAAAAAATGGAAACGTTTGGATGAAAATGACGGGTAGTGGGAAGATTGTGCCGGTAGAAATCACTCACAGACTTCAGACAGCATGCCAGTCAGAGACAGTCTCGTTGACCGAGTTGTGTCGTCTGCTTCAGCTCAACGTAAGTCTAACCACAGATAGTTTTTATTTTTCCTTGCATTCTTTGGTAGACTACTACGGCTTGTGTATCTTTTCTTGTCTAATGACTGTTTGTATTAATGATCGGTTTTGATAATACGAAGATGTTTACTGGTCTTTTGTTTTTGTGCACATTAAATGTTAGGCCTACTTCTCTGTTTGTTTTGATTCAGGCCAAAGGTCAAAGTTTACACTTTATGTACGTCCGGTTGACACAGCTCGTTGACCTTAGTCCTACATTTAGTTTCCTGAAGTCCTGTCGATCGCAAAGTAGTTAATCAAACTAATTGGTTGGTCTAATCTTTGTAAAACTCATCTTTTGGGATCTGTACTAATCAAGTTATCTGATTATGATGTTTTGCTACACAATTTGTTTCTTTTCCTTACTTCGAGTTTGACAACAAGAGAACGTGTTGTTTGCTTTGATCATGTGACACATGTTTTGATCACGTGTCTGGTTGTACACAAATAGAGCCATGTGTGAGTGAAGTTGCCGGTTGTAGTGACAAGATGTTTGTCTTTTTGTGTGTCCTTTTGGAGTAATTGGCAGTGCTTGGAGAATTGGCAGTACACCCATCAATGTTCAAAATGCGTGAGTGCTGTATATCTTTTTGTGTTATTTTTGTATTTGTATTTTTTGTAAATGTGTGTGTATGTGGGATTCTAAGATGTGGGGGTACAAATAATGCAACAGAGATTGTGCAAGTCAAGAAAACGTATTTTGTCTTAAACTTAAAATGATGATAACCAGACCATTTGCAAGTCAATTATTTAATGCAAATGTATGTTCACCAACATGGGCTGGCTTGGTGAATATGAGATGTATGGACCATTATACTTTGTGCTGTTTGAACCACTTGTTTATATCACAGCAGACTGAGCAGAGGGAGTTGCTGTTGTGATAATTGTTTTTTCACTGCTTTGTATTTGGGGTGAACTTTGATTATTTATGCCATGATGATTCAACATTCACTACCTATATTGCTATTTGTTCTTGTTGTATAAGGGCTAGCATTTTGTTTCTTCATATTTATCTATTTATCACGCCATCTTCAATGCTGTTGTTTCCTTGTATTGACATTCTTAATTTTTTACACTCTATTGGCCAACAATGTACTTGGTTGGCCTTTGATGGTCTGCAAAATATGTACACGTGGTACCTTTGTTTAGCTTTGAGCCAAACAATATGGATGAAGCACCCTTTTCTTGATATTGAAGCTTGCTTCAATGATGTGTGTTCTTCTGTTTTCACCATCCTACATTCTTTTCTTAATTCTTATCATTACCTTGTTCATGCACATAATAGCAGTAAACAGTTCTTTTAAAATTTGTTCTTTCAATTGTAATGGACTAAACAATTCGAGCAAAAGAAAACATATTTTTGATTTTTTACGAAAGTCAGACGCTAATATTTTTTGTCTTCAGGAGACACTTTTAAAATCAGACATTGAAAATTATATGCAGGCTAGTTGGGGTTATAAAGTTTGGCTTAGTGGTTGTGAAACTAACAAAAATGGCGTGGCTATCTTATTTAATAATAATTTTGAATACAAACTGCTTGATGTTATCAGGGACTAACATGGTTGTTTTATAGTGATGAATGTTGAATTTTTAAAACATTTTTTTACTTTAGTCAATTTGTATGAGCCTAGCAGTGGTGATAAACCAGAGTTTTTTTTATAGTGTTTGTCAACATATTGAAGGTGTTGGCAATGACCTTGTAATTATTACTGGTGACTGGAACTGTCCTTTAGATGTTACTTTAGATACCCGTAACTATGCTAGCACTGTGAATCGTCCCAGGACCCGGAAAAAAATTAACAATATTATGACTGAATATAACCTTTTTGATGTTTTTAGAGATATTTATCCAGACAAAAGAAAATAAACATGGAGAAAGCTTAACACAATTAAAGAGGCACGATTAGACTATTTTCTAATTAGTGAAGAATTGTTGTCTTTAGCTAATGCTGTGATTGTTGACCCTGGCTACAGATCAGATAATTCTCTTGTTACCTTAGCCTTGAGAAAAGACCAATTCAAAAGAGATAGGCCTTTTTGGAAGTTTAATAACAGGTTACTTAAAGAGAAACAGTATGTTTCCGAAATTAAAAAGCTTATCATGGATGTTAAAAAAACAATATGCTGTACCTATTTATAACATGGAAAATTTAAATAGTATTTCAAATGAAGACCTTATTTTTCACATTGATGATCAGCTATTTTTTGAAACTCTTTTACTTGAAATCAGAGGAAAAAAACATTTGTACGCTATGCATAAGAAAAAAGTGTTAGTCGAGGTTAGAAAAAAGAATAAAGAATCTTGAACAAAACCTACAAGAAGATAACATTCTCAACTTAGAAAACTTAAAAGCCCAGATACAAGAAATAAGAGACTATAAAATTTAAGGAATATTTGTGCATTCAAAAGTGCGCTGAATAAACGAAGGAGAAAAAGTAAATAGTTACATACTTTTGTAATCTGGAGAACAGGAATGTTTTCAGACAAATCCATCCCGTTTCTTGAGACTGATGATAAAGGTGTTATTTCAGGTCAAGATAGTATACTCAATGAGGTTAAACAGTTTTATACAGATTTATATGCATTTAAGGAAGTAACTGACATCAATATTCCTGATGAATTTCTTGACGCAACCATTTGATCTGATGAAGATAGCGAAACAATAGAAGGACTCATTAGTTTTGAGGAAGCTGTCACTGCACTGAAAAATATGAAAAATGGTAAGAGTCCGGGTCCTGATGGATTCACTGTGGAGTTTTTTTTATTTTTCTTTCTTGACACTGGCATGTTTTTAGTACGGTCTGTCAATGAGGGTTTTTGTAAAGGACAGTTGTCAGTCACATAAAGGCTAGGTTCTATTACTTGCATTCCTAAAGAAGGGAAAACAAAAAGATTTATTAAAAATTGGCGGCCTATCTCCTTTTTAAATACGGCATATAAAATTACATCAGCATGTATTGCTAGCCGATTAAAAGATGTTTTACCCAACATTATACATGAATGTCAAAAAGGTTTCTTGAAGGGTCGATTTATTAAGAAGAAAATATTCGTTTACTGTATGACACTTTGTTATATGTGGAAAAAGAAAATATTCCAGGAATGTTGTTATCTATCGACTTTGAAAAGGCGTTTGACAGTGTCTCCTGGTCTTTTCTCCTAAAATGTTTACGTTTCTTTAATTTTGGGCCAGACATGATCCAGTGAATCAGAACTTTTTAACTAATATTTCTACATGTGTTTCGGTCAATGGCCAATATTCAACTCGGTTTCCAATCGAAATGGGGGTAAGACAGGGAGATCCATCTTCACCATATTTATACTTAATATGCGCTGAGATTCTTTCCCTTATGATCCATAGAAATAGAAATATTAAAAGTATTAAAATAAAAGACAAGGAAAATTTGCTGTCCTAATTTGCTGACGACACTACCTTATATCTTGATGGCTCTGAAATATCTTTTAATGAAACCATAAAGGTTCTAATTCTGACTAACTTTTCACTCATATCTGGTCTAAACATTAATTTTGATAAACCCAAATTGTCTGGATTGGAAGTAGGAAGAACTGTGGCATTAGATTCATGAGAGACAAAAAAATTGTGTGGGATCCAGGAACTTTTAAAATTTTAGGTGTTAAATTATCTACCGATATAGATAATATTGTGCATGTCAACTATGAAGATAAACTCTTGGCGATGAAAAGGATCTTGACAAAATGAAAAAAACGACAGATCACCACGTTTGGTAAAATAACAGTAATTAAGAGTTCAGTGTTTTTAAAAGTTATATATTGTTATAAATGTGTTTATTGTTGTTGTTTTTCTTATGTGCACCTGGCTGCAATTTCTCAGTTATGAGATAATAAAGATGATTTGATTTGATTTGATTTAATTTGATTTGATTTGATTTCATTTACTGATCAACCTGCCAGACCCCCCTGACGACTTCATCAATGCCTTAGAAAAAGAAATGTACATATTTTTTATGGAATGGTAAAGAAAGTAAAATGAAAAAGTCTGTAATTGAAAACGAGTATGGCGCTGGTGGTTTAAAAATGCTTACAGTGAGGAGTGTTTTGTCTTCTATGAAAGTCAGTTGGTTACGCAGACTTCTAGTTACAAGTGATGAGTCCGATTGGAACAGTTCTACTATAAACATGTTTCCTATGTTGGATAACATCAGTAAGTTTGGGGCAGAATATGGAAATGTTGTTACGCAGAGTGTACAAAATCCATTTTGGAAAGATGTCATGAGACATTACAAAAAACTGTGCTTAAAATGTCAATCTACTTCAGTTCATGAGTTTGTGGCTGAATGTATCCACTATAATGCAAACATTGTAAGGAACAAAAAGGTGATATTTGTACAAGAGAGGAACACTCATAATGTTCTTTTTGTAAAACAACTAGTAAATAATAATGGCAATTTTATGTCCTATCAGGAATTTGTGTCATAGTTTCCTGGTATTAGAACGAACTTTCTTTAGTACGAAGGTATTCTGAATGCTGTTCGATCACATGAAAGAAAATTAAATGTTATTCTTACAAACAGGTACAAAGTATTAGATCAGAAAGCTTTGTTTATTATTAAAAAGGGCAATACATGTGTTCAAAATGTTTTATATGATAGTAATTCTGTTCCTACTGCTGTCTCTAAATGGAACAATATATTTGACAATCTCAGTTGGAAATTAATCTTTTCTCACTGCTTTAAGACCACGGCAGATGTCCAACTGAGATGGTTCTAGACTAGACTCTTACATAGATTGCTTCCAACAATTTGTTTTTGCATAAAATTATTGATTCCTCGACATGCAATTTCTATGATCAGGAAGAACAGTCAATTCCACACATGTTGTATGACAGTGATGTTGTTTGCAGCTTTTGGAATGAACTAAAACAAATAATTATGTTAAAAGATAAATGCCAGCACTGTACTGCCACAACACGGAAATAAGCAAGGAGTTGATTTTATTTTGTGTTAAACAAAATACAAAGACAGACAAAGTTACAGACCTCATATTTCTGTTAGCAAAATTTTATATTTGCAAATGCAAACTGCAAGATGTTCACCCTAACATGCAGGCTTTTGTTGCCATTTAAAAAAAATAGACACAATAATTATAGAAAAATACTCATCTGTTCTAAGCTATACTGCAAGACAGTTTGAAGAAAATTGGTTTCCATATCTTGAAGTAATTTTATAAATTCACCGGGGGGTTTTCTCCTGCTTTTGCAAAATTGACATGATTTATTTCAATATTTGTGTAATCCTTTTTATGTGTAATGTTCATTTTCTGTTAGATAAGATGCTGCTCATTATTATGTTTTTTGTGTGTTTTTGGCTTTTTTCTCAATGGGTTGTGGCCAGCACCTAATATTTTGTCAATATAAATACATAATCATTAATATTCTACTACTAGTACTAGTTGACTTTTTTCTTCTTTTCTTTTCTTTTCTTTTCAGCTGAGTAACCCTATAGATGTACCCCACCTAAGGATAGGGTTTGGGAGGGAGGGATCTAGCTTAGAAGATAATGTAGTATTCATGAGTGTATATGCATGGTACTGAGTGTGTGTGTGTGTGTGTGTGTGTGTGTGTGTGTGTGTGTGTGTGTGTGTGTGTGTGTGTGTGTGTGTGTGTGTGTGTGTGTGTGTGTGTGTGTGTGTAGGGGGGGGGGGTCACTGTATATACTTTTTGCTCTTCTTGGGGGGAGCCTAAGCTTAGAATCTTTGATGATTTATAATTCTATGTACCTTTGCCCACTTGTACTTTTACCACATGTGCTCACCCCTGATTTATGGTTGGTGTTATCAATTATCATATTGGTGACAGCTATGATAGAGACGGATTTACTACTGTAGTCATAAGTTTTCTTATGACTATTATGTCACTGTGTGTGTAGGTATATGTTCGTGTCTTTGTTTAGTCTTCATGAAATTTGTACAATGGAAAAAAATGTTCAATAAAAAAAGAGAAGGAAATGCAGATATTTTCATCGGATTCGTGTAGGGGGGACTACAAAATATTAGTGCACAAGACTAGCAGGTTTTCGTAAGATTCATGCCTCACAAATGTCACATTTGGATAGTACGATTGGAGTTGCATAATTTGAAGAGTATGGCCATCAGAGTGTTGCATTCCTCGGCTATAGAAACTGAAAGCACTTTGCCATCAAAACGAAGTCGCATGCTCTTCTCTGTTCTTGTCTGTCTGTTTATATACTACTCAACAAAAGTTAAGTACCACTTCGTTCACAAGCGCATAAAACAACGATGCATAAAACCAAGACGCATAACCAAAATCGTTTTATATTTTGCAGATGTCTAATTCAAATGTTATTAAACAAAAGTTTTAATTTTGATTACAAATCGCTTCATTACTTTTTGAAGTAATAGCTCAGCAAGCAACGCATGTTGTTCAGAAGTGGTACTTAATTTTTTTTTAAGCAGCAGATATTAACTGGGGTGTATGGGGTGCTCATGGAGGGATAGTTCCTCTAGTGGGGGGGAGGGGCTTGCCATGTCCTTTTCAGGACAGCTCGTCCACTATTGGTTCCCACTTCTTTTGGCACTTCTTCTTCTACTTCGATCGCTCGGACAGTTTCCTGTCAATTACGAGCGCAGATGCGTCATGCTGCCGTTATGCGCCTAAGAAGAAATAGTTAGGCCCAGCAAGTCCGACTTCGGCTGTAGGAAATGTTTTTGAAAGTGCTTCTAGAAAAACGGCAGGAGAATGGAAAGCAAAGGGAAAAGCAGAGTCAAAGAGAGTGACAGATTAGAGGAAGTTACAAGCGCAGAACTTCCAGAAGGTGGGGGAACTGTTTATGCAAAAGTCCCCCCCCCCCCCCCATGGTGTTCCCACAGGGGGGAGGGGAGGGGGGCACATGTCACTCAGCTCTCGCCTTTGGCTCCTCGTAGCTGTCAGTATGAATACACGACAGCGGCCACACCACGGACAACGGTTTTGGCAGGCCGGCTAAACCTGGTGAGGGTAGCAGTCGGGTCTTAGACCCTCAGTGAGATAGGATGGTTGGAGAGGAGATGGGCACCGCCGAGTCAGCCAGCTTCTGCCCACTGAAATGCCATGATGGATTCAAAGTCAGAATCTGTCATGGCCCGGATCACCAACGACCGTGCTTTCCACTGCGGCATCTCAGGGTGGAAGTGAAAAGTGTGCTACTGGGATGCAACCATCATCAGTGCCGACGACACCAACACTCAACCTTTCAAGGGAAAACACCATCCTCGGAATGTGAAATGACCGCACGCTATATGCATGTGGCAAGACCACAGAACTCACCCATGAGCTAGTTAGGTGCAACTGGGACATCATAGGTCTATTGGAGATCAGATGGACTAGATTCGGCGAGACACACACTGATGAAGGCCACAAAATATGGGCTTAGTGGAGACGATTCCAAACACCAACATGGAGTAGGGTTTATTGTGAACAAAGACAGAGTTCACTCTGTTATGAGCTGTACACCAATATCCAACAGAATCATCACTGTCGTGTTGCTGCACGACCACACAACAGCACCCTCATTCAGGTTTATGCTCCAACAATGGACTATGAGAACGATGTGGTCGAAATATTGTATGAACTGTTAGAGAACACCATGAGCAAAATTCCCACAAAAGACTTCCTCACTGTCATGGGAGACTGGAATGCAAAAGTAGGTCATGATGCACATGATCAATGGTTTGGAACAACAGGACGCTTTGGAATAGGAGAAACTAATGACAGGGGAATTCGCCAGCTCCCACAAACTCACGCTAGCAAACACACTGTTCCCACACAAGACATCTCGCAGGACAACTTGACATGCCCCAAATGGCCAAACCCACAATCAGATTGATTACATCCTGACCCCACAAAGGTACAAGTCAAGCATCAACAAAGTCAAAACCAGGACCTTCCCTGGTGCTGATATCGGCAGCGACCATGACCCGGTGCTCATGACCATCAAACTCAAACTGAAAAAAGACAACAAGCCAGGCAGCGGGCAGTTCACAGTTGATTTAGAGAAACTGAATGACCCCGAAGTTGCAGATATCTTCAAAGCTAAAATAGGGGGTAAGCTTGCTCCTCTCAATGTTTTCAAAGACGACATCAACTCCCTCACAGACAACATGAAAGAAGCCTGCCAGGAAACAGCGATGGCGGTACTTGGAAAGAAGAGAACAGAGAAGAAACTGTGGGATGCCAACGACATACTGGATCTCTGCGATACCAGGAGAGAACTGAAGAAGACGAAGAAAATTGACCCCGAGGCAGCTGAAGAACATAGAAAGGTAAATAAAGACATCAGGACAAAAATGAACGAAGCACGGGAAAACTGGATAGCGGAACAGTGTGACACCATTGATAATGAGATGGAAAAGGGCAATAGCAAAACAGCGTACGACACCTTGAAGATGTTAACAAAAAACAACAACTAAGAACATCTCTGATAGAAAACAAAGATGGCTCGCTTCTCACTGATGAAACAGCAATACTAAAAAGGTGGACTGAGTATTGTAAAGAACTGTACAATTATGAGTTCAAGCCAGACCCCAGCATACTGAAAGACACCACCAACACAAACAATTCAGCAAGTGATGCACTGATTCTTCAAGAAGTTGAAGAAGCCATTCGCTCACTCAAAGGAGGAAAGGCACCAGGAGTGGACAACATTCCTGCTGCGCTGCTTAAACATGGGGGCCCAGAAGTCATCAAAGCACTAACAACCATCTGCCAACGGATTTGGGAAAGCAAACAATGGCCAAAAGAGTGGACCCGATCCTTGATGATTCCGCCACCAAAGAAAGGAAATCTGAAGCAATGCCAAAACTACAGAACCATCAGCTTGATAAATCACCCAAGCAAAATAATGCTAAGAATCATATTAAAAAGACTAAAAACCAAGACTAAGGAAACAAATTTACGGCCATTAGATTTCGCTAATGGCAAATGTTTTGTTTATCTTCTTCAGAAATGATGACGTCGAAAAGGTAAAATGACGTCAAATGACAGACAATTGTGTTTTGTGGAAGCTTTTGAAGCAAGTGCGTGAAGTTCAACAAGCTTATTTTGATCACAGCGTCTTTATCTTTTGGAATTGCGGTTAATGCAGTTGGTGAGTCGATGTGCCTTGTCTTGTACAATGTATAAGCAAAAAATCTCAAAATCAATAAAACCAGTTGAGTTACGTCTGTATTGCATATGGGCGGTGAAATATTGGCTGAAGAACAAGCAGGATTCCGACCAAAACGTAGCACTATGGAGCAGATTTTCAACGTCAGACGGCTCATTGAAAAACATCTTCAACATCAGCATGAACTATACTACAACTTCATTGACTTAAAGAAAGCATTTGATCGGATTTGGCACAAAGGCCTATGGCAGGTATTGGAAAACTTCAATTTTGACAACATCATCGAAGTGATCAAGGCACTCTACAAAGACTCTAGTAGTGCAGTTCTTCTGAACAATAGGATTGGTGATTTCTTTGAAACAACAGTAGGGGTGCGCCAAGGATGCCTTCTTTCCCCAATACTTTTCAACATCTAGCTGGAAAAATTAATGCAGGAAACTTTGTCAGACTTTCACCCCTCCATCACCATCAACGGACAACTGCTTTGCAATTTGCGCTTTGCTGACGACATTGACCTCATGGGAGGCAGTGAACCAGAGCTCCAGGAGTTAACCACCAAACTGGAGAAAGTTTCAAAAGACTATGGCATGGAGATCAGCTCTGAAAAAAAGTAAAATTATGGTGAACAGCTCCAAAACAGAAACAGCAAAAGGAAAAAGGTCAGAGTCAAAGAGAGTGTCAGATTAGAGGAAGTTACAAGCACAGAACTTCCAGAAAGTGGGGAATTATTTATTCAGAAGACCCCCCCCCCCCCCCAGTATTCCCACGGTGGGGGTGGGGGTGAACTCTAGTCACTATTTTTGCACTGCTTCTGCAAAAGACTTAACAATCTTTTTATATTTTGCAGAAGAAGACAGCCTTTAATAATCATAGAAAACAAAACAAGCCGCCTCACACTAATCTATACAACCTTTTAGTTAATTTTTTTATTTTTTTTAATTTTTTTAAGAAGATAATTTGGTTGTTAACTTCATTCAATTAAGTTGTGGCCGCGCGCGCCGAGTTCACACTATTAGCAGCAAGCATTGGCTGTATTCCCAGACTGTCTCAGTGGGCTGGAAGTAAATTATGGTAAAGGTCAACATGTGCCAGAAAGACAGGAAAACTGTGGAAAGGTCACTACCAGCGGCATCAACCTACTGGGTCGAGGTAGTCTGAGGCGGCTTCAAAGACCCACCAGGTCACGTGTCAAAATCACGGGTTTCACGCGTTTTCCCTCTTATAGTAAGAAATATTGTTTTGACCAGATTTGATTCCCATATAAATGTCCCCAAATTCAAAATGAAACATCATTTTAAAGAGCATCCTCAATTAGAAGTTGGGGACACTTGCATGTGGGTCACAGCTACCCAGAAGAAAAAACAAGGGACTTAACCGTGGTGCGTCAGTGTGTCTTTAAATTAAACGCCAGAAGTAAATCTATGGCACAAGTACTCTTTTGGTTTTCACCTTCACAGAGAGAGAAAAGAGAATACGAATATGAATACGACTGTTTAATGAGGGTAAACGGATAAGCTCAAGCTTCTTTACACCATGCCTCGAGGGGAAAAGGAAAAGCCAAAAGAACAAGAAAAGGAAAACAAAAAGAAAGTATAAAATGCATAAAAAGAATATAAAATAACAACATGCATGTTCACAGTAAATTGAAGTACATGAGAAAAAAATTCAAGCTCAAATGAACAGCTCGTTCACGTACTTGCACACACACAAAAACATACAGTATACCCTATAGCTATACCATGACATGAATACATAGTCTCTTGTGGTGTGTCGAACACACAGGTGCAAATACGCTCATGATCCATGATACAATACAGTACACTAATAAACCTACGTTATAGAGGAACAAAAAAAATGTATGTAAAGTCGTTATTATTTCTAAACAAACAGCGAATATTTCAAGGAAGTTAATAACTTAAAACGATCTAAGAGGTGTTTGTGATAATATGTTCTTTTAAAGGATGAGACACTTATTACGTTTTTATTGATATTTTCCAAATCATTTCATAGTTTGCTACCGGAGTATGTAAGGGAGGTCATAAACAGGTTTGTTCTGGGGCGAGGAATATAAATTATACTTTTGTTACGAATGTTAGTAATAGGAAATCGTTTGCATAGATAGGCCGGTGTCAGTTTATTCATAATTTTGTACATGAAAATAGCTTTGTTGAGGTAAAACTTATAGTCTAATGGAAGAATGCCTAGTGCCTTATAATCGCTATTTTGAAGTGAAGAAGGCTTGAGAAGAACAATTTTCATAGCACGTTTGTAGAGTCTTTTCAGTGGCTTTAAGCAGTTTTCGCTAGCAAGATCCCAACATGTAGAATAAGCATTCTCTATTTCAGGCTGAATGTATGCATTAAAAAAGAGTTTTCGAGTATGGATGTCAAGGAAGTGCTTTATTCTGTTTAGTTGGAATACTTTCTTCGCTATTTTTTTTTTTACAGATGGCAGAAATGTGCTTGGACCATGATAAATTATTGTCGATAGTTACACCTAGTAATTTACAGGAATCTATTTCTTCCAGAAGATTATCATAAATTTTGAGTTTGGGTAGGGTATCTTTTAATTTTTGTCGTTTTTGTCGAGTAGTCATTAACATGAATTTAGATTTACTTGGATGAATTGCCATATTGTTTTTTTCTGTCCATGCTGTAAGATTATCTATGTCATTTTGAAGGAAGGAACAAACCTCATTTGGATTTGTATCTTTAGTATGAAGGGTTGTGTCGTCTGCAAAGAGTTCACATTGAGATTTTAAGTGAAGGGGTAAATCATTAATATAAATTGAGAATAAGATAGGCCCTAAGACAGATCCTTGGGGGACTCCATATTTGATAGGCATAGAGGGTGATATTATAAAATATTGGGAATCAGTCTGTGTTCCATTGCTAAGGAAGGATGCTATCATATTAACAGAGTTCGAATGTAGGCCATACAAAGTAAGTTTTCTTAAAAGAAGGGTGTCAAAGGCTTTGGCGAAATCGACAAAAAGTGAACCAGTGAATAAGTCATTGTTAATGTTAGGGTGCCAGTCTTCTGTAATGCTTGTGAGCATTGTGTGACAAGAATGCTTTTCCCTGAAACCATTTTGATTAGTATAAAATAAGTCATACTTATTTAAATGAGACTGAAGGTGTTGTTTGAGATATCTTTCAAGGGGCTTTGACAGTATCAATAATATTGATATGGGTCGGTACTTTAAGGGATCAGATGGATCTTCAGATTTTTAAAAAGGAAGAACTTTGGCTTCTTTAAAGGCTTGAGGAAAGCAATGTTTATCTATACAGAGGTTATATATGTAGGTGATGCATCAAAATTTTGCTGTCTAGACCATCAAAACCATGAGAACGGGACTGCTTTAGTTTACATAGTTCCTTGTAAACATCATGCACACTAATAAAAGGGAACGTCTGCTTAGATTGGACAACTGTATCATTACAAAAATGTTTTAACAGATGCATATCGTTAGACTGTGTTTTGTCAATTTTAATGGTTCTTTCTACAATTGAGGTACAAATGTTCATTTAGTAGCTGAGCAGTTAGATCATTACATACAGTAGCGGAAGACTTTGATTTTTTGTATGAAATTTCATTGATTGCTTTCCATTTTGATTTAATAAGTTCACTAAAATAATTATTTTGGGCAGTCCATTTCATAGTTGTAACCTTATTACGCTGTTTCCTAAATTTATCGTCTTTCCCAGTTGTTGCTAATAAGTTCTCACGGATTAAAATCTCGGCATCAATTTCCTTAGTTATCCACGGGGGTTTCGAAGTTAACTTAACTCGTTTAATCATTATCGGTGCGTGTTCATTAAAGATAGGCAGGAAAATATCATACCATGCTTGAAGAGAAAGAGAGAGAGAGGGGGGGTGGGGGGGTGGGGAGGTGATATTGATGGTGGTGGAGACGGTGGGTTGTGATTTATTGTTCAGGGGCTATAAACAACGGGGGTAATAAATCAATGTTGTAAGTCTAAGAGAACACATTTGTGTCGAACATTTCAGTGCCACGCGCGCGCGCATGTGTGTGTGTGTGTGTGTGTGTGTGTGTGCAAATATACAACAAAATCTTTTAGTACTCACCTCTCTCCCGCTCTCTCTCTCTCTCCCTCCCCCCCTCTCTCCCTCTCCCTCTCTCTCCCCCCTCTCTCCCTCCCCCCCCTCCTCTCTCTCAGAAGAAGAAGATGAAGAACAAGAAGAAGGCCTAAGTATGCGCTCAAAAATATTGCACCGTCTCAGCCTATTCAATTTTAGATGGCGGCTGTAATAACAACAATATCAAAACGACGAAGAAGAAGAAAAAGACGATGACAAAGAAGAAGAAGAAGAAGAAGAAGAAGAAGAAGAAGAAGAAGAAGAACAAGAAGAAAAGAACAAGAACAAGAACAAAACAAGAACAAGAAGAACAAGAACAAGAAGAACAAGAACAAGAACAAGAAGAACAAGAACAAGAAAAAGAACAAGAAGAAGAAAAAGAAGAAGAAGAAGAAGAACGAAAGAAAGAGAGAAGGAAGAAGACGAAGACAAAGAATAAAGAACAAAAGAACGAAAGAAAGAAAGAAGAAGAAGAAGAAGAAGAAGAAGACCTTCAAATATCATCCCAAATGAGGTCTTATAAGCGAGGGGTCTTTTAGGGAGGTAATTTTAATACTGACAAAGAAGAGCAATGTAATTAAATAAAAACAAACAAACACCAAAATTTGCAGAGCGAAATATATTTCTAGGGTCTGGCCCTTTTTGTCAATCCATGGATTGTGACGTCAAAACTGATGATGTTAAACTATTGTGAGGTCATTACTTTGCTGACATCACTTAGTAGCTAAAATTGAAGACCCTGTTGCACAACAATTAAAATAATATCAACTACTTGATTGATAGTTTGAGGTGATTGACTCACCTCCCCCCTCCCCCCTCCCCCCAAAAAAAAAATATTAAAAAATCTCTCTCTCTCTCTCTCTCTCTCTCTCTCTCTCTCTCTCTCTCTCTCTCGCTCTCTCTCTCTCTCTCTCTCTCTGTGTATCTACCTCACTCCCTGTCTTTCTCTCTTTCTGTCTCTATATCATCCTCTGCACCTCTCTCTCTACTCTCTCTGTTTTTCTCTCTCTGTGTCGTCTCTGTCTCTGTCTCTCTCTCCCCTCTCTCTCTCTCTCTCCTCTCTCTCTCTCTCTCTCTCTCTCTCTCTCTCTCTCTCTCTCTATCTATCTATCTATCTATCTATCTATCTATCTCTCCTTTCTGGTTTTCTCTCTGTCTTTTTTCCCTTTTCTTGCTCTCTCTTGATGTGTTGAAAAGCGTCCGTTTGTCTGAGTGAGGCTGGAAACTTAGTCCCAGACATTGAGGCCAAACGGGTAGTTCGTTTTCAGTTGATGGTGCCAGACCTTTTCCCTTTTCTTTCTCGTCTGGCTACCTGTTGACTTCAACACCTCGATTACACAGCATCTGAGGTCGCTTAGGCTGTGTCCAAAGAAGAGCAATGTCTCA
>CM065707.1:26286395-26306395 GCA_017654935.2 Phymorhynchus buccinoides
TGAACGAACTACCCGTTTGGCTCAATGTCCTGGGACTAGGTTCCAGCACTCAGGACAAATGGGAAAAACGGGGCTTTCAACACATCAAGACGTGACGGAGAGCAGAAAAAGGGAAAAAAAAGACAGAGAGGAAAACACAAGAAAGGAGAGATAGATAGATAGATAGATAGATAGATAGAGAGAGAGAGAGAGGGAGAGGAGAGAGAGAGAGAGAGGGAGGAGAGAGAGTAGAGAGGGGGGGAGAGAGAGACGACGAGAGAGATTACAGAGACAGAGACAGAGAAAAACAGAGAGTAAGCGATGAGGTGCATGCAGAGGTGATATAGAAGACAGAAAGAGAGAAAACAAGACAGGGAGGGAGGTATAGATACACAGAGGCTCAGGAGTAGAGATGAGAGCCGAAGGAGAGAGGAGAGAGAGAGGAGGATGGGAGAGAGAGAGAGAGAGAGAGAGAGAGAGAGAGAGAGATTTTTAATATTTTTTGGGGGGTGAGGGGGGAGGGGGGAGGTGAGTCAATCACCTCAAACTATCAATCAAGTAGGCTAGTTTGATTTTATTTTAATTGTTGGCAACAGGGGCTTCAATTTTAGCCTACTAAGTGATGTCAGCAAAGTAAGGACCTCACAATAGTTTAACATCATCAGTTTTGACGTCACAATCCTGTGATTGAGCAAAAAAGGCCAGACCTAGAAATATATTTCGCTCTGCAAATTTTCGGTGTTTGTTTGTTTTATTAATTACATTGCCTTCTTTTGTCAGTATTAAAATTACCTCCCTTAAAAGAATCCTCGCTTATAAGACCTCATTTGGGATGATTATTTGAAGGTTCTTACTTCTTCTTCTTCTTCTTCTTCTTTCTTTCTTTCGTTCTTTTGTCTTTATTCTTCGTTCTTCGTCTTCTCCTTCTCTCTTTCTTTCGTTCTTCTTCTTCTTCTTTTTCTTCTTCTTGTTCTTTTTCTTGTTCTTGTTCTTGTTCTTCTTGTTCTTGTTTCTTCTTGTTCTTCGTGTTTCTTGATCTTCTTCTTCTTCTTCTCTTCTTCTTCGTCTTTTCTTCTTCTTCTTCTTCTTCTTCTCTTCTTCTTTGTCATCGTTTATTTTTCTTTTCTTCGGCGTTTTGATATTGTTTGTTATGACAGCGCCCGTGGCACTGAAATGTTCGACACAAATGTGTTCTCTTAGACTTACAACATTGATTTATTACCCCCGTTGTTTATAGCCCCTGAACAATAAATCACAACCCACCGTCTCCACCACCATCAATATCACCTCCCCGCACCCCCCACCCCCCCTCTCTCTCTCTCTTCTCTCTTCAAGGCATGGGTATGATATTTTCCTGCCTATTCTCTTAATGAACACGAACACGCACCGATAATGATTAAACGAGTTAAGTTAACTTCGAAACCCCCGTGGATAACTAAGGAAATTGATGCCGAGATTTTAATCCGTGAGAACTTATTAGCAACAACTGGGAAAGACGATAAATTTAGGAAACAGCGTAATAAGGTTACAACTATGAAATGGACTGCCCAAAATAATTATTTTAGTGAACTTATTAAATCAAAATGGAAAGCAATCAATGAAATTTCATACAAAAAATCAAAGTCTTCCGCTACTGTATGTAATGACCTAACTGCTCAGCTACTAAATGAACATTTTACCTCAATTGTAGAAATGAACCATTAAAATTGACAAAACACAGTCTAACGATATGCATCTGTTAAAACATTTTTGTAATGATACAGTTGTCCAATCTAAGCAGACGTTCCCTTTTATTAGTGTGCATGAGGTTTACAAGGAACTATGTAAACTAAAGCAGTCCCGTTCTCATGGTTTTGATGGTCTAGACAGCAAAATTTTGATGCATCACCTACATATATAACCTCTGTATAAATAAAAATTGCTTTCCACAAGCCTTTAAAGAAGCCAAAGTTCTTCCTTTTTTAAAATCTGAAGATCCACCTGATCCCTTATATTACCGACCCATATCAATATTATCGATACTGTCAAAGCCCCTTGAAAGACATCTCAAACAACACCTTCAGTCTCATTTAAATAAGTATGACTTATTTTATACTAATCAAAATGGTTTCAGGGAAAAGCATTCTTGTCACACAATGCTCACAAACATTATAGAAGACTGGCACCTTAACATTAACAATGACTTATTCACTGGTTCATTTTTTGTCGATTTCGCCAAAGCCTTTGACACCCTTCTTTTAAGAAAACTTACTTTGTATGGCCTACATTCGAACTCCGTTAACATGATAGCATCCTTCCTTAGCAATGGAACACAGACTGTTTCCCAATATTTTATAATGTCACCCTCTATGCCTATCAAATATGGAGTCCCCCAAGGATCTGTCTTAGGGCCTATCTTATTCTCAATTTATATTAATGATTTACCCCTTCACTTAAAATCTCAATGTGAACTCTTTGCAGACGACACAACCCTTCATACTAAAGATACAAATCCAAATGAGATTTGTTCCTCCCTTCAAAATGACATAGATAATCTTACAGCATGGACAGAAACAAATAATATGGCAATTCATCCAAGTAAATCTAAATTTATGTTAATAACTACTCGACAAAAACGACAAAACTTAAAAGATACCCTACCCAAACTCAAAATTTATGATAATCTTCTGGAAGAAATAGATTCCTGCAAATTACTAGGTGTAACTATCGACAATAATGTGTTATGGTCCAAGCACATTTCTGCCATCTGATAAAAAAAAAATAGCGAAGAAAGTATTCCAACTAAACAGAATAAAGCACTTCCTTAACATCCATACTCGAAAACTCTTTTTTAATGCATACATTCAGCCTGAAATAGATTATGCTTCTACATGTTGGGATCTTGCTAGCGAAAACTGCTTAAAGCCACTGAAAAGACTCTACAAACGTGCTCTAAAAATTGTTCTTCTCAAGCCTTCTTCACTTCAAAATAGCGATTATAAGGAACTAGGCATTCTTCCATTAGACTACAAGTTTTACCTCAACAAAGCTATTTTCATGTACAAAATTATGAATAAACTGACACCGGCCTATCTATGCAAACGATTTCCTATTACTAACATTCGTAACAAAAGTATAATTTATATTCCTCGCCCCAGAACAAACCTGTTTATGACCTCCCTTACATACTCCGGTAGCAAACTATGAAATGATTTGGAAAATATCAATAAAAACGTAATAAGTGTCTCATCCTTTAAAATAACATATTATCACAAACACCTCTTAGATCGTTTTAAGTTATTAACTTCCTTGAAATATTCGCTGTTTGTTTAGAAATAATAACGACTTTACATACATTTTTTTTGTTCCTCTATAACGTAGGTTTATTAGTGTACTGTATTGTATCATGGATCATGAGCGTATTTGCACCTGTGTGTTCGCACACACCACAAGAGACTATGTATTCATGTCATGGTATAGCTATAGGG
This sequence comes from Phymorhynchus buccinoides, assembly GCA_017654935.2. Lineage (NCBI taxonomy): Eukaryota > Metazoa > Mollusca > Gastropoda > Neogastropoda > Raphitomidae > Phymorhynchus > Phymorhynchus buccinoides. The sequence continues at coordinate 26,289,842 of CM065707.1, forward strand.
TATACTGTATGTTTTTGTGTGTGTGCAAGTACGTGAACGAGCTGTTCATTTGAACTTGAATTTTTTTTTCTCATGTTCTTCAATTTACTGTGAACATGCCTGTTGTTATTTTTTTATTCTTTTTATGCATTTTATACTTTCTTTTTGTTTTCCTTTTCTTGTTATTTGGCTTTTCTTTTTCCCCTCGAAGGCATGGTGTAAAGAAGCTTGAGCTTATCCGTTTACCCTCATTAAACAGTCGTATTCATATTCGTATTCTCTTTCTCTCTCTGTGAAGGTGAAAACCAAAAGAGTACTTGTGCCATAGATTTAATTCTGGCGTTTAATTTAAAGACACACTGACGCACCACGGTTAAGTCCCTTGTTTTTTCTTCTGGGTAGCAAGTGTCCCCAACTTCTAATTGAGGATGCTCTTTAAAATAATGTTTCATTTTGAATTTGGGGACATTTATATGGGAATCAAATCTGGTCAAAACAATATTTCTTACTATAAGAGGGAAAACACGTGAAACCCGTGATTTTGACACGTGACCTGGTGGGTCTTTGAAGCCGCCTCAGACTACCTCGACCCAGTAGGTTGATGTCTTTCTGGCACATGTTGACCTTTACCATAATTTACTTCCAGCCCACTGAGACAGTCTGGGAATACAGCCAATGCTTGCTGCTAATAGTGTGAACTCGGCGCGCGCGGCCACAACTTAATTGAATGAAGTTCACAACCAAATTATCTTCTTAAAAAATAAAAAAAATAAAAATAATTAACTAAAAGGTTGTATAGATTAGTGTGAGGCGGCTTGTTTTGTTTTCTATGATTATCAAAGGCTGTCTTCTTCTGCAAAATATAAAAAGATTGTTAAGTCTTTTGCAGAAGCAGTGCAAAAATAGTGACTAGAGTTCACCCCCACCCCCACCGTGGGAATACTGGGGGGGGGGGGGGGTCTTCATGTAAAAATAGTTCCCCCACTTTCTGGAAGTTCTGTGCTTGTAACTTCCTCTAATCTGACACTCTCTTTGACTCTGACCTTTTTCCTTTTGCTGTTTCTGTTTTGGAGCTGTTCACCATAATTTTACTTTTTTTCAGAGCTGATCTCCATGCCATAGTCTTTTGAAACTTTCTCCAGTTTGGTGGTTAACTCCTGGAGCTCTGGTTCACTGCCTCCCATGAGGTCAATGTCGTCAGCAAAGCGCAAATTGCAAAGCAGTTGTCCGTTGATGGTGATGGAGGGGTGAAAGTCTGACAAAGTTTCCTGCATTAATTTTTCCAGCTAGATGTTGAAAAGTATTGGGGAAAGAAGGCATCCTTGGCGCACCCCTACTGTTGTTTCAAAGAAATCACCAATCCTATTGTTCAGAAGAACTGCACTACTAGAGTCTTTGTAGAGTGCCTTGATCACTTCGATGATGTTGTCAAAATTGAAGTTTTCCAATACCTGGCATAGGCCTTTGTGCCAAACCCGATCAAATGCTTTCTTTAAGTCAATGAAGTTGTAGTATAGTTCATGCTGATGTTGAAGATGTTTTTCAATGAGCAGTCTGACGTTGAAAATCTGCTCCATAGTGCTACGTTTTGGTCGGAATCCTGCTTGTTCTTCAGCCAATATTTCACCGCCCATATGCAATACAGACGTAACTCAACTGGTTTTATTGATTTTGAGATTTTTTGCTTATGCATTGTACAAGACAAGGCACATCGACTCACCAACTGCATTAACCGCAATTCCAAAAGATAAAGACGCTGTGATCAAAATAAGCTTGTTGAACTTCACGCACTTGCTTCAAAAGCTTCCACCAAATACAATTGTATGTCATTTGACGTCATTTTACCTTTTCGACGTCATCATTTCTGAAGAAGATAAACAAAACATTTGCCATTAGCGAAATCTAATGGCCGTAAATTTGTTTCCTTAGTCTTGGTTTTTAGTCTGTTTAATATGATTCTTAGCATTATTTTGCTTGGGTGATTTATCAAGCTGATGGTTCTGTAGTTTTGGCATTGCTTCAGATTTCCTTTCTTTGGTGGCGGAATCATCAAGGATCGGGTCCACTCTTTTGGCCATTGTTTGCTTTCCCAAATCCGTTGGCAGATGGTTGTTAGTGCTTTGATGACTTCTGGGCCCCCATGTTTAAGCAGCGCAGCAGGAATGTTGTCCACTCCTGGTGCCTTTCCTCCTTTGAGTGAGCGAATGGCTTCTTCAACTTCTTGAAGAATCAGTGCATCACTTGCTGAATTGTTTGTGTTGGTGGTGTCTTTCAGTATGCTGGGGTCTGGCTTGAACTCATAATTGTACAGTTCTTTACAATACTCAGTCCACCTTTTTAGTATTGCTGTTTCATCAGTGAGAAGCGAGCCATCTTTGTTTTCTATCAGAGATGTTCTTAGTTGTTGTTTTTTGTTAACATCTTCAAGGTGTCGTACGCTGTTTTGCTATTGCCCTTTTCCATCTCATTATCAATGGTGTCACACTGTTCCGCTATCCAGTTTTCCCGTGCTTCGTTCATTTTTGTCCTGATGTCTTTATTTACCTTTCTATGTTCTTCAGCTGCCTCGGGGTCAATTTTCTTCGTCTTCTTCAGTTCTCTCCTGGTATCGCAGAGATCCAGTATGTCGTTGGCATCCCACAGTTTCTTCTCTGTTCTCTTCTTTCCAAGTACCGCCATCGCTGTTTCCTGGCAGGCTTCTTTCATGTTGTCTGTGAGGGAGTTGATGTCGTCTTTGAAAACATTGAGAGGAGCAAGCTTACCCCCTATTTTAGCTTTGAAGATATCTGCAACTTCGGGGTCATTCAGTTTCTCTAAATCAACTGTGAACTGCCCGCTGCCTGGCTTGTTGTCTTTTTTCAGTTTGAGTTTGATGGTCATGAGCACCAGGTCATGGTCGCTGCCGATATCAGCACCAGGGAAGGTCCTGGTTTTGACTTTGTTGATGCTTGACTTGTACCTTTGTGGGGTCAGGATGTAATCAATCTGATTGTGGGTTTGGCCATTTGGGGCATGTCAAGTTGTCCTGCGAGATGTCTTGTGTGGGAACAGTGTGTTTGCTAGCGTGAGTTTGTGGGAGCTGGCGAATTCCCCTGTCATTAGTTTCTCCTATTCCAAAGCGTCCTGTTGTTCCAAACCATTGATCATGTGCATCATGACCTACTTTTGCATTCCAGTCTCCCATGACAGTGAGGAAGTCTTTTGTGGGAATTTTGCTCATGGTGTTCTCTAACAGTTCATACAATATTTCGACCACATCGTTCTCATAGTCCATTGTTGGAGCATAAACCTGAATGAGGGTGCTGTTGTGTGGTCGTGCAGCAACACGACAGTGATGATTCTGTTGGATATTGGTGTACAGCTCATAACAGAGTGAACTCTGTCTTTGTTCACAATAAACCCTACTCCATGTTGGTGTTTGGAATCGTCTCCACTAAGCCCATATTTTGTGGCCTTCATCAGTGTGTGTCTCGCCGAATCTAGTCCATCTGATCTCCAATAGACCTATGATGTCCCAGTTGCACCTAACTAGCTCATGGGTGATTTCTGTGGTCTTGCCACATGCATATAGCGTGCGGTCATTTCACATTCCGAGGATGGTGTTTTCCCTTGAAAGGTTGAGTGTTGGTGTCGTCGGCACTGATGATGGTTGCATCCCAGTAGCACACTTTTCACTTCCACCCTGAGATGCCGCAGTGGAAAGCACGGTCGTTGGTGATCCGGGCCATGACAGATTCTGACTTTGAATCCATCATGGCATTTCAGTGGGCAGAAGCTGGCTGACTCGGCGGTGCCCATCTCCTCTCCTACCATCCTATCTCACCGAGGGTCTAAGACCCGACTGCTACCCTCACCAGGTTTAGCCGGCCTGCCAAAACCGTTGTCCGTGGTGTGGCCGCTGTCGTGTATTCATACTGACAGCTACGAGGAGCCAAAGGTGAGAGCTGAGTGACATGTGCCCCCCCCCCTCCCCCCTGTGGGAACACCATGGGGGGGGGGGGGGGGACTTTTGCATAAACAGTTCCCCCACCTTCTGGAAGTTCTGCGCTTGTAACTTCCTCTAATCTGTCACTCTCTTTGACTCTGCTTTTCCCTTTGCTTTCCATTCTCCTGCCGTTTTTCTAGAAGCACTTTCAAAAACATTTCCTACAGCCGAAGTCGGACTTGCTGGGCCTAACTATTTCTTAGTTAGGCGCATAACGGCAGCATGACGCATCTGCGCTCGTAATTGACAGGAAACTGTCCGAGCGATCGAAGTAGAAGAAGAAGTGCCAAAAGAAGTGGGAACCAATAGTGGACGAGCTGTCCTGAAAAGGACATGGCAAGCCCCTCCCCCCCACTAGAGGAACTATCCCTCCATGAGCACCCCATACACCCCAGTTAATATCTGCTGCTTAAAAAAAAATTAAGTACCACTTCTGAACAACATGCGTTGCTTGCTGAGCTATTACTTCAAAAAGTAATGAAGCGATTTGTAATCAAAATTAAAACTTTTGTTTAATAACATTTGAATTAGACATCTGCAAAATATAAAACGATTTTGGTTATGCGCCTTGGCTTTATGCATCGTTGTCTTATGCGCTTGTGAACGAAGTGGTACTTAACTTTTGTTGAGTAGTATATAAACAGACAGACAAGAACAGAGAAGAGCATGCGACTTCGTTTTGATGGCAAAGTGCTTTCAGTTTCTATAGCCGAGGAATGCAACACTCTGATGGCCATACTCTTCAAATTATGCAACTCCAATCGTACTATCCAAATGTGACATTTGTGAGGCATGAATCTTACGAAAACCTGCTAGTCTTGTGCACTAATATTTTGTAGTCCCCCCTACACGAATCCGATGAAAATATCTGCATTTCCTTCTCTTTTTTTATTGAACATTTTTTTCCATTGTACAAATTTCATGAAGACTAAACAAAGACACGAACATATACCTACACACACAGTGACATAATAGTCATAAGAAAAATTATGACTACAGTAGTAAATCCATCTCTATCATAACTGTCACCAATATATAATTGATAACACCAACCATAAATCAGGGGTGAGCACATGTGGTAAAAGTACAAGTGGGCAAAGGTACATAGAATTATAAATCATCAAAGATTCTAAGCTTAGGCTCCCCCCAAGAAGAGCAAAAAAGTATATACAGTGACCCCCCCCCCCCTACACACACACACACACACACACACACACACACACACACACACACACACACACACACACACACACACACACACACACACACACACACTCAGTACCATGCATATACACTCATGAATACTACATTATCTTCTAAGCTAGATCCCTCCCTCCCAAACCCTATCCTTAGGTGGGGTACATCTATAGGGTTACTCAGCTGAAAAGAAAAGAAAAGAAAAGAAGAAAAAAGTCAACTAGTACTAGTAGTAGAATATTAATGATTATGTATTTATATTGACAAAATATTAGGTGCTGGCCACAACCCATTGAGAAAAAAGCCAAAAAAACACACAAAAAACATAATAATGAGCAGCATCTTATCTAACAGAAAATGAACATTACACATAAAAAGGATTACACAAATATTGAAATAAATCATGTCAATTTTGCAAAAGCAGGAGAAAACCCCCCGGTGAATTTATAAAATTACTTCAAGATATGGAAACCAATTTTCTTCAAACTGTCTTGCAGTATAGCTTAGAACAGATGAGTATTTTTCTATAATTATTGTGTCTATTTTTTTTAAATGGCAACAAAAGCCTGCATGTTAGGGTGAACATCTTGCAGTTTGCATTTGCAAATATAAAATTTTGCTAACAGAAATATGAGGTCTGTAACTTTGTCTGTCTTTGTATTTTGTTTAACACAAAATAAAATCAACTCCTTGCTTATTTCCGTGTTGTGGCAGTACAGTGCTGGCATTTATCTTTTAACATAATTATTTGTTTTAGTTCATTCCAAAAGCTGCAAACAACATCACTGTCATACAACATGTGTGGAATTGACTGTTCTTCCTGATCATAGAAATTGCATGTCGAGGAATCAATAATTTTATGCAAAAACAAATACCTCTGTGTTAAGCAATCTATGTAAGAGTCTAGTCTAGAACCATCTCAGTTGGACATCTGCCGTGGTCTTAAAGCAGTGAGAAAAGATTAATTTCCAACTGAGATTGTCAAATATATTGTTCCATTTAGAGACAGCAGTAGGAACAGAATTACTATCATATAAAACATTTTGAACACATGTATTGCCCTTTTTAATAATAAACAAAGCTTTCTGATCTAATACTTTGTACCTGTTTGTAAGAATAACATTTAATTTTCTTTCATGTGATCGAACAGCATTCAGAATACCTTCGTACTAAAGAAAGTTCGTTCTAATACCAGGAAACTATGACACAAATTCCTGATAGGACATAAAATTGCCATTATTATTTACTAATTGTTTTACAAAAAGAACATTATGAGTGTTCCTCTCTTGTACAAATATCACCTTTTTGTTCCTTACAATGTTTGCATTATAGTGGATACATTCAGCCACAAACTCATGAACTGAAGTAGATTGACATTTTAAGCACAGTTTTTTGTAATGTCTCATGACATCTTTCCAAAATGGATTTTGTACACTCTGCGTAACAACATTTCCATATTCTGCCCCAAACTTACTGATGTTATCCAACATAGGAAACATGTTTATAGTAAAACTTTTCCAATCGGACTCATCACTTGTAACTAGAAGTCTGCGTAACCAACTGACTTTCATAGAAGACAAAAAACTCCTCACATTAAGCATTTTTAAACCACCAGCGCCATACTCTTTTTCAATTACAGACTTTTTAATTTTACTTTTTTTACCATTCCATAAAAATATGTACATTTCTTTTTCTAAGGCATTGATGAAGTCGTCAGGGGGGTCTGGCAGGTTGATCAGTAAATGAAATCAAATCAAATCAAATTAAATCAAATCAAATCAAATCATCTTTATTATCTCATAACTGAGAAATTGCAGCCAGGTGCACATAAGAAAAACAACAACAATAAACACATTTATAACAATATATAACTTTTAAAAACACTGAACTCTTAATTACTGTTATTTTACCAAACGTGGTGATCTGTCGTTTTTTTCATTTTGTCAAGATCCTTTTCATCGCCAAGAGTTTATCTTCATAGTTGACATGCACAATATTATCTATATCGGTAGATAATTTAACACCTAAAATTTTAAAAGTTCCTGGATCCCACACAATTTTTTTGTCTCTCATGAATCTAATGCCACAGTTCTTCCTACTTCCAATCCAGACAATTTGGGTTTTATCAAAATTAATTTTTAGACCAGATATGAGTGAAAAGTTAGTCAGAATTAGAACCTTTATGGTTTCATTAAAAGATATTTCAGAGCCATCAAGATATAAGGTAGTGTCGTCAGCAAATTAGGACAGCAAATTTTCCTTGTCTTTTATTTTAATACTTTTAATATTTCTATTTCTATGGATCATAAGGGAAAGAATCTCAGCGCATATTAAGTATAAATATGGTGAAGATGGATCTCCCTGTCTTACCCCCATTTCGATTGGAAACCGAGTTGAATATTGGCCATTGACCGAAACACATGTAGAAATATTAGTTAAAAAGTTCTGATTCACTGGATCATGTCTGGCCCAAAATTAAAGAAACGTAAACATTTTAGGAGAAAAGACCAGGAGACACTGTCAAACGCCTTTTCAAAGTCGATAGATAACAACATTCCTGGAATATTTTCTTTTTCCACATATAACAAAGTGTCATACAGTAAACGAATATTTTCTTCTTAATAAATCGACCCTTCAAGAAACCTTTTTGACATTCATGTATAATGTTGGGTAAAACATCTTTTAATCGGCTAGCAATACATGCTGATGTAATTTTATATGCCGTATTTAAAAAGGAGATAGGCCGCCAATTTTTAATAAATCTTTTTGGTTTCCCTTCTTTAGGAATGCAAGTAATAGAACCTAGCCTTTATGTGACTGACAACTGTCCTTTACAAAAACCCTCATTGACAGACCGTACTAAAAACATGCCAGTGTCAAGAAAGAAAAATAAAAAAAACTCCACAGTGAATCCATCAGGACCCGGACTCTTACCATTTTTCATATTTTTCAGTGCAGTGACAGCTTCCTCAAAACTAATGAGTCCTTCTATTGTTTCGCTATCTTCATCAGATCAAATGGTTGCGTCAAGAAATTCATCAGGAATATTGATGTCAGTTACTTCCTTAAATGCATATAAATCTGTATAAAACTGTTTAACCTCATTGAGTATACTATCTTGACCTGAAATAACACCTTTATCATCAGTCTCAAGAAACGGGATGGATTTGTCTGAAAACATTCCTGTTCTCCAGATTACAAAAGTATGTAACTATTTACTTTTTCTCCTTCGTTTATTCAGCGCACTTTTGAATGCACAAATATTCCTTAAATTTTATAGTCTCTTATTTCTTGTATCTGGGCTTTTAAGTTTTCTAAGTTGAGAATGTTATCTTCTTGTAGGTTTTGTTCAAGATTCTTTATTCTTTTTTCTAACCTCGACTAACACTTTTTTCTTATGCATAGCGTACAAATGTTTTTTTCCTCTGATTTCAAGTAAAAGAGTTTCAAAAAATAGCTGATCATCAATGTGAAAAATAAGGTCTTCATTTGAAATACTATTTAAATTTTCCATGTTATAAATAGGTACAGCATATTGTTTTTTTAACATCCATGATAAGCTTTTTAATTTCGGAAACATACTGTTTCTCTTTAAGTAACCTGTTATTAAACTTCCAAAAAGGCCTATCTCTTTTGAATTGGTCTTTTCTCAAGGCTAAGGTAACAAGAGAATTATCTGATCTGTAGCCAGGGTCAACAATCACAGCATTAGCTAAAGACAACAATTCTTCACTAATTAGAAAATAGTCTAATCGTGCCTCTTTAATTGTGTTAAGCCTTCTCCATGTTTATTTTCTTTTGTCTGGATAAATATCTCTAAAAACATCAAAAAGGTTATATTCAGTCATAATATTGTTAATTTTTTTCCGGGTCCTGGGACGATTCACAGTGCTAGCATAGTTACGGGTATCTAAAGTAACATCTAAAGGACAGTTCCAGTCACCAGTAATAATTACAAGGTCATTGCCAACACCTTCAATATGTTGACAAACACTATAAAAAAAACTCTGGTTTATCACCACTGCTAGGCTCATACAAATTGACTAAAGTAAAAAAATGTTTTAAAAATTCAACATTCATCACTATAAAACAACCATGTTAGTCCCTGATAACATCAAGCAGTTTGTATTCAAAATTATTATTAAATAAGATAGCCACGCCATTTTTGTTAGTTTCACAACCACTAAGCCAAACTTTATAACCCCAACTAGCCTGCATATAATTTTCAATGTCTGATTTTAAAAGTGTCTCCTGAAGACAAAAAATATTAGCGTCTGACTTTCGTAAAAAATCAAAAATATGTTTTCTTTTGCTCGAATTGTTTAGTCCATTACAATTGAAAGAACAAATTTTAAAAGAACTGTTTACTGCTATTATGTGCATGAACAAGGTAATGATAAGAATTAAGAAAAGAATGTAGGATGGTGAAAACAGAAGAACACACATCATTGAAGCAAGCTTCAATATCAAGAAAAGGGTGCTTCATCCATATTGTTTGGCTCAAAGCTAAACAAAGGTACCACGTGTACATATTTTGCAGACCATTGGGCAACAAGTACATTGTTGGCCAATAGAGTGTAAAAAATTAAGAATGTCAATACAAGGAAACAACAGCATTGAAGATGGCGTGATAAATAGATAAATATGAAGAAACAAAATGCTAGCCCTTATACAACAAGAACAAATAGCAATATAGGTAGTGAATGTTGAATCATCATGGCATAAATAATCAAAGTTCACCCCAAATACAAAGCAGTGAAAAAACAATTATCACAACAGCAACTCCCTCTGCTCAGTCTGCTGTGATATAAACAAGTGGTTCAAACAGCACAAAGTATAATGGTCCATACATCTCATATTCACCAAGCCAGCCCATGTTGGTGAACATACATTTGCATTAAATATTGACTTGCAAATGGTCTGGTTATCATCATTTTAAGTTTAAGACAAAATACGTTTTCTTGACTTGCACAATCTCTGTTGCATTATTTGTACCCCCACATCTTAGAATCCCACATACACACACATTTACAAAAAATACAAATACAAAAATAACACAAAAAGATATACAGCACTCACGCATTTTGAACATTGATGGGTGTACTGCCAATTCTCCAAGCACTGCCAATTACTCCAAAAGGACACACAAAAAGACAAACATCTTGTCACTACAACCGGCAACTTCACTCACACATGGCTCTATTTGTGTACAACCAGACACGTGATCAAAACATGTGTCACATGATCAAAGCAAACAACACGTTCTCTTGTTGTCAAACTCGAAGTAAGGAAAAGAAACAAATTGTGTAGCAAAACATCATAATCAGATAACTTGATTAGTACAGATCCCAAAAGATGAGTTTTACAAAGATTAGACCAACCAATTAGTTTGATTAACTACTTTGCGATCGACAGGACTTCAGGAAACTAAATGTAGGACTAAGGTCAACGAGCTGTGTCAACCGGACGTACATAAAGTGTAAACTTTGACCTTTGGCCTGAATCAAAACAAACAGAGAAGTAGGCCTAACATTTAATGTGCACAAAAACAAAAGACCAGTAAACATCTTCGTATTATCAAAACCGATCATTAATACAAACAGTCATTAGACAAGAAAAGATACACAAGCCGTAGTAGTCTACCAAAGAATGCAAGGAAAAATAAAAACTATCTGTGGTTAGACTTACGTTGAGCTGAAGCAGACGACACAACTCGGTCAACGAGACTGTCTCTGACTGGCATGCTGTCTGAAGTCTGTGAGTGATTTCTACCGGCACAATCTTCCCACTACCCGTCATTTTCATCCAAACGTTTCCATTTTTTTGTCCACGCTTGGAGACAAACTGAAGAGTCACTCTTCACCGTGGACAGGAGAAAATATGCTCGAGGGGTTAGATCTTCTACCAGCACTGTCCCAGACCCCTTCAAGTTCTTACGAGCGTAGAGTACACTGTCACAAACACGCCTTGACACAAAACGCATGATGACCCCGCGATCAGAGTTTCTGGAACCACTAGCACTAGCACCAGCACCTCCGGGTCGTTGCTCCTGTCTGGCACCCACGCAATGGACCGCCTCGATGTCTTCAGCCTTCACATTCACCTTCAGCTTGTTGCTTATGAGAGACAGACCCTTATCTTCACACTGCTGTGCCGTCTCGCCCCGATCCTCCTTTAGTTTCTACGGATGTACGCAGACAGGTCCTCGGCTTTGCGGCCGGCCACTTCTGCTAAATGATGGGCTTCACTGACCTGGCTCTTCATAGTGTCTTCTCTCCTCTTGGCGTCCTCCACTTCTTTCCTCGATTTCTCATTCTCAGTCTGTACCACTATGAGAGTCCCCTTCAGTTCTTCGACAATGTTGCCTAGCTTGGCAAGCTCTGTGCCGTTTGCGCACAGTTTCTTCATCGGGTCCTCGTTGCTGATGCTCTCTTGCCCCTTTCGCTGTGATGGGGGTTGGAACCCACAGGGGAGAAGACTGCGTTCAGATCATCGGATGATGAGAGGTGGTTCTCTCCCTTGTCTTCCATCTTTTCTTCTAATAACTTCGAGTCATAAGCAAATTTTGACAAGGTTTCTTTTACTGATGTCGGTGTACTTGTTATGACCTTCAGTTTCTGCATTTCTGTTTTGTTAGACTTTTTTTTTCTTTTTTCTTAAAAGGGGCACCCTGACGGATGAAGTTTTGGAAGAAACGCCGAGATCACCAGGAAAACACCCTTTACCGAGATCGCAACACTCACATTCCTCTGGTTTCCTAGAAATCAAACCGTCAAATCAGTTATTCCTCCTTGGCGGAGGTGCTGGTAGTCAAATTCTTTCACTGAAAGAGAAGGCTTGTGCTGTCTCTTTTGTAATGGCCGCCTGAGCTTAGACCAAATCATTTGCACGAAATAAAGGAGTTTGGCTCACAACAAAGGAAATAGCTCCAATTTGTTTTACTGCACTACAAAGAAGAAAAAGCTTCAACCACAATGAGTGGCCTCCATCCACCCCATCCAAAATGGCTTCTCTCTCCGGCATCTCCGCCTAGGAGGAATCGCCGTTTTGACGGTTTGATTTCTAGGAAACCAGAGCAAAGTGGGTGTTCCGATCATTGAAAAGGCTTTCTTTCTGGTGATCTCGACGTGTTTCTAGCAAAAAAACTAATCCGTCTGGGTCCAGATTTGTGCGTTGTGGATCTACATGAATAGAGTGAATATAAACCAGTAGGATTTCGTCAGATTTATGTAGACAGTAGCATTTCATCAGATTCATGCCTCACAGACGTCGGCACAGTTGGATGGCGATATAGTCGTACGACTAAAGTCGGATTTGTCGATCAGGGCCTTAAAATGTTTGTTCCAATTTCTTTTCTTTTTTTAAAGAACTCGTGTTCTACTCAATAGACGATTTTCGGAAAAAAAACTGGGGGAGAGCACTTCGTGAAAAATAGAATTGCTTACCTCCATTACTCGGTCAAATTCCATAGCAACAATGGCGTCGAAGCTTGAAACCGCAGGATGCGAGTCAGCGACTTGCAATTTTTTTTTTTTTAAATGAGGGGCGTCCAGTATCCACAAACTGAGAGAACTTGCAGAATGTAACAGAAAAATATAAATGACATCAATTTTAAAATGACGCACAGTGTTCTAAGTGATGTATGTATAATGAAGCACGCGAGCCGAGAGCTGGGGATCTGCCTGAAGGTAGAGTGCCCCTCCCCCCCTGTTTGACCGATTGAATTAGGCAAGATCACTCCCACACACCATGAAATTACTCCCCTTAATTATTTCGGAACAATTCTTATTAATGAATGGGCTCGTTAGGATCTGAAATGACTCACTGTCATTGAAAGGTGATATGTAACTCGAAGCGAACTCGCAAGACTTTGAAATCAATAGTTTGGTATGTACAATTGCATGTGCTAGTGTTGTTTTGTTTTGTTTTTTAGAGAGAGAGAGAGAGAGAGACACTTGACACTTGACACTTGATATGTTTTAATTGCCATTGACAATGCAATCTTCATGGCAAGGGGACACATGATTTGAAATTAACTAATAATCAAAGCAAGCGGAAACAAGTATAATTATAAGAAAATAACAAACAAAAAGGATCATCATATTGACTGCACCCGCCAGTCATTCAATTATAATAAACAAGTCAAAGCAGCTATTTACGCAAACAAAACAACAGCGTAAATTGAAACTTCCACACTTCACACACATAAATGCAACCACTCATGCAGGCTCACCTCTGCGTGCGCATACGCCCGATCGCACATACACACATACACGCACACGCGCACACACACACGTACGCACACACACACACACACTCACCCACACACCCACACCCACCCACACACACCCACCCACACACACACACACACACACACACACACACACACACACACACACACACACACACACACACACACACACACACACACACACACACACACACACTCACTCACGCATATTCAATGACATACTCGACATAACAATTATATGGCGACCATTCAAATGTTAGTAACTGAAGCGGCAAAAGCCTGTCTGTCAACAGATGCTTTTGTATTTCTGAGTGTCCAGGCAAGGGCAATAAATCTTGCAAGTGAAATAATTTATTTTTCATTGTCAGAGGACAGCAGTCTGCTTATATCCCTTGGTCCTGTAATATGCCTACATCTCATAAAAACTAAACATTTATCACGAATAGTATCGTAGGCCTTACATTTAAACAAAAAGTGCTCTTCATCTTCGATAGATGCACCACACATAGGGCAAGGTAGCTGAGTGGATGTATTAGCAGAGTACCATCTTTTAGATGCGTTTAACCCTATAACTCTTAATCTAAATCTAGCAAGACTGAACCTATACCATTTGTTATCAATAAGTTTTATATATTTTTCTGTTTCAAAAATGTTCTTAAACGAAAAACAACAACGATATTTAGCAGACTCTTCCATTGATGCATGCCAATATTGCTTGTATGATGCAATTATTCTATCTTTGAATTCATTTAGAAAATATTGTTCATAACCAACTCCCAGACACATCCAAACTACTCCGAAACCATGAGAAATCAATAATGTTTTCATCGAATACGCCCAGTTTTGTTTACCAAATTCAAGTTGATTTAACATCATATCATAAGCTTGCCTGCACAGTCTTTGAGGCGGGAGCTGAAGCAATCTCAGCCAGTATTTAATGCACTTTACCCATGTTCTAATGTATAAAGGGTAGCGACCAGACTCACCATAAAGCATTTTATTTGAGGAGTGTAGAGGTACTGAAAGAAATCGTTTGATTGCATATGTATGAACTTTTTCAATTTCAATATTGTTATTTAATCCCCAAACCTCTGCACTGTAAGTCAGAATTGGTTCAATCTGCGAGTCGAACAGTTTCCCCAAAATAGTAAAGTCAATACAATTAAGTTTTCTTAAAGATTTTAAAATTGCTATTGTACCTTTTTTAGCTTTCCTACAAGATTCTGTCCAAGCGTTATGGAGACTCAATTTAGTAGTAAACAAAAATCTTAAATATTTATATGAATTTGATACACTTACTTCGCTGTTTCCATAGTACCACTTTTCATGTGCTGACAAATGTCCGCCATTTCGAAATAATAATAATAATAATAATTAATAATGCTCATATAGCGCATAATCTTGCAAAGCAACTCAATGCGCTTTTCACTCACCATTCGTACAAACATTTCTAACAAACTGGCCCACGCATCCTCACCATACATCTCTATGAAAATGAATACATATTAGATAATGCATTGCATATAATCATAACACAACACACACAACACCCAACGTCCCTTCAACACCACCACCCCAACCATCCCCCCACTCCTCCCCCCCATCCACACCCCTGCCCCCCTACTCCCCACCCCCACCCCATATACACACGCGCAACGCACACGCACACGCGTTAACCTCATACTCAACGTCTTCAATGAGCTGGAAAACAGAGTGGGGAAAGGATCATAGACTGTTTCACACCACGCGGGCATTCAAACATGTCAGAGTACCTTCCTTTATCACGGACACAAGCCAGAACAGATGGGGAAATACCATAACATTGGTTTTATCTAAATTTACAACAAGGTCAAGTTTATCAGCTTCAGTCTGTAATGTATCTAATTGGTTTTGTAAACCTACAACAGTGTCTGATAAAAGAATTACATCATCTGCAAACAAGAGTAAAAAGATTTCTATTGCTCCTGAAATTAGCTGAATTGCGTGTTTACCTTTTTTGACTATTTCACTTGCAAGTTCATCAATGAAAATTGAAAATAAAGTTTCACACCACGCGGGCATTCAAACATGTCAGAGTACCTTCCTTTATCACGGACACAAGCCAGAACAGAATCATAAACACTTCTCAGAGCTTTATAAACTTTACCATTTACCCCCTCATTGCGTAGTATGTTCCATAACAAATTTCTATTGACAGAATCAAACGCTTTGCGGAAATCCACTAATGCTACATATATTTTCTTGTTTCTGATGAGGTATTTCTGCACTATTGAATATAGAGTGAAAATGTGGTCAGTAGTACTGTAGCCTGATATAAAGCCGGCTTGTTCTTCCATAATGTTTTCTTTTTTTTTCTGCCCATTTAGTAAGTCGCTTGTTTAAAATATTGTATAAACTTTACCCAATATGCTTGTAATAAAGGCAATACCTCTGTAGTTGTCCGGATTATTCTTGTCGCCTTTCTTATGTAACGGGATTATGATAGATTTAGCCCAGTCATGTGGAAAAATGCCTTCATAAAAAATATTGTTAAATAAAACTACTAGAAAGTCAATTACTAATATATTAGAATGTTTTAACATTTCACCCAAAATTTTGTCAGGGCCTGCACTTTTACCAGATTTCATCTTTTTAATACTATTGACAATTTCCTCTTTGGGTATTGGATCATTAAATAGTGGTTGAACAGCATCATCAGCCTCTAGTTCCACACTCGTTTCTTCATTTCCATCTACAGAATCTAAACTATTAAAAATGCTACTAAAGTGTTTGAAGCATTTGTCAAGGGGGATATCACTATAACTTAAGACTTTATAGTTAATAGTTCTTATTGTTGACCAAAACTGTTTTGAGTCATAAATGGAATCTCTTAATTTATTAATTTTTTCCTCATCAAATGTTTGCTTCTTTTCTCGTTTCATTGTTACATAATCTGACCGTTCTGTGACATATTTTTTATGTTTTTATTTTCTTTTGGCTTTTGTTTTAGTCCTTTGGAAAGATTTAAGTAAATTTCTTACTTCCCTTTTCTTTCGATTACATTCATCATCAAAACATTCATCTTTACCTTTCTTTCTCCCACCAACCATTCTCACCATACATGTAGCAGCACCACATAAAGCTTGAACAAAAATGCCAACGC
>CM065707.1:26309246-26331901 GCA_017654935.2 Phymorhynchus buccinoides
CATAAAACGCCACACGCACGCACGCACGCACGCCACGCACGCACGCACACGCACACGCACACACACACAACACACACACACAGACACATACACATACACACACAAACACACACACACAAACACACACACACACAACACACACACACACGAGTCATATGATGTAGACATAGAAGTTGTTGTTCATGCTATACTCTGGAATTATCTCTGAAAGACATAACATAAGCCTTTATCTCTGTCTCTTTGTTTGTCTTTGTCTCTGTCTCTGTCTCTCTGTCTCTGTCTCTCTGTCTGTCTCCTCTCTCTCTCTCTCTCTCTCTCTCTCTCTCTCTCTCTCTCTCTCTCTCTCTCGTCTCTCTCTCTCTCTCTCTCTCTCTCTCTCTCTCTCTCTCTCACACACACACACACACACACACACACACACACACACACACCACACACACACACACACACACACACACACACACACACAAAACCACACACAAACAAACAAACAAACAAGCAAAAACACATGCACACTCTCTCTCTATACTTTTCTCTCTGTGTCTGCCCACTTTGTCCTTTCTAACCCCCCCCCCCTCTCTCTCTCTCTCTCTCTCTCTCTCTCTCTATCTCTCTCTCTCATCTCTCTCTCTCTCTCTCTCTCTCTCTCTCTCTCCCTATAATGTGGAGAATTTGTAGAATAAAATAAATGTTTCTTCTTTGTTGAGCATATTAACTTGTTTGATTTTGTGTTTTTAACAGAGACATTTGTTGATAAATCCTTTGATTATGATGGAATATTTTGTGACTTTCTCAAATTTGTTGCTCCAGTTAAGAAATTATCTTATTTTGGCAGAAACTCTGCGGGAGTTTTGCTTCTTATTAAGAAACATTTATAACGGTTTATAAAAGAAATAACTATTGATTGTGCTAATGCTGTAGCAGTTAAATTAGACAAGTGTGTGCTTGGAATTGATAAAGATGTAGTTTTAGTTGGTTGTTATATTGTTCCAGAAGGTGGGCCTCTGTATAATACCACTGAATTAAAAGACGGTGTTGTCGTATTAGAAGAAAGTTTACTTCAGGCTATTGGAGATGATGATGTTTACGTGATGATATGCGGCGACCTAAATGCCAGAACTAGTTTATACCAGCCAAGCAATGACGACATACTAAACTTTGAATCTAGCATACATTTTTGCGGTGAGGCAGTAGAAGACTATATTAACAGAAGTTCAAAAGATGGCATTCCAAATAACTTTGGGAAATCTTTGCTAGATTTATGCTGTGTATTTAATCTTGATATCATGAATGGATACTGTGAGGGTGACAAGGAAGGGGAGTTTACTTTTGTCTCACCACAGAGGTGTAGTGTTATTGATTATGGTCTTGTTCCAGAACTTTTTTCTCATTGTTGCAATATGATTGTTGGAGATTGTCTTGAATCCTGGCATTTGCCCATAGAAATGTTTTGGCAAAATGGTATGGATAAACATGAACAAAAGCAAGAATCTGTTGCTGAAGAAAACATAATTTGGTCTGTTGATAAAGCACATATTTTTTCAAAATGAACAAAATTCTAATGATTTCAGGAAAAAGCTTGATGAGGCATATCAGATGATGAATGTTGATGTTAACAAATGCGTTGGTATTTTTGCTCAAGCTTTATGTGGTGCTGCTACATGTATGGTGAGAATGGTTGGTGGGAGAAAGAAAGGTAAAGATGAATGGTTTGATGATGAATGTAATCGAAAGAAAAGGGAAGTGAGAAATTTACTTAAATCTTTCCAAAGGACTAAAACAAAAGCCAAAAGAAAAGAAAAACATAAAAAATATGTCACAGAACGGTCAAATTATGTAACAATGAAACGAGAAAAGAAGCAAACATTTGATGAGGAAAAAATTAATAAATTAAGAGATTCCATTTATGACTCAAAACAGTTTTGGTCAACAATAAGAACTATTAACTATAAAGTCTTAAGTTATAGTGATATCCCCCTTGACAAATGCTTCAAACACTTTAGTAGCATTTTTAATAGTTTAGATTATGTAGATGGAAATGAAGAAACGAGTGTGGAACTAGAGGCTGATGATGCTGTTCAACCACTATTTAATGATCCAATACCCAAAGAGGAAATTGTCAATAGTATTAAAAAGATGAAATCTGGTAAAAGTGCAGGCCCTGACAAAATTTTGGGTGAAATGTTAAAACATTCTAATATATTAGTAATTGACTTTCTAGTAGTTCTATTTAACAATATTTTTTATCAAGGCATTTTTCCACATCACTGGGCTAAATCTATCATAATCCCGTTACATAAGAAAGGCGACAAGAATAATCCGGACAACTACAGAGGTATTGCCTTTATTACAAGCATATTGGGTAAAGTTTATACAATATTTTAAACAAGCGACTTACTAAATGGGCAGAAAAAAAAAGAAAACATTATGGAAGAACAAGCCGGCTTTATATCAGGCTACAGTACTACTGACCACATTTTCACTCTATATTCAATAGTGCAGAAATACCTCATCAGAAACAAGAAAATATATGTAGCATTAGTGGATTTCCGCAAAGCGTTTGATTCTGTCAATAGAAATTTGTTATGGAACATACTACGCAATGAGGGGGTAAATGGTAAAGTTTATAAAGCTCTGAGAAGTGTTTATGATTCTGTTCTGGCTTGCGTCCGTGATAAAGGAAGGTACTCTGACATGTTTGAATGCCCGCGTGGTGTGAAACTTTATTTTCAATTTTCATTGATGAACTTGCAAGTGAAATAGTCAAAAAAGGTAAACACGCAATTCAGCTAATTTCAGGAGCAATAGAAATCTTTTTACTCTTGTTTGCAGATGATGTAATTCTTTTATCAGACACTGTTGTAGGTTTACAAAACCAATTAGATACATTACAGACTGAAGCTGATAAACTTGACCTTGTTGTAAATTTAGATAAAACCAATGTTATGGTATTTCCCCATCTGTTCTGGCTTGTGTCCGTGATAAAGGAAGGTACTCTGACATGTTTGAATGCCCGCGTGGTGTGAAACAGTCTATGATCCTTTCCCCACTCTGTTTTCCAGCTCATTGAAGACGTTGAGTATGAGGTTAACGCGTGTGCGTGTGCGTGCGCGTGTGTAATATGGGGTGGGGGTGGGGAGTAGGGGGAGTTGTTAGGGGTGTGGATGGGGGGAGGAGTGGGGGGATGGTTGGGGTGGTGGTGTTGAAGGGACGTGGGTGTTGGTGTGTTGTGTTATGATTATATGCAATGCATTATCTAATATGTATTCATTTTCATAGAGATGTATGGTGAGGATGCGTGGGCCAGTTTGTTAGAAATGTTTGTACGAATGGTGAGTGAAAAGCGCATTGAGTTGCTTTGCAAGATTATGCGCTATATGAGCATTATTAATTATTATTATTATTATTATTATCGAAATGGCGGACATTTGTCAGCACATGAAAAGTGGTACTATGGAAACAGCGAAGTAAGTGTATCAAATTCATATAAATATTTAAGATTTTTGTTTACTACTAAATTGAGTCTCCATAACGCTTGGACAGAATCTTGTAGGAAAGCTAAAAAAGGTACAATAGCAATTTTAAAATCTTTAAGTAAACTTAATTGTATTGACTTTACTATTTTGGGGAAACTGTTCGACTCGCAGATTGAACCAATTCTGACTTACAGTGCAGAGGTTTGTGGATTAAATAGCAATATTGAAATTGAAAAAGTTCATACATATGCAATCAAACGATTTCTTTCAGTACCCCTACACTCCTCAAATAAAATGCTTTATGGTGAGTCTGGTCGCTACCCTTTATACATTAGAACATGGGTAAAGTGCATTAAATACTGGCTGAGATTGCTTCAGCTCCCGCCTCAAAGACTGTGCAGGCAAGCTTATGATATGATGTTAAATCAACTTGAATTTGGTAAACAAAACTGGGCATATTCGATGAAAACATTATTGATTGCTCATGGTTTCGGAGTAGTTTGGATGTGTCTGGGAGTTGGTTATGAACAATATTTTCTAAATGAATTCAAAGATAGAATAATTGCATCATACAAGCAATATTGGCATGCATCAATGGAAGAGTCTGCTAAATATCGTTGTTGTTTTTCGTTTAAGAACATTTTTGAAACAGAAAAATATATAAAACTTATTGATAACAAATGGTACAGGTTCAGTCTTGCTAGATTTAGATTAAGAGTTATAGGGTTAAACGCATCTAAAAGATGGTACTCCGCTGATACATCCACTCAGCTACCTTGCCCTGTGTGGTGCATCTATTGAAGATGAAGAGCACTTTTTGTTTAAATGTAAGGCCTACGATACTATTCGTGATAAATGTTTAGTTTTTATGAGATGTAGGCATATTACAGGACCAAGGGATATAAGCAGACTGCTGTCCTCTGACAATGAAAAATAAATTATTTCACTTGCAAGATTTATTGCCCTTGCCTGGACACTCAGAAATACAAAAGCATCTGTTGACAGATAGGCTTTTGCCGCTTCAGTTACTAACATTTGAATGGTCGCCATATAATTGTTATGTCGAGTATGTCATTGAATATGCGTGAGTGAGTGTGTGTGTGTGTGTGTGTGTGTGTGTGTGTGTGTGTGTGTGTGTGTGTGTGTGTGTGTGTGTGTGTGTGTGTGTGTGGGTGTGTGTGGGTGGGTGTGGGTGTGTGGGTGAGTGTGTGTGTGTGTGTGTGCGTACGTGTGTGTGTGCGCGTGTGCGTGTATGTGTGTATGTGCGATCGGGCGTATGCGCACGCAGAGGTGAGCCTGCATGAGTGGTTGCATTTATGTGTGTGAAGTGTGGAAGTTTCAATTTACGCTGTTGTTTTGTTTGCGTAAATAGCTGCTTTGACTTGTTTATTATAATTGAATGACTGGCGGGTGCAGTCAATATGATGATCCTTTTTGTTTGTTATTTTCTTATAATTATACTTGTTTCCGCTTGCTTTGATTATTAGTTAATTTCAAATCATGTGTCCCCTTGCCATGAAGATTGCATTGTCAATGGCAATTAAAACATATCAAGTGTCAAGTGTCAAGTGTCTCTCTCTCTCTCTCTCTCTAAAAAACAAAACAAAACAACACTAGCACATGCAATTGTACATACCAAACTATTGATTTCAAAGTCTTGCGAGTTCGCTTCGAGTTACATATCACCTTTCAATGACAGTGAGTCATTTCAGATCCTAACGAGCCCATTCATTAATAAGAATTGTTCCGAAATAATTAAGGGGAGTAATTTCATGGTGTGTGGGAGTGATCTTGCCTAATTCAATCGGTCAAACAGGGGGGGAGGGGCACTCTACCTTCAGGTAGATCCCCAGCTCTCGGCTCGCGTGCTTCATTATACATACATCACTTAGAACACTGTGCGTCATTTTAAAATTGATGTCATTTATATTTTTACGTTACATTCTGCAAGTTCTCTCAGTTTGTGGATACTGGACGCCCCTCATTTAAAAAAAAAAAAAAAAATTTGCAAGTCGCTGACTCGCATCCTGCGGTTTCAAGCTTCGACGCCATTGTTGCTATGGAATTTGACCGAGTAATGGAGGTAAGCATTTCTATTTGTCACGAAGTGCTCTCCCCCAGTTATTTTTCCGAAAATCGTCTATTGAGTAGAACACGAGTTCTTTAAAAAAAGAAAAGAAATTGGAACAAACATTTTAAGGCCCTGATCGACAAATCCGACTTTAGTCGTACGACTATATCGCCATCCAACTGTGCCGACGTCTGTGAGGCATGAATCTGATGAAATGCTACTGTCTACATAAATCTGACTAAATCCTACTGGTTTATATTCACTCTATTCATGTAGATCCACAACGCACAAATCTGGACCCAGACGGATTAGTTTTTTTGCTAGAAACACGTCGAGATCACCAGAAAGAAAGCCTTTTCAATGATCGGAACACCCACTTTGCTCTGGTTCCTAGAAATCAAACCGTCAAAACGGCGATTCCTCCTAGGCGGAGATGCCGGAGAGAGAAGCCATTTTGGATGGGGTGGATGGAGGCCACTCATTGTGGTTGAAGCTTTTTCTTCTTTGTAGTGCAGTAAAACAAATTGGAGCTATTTCCTTTGTTGTGAGCCAAACTCCTTTATTTCGTGCAAATGATTTGGTCTAAGCTCAGGCGGCCATTACAAAAGAGACAGCACAAGCCTTCTCTTTCAGTGAAAGAATTTGACTTCCAGCACCTCCGCCAAGGAGGAATCGCCGATTTGACGGTTTGATTTCTAGGAAACCAGAGGAATGTGAGTGTTGCGATCTCGGTAAAGGGTGTTTTCCTGGTGATCTCGGCGTTTCTTCCAAAACTTCATCCGTCAGGGTGCCCCTTTTAAGAAAAAAGAAAAAAAAAGTCTAACAAAACAGAAATGCAGAAACTGAAGGTCATAACAAGTACACCGACATCAGTAAAAGAAACCTTGTCAAAATTTGCTTATGACTCGAAGTTATTAGAAGAAAAGATGGAAGACAAGGGAGAGAACCACCTCTCATCATCCGATGATCTGAACGCAGTCTTCTCCCCTGTGGGTTCCAACCCCCATCACAGCGAAAGGGGCAAGAGAGCATCAGCAACGAGGACCCGATGAAGAAACTGTGCGCAAACGGCACAGAGCTTGCCAAGCTAGGCAACATTGTCGAAGAACTGAAGGGGACTCTCATAGTGGTACAGACTGAGAATGAGAAATCGAGGAAAGAAGTGGAGGACGCCAAGAGGAGAGAAGACACTATGAAGAGCCAGGTCAGTGAAGCCCATCATTTAGCAGAAGTGGCCGGCCGCAAAGCCGAGGACCTGTCTGCGTACATCCGTAGAAACTAAAGGAGGATCGGGGCGAGACGGCACAGCAGTGTGAAGATAAGGGTCTGTCTCTCATAAGCAACAAGCTGAAGGTGAATGTGAAGGCTGAAGACATCGAGGCGGTCCATTGCGTGGGTGCCAGACAGGAGCAACGACCCGGAGGTGCTGGTGCTAGTGCTAGTGGTTCCAGAAACTCTGATCGCGGGGTCATCATGCGTTTTGTGTCAAGGCGTGTTTGTGACAGTGTACTCTACGCTCGTAAGAACTTGAAGGGGTCTGGGACAGTGCTGGTAGAAGATCTAACCCCTCGAGCATATTTTCTCCTGTCCACGGTGAAGAGTGACTCTTCAGTTTGTCTCCAAGCGTGGACAAAAAAATGGAAACGTTTGGATGAAAATGACGGGTAGTGGGAAGATTGTGCCGGTAGAAATCACTCACAGACTTCAGACAGCATGCCAGTCAGAGACAGTCTCGTTGACCGAGTTGTGTCGTCTGCTTCAGCTCAACGTAAGTCTAACCACAGATAGTTTTTATTTTTCCTTGCATTCTTTGGTAGACTACTACGGCTTGTGTATCTTTTCTTGTCTAATGACTGTTTGTATTAATGATCGGTTTTGATAATACGAAGATGTTTACTGGTCTTTTGTTTTTGTGCACATTAAATGTTAGGCCTACTTCTCTGTTTGTTTTGATTCAGGCCAAAGGTCAAAGTTTACACTTTATGTACGTCCGGTTGACACAGCTCGTTGACCTTAGTCCTACATTTAGTTTCCTGAAGTCCTGTCGATCGCAAAGTAGTTAATCAAACTAATTGGTTGGTCTAATCTTTGTAAAACTCATCTTTTGGGATCTGTACTAATCAAGTTATCTGATTATGATGTTTTGCTACACAATTTGTTTCTTTTCCTTACTTCGAGTTTGACAACAAGAGAACGTGTTGTTTGCTTTGATCATGTGACACATGTTTTGATCACGTGTCTGGTTGTACACAAATAGAGCCATGTGTGAGTGAAGTTGCCGGTTGTAGTGACAAGATGTTTGTCTTTTTGTGTGTCCTTTTGGAGTAATTGGCAGTGCTTGGAGAATTGGCAGTACACCCATCAATGTTCAAAATGCGTGAGTGCTGTATATCTTTTTGTGTTATTTTTGTATTTGTATTTTTTGTAAATGTGTGTGTATGTGGGATTCTAAGATGTGGGGGTACAAATAATGCAACAGAGATTGTGCAAGTCAAGAAAACGTATTTTGTCTTAAACTTAAAATGATGATAACCAGACCATTTGCAAGTCAATTATTTAATGCAAATGTATGTTCACCAACATGGGCTGGCTTGGTGAATATGAGATGTATGGACCATTATACTTTGTGCTGTTTGAACCACTTGTTTATATCACAGCAGACTGAGCAGAGGGAGTTGCTGTTGTGATAATTGTTTTTTCACTGCTTTGTATTTGGGGTGAACTTTGATTATTTATGCCATGATGATTCAACATTCACTACCTATATTGCTATTTGTTCTTGTTGTATAAGGGCTAGCATTTTGTTTCTTCATATTTATCTATTTATCACGCCATCTTCAATGCTGTTGTTTCCTTGTATTGACATTCTTAATTTTTTACACTCTATTGGCCAACAATGTACTTGTTGCCCAATGGTCTGCAAAATATGTACACGTGGTACCTTTGTTTAGCTTTGAGCCAAACAATATGGATGAAGCACCCTTTTCTTGATATTGAAGCTTGCTTCAATGATGTGTGTTCTTCTGTTTTCACCATCCTACATTCTTTTCTTAATTCTTATCATTACCTTGTTCATGCACATAATAGCAGTAAACAGTTCTTTTAAAATTTGTTCTTTCAATTGTAATGGACTAAACAATTCGAGCAAAAGAAAACATATTTTTGATTTTTTACGAAAGTCAGACGCTAATATTTTTTGTCTTCAGGAGACACTTTTAAAATCAGACATTGAAAATTATATGCAGGCTAGTTGGGGTTATAAAGTTTGGCTTAGTGGTTGTGAAACTAACAAAAATGGCGTGGCTATCTTATTTAATAATAATTTTGAATACAAACTGCTTGATGTTATCAGGGACTAACATGGTTGTTTTATAGTGATGAATGTTGAATTTTTAAAACATTTTTTTACTTTAGTCAATTTGTATGAGCCTAGCAGTGGTGATAAACCAGAGTTTTTTTTATAGTGTTTGTCAACATATTGAAGGTGTTGGCAATGACCTTGTAATTATTACTGGTGACTGGAACTGTCCTTTAGATGTTACTTTAGATACCCGTAACTATGCTAGCACTGTGAATCGTCCCAGGACCCGGAAAAAAATTAACAATATTATGACTGAATATAACCTTTTTGATGTTTTTAGAGATATTTATCCTGACAAAAGAAAATAAACATGGAGAAGGCTTAACACAATTAAAGAGGCACGATTAGACTATTTTCTAATTAGTGAAGAATTGTTGTCTTTAGCTAATGCTGTGATTGTTGACCCTGGCTACAGATCAGATAATTCTCTTGTTACCTTAGCCTTGAGAAAAGACCAATTCAAAAGAGATAGGCCTTTTTGGAAGTTTAATAACAGGTTACTTAAAGAGAAACAGTATGTTTCCGAAATTAAAAAGCTTATCATGGATGTTAAAAAAACAATATGCTGTACCTATTTATAACATGGAAAATTTAAATAGTATTTCAAATGAAGACCTTATTTTTCACATTGATGATCAGCTATTTTTTGAAACTCTTTTACTTGAAATCAGAGGAAAAAAACATTTGTACGCTATGCATAAGAAAAAAGTGTTAGTCGAGGTTAGAAAAAAGAATAAAGAATCTTGAACAAAACCTACAAGAAGATAACATTCTCAACTTAGAAAACTTAAAAGCCCAGATACAAGAAATAAGAGACTATAAAATTTAAGGAATATTTGTGCATTCAAAAGTGCGCTGAATAAACGAAGGAGAAAAAGTAAATAGTTACATACTTTTGTAATCTGGAGAACAGGAATGTTTTCAGACAAATCCATCCCGTTTCTTGAGACTGATGATAAAGGTGTTATTTCAGGTCAAGATAGTATACTCAATGAGGTTAAACAGTTTTATACAGATTTATATGCATTTAAGGAAGTAACTGACATCAATATTCCTGATGAATTTCTTGACGCAACCATTTGATCTGATGAAGATAGCGAAACAATAGAAGGACTCATTAGTTTTGAGGAAGCTGTCACTGCACTGAAAAATATGAAAAATGGTAAGAGTCCGGGTCCTGATGGATTCACTGTGGAGTTTTTTTTATTTTTCTTTCTTGACACTGGCATGTTTTTAGTACGGTCTGTCAATGAGGGTTTTTGTAAAGGACAGTTGTCAGTCACATAAAGGCTAGGTTCTATTACTTGCATTCCTAAAGAAGGGAAAACAAAAAGATTTATTAAAAATTGGCGGCCTATCTCCTTTTTAAATACGGCATATAAAATTACATCAGCATGTATTGCTAGCCGATTAAAAGATGTTTTACCCAACATTATACATGAATGTCAAAAAGGTTTCTTGAAGGGTCGATTTATTAAGAAGAAAATATTCGTTTACTGTATGACACTTTGTTATATGTGGAAAAAGAAAATATTCCAGGAATGTTGTTATCTATCGACTTTGAAAAGGCGTTTGACAGTGTCTCCTGGTCTTTTCTCCTAAAATGTTTACGTTTCTTTAATTTTGGGCCAGACATGATCCAGTGAATCAGAACTTTTTAACTAATATTTCTACATGTGTTTCGGTCAATGGCCAATATTCAACTCGGTTTCCAATCGAAATGGGGGTAAGACAGGGAGATCCATCTTCACCATATTTATACTTAATATGCGCTGAGATTCTTTCCCTTATGATCCATAGAAATAGAAATATTAAAAGTATTAAAATAAAAGACAAGGAAAATTTGCTGTCCTAATTTGCTGACGACACTACCTTATATCTTGATGGCTCTGAAATATCTTTTAATGAAACCATAAAGGTTCTAATTCTGACTAACTTTTCACTCATATCTGGTCTAAACATTAATTTTGATAAACCCAAATTGTCTGGATTGGAAGTAGGAAGAACTGTGGCATTAGATTCATGAGAGACAAAAAAATTGTGTGGGATCCAGGAACTTTTAAAATTTTAGGTGTTAAATTATCTACCGATATAGATAATATTGTGCATGTCAACTATGAAGATAAACTCTTGGCGATGAAAAGGATCTTGACAAAATGAAAAAAACGACAGATCACCACGTTTGGTAAAATAACAGTAATTAAGAGTTCAGTGTTTTTAAAAGTTATATATTGTTATAAATGTGTTTATTGTTGTTGTTTTTCTTATGTGCACCTGGCTGCAATTTCTCAGTTATGAGATAATAAAGATGATTTGATTTGATTTGATTTAATTTGATTTGATTTGATTTTTCATTTACTGATCAACCTGCCAGACCCCCCTGACGACTTCATCAATGCCTTAGAAAAAGAAATGTACATATTTTTTATGGAATGGTAAAGAAAGTAAAATGAAAAAGTCTGTAATTGAAAACGAGTATGGCGCTGGTGGTTTAAAAATGCTTACAGTGAGGAGTGTTTTGTCTTCTATGAAAGTCAGTTGGTTACGCAGACTTCTAGTTACAAGTGATGAGTCCGATTGGAACAGTTCTACTATAAACATGTTTCCTATGTTGGATAACATCAGTAAGTTTGGGGCAGAATATGGAAATGTTGTTACGCAGAGTGTACAAAATCCATTTTGGAAAGATGTCATGAGACATTACAAAACACTGTGCTTAAAATGTCAATCTACTTCAGTTCATGAGTTTGTGGCTGAATGTATCCACTATAATGCAAACATTGTAAGGAACAAAAAGGTGATATTTGTACAAGAGAGGAACACTCATAATGTTCTTTTTGTAAAACAACTAGTAAATAATAATGGCAATTTTATGTCCTATCAGGAATTTGTGTCATAGTTTCCTGGTATTAGAACGAACTTTCTTTAGTACGAAGGTATTCTGAATGCTGTTCGATCACATGAAAGAAAATTAAATGTTATTCTTACAAACAGGTACAAAGTATTAGATCAGAAAGCTTTGTTTATTATTAAAAAGGGCAATACATGTGTTCAAAATGTTTTATATGATAGTAATTCTGTTCCTACTGCTGTCTCTAAATGGAACAATATATTTGACAATCTCAGTTGGAAATTAATCTTTTCTCACTGCTTTAAGACCACGGCAGATGTCCAACTGAGATGGTTCTAGACTAGACTCTTACATAGATTGCTTCCAACAATTTGTTTTTGCATAAAATTATTGATTCCTCGACATGCAATTTCTATGATCAGGAAGAACAGTCAATTCCACACATGTTGTATGACAGTGATGTTGTTTGCAGCTTTTGGAATGAACTAAAACAAATAATTATGTTAAAAGATAAATGCCAGCACTGTACTGCCACAACACGGAAATAAGCAAGGAGTTGATTTTATTTTGTGTTAAACAAAATACAAAGACAGACAAAGTTACAGACCTCATATTTCTGTTAGCAAAATTTTATATTTGCAAATGCAAACTGCAAGATGTTCACCCTAACATGCAGGCTTTTGTTGCCATTTAAAAAAAATAGACACAATAATTATAGAAAAATACTCATCTGTTCTAAGCTATACTGCAAGACAGTTTGAAGAAAATTGGTTTCCATATCTTGAAGTAATTTTATAAATTCACCGGGGGGTTTTCTCCTGCTTTTGCAAAATTGACATGATTTATTTCAATATTTGTGTAATCCTTTTTATGTGTAATGTTCATTTTCTGTTAGATAAGATGCTGCTCATTATTATGTTTTTTGTGTGTTTTTGGCTTTTTTCTCAATGGGTTGTGGCCAGCACCTAATATTTTGTCAATATAAATACATAATCATTAATATTCTACTACTAGTACTAGTTGACTTTTTTTCTTCTTTTCTTTTCTTTTCTTTTCAGCTGAGTAACCCTATAGATGTACCCCACCTAAGGATAGGGTTTGGGAGGGAGGGATCTAGCTTAGAAGATAATGTAGTATTCATGAGTGTATATGCATGGTACTGTATGTTGTGTGTGTGTGTGTGTGTGTGTGTGTGTGTGTGTGTGTGTGTGTGTGTGTGTGTGTGTGTGGTGTGTGGTGGGGGGGGGGGGGGGGTCACTGTATATACTTTTTGCTCTTCTTGGGGGGAGCCTAAGCTTAGAATCTTTGATGATTTATAATTCTATGTACCTTTGCCCACTTGTACTTTTACCACATGTGCTCACCCCTGATTTATGGTTGGTGTTATCAATTATCATATTGGTGACAGCTATGATAGAGACGGATTTACTACTGTAGTCATAAGTTTTCTTATGACTATTATGTCACTGTGTGTGTAGGTATATGTTCGTGTCTTTGTTTAGTCTTCATGAAATTTGTACAATGGAAAAAAATGTTCAATAAAAAAAGAGAAGGAAATGCAGATATTTTCATCGGATTCGTGTAGGGGGGACTACAAAATATTAGTGCACAAGACTAGCAGGTTTTCGTAAGATTCATGCCTCACAAATGTCACATTTGGATAGTACGATTGGAGTTGCATAATTTGAAGAGTATGGCCATCAGAGTGTTGCATTCCTCGGCTATAGAAACTGAAAGCACTTTGCCATCAAAACGAAGTCGCATGCTCTTCTCTGTTCTTGTCTGTCTGTTTATATACTACTCAACAAAAGTTAAGTACCACTTCGTTCACAAGCGCATAAAACAACGATGCATAAAGCCAAGGCGCATAACCAAAATCGTTTTATATTTTGCAGATGTCTAATTCAAATGTTATTAAACAAAAGTTTTAATTTTGATTACAAATCGCTTCATTACTTTTTGAAGTAATAGCTCAGCAAGCAACGCATGTTGTTCAGAAGTGGTACTTAATTTTTTTTTAAGCAGCAGATATTAACTGGGGTGTATGGGGTGCTCATGGAGGGATAGTTCCTCTAGTGGGGGGGAGGGGCTTGCCATGTCCTTTTCAGGACAGCTCGTCCACTATTGGTTCCCACTTCTTTTGGCACTTCTTCTTCTACTTCGATCGCTCGGACAGTTTCCTGTCAATTACGAGCGCAGATGCGTCATGCTGCCGTT
The DNA here is from genome assembly GCA_017654935.2 of Phymorhynchus buccinoides. NCBI lineage: Eukaryota > Metazoa > Mollusca > Gastropoda > Neogastropoda > Raphitomidae > Phymorhynchus > Phymorhynchus buccinoides. The sequence continues at coordinate 26,323,223 of CM065707.1, forward strand.
ATGCGCCTAAGAAATAGTTAGGCCCAGCAAGTCCGACTTCGGCTGTAGGAAATGTTTTTGAAAGTGCTTCTAGAAAAACGGCAGGAGAATGGAAAGCAAAGGGAAAAGGCAGAGTCAAAGAGAGTGACAGATTAGAGGAAGTTACAAGCGCAGAACTTCCAGAAGGTGGGGGAACTGTTTATGCAAAAGTCCCCCCCCCCCCCCCATGGTGTTCCCACAGGGGGGGGGGGGGGCACATGTCACTCAGCTCTCACCTTTGGCTCCTCGTAGCTGTCAGTATGAATACACGACAGCGGCCACACCACGGACAACGGTTTTGGCAGGCCGGCTAAACCTGGTGAGGGTAGCAGTCGGGTCTTAGACCCTCAGTGAGATAGGATGGTTGGAGAGGAGATGGGCACCGCCGAGTCAGCCAGCTTCTGCCCACTGAAATGCCATGATGGATTCAAAGTCAGAATCTGTCATGGCCCGGATCACCAACGACCGTGCTTTCCACTGCGGCATCTCAGGGTGGAAGTGAAAAGTGTGCTACTGGGATGCAACCATCATCAGTGCCGACGACACCAACACTCAACCTTTCAAGGGAAAACACCATCCTCGGAATGTGAAATGACCGCACGCTATATGCATGTGGCAAGACCACAGAACTCACCCATGAGCTAGTTAGGTGCAACTGGGACATCATAGGTCTATTGGAGATCAGATGGACTAGATTCGGCGAGACACACACTGATGAAGGCCACAAAATATGGGCTTAGTGGAGACGATTCCAAACACCAACATGGAGTAGGGTTTATTGTGAACAAAGACAGAGTTCACTCTGTTATGAGCTGTACACCAATATCCAACAGAATCATCACTGTCGTGTTGCTGCACGACCACACAACAGCACCCTCATTCAGGTTTATGCTCCAACAATGGACTATGAGAACGATGTGGTCGAAATATTGTATGAACTGTTAGAGAACACCATGAGCAAAATTCCCACAAAAGACTTCCTCACTGTCATGGGAGACTGGAATGCAAAAGTAGGTCATGATGCACATGATCAATGGTTTGGAACAACAGGACGCTTTGGAATAGGAGAAACTAATGACAGGGGAATTCGCCAGCTCCCACAAACTCACGCTAGCAAACACACTGTTCCCACACAAGACATCTCGCAGGACAACTTGACATGCCCCAAATGGCCAAACCCACAATCAGATTGATTACATCCTGACCCCACAAAGGTACAAGTCAAGCATCAACAAAGTCAAAACCAGGACCTTCCCTGGTGCTGATATCGGCAGCGACCATGACCCGGTGCTCATGACCATCAAACTCAAACTGAAAAAAGACAACAAGCCAGGCAGCGGGCAGTTCACAGTTGATTTAGAGAAACTGAATGACCCCGAAGTTGCAGATATCTTCAAAGCTAAAATAGGGGGTAAGCTTGCTCCTCTCAATGTTTTCAAAGACGACATCAACTCCCTCACAGACAACATGAAAGAAGCCTGCCAGGAAACAGCGATGGCGGTACTTGGAAAGAAGAGAACAGAGAAGAAACTGTGGGATGCCAACGACATACTGGATCTCTGCGATACCAGGAGAGAACTGAAGAAGACGAAGAAAATTGACCCCGAGGCAGCTGAAGAACATAGAAAGGTAAATAAAGACATCAGGACAAAAATGAACGAAGCACGGGAGAACTGGATAGCGGAACAGTGTGACACCATTGATAATGAGATGGAAAAGGGCAATAGCAAAACAGCGTACGACACCTTGAAGATGTTAACAAAAAACAACAACTAAGAACATCTCTGATAGAAAACAAAGATGGCTCGCTTCTCACTGATGAAACAGCAATACTAAAAAGGTGGACTGAGTATTGTAAAGAACTGTACAATTATGAGTTCAAGCCAGACCCCAGCATACTGAAAGACACCACCAACACAAACAATTCAGCAAGTGATGCACTGATTCTTCAAGAAGTTGAAGAAGCCATTCGCTCACTCAAAGGAGGAAAGGCACCAGGAGTGGACAACATTCCTGCTGCGCTGCTTAAACATGGGGGCCCAGAAGTCATCAAAGCACTAACAACCATCTGCCAACGGATTTGGGAAAGCAAACAATGGCCAAAAGAGTGGACCCGATCCTTGATGATTCCGCCACCAAAGAAAGGAAATCTGAAGCAATGCCAAAACTACAGAACCATCAGCTTGATAAATCACCCAAGCAAAATAATGCTAAGAATCATATTAAACAGACTAAAAACCAAGACTAAGGAAACAAATTTACGGCCATTAGATTTCGCTAATGGCAAATGTTTTGTTTATCTTCTTCAGAAATGATGACGTCGAAAAGGTAAAATGACGTCAAATGACAGACAATTGTGTTTTGTGGAAGCTTTTGAAGCAAGTGCGTGAAGTTCAACAAGCTTATTTTGATCACAGCGTCTTTATCTTTTGGAATTGCGGTTAATGCAGTTGGTGAGTCGATGCGCCTTGTCTTGTACTATGCATAAGCAAAAAAATCTCAAAATCAATAAAACCAGTTGAGTTACGTCTGTATTGCATATGGGCGGTGAAATATTGGCTGAAGAACAAGCAGGATTCCGACCAAAACGTAGCACTATGGAGCAGATTTTCAACGTCAGACGGCTCATTGAAAAACATCTTCAACATCAGCATGAACTATACTACAACTTCATTGACTTAAAGAAAGCATTTGATCGGATTTGGCACAAAGGCCTATGGCAGGTATTGGAAAACTTCAATTTTGACAACATCATCGAAGTGATCAAGGCACTCTACAAAGACTCTAGTAGTGCAGTTCTTCTGAACAATAGGATTGGTGATTTCTTTGAAACAACAGTAGGGGTGCGCCAAGGATGCCTTCTTTCCCCAATACTTTTCAACATCTAGCTGGAAAAATTAATGCAGGAAACTTTGTCAGACTTTCACCCCTCCATCACCATCAACGGACAACTGCTTTGCAATTTGCGCTTTGCTGACGACATTGACCTCATGGGAGGCAGTGAACCAGAGCTCCAGGAGTTAACCACCAAACTGGAGAAAGTTTCAAAAGACTATGGCATGGAGATCAGCTCTGAAAAAAAGTAAAATTATGGTGAACAGCTCCAAAACAGAAACAGCAAAAGGAAAAAGGTCAGAGTCAAAGAGAGTGTCAGATTAGAGGAAGTTACAAGCACAGAAACTTCCAGAAAGTGGGGAATTATTTATTCAGAAGACCCCCCCCCCCCCCCAGTATTCCCACGGTGGGGGTGGGGGTGAACTCTAGTCACTATTTTTGCACTGCTTCTGCAAAAGACTTAACAATCTTTTTATATTTTGCAGAAGAAGGCAGCCTTTGATAATCATAGAAAACAAAACAAAAGCCGCCTCACACTAATCTATACAACCTTTTAGTTAATTTTTTATTTTTTTTATTTTTTTAAGAAGATAATTTGGTTGTTAACTTCATTCAATTAAGTTGTGGCCGCGCGCGCCGAGTTCACACTATTAGCAGCAAGCATTGGCTGTATTCCCAGACTGTCTCAGTGGGCTGGAAGTAAATTATGGTAAAGGTCAGCATGTGCCAGAAAGACAGGAAAACTGTGGAAAGGTCACTACCAGCGGCATCAACCTACTGGGTCGAGGTAGTCTGAGGCGGCTTCAAAGACCCACCAGGTCACGTGTCAAAATCACGGGTTTCACGTGTTTTCCCTCTTATAGTAAGAACTATTGTTTTGACCAGATTTGATTCCCATATAAATGTCCCCAAATTCAAAATGAAACATTATTTTAAAGAGCATCCTCAATTAGAAGTTGGGGACACTTGCATGTGGGTCACAGCTACCCAGAAGAAAAAACAAGGGACTTAACCGTGGTGCGTCAGTGTGTCTTTAAATTAAACGCCAGAAGTAAATCTATGGCACAAAGTACTCTTTTGGTTTTCACCTTCACAGAGAGAGAAAGAGAATACGAATATGAATACGACTGTTTAATGAGGGTAAACGGATAAGCTCAAGCTTCTTTACACCATGCCTTCGAGGGGAAAAGGAAAAGCCAAAAGAACAAGAAAAGGAAAACAAAAAGAAAGTATAAAATGCATAAAAAGAATATAAAATAACAACATGCATGTTCACAGTAAATTGAAGTACATGAGAAAAAAATTCAAGCTCAAATGAACAGCTCGTTCACGTACTTGCACACACACAAAAACATACAGTATGCCCTATAATTATACCAAAACATGCATACCTAGTCTCTTTGTGGTGTGTTCGAACACACAGGTGCAAATACGCTCATGATCCATGATACAATACAGTACACTAATAAACCTACGTTATAGAGGAACAAAAAATTTATGGAAAGTCTTTATTATTTCTAAACAAACAGCGAAATATTTCAAGGAAGTTAATAACTTAAAACTTATTCTAAGAGGTGTTTGTGATAAATATGTTCTTTTAAAGGATGAGACACTTATTACGTTTTTATTGCAATTTTCCAATTACATTCCATAGTTTGCTACCGGAGTATGTAAGGGAGGTCATAAACAGGTTTGTTCTGTAAGGGCGAGGAATATAAATTATACTTTTGTTTACGAATGTTAGTAATAGGAAATCGTTTCGCATAGATAGGCCCGGTGTCAGTTTATTCACAATTTTGTACATGAAAATAGCTTTGTTGAGGTAAAATTTGTAGTCTAATGGAAGAATGCCTAGTTCCATTATAATCGCTATTTTGAAGTGAAGAAGGCTTTAAGAAATAACAATTTTTAGAGCACGTTTGTAGAAGTCTTTTCAATGTCATCTTAAAAAGGCGGAATTTTCGCTAAGCAAGAAATCCCAACATGTAGAAATAAAGCATAATCTAAGTTTCAGGCTGAAAAATGTGGATGTATGTCGTTAAAAAACGAGTGTTCGAGTAAATGGATGTTAAAGGAAGTGCCTTATTCTGTTCAGATTTGAATACTTTCTATTACGCTAGTTTTTATTTATCAGATGGGCAAGAAATGTGCTTGGACCAGTAAGATAAAAAGTGTATACGGTCGATAAGTTACACGCTTTAAATTTGCAGGAAAATCTATTTCTTCTCGATAGATAACATTATCATAAATTTTGAGTTTGGGTAGGGTCTGTTGGTACTTTAAGTATTATTGTCGTTTTGGTGTTTCGAGGTACGGTTACATTAACTCGATGAATTTAAGATTTTACATTCGGATGAAAATTGCCATAATTGGTATTTTATGTGTCCATGCTAGTAATGACATATCTATGTAATTTGTGAAGGAAGGAACAAAAATAAATACATCTGTATTTTTATCTTTATGGTAATGAAGAGTTGTATGTCGTATGCAGGGAAGAGTTCACATTGAGATTTCTTAAAGTTAAAGGGGTTAAATCATTAATTACCTAGCCATTAGAGCGAATAAACATCTCGCCCCCTTACAAAGACAGCATCCTTAGTGGGACTGCCACTAAATTTGATAGGACATGAGAGGACGTGACAATTATAACATAATGTAGGAAGAAATCAGTCTGTGTTCCATTGACTAAGGACGAGAGATGACTAATCATATTGAGAACTTAGACATAGTTTCGAATTTAAGGCACAACAGAGATAAGTTTCTTTTAAAGAAAGGGAGTCAAAGGCTTTTGGCGTCATCTACAAAACACAGTGAACATTAAGGTGGAATACAAGTCATATGTTAATTTTAAGAAGATGCAAGATCTTTCCTATTAATGCTTTGTGATGGATGTTTGTGACAGAGAATGGCTTTTCCCTAAAACCAATTTTTGATTAGTATACAAATAAGTCATACCTTATTTAGAGAATGATAGAACATAGACAGAGTGCTTGTTTGGGATATCTTTCAAGGGGCTTTGACAGTAGCAACTAAACTATTGATATGCGTCGCGTCCTTATAGGGATCAGAATAGGCAGTCTTCATATTTTTCAACAAGGAAGACACTTTATGGGCTTCCTACATGTAAAAACGGCTTGAGGAAAAGCGCGCATGTTTCATTCTAATACAGAGGTTATATAAATGTTAGGTGATGCAGAATAAAAAATTTAGCCTGTCTTATACCCCATCCCCCCCCCCCCCCCCCCCCCAAACCATTAGAGGAACGGTACGGCTATTTACGTTTACATAGTTCACTTCGTAAAGTCGACTCATGACACGCATAATAACAATGGAGAGGAAGTCTGCTTAATATTTGGACGCAACTGTCATACATTACAAAGAATATTTTAAACAGATAGCATATCGGTTCAGACTGTAAGGTAGTTTAGTCAATTTATAGGTTGCTACAACTTCTACAATTGAGGTACAAATGTTCATTTAGTAGCTGAGCAGTTAGGTCATTACATACAGTAGCGGAAGACTTTGATTTTTTGTATGAAATTTCATTGATTGCTTTCCATTTTGATTTAATAAGTTCACTAAAATAATTATTTTGGGCAGTCCATTTCATAGTTGTAACCTTATTACGCTGTTTCCTAAATTTATCGTCTTTCCCAGTTGTTGCTAATAAGTTCTCACGGATTAAAATCTCGGCATCAATTTCCTTAGTTATCCACGAGGGTTTCGAAGTTAACTTAACTCGTTTAATCACTATTGGTGCGTGTTCATTAAAGATAGGCTGGAAAATATCATACCATGCTTGAAGAGAAAGAGAGAGAGAGGGGGGGTGGGGGGGTGGGGAGGTGATATTGATGGTGGTGGAGACGGTGGGTTGTGATTTATTGTTCAGGGGCTATAAACAACGGGGGTAATAAATCAATGTTGTAAGTCTAAGAGAACACATTTGTGTCGAACATTTCAGTGCCACGCGCGCGCGCATGTGTGTGTGTGTGTGTGTGTGTGTGTGTGTGTGCAAAATATACAACAAAATCTTTTAGTACTCACCTCTCTCCCGCTCTCTCTCTCTCCCCTCTCCCCCTCCCTCTCTCTCCCCATCTCTCTCTTCTCCCCCCCTCTCCCCCCCTCCTCTCTCTCAGAAGAAGAAGATGAAGAACAAGAAGAAGGCCTAAGTATGCGCTCAAAAATATTGCACCGTCTCAGCCTATTCAATTTTAGATGGCGGCTGTAATAACAACAATATCAAAACGACGACGAAGAAGAAAAAGACGATGACAAAGAAGAAGAAGAAGAAGAAGAAGAAGAAGAAGAAGAAGAAAGAAGAAGAAGAAGAAGAAGAAGAAGAACAAGAACAAGAAGAACAAGAAGAACAAGAACAAGAAGAACAAGAACAAGAAGAACAAGAACAAGAACAAGAAAAAGAACAAGAAGAAGAAAAAGAAGAAGAAGAAGAAGAACGAAAGAAAGAGAGAAGGAAGAAGACGAAGACAAAGAATAAAGAACAAAAGAACGAAAGAAAGAAAGAAGAAGAAGAAGAAGAAGAAGAAGACCTTCAAATATCATCCCAAATGAGGTCTTATAAGCGAGGAGTCTTTAAGGGAGGTAATTTTAATACTGACAAAGAAGAGCAATGTAATTAAATAAAAACAAACAAACACCAAAATTTGCAGAGCGAAATATATTTCTAGGGTCTGGCCCTTTTTGTCAATCCATGGATTGTGACGTCAAAACTGATGATGTTAAACTATTGTGAGGTCATTACTTTGCTGACATCACTTAGTAGCTAAAATTGAAGACCCTGTTGCACAACAATTAAAATAATATCAACTACTTGATTGATAGTTTGAGGTGATTGACTCACCTCCCCCCTCCCCCCTCCCCCCCAAAAAATTAAAAATTAAAAAATCTCTCTCTCTCCGTCTGTCTCTCTCTCTTTCTCTCTCGCTCTCTCTCTCTCTCTCTCTCTCTCTCGCTCTCTCTCTACTCTGCCTCTGTGTATCTACCTCACTCCCTGTCTTTCTCTCTTTCTGTCTCTATATCATCCTCTGCACCTCTCTCTTACTCTCTGTTTTCTCTCTCTCTGTCTCTGTCTCTCCTCGCTCTCTCTCTCCCCCCTCTCACTCTCTCTCCTCTCTCTCTCTCTCTCTCTCTCTCTCCTCTAGGTATCTCTCTCTCTCTCTCTACTATCTATCTATCTCTCCTTTCTGGTTTTCTCTCTGTCTTTTTTCCCTTTTCTTGCTCTCTGTTTTGATGTGTTGAAAAGCGTCCGTTTGTCTGAGTGAGGCTGGAAACTTAGTCCCAGACATTGAGGCCAAACGAGTAGTTCGTTTTCAGTTGGATGGTGCCAGACCTTTTCCCTTTTCTTTCTGTCTGGCTAATGTTGGACTTCAACACCTCGATTACACAGCATCTGAGGTCGCTTAGGCTGTTGTCCAAAGAAGAGCCAGTCTCAGAGAGTAGGTCTTAGTGGGAGGGAGTCTTATAATTAATTAAGTTCAACGAGCCCTCCACATGGAGGGGCTGTTGAACTGTGGTTATGGAGGTTAGTAACAGACAAGGGTAGAGACAAAGAGATGCTTGTGCTTGGCGCCAGAGTTCCGCTTCAGGATTAGCTATATGCAAGTCCTCTGACACAGATAGAAATATAAAGATTATATATAGTGTGGGAAAGAAATATAATGACAATGAAAACGGGAGTGAAAGCTTACCCCTTGTCTGTTACTAACATCAATAACCAAGTTCAACAGCAACCTCCAGTGGAGGGCTCGTTGAACTTATTAATATTATTCAGTTAGTAAAACAGACACGTGGTAGAGGGACAAATGAGAT
>CM065707.1:26332401-26354639 GCA_017654935.2 Phymorhynchus buccinoides
CCACTTTCTTTATTTCTTATCTACACCCCCCCCCCCCCTTCTCCCCTCCCCCCCCCCCTCGCCTTTACATTTCTCTGTCCAGCCGCCACGTTAATTGCCCCGCTGCTTCAAACGAACGCCGCGGAAGGGCGTTATCTCTTTCTCCCTGGTCAGCACGTACCATCTACCGAGGTTATCTCCCTTCATCCCCCCCCCCCCCCTTTCTACCGTCACATCACAAGAAAGTGACCACCACAGTCGGCCCCTTTCAACCCTTCCTTTCTGAGCACGAGAAGGATTTGAATGTCGGCACGTGATAAGGATGTAATAGGCGCGTGATTGTTCGGTACATTTAGAACAGCAATCTTGTGACGTGTGGACTGTAATACACCAATAGCAGGCTTTCATTGTTTGAAAGTGAAGGCTATAATTGGAGTGGTGAGAAAAAGTTGTCACACAAGATGCTGAAACGTAGCTAGAGCAACACTCACAACCAGTCCTCATAAGCCCACTAGTAAGTATTATTGATGGCAGGTGATTGAGATCTTGTTTGTTTGACTCTAGTTTTGATCTAGATCCTATGTTCAATGATGAATAAGGAGTAGATAGATATGTTATAGAAAAGAAGTGGTAAACATTCTATTCTATTTATGTGCACTGATTATTTGTGTGTGTGTGTGTTTTGACTTGAACACTTTTGGTACCAGAACCGGAGTTTATGCCTACTAACCCTTTTGTCTATTTTTAGTAGGAAACCTATGGGCCGCAATCTTGCACTTTATGATACCATTCCTTTCCAGGTGTTGGATGGAGAGTGATGATGGATTGATCACCTTTTATGTTTTACTGATCTCAGTTTGTTAACTGAAATTCAGTTTATTTATTAACTACATGTAGTGCTATTGTACAAGGGAAGCCTTCTAGCCGGTTGGGATTCACTAATTCCCTGCCGACTGAAGCCCCTTGTCTCTAAGCCATAGAGATCTACATCCACCTTCTCCTGTGATTATCAGCAGGGCATCGTGGGCCGGAAGATTATCCCGGACTCCACCAAGCACCAAGACGGGTCCGTCGCCAAGACAACCCGCACCCAGAATCCGCGAGGAGACCACGCCTGAACCGTGCCATCCCGCGAAGCCGTAATAGGAACGACTGGGAGCTACTCTCACCTGACGAGCAAGCCCAGAACTTCAAACAGCTAAGTCTACCTGACTGCGCCAATCATTTGAACTTTCCTACGGACACCGAAGATAATTAGTAACCCTTCCGGCATGGGGCGAACCTTATAGAAAGACAAAAGTCTTGTGAATCCTTTCGGATTTCATTGTTTTTTATCCATATTTTGTTTTGGCGCCATTGAGCTGCTTTATTATTATTGTTGCATAATCTTATGCAGATTTTGGGAGTAAATAAAATACAAGTGTCAAATAATCCTGAACCCTTTGGTCAGACTGATGAGAGTGGGAGTCTTGTAATTTCATGTAAAACCCTACTTCTCTCTGTCTGCCATTTAGAGCAATTCAACCACTTGTATTTCTTACAACCATACGAGCCAGAACCCGGGCACAAATATAAATTTATTAGATGAAAAGGGGCCGGGAAAGTTGCTCATCTCCCATACCCTAGAGAAGTGGGCTAAAGGCAAATTATCTAAAGTCTTCCCTAGAGACTTAGCCTTTTAACCCATTACCTCGTCACATCTAATTGGGGGCTCGCGTCCGGGATATTTTTTTTCATAAAGTCTAACAAATTTCAATTCAAACGGTAGTTCCTTTTCAAAACTTATCTTGTGTCCACTGGGAAAGTTATTGTGATTTGGTTCACTGTGTTTTGATTTGATTTGTTTGAATGCTATTTATGACTTTATTTTGATGTGCATGCTATTTCTGTTTATGCTGAAATAGTTAAGTGTTGTTTGATACATTCAACTCAGCAGCTTTGTTTTTATTTTGAATAGTTGTATTTACAACCATGGCTGAGATTGTTAAACTTAGGAGGGAACTTAAAGAATGGGGAGAATCTCTAGGATTGTCAGGCCAAGAGTTAGCCAATTTTGTCATATCTGAATATGACAAAGAGAAAACTCGCGAGGCTCAAGAGGCTGACAAAGTCTCGCGAGGAGGCTCAGAAAGACAAACAGAGAGCTCATGAGGCTCAAGAGGCTGATAAAGCCGCGAGGAGGCTGAGAAAGACAAACAGAGAGCTCATGAGGCGCAAGAGGCTGATAAAGCTCGCGACACTCAGGAGCAAGAGAAAATCCGTACTCATGAGTTAAGGCAGAGACAACTAGTGCAGGATGCCAAAAATAAAGAACTCGAACTTGAGGCCACTGAGCGAGAAAAAGCGCGAGACCATGAGCTAGCTATGAAGCAGCTTGAAAACTCAGCAGACTCTGAGACTGCTGCCCCTCAAAATTTTCCCCCTCCCATTCATACCTCAGCCATGACCTTCACATTGGAGGCATTCAATGAGGCAACAGAGTCTATCGATGCATTCCTCGATAGATTTGAAAGACTGGCCCAGGAATTTGAGCTTGCTCCGGAAAAGTTCAACCTCAAGCTTGCCCAAAGTCTCAGGGGTGTGGCTTATGAGGTGTACAGTAAACTTCCGTCAAGCCAAATTACCGACTACCCAGCTTTGAAAGAAGCCCTGCTCAACAGATACGAGTTGACAGCTGACGCCTACCGGAAAAAGTTCCGGTCAACCAGAAAAGGTAGGGGAGAGTCCTATGCCCAATTTTCAGATAGACTGGGGAACTATCTGACTAAATGGGTGTCGCTTTCTGCCAAATCAGAGTCCTATGAGGATCTCCGGGAACTGATGGTTGGCGAGCAACTGCGCGAAACCATGTCCCCAGAGTTACGCACCTTTACTGCCGAACAAGGTGCCACAACTCTGGCTGACCTCATCCAGCTAAGTGATAGGTACACTCTAGCCCATGATGAACCTAGCGCCCCTAAAAGGCCAAAACTACAGCAAGTAGTTGGGTCCACTGCTTCACAGCAGAGCAGGTTTAACCCCAACTCCAACAGTGGGTCAAACAGTTCTACCCATGAACGACAACCACTGGGACAACCCTTATTCTGCTCATACTGCAAGTCGAACACCCACAATCGGGATGACTGCAGGAAACTTGCTTACAAGCGGCAAAATGTTGCAACTATGCAAGTCGTCTCGACTTCGCAGAATTGCACAAACCCCTCCCCAATACAGTGTCCAGGCACACCGTCAGTCGTCGGACAGGCGACTGTCAACAACATCCCTGTTCAGTGTCTCTATGACACTGGACTGTCATGCGACGCAATTGTCTGCGGATCCTTAGTCCCCGCGTCAGCATACACGGGAGACTTCATCTCTCTGCAGGGCCCTGATGCTGCAATCCCCCCATCCACTTTGCCAGTCGCCATAATCAATGTCGACACCAGATATGTTAAGGGACCCATCAAGGCAGTGCTCATGGACAGTCCTGTCTATGACCTCATACTGGGATCACAGTATGTGTTTTTAGGGCACCCCTCTCAACCTGCCCTAGTTTCAGCAGGATTCCCTTCTCCCCAATCCACAAACCAACTCCCTCCCTCCTTCCCAAAGAGCAAATCTCCCTCAGCAGGGAAGAAACCTCTCAACGCGGCAAACCAAATTGCCGCGCGAGCCAATCCAGATTGTCCCAAGTCCCCAAGTCCGCCACAACTTGGAAAATCCTTCCCAAGGAATGTCCGCCTAACGACCCAAGACCACTCGCCACAGGTACCTCAGGTGAAAGGCAGCACTGTACCCGCAAACACCCACCGAAGGTACTATCGGGACAGGCCGCCGCACGTACAGCCGTCACCTACCCCTCCCTTTCAGCGAGTGGCAGTCGACTTGGTCGGGCCTCTACCTAAACGGAAGAAGAAATTCCGGTATATAGTCACCGTGGTCGACATATGTACCATGAAGTGCGATGCCGCCCCAATCTCCTCACTTGATGCTAGTCAGATAGCCACGGCACTCAAAGCCATTTTCGCCCGAATCGGCCTACCAAACCACATCATCAGCAATGATGAATCCAGGCTAAAGGGGAAACTCAGGCAAGAGGTGTTTGCTATTCTGCAATCAACCTTGGGACAACTCAACACAGGATTGCCGCACCAACCTCAGTCGGAATCCATTCCACTGATCTCTAACCCACCTGCTCCTTTGAACTCTGTGTTGCGACCAGATGTTCCACCATTCCAGCCGACCCAGTCTCCCCACTAATTTGTCCCTGTCGCCCAAGTCGAAAGTGGAGTCGGCGTTCCACAGGAAGATTCCGGTACCAGAATCTTTTCTTCGGGGGGCCTCTGTGACGTAAGTGTCCCGCGCGACCCCTCTTTCTTTATTTCTTATCTACACCCCCCCCCCCTTCTCCCCTCCCCCCCCCCCTCGCCTTTACATTTCTCTGTCCAGCCGCCACGTTAATTGCCCCGCTGCTTCAAACGAACGCCGCGGAAGGGCGTTATCTCTTTCTCCCTGGTCAGCACGTACCATCTACCGAGGTTATCTCCCTTCATCCCCCCCCCCCCCCCCTTTTCTACCGTCACATCACAAGAAAGTGACAACCACAGTCGGCCCCTTTGAACCCCTTCCTTTCCGAGCACGAGAAAGATTTGAATGTCGGCACGTGATAAGGATGTAATAGGCGCGTGATTGTTCGGTACATTTAGAACAGCAATCTTGTGACGTGTGGACTGTAATACACCAATAGCAGGCTTTCATTGTTTGAAAGTGAAGGCTATAATTGGAGTGGTGAGAAAAAGTTGTCACACAAGATGCTGAAACGTAGCTAGAGCAACACTCACAACCAGTCATCATAAGCCCACTAGTAAGTATTATTGATGGCAGGTGATTGAGATCTTGTGTTTGTTTGACTCTAGTTTTGATCTAGATCCTATGTTCAATGATGAATAAGGAGTAGATAGATATGTTATAGAAAAGAAGTGGTAAACATTCTATTCTATTTATGTGCACTGATTATTTGTGTGTGTGTGTTTTTGACTTGAACACTTTTGGTACCAGAACCGGAGTTTATGCCTACTAACCCTTTTGTCTATTTTTAGTAGGAAACCTATGGGCCGCAATCTTGCACTTTATGATACCATTCCTTTCCAGGTGTTGGATGGAGAGTGATGTTGGATTGATCACCTTTTATGTTTTACTGATCTCAGTTTGTTAACTGAAATTCAGTTTATTTATTAACTACATGTAGTGCTATTGTACAAGGGAAGCCTTCAAGCCGGTTGGGATTCACTAATTCCCTGCCGACTGAAGCCCCTTGTCTCTAAGCCATAGAGATCTACATCCACCTTCTCCTGTGATTATCAGCAGGGCATCGTGGGCCGGAAGATTATCCCGGACTCCACCAAGCACCAAGACGGGTCCGTCGCCAAGACAACCCGCACCCAGAATCCGCGAGGAGACCACGCCTGAACCGTGCCATCCCGCGAAGCCGTAACCGGAACGACTGGGAGCTACTCTCACCTGACGAGCAAGCCCAGAACTTCAAACAGCTAAGTCTACCTGACTGCGCCAATCATTTGAACTTTCCTACGGACACCGAAGATAATTAGTAACCCTTCCGGCATGGGGCGAACCTTATAGAAAGACAAAAGTCTTGTGAATCCTTTCGGATTTCATTGTGTTTTTTATCCATATTTTGTTTTGGCGCCATTGAGCTGCTTTATTATTATTGTTGCATAATCTTATGCAGATTTTGGGAGTAAATAAAATACAAGTGTCAAATAATCCTGAACCCTTTGGTCAGACTGATGAGAGTGGGAGTCTTGTAAATTCATGTAAAACCCTACTTCTCTCTGTCTGCCATTTAGAGCAATTCAACCACTTGTATTTCTTACAATCATACGAGCCAGAACCCGGGCACAAATATAAATTTATTAGATGAAAAGGGGCCGGGAAAGTTGCTCATCTCCCATACCCTAGAGAAGTGGGCTAAAGGCAAATTATCTAAAGTCTTCCCTAGAGACTTAGCCTTTTAACCCATTACCTCGTCACAATAGCTTTGGGTTGCTTTTAAAAGCATAAATCTCAGCTGGTTGCAAGTGAACACCAGGTTTTGTCTGTTTTTGTTTTTCAAAAAACACAATAACACATCTGTCTGTTTTCAGTCTGATATCTGAACGTTTAAGAGTATGTAGGACATGGCCTCTTTGTCCAGTCAACAGTGCCAACAACATACATGTGCGAAGGGTAAGGTCTTTAAAAGACAGTTTATCCAAGTCAGGTAATGAATCCAAATAACTCAAAACTTGATCAACGTCCCAGGTGTCTTTATACTTTGGAAGTGACGGTCTTTTTTCAAACACTCCTTTCATTAATCTACGCACTACAGGGTGGTTTCCTATTGTTTGTTCTCCTTGTAATGACAGATAAGAGGATAGAGCACTCCTTGCAGTGTTTAAAGCACTATAACCCACTCCTTCTTTACATAAATGGGCTAAGAAATTGGATACTTCATTGGGTGATGCTGATTGGTGATTCAATTTATTTTGTTCTGCAAATTTGTTCCACTTTTCTATGTAACAGTTATATGACGCTTGGGTGTTGGGTCTCCAAGAACTCATAAACAAGTTAGTAGCTATCTCCGTTAAACCTTGTTTCCTACACTGGCCCCGGATATATAACATGCCAGCAGGACCAGTCTCTTTTTGGTCACAGGATGAACTTCTTCGGGTTTGCTGGGCAACGTGAGGAGGTATTTCGATATTGTCAGCGTCACTGGTTCCCGGAGAAGCATCTTCTGGAGCACTGGCCACCACACCTGCGTCGTCCAACGGGGTACAATGATCACCCCCACTGCACTGTCCTGCTGGAATTTTTGGAGTACCTGGCTGATGACACTAAAAAGAGGAAAACAATAGCAGGTATGACTTTTCCACGAAATGGAGAATGAGTCAATTGCAAAGGCTTCTGGGTCAGGTTTATAGGCTACATATGGTTGAAACTGCTTATTTAATCTGGAGGCAAAGAGGTTTATGGTTGGCTTCACTTGTAACTGTGTTAGAGCTCCTTTCAAGATCTTGCTATCAAGTTTCCACTCTCCATCAAGATTCAATTTTCTAGATTGACTATCTGCCTCCTTATTGTCTGTCCCTGGGATATGCGCTGCTGATAACCATATTTTGTGTGCAATACACCACTGCCAAATAGAGAAAGTGATCTCATTGCATGAGTATGAATGGCTAGAACCCATGTGATTAATGCACGCCACTGCTGTGGTGTTATCGATCATAATGCGAACGTGTTTTCCCATAATCTGCTCTTTGAAACATTGCAAGGCAAACAAGGCAGCTTTCAACTCCAAATAGTTTATATGAAACTGGGCTTCAACAGGTAGCCACAAGCTTCTCCTGAATGCCGGTCATTGCATGCGCAACCCCATCCTGTCATGCTAGCATCTGATGAAACAATAATGTCAGGAGCACGGTCTACAATATTCTTATAAGCTGCAGAGATATGTTCTATCCACCAATCCAGTTCTGCTTTAGCAGCATTTGAGAGTGATAGGAAACAGTAAAAACTGCCTCTGTGTCTTCTGAGTGCAGCTTTCGTGTCCTCCCCTAAATGACGGTAATAAAGAGGCCCAAATGTAACGGCTGGGAAGGCCGCAACCAATTTGCCTATAACTTTTGCTAAATCTCGTATGGATAATCTCTTTTTCTTCTTTGCTTCAATGCAACATTGGCGTAAATTTTCACATCTGTCTTTAGTAAGTTTCACTGTCATTGATTTTGAGTCAATAATCACCCCTAAGAACTGTATGCTTTGAGAAGGTTCAAACACTGATTTTGTAGGGTGAATAATGAAGCCCAGAGATCGAAACAGCTGTACTGTATCGGAAACATTTAATCTACACAAATCTTTTGTCTCAGCCAGAAGCAATGAATCATCAAGAAATGCAGACAAAACATGTCCTCTTTCTCTCAAGGTGGCAAACACTGATTTAAGTAATTTCGTAAATTTCCTGGGGGCAAGGGCTAGTCCGTTTGGCAGACAGGTAAATTCCCAAAGCTGATCCTGCCACTGAAACCTAAGAAACTTTCTGTGCGCATCATATATAGGCACTGAATAGTAGGCGTCCTTAAGATCAATAGAGGCAATAAAACAATCCTTCGTTACAAGCCTAAGTGCTGACTGTAAGGTGTCCATCTTAAAATGTTGGAAAAGTACTTCTTCGTTTAAATTTTTTAGATTCAGAATCATTCTGTTTGATCCGTCCTTCTTGGGGGTAGTGAAGACTGGAGAGACCCATTGTTGTGGAAGAGGATCGCATTTTACTACTACACCTTTATTATGAAGTTTTTCAATTTCATCAGTAATCACTTGAATTTCTTTCTCATTAAGCGAAGCTTGCCTACCTTGTCTTATCGCTAGGTGATCTACGTTATTCTCAAATTCTATTTTCATCCCAGCTACCGTCTGTAGAATTTCATTGTCTGACGTTAAATGTTCCCATGCTGGTAAAAAGTGTCTTAGTCTGCCACCTTGAAAAGTGTGACGAGGTAATGGGTTAAAAGGCTAAGTCTCTAGGGGTGACTTTTAGTGTTTTAAATTTTCAAGTAGAAAATTTGCCTTTAGCCCACTTCTCTAGGGTATGGGAGATGAGCAACTTTCCCGGCCCCTTTTCATCTAATAAATTTATATTTGTGCCCGGGTTCTGGCTCGTATGATTGTAAGAAATACAAGTGGTTGATTTGCTCTAAATGGCAGACAGAGAGAAGTAGGGTTTTACATGAAATTACAAGACTCCCACTCTCATCAGTCTGACCAAAGGGTTCAGAATTATTTGACACTTGTATTTTATTTACTCACAAAATCTGCATAAGATTATGCAACAATAATAATAAAGCAGCTCAATGGCGCCAAAACAAAATATGAATGAAAAACAATGAAATCCGAAAGGATTTACAAGACTTTTGTCTTTCTAGAAGGTTAGCCCCAAGCGGGAAGGGTCACTTAGTGTCCTGGTTTCCAGTTAGTGTTTTTGGGCACTGTCGTGGGGACTTAACTCAGGGCTGTGCTGAAGTTCCTCCGTAGGGATCGGCGAGTGCTGGGGTGGCTGGGCTTGCTCGTCAGGTGAGAGTAGCTCCCAGTCGTTCCGGTTACGGCTTCGCGGGATGGCACGGTTCAGGCGTGGTCTCCTCGCGGATTCTGGGTGCGGGGCGTCTTGGCGGCGTTCCCGTCTTGGTGCTTGTGAGTCAGGGATAATCTTCCTGCCCACGATGCCCTGCTGATAATCACAGGAGAAGGTGGATGTAGGTCTCTATGGCTTAGAGACAAGGGGCTTCAGTCGGCAGGGAATTAGTGGATCCCAACCGGCTAGAAGGCTGCCCTTGTACAATAGCACTAGTTAATAAATAAACTGAATTTCAGTTAACAAACTGAGATCAGTAAAACATAAAAGGTGTACATGAATCAACTGATATTATTCAGTACCCGGATAGATCAAAGTCTATGATCAAGCCAACATCACTCTCCATCCAACACCTGGAAAGGAATGGTATCATAAAGTGCAAGATTGCAACCCACAGGCTTCCTACTAAAAATATACAAAAGGGTTAGTAGGCATAAAATCCGGTTCTGGTACCAAAAGAGTTAAAGTCAAAAACACACACACACAAATAATCAGTGCACATAAATAGAACAGAATGTTTACCACTTCTTTTCAATAACATATCTACTCCTTATTCATCATTGAACATAGGATCTAGATCAAAAATATGATCAAACAAAACACAAATCTCAATCACCAGCCATCAATAATACTCACTAGTTGGGCTATTATGACTGGCTGGGAGAGAGGTTGAGTCTGCAATGTTGCTCCAGCCAGGTTTCAGCGTCTTGTGTGAAAGTATGTGTAGGCTAACTTTTTCTCACTACTCAAATTATAGCCTTCACTTTCAAACAATGAAAGCCTGTGATTGGTTTATAGCAGTCAACACGTCACAAGATGATGTTCTAGTAGTACAGAACAATCACGCGCCGGTTACATCATTATCACATGCCGACATTCCTATCCTTCTCGTGATTGGAAAGGAAGAGTTGTCTTCAAAGGGCACCGACTGTTGATGTCACTTTCTCTTGATGGGGAACGGAAAAAAGGGGGGGGGGGTAAAGGGAGATCACCAATGTAGGTGTTACATGCTGACAGGGGAGGTAAACCGGGATTCAAAGAGATAAATGCCTTAATCGGCGTCTGTTTGATGTTGACGGGCAATTAAAGTGGCGGCCGGCCCGAGAAATAAAGGGGGGGGGGGGGGTGGGGGGTAGTAGAAAGAAACAGGGGTCGTGTGGGACACTTACGTCACAAAAAGCAAGAGCTTCAGTTTCCAAATCAAAAGGTAGGCCTACCTGTCTTTTAGTCTTGTCTGCTGTGTGCTGGCTTAGAAACCTCTCTTGTGATGGAATTGGGGGCGTGGCTTATGTTTCTTCCACGCTGGGAAGCTGTTCCGGTTTTTCTTGTACGCCCAGTCTTGATGTGGGCGCCAGTTTCCTCGTCCCAAAAAAGGTTTCCTGTTCTGGGTCCAGTTTTTCTGGCTCTTGAAACCACTGTGGCTTGGGCCCACAACAGCATCTGAGGTTATTCTGTCCAACTCTTTCACTTCCTTCATGGAGCCAGTCAAAGCATCTCCAAACAGCAACGAAGTGATGGGGACATTTTCCGAGCAGAGGCCTACATATTCTTTGTTGAGGTGTGGCCTAATAGCTCGCCTGTGTCTGATTGACAGGTCCTTGGCAGTGTAACCAAGCAACAGCAAAGCGTCGGTGCTCGCGGTCTTCTCCTCTGTGCTATGTCCGCCTTGTAGCAGAAGGCTTTGCGTGTTGTGTGCGATGGCGGTAGCAGCCTTGACAATGGCGTGTTGTGTGAAAGCTAGGCTGGCGTCTGCATGTTTCACATGGCGTGGGAGGGACCCCCAAATGACGTAGATGACCTTTGGAACGATCAACTCGTGGCAGTTTTTTGGTCTCTTCTAATTTTTCATTGTTTCCTTCAGTTGCTCTCTGTCTAGTGGGGTTTGAAAACGCTTGTTCACGTGCTTAGCGAGTGAATCAACCACCGGGTGAGACGTGGCCTCGTTTTCGTCCAGTTTGGCTTCAAGGTCGGCTAAAAATTCCTCTTCTTTGACCGCCAATTGCAAGTCTTGTATGTCCCCTCACTGTCAGCGATTTCTCCATCCGAAGATTCCAAGTTGCTATCATATCGTGCTTTCTTCGCTTCTCGCCCCTCTACATTCCTGTCGTTCTCTGGCTCTGACTCATCGACATCAGTATCCCCGCGGGATCTCTTTCCTTTACCTTTGCCTTTTCCTTTCCTTGTGTCTCTTGGGGCGTCTGTTTCTTTTCTAGTTTCTTTCTAGCCTACTAATGCTATTTGTCCTTTTAGTTCGTCCAACATCGTTGTGATCAATCCAAATTGTTTCGTGTACTTAGCATCCACTTTTTGAATTTCACTTTCATTGTCCTGTGATCCACCACTTTGATTATCTGCCATAATAACACTCTGGAAGTTGGAAGCAGTATAAAGTACAAGTTAATTCTGTTCACTCGAACAGACACTTAGGCCTGCAATCAGTAACACGTGATCTAGCACAAAAAACGCCGTAACACTTCTCAGTAGGCCTATGCTCACAAATTCATGACGCAAAAACATTGAGGCAGTGAATTACGAAAAGTTTGTTTGGTGCATAAATATCCACAACAGGGGGCAAAAACGTCTATTAATGCGGGCATGTAAACACACATGGACCAGTCAATAATGCCAAAATTTGTTCCAATCCAATCCACAACAGAGCGTGAAAACGTCTGTAGAATTAATGCGTAAAAAGTAAAAACGCACAGACACCCGTAATTGAAGCAAAATAGGCTCTGTTCCAAGTTCAAGGCTAAAACGCCAAGGACCAAAAGATCACAGCACTTTGTACATTTCGTCCACGCAAAAACGCACAACCACCAAGTTTTTGTTATAAGGATGCTAGAGTGAGATTCATTTTCTTGCAACAGTGAAGCATTGGAAAAGCGTGGGAAATCTTCCGAGCGGGCAGCTGAGCTGTTGTCGGTCTGGCATTCCACGCACAACTGAAGCGGGAACTCTGGTGCCAAGCACAGCATCTCATTTGTCTCTACCACGTTGTCTGTTACTAACTGAAGAATAATGGTAGGTCTTATAAATGAGGCTCTACTGTAACAACAATGCCAAGAAGACGACGACGAAGAAGAAAAAGACGATGGCGAAGAAGAAGAAGAAGAAGAAGAAGAAGAAGAAGAAGAAGAAGAAGAAGAAGAAGAAGAAGAAGAAGAAGAAAAAAGAAGAAGAAGAAGAAGAAGAAGAAGAAGAAGAAGAAGAAGAAAGAAGAAGAAGAAGAAGAAGAAGAAGAAGAACAAGAACAAGAAGAACAAGAAGAACAAGAACAAGAAGAACAAGAACAAGAAGAACAAGAAGAAGAACAAGAAGAAGAACAAGAAGAACAAGAACAAGAACAAGAACAAGAACAAGAAGGGCCTAAGTATGCGCTCAAAAATACTGCACCCTCTCAGCCTATTCAAATTTAGATGTCGGTTATAATAGAGTGGAACCTCCCTTATAAGACCTTCAAATATCATCCCAAATGAGGTCTTATAAGCGAGGGGTCTTATTAGGGGGGTAATTTTAATACTCACAAAGATGAGCAATGTCTCAGAGAAATGGGTCTTATGTGGGAGGGAGTCTTATAATGGGAGGTCTTATAAATGAGGTTCTACTGTAACAGCAATGCCAAGAAGACGACGACGAAGAAGAAAAAGACGATGGCGAAGAAGAAGAAGAAGAAGAAGAAGAAGAAGAAGAAGAAGAAGAAGAAGAAGAAGAAGAAGAAGAAGAAGAAGAAGAAGAAGAAGAAGAACAACAACAACAACAACAACAACAACAACAACAACAACAACAACAACAACAACAACAACAACAACAACAACAACAAGGGCGATAAACCCGAACGGGGTTGAAACGTCCCTCGCTTCAGTTGTTTCCCTTTGACCGTTACTTCGACGGCGGGCGGACGGACAGACGGACAGACAGAGACTAAAACAATAGTTTCCCAGCTCTGCTCAGGAACTATGACAACAACAACAATTTTTGTTATATTTTTTCTCTTTTCCGTCTTTAAGAATACAGGTAATAATACCTTGTCTTTGAGTTATTGACATTTCCCCTTTTGCAAAGCTTTCATTTAGACAACGCGCTAAGAAAACCCCCAAATCACACCAAAAGAACTTCGAAAACTCTGTAGTAAACCCATCTGAACCAGGACTTTTATTGTTTTGCATTTGTTTTAATGAATCAAGGGCTTCAGTCAATGTGATTGGGCCTTCTATGGAAGCACTAGCTTCCTCTGATAATTTTGGTCCCTCTACTATTGTTGACAAGTCTACATTTCTAACATTAGATTCTCTTGATTCATATAAGTTTTCATAGAATGCGTGTACCTCTTTTTTTATTTTTGTTTGCTCTGTCAAAATTTCACATTGATCAGTTTCTAGACAATACAAAGACTTTTCTACAAATTTCTTATTTCCAAACTACAAAAATATTTAGAGTTTTTTCCCCTTCTTGAGCCCATTTAGCCCTTGATCTTATAATCATACCATTAACTTTTTTCCTTCTTAAATCTTCAAGTAATTGTCTCTTCTCTTCTAATGTTTGAATATTACTATCATTTAAATGTTTTTCTAAATGTGATATTTCTTGAATTAAGTTTTCTTCTCTTTGTTTCTCTACTTTCTTTGTATGTACAGAATAAGAAATGGTACTACTTCTGATTTCCATGAGTAGCATTTAAAAAAAAGTTGATCACTTATATCTAGTTGCAGCAATTCATCCGAGACGTTGTTTATGTTATCTTTTTCATAAATACATCATATAAAATGGGAGCAGCATGCATCGCACAGACTAAAATTAGTATTGCCTGATATCATACATGACAGTCAAAGGTTTTTTTTGCCAGGTCGATACATAGGGGAAAACATTCGCTTATTATATGATACATTACAATACACAGAAACACATAGAATACCTGGATTGCTTCTTATGGTTGATTTTCAGAAAGCGTACGACAGTATTTCTTGGTCATTTGTTCAGAAGTCCTTAGATGTTTTTGGGTTTGGACCAGATACAAAGCAGTGGATCACAGCATTCTATAAAAAATATTAAATCATGTGTAACGGTAAATGGTAGCTACACAGAATGGTTCAGTATAAACAGAGGTGTGAGGCAAGGGGATCCATACATTTGCTTAATATGCGCAGAAAATTCGAGGGGTGCCTGCCAGAACGGTCTATCTCAAAAGGAATAAAGAGCACAGATGGGCAGTTCTGGCATTCACCCCTCGAAATACTGTCATTATTAATTAGGAACAATAAAGACATTTGTGGCATTAAGCTTTTAAACAATATATAAATACTTTTGTCTCAGTTTACAAACGACACAACAGTTTAATTAGATGGGTCTAAAAAGTCATTTGAGTAGTGTATGTACTGTTTATAATATTTTGCCAGTATATCAGGACTTAACATAAATATTGATAAAACACAAATAGTGTGGATTGGTAGCAGGAAAAACTCCAGACTCAGATACATGCCAGACACACAGTTTGATTGGAACCCACCAGTATAAAACCGCACACAATGTATCCTGATAAACGGTGTTAGATCTGCACATTTTGAGCTCAACTTCGGTGTGCCCCAGGGCTCGGTGCTCGGGCCTGTTCTTTTTACTATGTATACCAGGCCCCTCAGCTTTCTTATTGCACAGTTAGGCACTCAGTACCATTTCTTTGCTGATGACTCTCAGCTCTATCGTTCAGCGCAGCTTGAAAATCTTGCTTCCACTTGTGGATTATCTACAGGCATGTATAGAGAGAGTGGCTGAGTGGATGTATGGAAATAAACTTAAAACAAGAGGCGAAGCCTTCAAGGCTCACGTCTAATTTTGATTACTATAGAGAATGTAGAAGTGTCAATGTCACTAATGTAGCTATGCAAATCCAATGAGAGTAATTTGTGTTTTCCAATCAGTTTAGTAATAGTACAATGAAGATTTCCAATGGTTCCCTATAAAAGTTTGTGAATTGAAAATTTAAATCAAGGTTCAGACTATCAGAGTGTAATGCATACATTCTGTCTTAATTTTATGTAAAGGTGAATACTATTTGTATTACTATTTATTATTATGTTGGCATTGGTTAGAATATATAATGTTAATGCAGTTAGTGTTAATTACGCATACTATTTATTATTATGTTGGTTTGGTTAGAATAGATATACTGTTAATGCAGTTATACTAATTTTTGATCAAAGAAACCACAAACACCACTAACTGTATATAGTTTTTGAAGGTTATACTAACACTGGAATGCTACAGGATATGTCAATGACTTGCTCAAATTAGGACATCAATAAAATCCTGCATACTAAGAAAAATATAACATAAGAAGTGATTCTGTTTATTGCACAAAAAGAGTCTCTGCGAGAGGCTATCTCAACAGCAGTCAGCATTTTAAAAAAAATTCTCCCTCTCCACCTCCCACCCGACCCCCACCCCCCTTCGACAACAACTAACCATAGGTAATGTTTGTGGGGAAACAAAAGAGTGGAAAGACAAGAGGAACTTAAAATGCTTTTTAATGGCAGTGAAGAATATGAGTGTCAGAGAAAGTTAGGCATGGAATTGGGAGTAGAAAGAAAAGTGAGATAACCAGGCTCTTATGATTCCTGCCAGGATTTGAACCTAGATCTCTGTCTGAAATTCAGACAGCGTGTTATCCTTAACACTACAGGAATTGGGTAATGGGAGCCAAAGGTCATCTCACTAATTAACACCACGTCCTAGGTATACTCCCATCCCTTTAAGCTATCATCACAATGGGCTTTTACTTTTAAAATAATAGAGTAGGGGTTGGAGGAAAAGGTGTAAGGGTCAAAAATGGACTTAGAGCAAAAAAAATAAAAACTTAACCAGGCCTAAGTAGAGCAGGCTAGGCCTAACTTTGCTTTGGTGAACTCACTCTCCCACCCTTTCCTGATATTGTCCATCCCGGTAACAGAGTTTCAATTCTTTGGGCCCATTTTTGTTTACCAGTCAAGCACAGAATGTTCAGTTAACAGAACCCTGTGCGTGCAAATATTAGTGCTCACTCACCAAACCAAATGAGAATCGCTGGATCTACAGCATACAGCTCTCTCCTGAAGCCTCATAGAGTCCCAGTCGCACTGATGTCCCACTCCAGTCCCAGTCACCCAGTACTCAATACTGTAAAAAACATATGATGAAATTTATGTTTAACACTACAGTAGACTTAAACTCTAGTAGAGTTAAACTTTACTTATTAAAAACCAAACAAACTGTTTAATAATTAAAGCCTAAACCATTAACAAATGTACAATTAAGTACACTAGAACCTCCTTTATAACATTTCCCATTATAAGACTCCTTCCCACATATGACCTACTTAACTTCTGAAATATTGCCCTTCTTTCTAACTATTAAAATTACCTCCTTTGTAATGAAAAAAATACAAGACCCTCCCTTAAGACCCCATTTTGGATTATTTTTGAAGGAGGCAGATATTTTCTAGCAAAAAATACCCAATCCCTGGGATCGGTTGTGTTCCCTCTTAAAAAACAGAGTGAGTCGTTGATCTTTCTTTGTCTTCTTCTTCACCATAGGCAGCCAACTTCATCACGTTGAAGATTCTGCTGCACTTTAGGGGTTAGTATGAAAAAGAAAGCAAATAAGTTCAGCAAGGATACTGTAAGAAGTGAACTGATGAGATATTATGGGGAGAAGAGAGCTCCCAAAACAAACAGTTAGGGATAATTTGAGTATTCTTAGACAGACTGTTTGCTATGCAGATGAATGTTTATGAGATTGGGGGGGGGGGGGGGGGGGGGGTAAGGGGGGGTAGAGGGAACTAGACGAGTTTAAAGTCATACACAACTGTTTAATGCCCAGGGTATGGCGGACGAAATGGTATCAAATGCACGTGCAAATTTACACGTGCTTTTTAAAAAAATGCACGTGCATTTTAGAAAACGCACGTGCATTTTACTATTTATAGAAAATTGCACGTACATTATTTTATACTACACGTGTAAATTTACACGTACATAAATTCACGTGCAGTTTTCTAAAAATAGTAAAATGCACGTGTACTCTTAGTTTTTAAATAACTAGGAATGGAAGACTTTCTGAAACGAATCATTACGGGAAAGTACAAGCCAAGAACGATAACTCTCAGTCTTTGTTTCAAAATGGCGCGGAACGACTTCAGCTGCTCCAGACGCTAGGTCAGGTCAGGTAAATTATGACGACTAGCCTCGCGGCCTCTCAAGTTTAAGAGTATTTTTGGCACATCTGCCTTCTCGTTGGTGAAATAGATTTCAGTTATATTTCAGTTATATTCCAGTCGCAGTTTTCAATTAACTAAACTGCACGTGCGATTTTATAAACTACACGTGCAATTTTCAAAAATGACACGTGCATATTCTGAACTTGCACGTGCAAAAATGCACGTACAATTTTCTAAAAATAATAAAATGTACGGGTAAAAATAAATGTGCGTGTATAAATGTACGTGCAATTTTCTATAAATAGTAAAATGCACGTGCGTTTTCTAAAATGCACGTGCATTTTTTTTAAAAAGCAGCTCCCAGTAATTGTGGCGAACGCTTTCAACGTAGGCCTACTGATGGCTTGGTTTTTGTCATGCTGTAGCATGAGTCATCTTCAAAAACAACTTTTTAAGTCTCGAAGGTGCTGAAGCTCCCTGACTAAAAAGCACTACTACCCCCCCCCCCCCCCCCTGCCGTTTTTGTTTTTGTCCCCCCCCCCCCCCCCCCCACGCCCCCCCGAAGTGCGACTGGGTATTATCGGAATAGCCAGGGGTGCCAGGTCGTGCACATCCTCTTATCTGTCTAGACTTATTATTGTTGTTGTTTTTGTTTTTCATGCGCTGCATAATCCTTTGAACCCCAGTACATGTCAGGTCGTGTGTGCCGGTGGGATGGATGACACGAATTCACATAGTAGCCACGTGAATTAAAAACAAAAAGTAAGCAATTCTCAGAGTAATTGCTATGAAATGAGATAAAAATAGTTAACTTGCTGTAAACATGCGTTTTAATAATAATAATAATAATAATAATGAGCATTTATATGCGCTTAATCTTAAACAAGCCCTAAGCGCTTACAATAATAAACAAATAAATGAATACCCCCCCCCCCCCCCCCCCCCCCCCCCCCCCCCCCCAAAAAGACAAACAACAACAGCATCAACAACAAGCAGTAGAAAATATGAGAATGTCAAACATTTCCTCGCATACACACACACATGCACGCGCACACACAAACAAAACACACACACACACACACACACACACACACCACCACACCACACGACACACCACAACACAACACACCACACCACACCACACCACACGACACACCACAACACAACACACGCCCGCACAAACCACACACTGCACACAAACACACGCGCAGAGAAGGGACAAAAATTACTTTCCAAAAGAACAGAGCAGGCTACGATTTGAAGAGAGTGGTTTTGAGGGAAGACTTAAATGAAGAAAGGGAGTTGGCAGAACGGAGAGGAAGAGGGAGTTTGTTCCAAGTAGAGGAGGCCTGAAAAGAGAAGGAACGTTCACCGAGAGTCCTGGTGCGGTAACGAGGGATCTGGAGGAGAGAAGTGTCAGAAGAGGAGCGTAACTGTCTAAGAGGTGTGTAAAGGTTCAGGAGATCAGTGAGATAAGAAGGAGCAAGACCATTCAGGGACTTGTAACAGAGCAGAGAGAGCTTGTAGTCGATACGCTTTCCAACAGGAAGCCAGTGAAGAGATTCAAGCATAGGGGTAGAATGAGAGAATTTGGAGCACCTCAGTACAAGGCGAGCAGCATTGTTTTGAATTTTTTTAAGTTTAGCGAGAACAGTTTGTGGGCAGCCAGCAAGAAGGGAATTACAGTAATCTAGTCTGGAGAGTACGAAGGCAGAGATGAGAGTTTTTGTAGCTTCCTCGGAAAGAAGATGTCTTACAGATCCAATGCGCCGAAGTTCTAAGTAACAAGCACGACAGACAGAGGAAATCTGGTTTTGGAAGGAAAGAGTCTGATCAAGTGTGATGCCAAGATTGCGTACAGTGGTAGAAGTGTGGATAAGAGAGTTTTCTAACTGGATGGAAGTGGGAACAGAGTTTGCTGACAAGAGTTTCTTGGGTACAATGAAAATCATTTCTGTTTTACCATTGTTCAGTTGGAGCTTGTTGTTAGTCATCCATGATTTAATGTCAGCAATGCATGATTGTGTACGTTGAATAATGGATGGAAGCAGAGAAGGATCTGCAGACGAGTAAATCTGGTTGTCGTCAGAGAAGCAGTGATGGGAAATGCCATGATGAGAAACAATGTCGGAAATGGGTTGTGTATAAAGGACAAAGAGAATAGGTCCCAAGACAGAGCCCTGAGGAACACCATGCTCCAAAGCAGCTGAACGAGAAGAGAGGCCATTAACAGAGACAACTTGAGTGCGATCAGAGAGATAGGAATGAAACCACGAGAGTGCTGTGTCAGAGACGCCAAAGGTATGTTGAAGTCGAGATAGAAGTGTTTGGTGATCGATAGTGTCAAAGGCAGAGGACAGGTCTAGTAGGGAGAGAAGAGAGATCTGACCATCATCGAGAGCACAGAGAAGATCATTGACTATTTTCAGAAGAGCTGTTTCGGTACTGTGACCAGAGCGATAGGCAGACTGCAAAGGATAGAGTAGATTATTGCGGTCAAGGTGATCCTGGAGTTGGAGAAGAGCGATCTTTTCAATGATTTTAGACAAAAAGGAAAGGTTGGAAACAGGACGGTAGTTTTTCAGGTTTTCAGGGTCTAGAGAAGATTTCTTGAGCAGAGGTCGAACGATAGCAGTTTTTAGTGCAGAGGGAAAGCAGCCTGAAGTGAGGGATTCATTGACATCATTGTGAATAACTGGCGTGATGTATCGAAACATTGGTCTATTTCTTCATACAATGCTGATACAAGGCTGAAGAGACATTTTTGTTGCAAATTCCTTCCAAGAATCAATATGATTGAAAGTTCCACAAAACTCGATTCATTTACAGAAAAATAAGCATTCAAAAGTCAAGTACTACCTGTAGAAACTATACATATTTTTTTATTAAAAAAAACACTCTCAAATATTGTGGTTTTCACGATACTGGTATTTGAATCGAACAGAAACTATTTTCGCTTCAGTAATGGCGTCTTCCCATGACGTCATCTCGTGAGACAGGCTCGCGCAGTAGCAGACATTTTTGTTCCCAACGATTTTCAAAAAGTTTAAAACCACAAAAAAATTATTGTGTGCAACATCGTAAGCTTAAATTTATGGCGTCGAAGCAAACATTAGTGATTTCCTAAAAAAGTTAGTGGTGTGGAGCAAAGTATTGTTAGATTCAGCGTTTGACGATCGTTTCCAATTCGCAAGGGAAGCCACTCCTTTTGTTAGTAAACAGGCAAACTGTCGCCAATTCGGTAAGCTCAATGCGGGGCATGTAGGAAAAAATTGGCACGGTAGAATTTTATTTAAACCTTTGAGAACATCACTAGAAGGCTTCATCTTACACCCGCCACTGCTTATTAGCGGTCGGTGGGCTTAGATAGCGAGCGGACAACTGATTCTGTCAACGCTTTTCAACTCGGTAAATCTCCGCACCGCCGATCAGTGATCGGTCTGAAAGATGAAAATTTCAGCTTGAAAGCGAGGAAGCTGAATCCTCTGTAAACCCGTTACGACTTATTTTATGGTAAAAATAATGCAGCAACTAGAATAAATTATTCTTTTTTCCATTTTGGCCCATTTGCAAACTCGAAAAGTTTATTATTTTTTGATTCGCTTAAATTTAAAGAAAGGGACGTAACTCTGTGTGAGACTGGCACAAATACGATCGTCGCTACACATAGCACGCATCCTGTGCGCTATTAATGGTCTGAATGAAGACCGGTGAGTGCGGGGCATGATAAACATCCCCAACTTGAAGAAGAAGAAGGATAATTTACTCACGCAGATAGCACGCGCGGCCGGCAGACGCCATTGTGATTCGAGGACAAGCGAATTTTCCCAAATAACAACAACCTTACAGTACAGGCCATCTACTAGGAAAATGAAGATGTGGAATTCGTAAGGCCCTACTCCTGATCTGTTACTGTTTTAAACTGAGTGTTCATGCGAATAAATCTTGTTCCGCATCATCTGCATTTCTATAAGATACTTTAGTCCTAGGCTAATAT
Organism: Phymorhynchus buccinoides; assembly: GCA_017654935.2. Lineage (NCBI taxonomy): Eukaryota > Metazoa > Mollusca > Gastropoda > Neogastropoda > Raphitomidae > Phymorhynchus > Phymorhynchus buccinoides. The sequence goes on from CM065707.1 coordinate 26,353,732, forward strand.
TTTATTTTCGTTTCGTTCATACCCCCCCCCCCCCCTCTCTTCACATGAAAGGTTAAGGTCAAGCCCGGCCGAGTCACGCACGTCACCTAGGCCTTGGCTCCTAAGCATCGCCGATCGGATTATGATCTGGATTCTTTCGTTGAAGGACAGAACACTGGATTTTCCGTGTATTTTTTTCAAGACTGAAATGAATGTGGGCTAAATGTCAGGTACGTAGTCTTCATTATGAAGACGTGATCTCTAGCCTAGACTTTGTGTGTGCAAATAATCGCCGGAAGTGCGGTAAAAGTATTTCAGCGCAGATACGATGCGCGAACGAACACGAACAACCGTTGTCACAGACGCTCCAAAACGAAACAAACGGGCCGTCAACGCGCCACACTCGGCACATCTATTTGTTACAGAAAATATGAGTTAACGACGTTAAAATGTACCTATTTGTACACACCTGACGTCTTGTGTTTCATTTTAAACAGCGTTTTGCATATCTAATGGAGAGTCTTCTTTCTAGTGTCTACTCAGTAGGCCTACAGCACAAAAGTAATCTCTGCAACAAATGATTGTTTTTCTTATGCTCTATATGGATGCTTCTGACTGCTTTGATCATTATGACTTGAAGGCTCACATCAAAATCAAATATCCCGCTAACTTTAACCCTCCAATGCCTTATATTTTTTAGAGAAAACAACAACGTTAAAGTTTGAAGATTGCAACTTAATGCATGGTTAAAGGTCACATAACAGTAATCTCTGCAACAAATGATAGTCGTTCTTATGTCCTTTATTGATGTGTCTGACTACTTTGATCATCGTGACTTGAAGGCTTACGTCAAAATCAAACATCATGCTAACTTTAACCCTCCAACGCCTTATATTTTTAGAGAAAACGACAACGTTAAGGTTTGGATT
>CM065707.1:26360139-26362639 GCA_017654935.2 Phymorhynchus buccinoides
GCGTTTTTCCGTCTTATAGTGTGGGGGGTAGGGTTAGGGTTAGGGATAGGGTTAGTATTCCAAAAAGGTTATTAGCTAAAAAGGTTAATAAAATACAGCTTTATGTATGGTAAGAAAGGCAAAAACGAAAAAATACAATTAACCGAGAAATGTAGGGGGGGGGGGGGGCACATCTTGACCTTTACCGGGCTTTCTTTTGTTGTTGCAGATTTCCAGACGTATTCTTGAAGAAATGAAATATGCATAGTAGCGAGCAGTTAAAATAATAGAGAGTGGCACCAGACACAAGATTATCAAATCTGCGTGTTAAGATCTTTTTGAGTGCTCTTCGCTGGATCAGTAAATATTCAAGCAGGAATAATAGAACTGATTAGTTGTGCATGTGGTCGCGTGTGTGTGTGTGTGGGGGGGGGTCGGTGGGTCGGTGTCAGAAAAAGTGTGCCCTTTGCTATTTAAAACAATAAAACTTAGTCTTTGTAACACATATCTGCGGTCACTGTTATATAGGCATGCTCGTGAATAATGTCTTTGTGTTTTTGAATCTATAAATGCAAAATGAACAGATGTAGGTTATATTCAGATACGCGCGCTCACACACACACACACTCTCTCTCTCTCTCTCTCTCTCTCTCGTCTCTCTCTCTCTCTCTCTCTCTCTCTCTCTCTCTTCTCTCTCCTCTCTCTCTCCACTCCTCTCTCTCTCTCTCTCTCTCTCTCTCTCTCTCTCTCTCTCTCTCTCTCTCTCTCTCTCTCTCTCTCTCCCTCTCTCTCTCTCTCTCTCTCTCTCTCTCTCTCATCTCTCTCTCACTCTCTCTCTCTCTCTCTCCCTCTCTCTCTCTCTCTCTATCCCTCTCTCTCCCCCTCTCTCTCTCCCTCTCTCTCTCTCTCTCTCTCCCTTCCTCTCTCTCTCCCTCTCTCTCTCTCTCTCCCCCTCTCTCTCTCTCTCTCTCTCTCTCTCTCCTCTCTCTCTCTCTCTCCTCTCTCTCTCTCTCTCTCTCTCTCTCTCTCTCTCTCTCTCTCTCTCTCTCTCCCTGGCAGCCACTCATGTCGTCCCAGATTCAACAGAAACAGGGGGAAGCAATCACGCCTGAAAGGGGCGTCACTCGCGACAGTCGTCTCATCCATTTTACAATGGCTAAACACTTAGAACCTTCAACAGTGAAGAAAAATCTGTTTAACGTCCTCCGGTCTGGAACAGACACATATGGGACATTAGTAGGTATAAAGATGGTGGGAACGATCCTGGAGGCAATGCCCAGAGGCAGTGCAACACCAGGAAAGTCCCGAATTTTTAACAATACAGATACAGTGGGTAACGGTGCAGTAGGCCCTAGATAAAAGGCCTAGGATGCGTTCCCTTTTCACTTTGGTATACACATCAGCATTGTTAAAAATTCGGGACTTTCCTGGTGTTGCACTGCCTCCGGGCGTTGCCTCCAGGATCGCTCCCACCATCTTTATATCTACTAATGTCCCATGTGTGTCTGTTCCAAACCGGAGGACGTTAAGCAGATTTTCATGCCTTTTCGCTTTGGTATACACATCTGTATTGTTAAAACATTCGGGACTTTCCTGGTGTTGTTCACTGCCTCCGGGCATTGCCTCCAGGGTCGTCCCCACCACCTTTATGTCTACGAAATGTTCCATATGTGTCTGCTCCAGACCGGAGGACGTTAAGCAGAATTTCATCATCATGCCTTAGTGGCGTCGAGTGGTGTATGTGGTGCTCTCTACCCACACTTACTAACTACCCCGCCAGGCTGAGACAGAATCTGGACGGAGTAATGTTTTCGGGTCTATTCTTACCTCTGCTCCATCTTACCTCTTCGACAATATTTCCATATATACGCCAGCTCGCACTTTACGTTCAGTTTCTGACCCTCTTTCTCTCTCCAGATCCCTATAGGTATAAGCTTTCAACTATTGGTCGGCGCTCTTTTGCTGTCTCAGGACCGACATCTTGGAACAAACTTCCTCTTTCCCTCCGTCAGCGACCGACCCTCTCTGCTTTCAAATCTAACCTCAAAACCCACCTGTTCCCCCCGTCATTGAGGCTCCACACTCTCTTTCTCTTCTCTCTCTTGCCTTTAGGTCTGTTTCTGCTGTAGTATACCATTTATGTCATACGTGTGTGTGTTCGCTTTGTATTGCATTTTTGCTTGAATGCGTTATGAATGCTAACAAAGTGTGTGTGTGCGCTTTGATTTGAATTCTATCAAGATTCAGCGCCGTATACATACTGTATGTTGTTGTTGTTGTTCTGATGACGGTTTCTACTTTGAGAAGCATCAGCTACGTGTATCTGTTCTGCGCGTTTGAGCGATGAACTATATCGAAAGATATCCCCTTGCGGCTTAGCATGATCGATCGATTTGCTTACGCCGACGAGCGATCCACCGTCAGCGCAAATATCGATTGATATTAGCGTCATCGGTGGATATAAAAAAAATAGAGCTTATAGACGTATTCAAATTGTTTTTTAATGACCATCGATCATTAT
>CM065707.1:26367639-26370139 GCA_017654935.2 Phymorhynchus buccinoides
GAGAGGAGAGGAGAGAGGGAGAGGAGAGAGAGAAGAGAGAGAGGGGAGAGAGAGAGAGAGAGAGAGAGAGAGGAGGAGAGAGAGAGAGAGAGAGAGAGAGAGAGAGAGAGAGAGAGAGAGAGAGAGAGAGAGAGAGAGAGAGAGAGAGAGAGAGAACGAATGAGAGAGATTTTAGAGATGCAGGGGAGAGGAGATAAGAGCAGAGAGACCCAGCCCTGTGGTAAACGAAAATATTGAATAAACAACAATTAGAGAGAGAGAGAGAGAGAGAGAGAGAGAGAGAGAGAGAGAGAGAGAGAGAGAGAGAGAGAGAGAGAGAGAGAGAGAGAGAACGAGAATGAATGAACGACATGAACATTTATACAGGGTAATGAGATAAGTACAGACATACTTTTTTTACACCCAGCCCTGGGTAAAGGAAAAATGTCGAAATCAAACAACAATAAAGAAAGAATATATAAATAAATAAATAGAGAAAAGAAAGAAAAATAAGAAAAAAAGAGAAAGAAGAGAACTCTATCGAAGACAATCACAGATTAAACACAGACAGACAGATAAACAATCAACAGACAAACTGATACAGGTGCACATAGATGGGAAGAGGAAACTGAAAAATCAAAGAAAATAAATAAATAAATATATAAAAAAATAAATACGGAAAAAAAAAAAAAAACAAAAGAAAAAAATGAAATAAGTGAACTCTATCGAATTCAATCAATCAGTAAAATTATTATTTAATAATCAATCAAAATTCTATTACTGTGCTTTAAACTGATAAATGAAATTAACAGTAACACCAAAAACAACAACAATTCGAGGTAAATGAGAGTGACTATCATAAAAAAATAAGGTAAAGATGTGCCACCCCCCCCCCCCTGCATTTCTCGGTTAATTGTATTTTTCCGTTTTTGCCTTTCTTACCATACATAAAGCTGTATTTTAGGAACATTTTGAGCTAATTATCTTTTTGGAATACTAACCCTAACCCTAACCCTAGCCCTAAACCTAACCCTACCCCCCCCTATGTACTGCAGTACACCGCGATTTGTCACAGTTGTGGTTCGTTGCGTTTTTTCCGTCTTATAGGGTGGGGGGGGGGGTAGGGTTAGGCTTAGGGCTAGGGTTAGGGATAGGGTTAGGTATTCAAAAAAGTTAGTTCCAAAAAAGGTTATTAGCTAAAAAGGTTCCTAAAATACAGCTTTATGTATGGTAAGAAAGGCAAAAACGGAAAAATACAATTAACCGAGAAATGTATGGGGGGAGGGGGGGGGGCACATCTTGACCTTTACCAAAAATAATTATTTTGTAGTAAATTTTGGCCAACCCTTGTCATGTGTGAACAAATAGCCATTGGATGGGTAGGGACAGAGGGGGAGGGGGGGGGGGGGGGGGGGCGAGGGGGGTAAATAAAAGGAATCACCACTCTCGAACTCTCGAAACTTCTCATAAAGACCCACGGACCCAGCACGATTAAGTCCCTTGGTGTTTTCTGGGTAGCTGTGACCCACATACAAATATCCCCAACTTCAAATTGAGGATGCTCTTTAAAGACCCACCAGGTCACGTGTCAACATCGCGGGTTTCACGGGTTTTCCCTCTTATAGCTGGTAAGAAATCTTGTTTTGACCAGGTTTGACTCCCATACAAATGTCCCCAAAAAATTGAAAACGAAACATCATTTTAAAGAGCAGCCTCAATTTGAAGTTGGGGGCATTTGTATGTGGGTCACAGCTACCCAGAAACCCCCCCCCCCCCCCCCAAGGGACTTAATCGTGGTGCGTCAGTGTGTCTTTAAAATGATGTTTCGTTTTCAATTTGGGGACATTTGTATGGGAGTCAAACCTGGTCAAAACAAGATTTCTTACAATATTGTCATAAGAGGGAAAACACGTGAAACTCGTGATTTTGACACATGACCTGGTGGGTCTATAAGCATACACCCCGACTTGCTTAATACAATAATAATCACAATTCTGTGCACGAGAAACCTGCTCCCCGCCGCTTTCCCATCATCAATCTTCAAACTCATTAATGGCACGTGCGAGATACATGGTAATTATGAATCAGCGGGCAATGAGTGATAGGAAGGCGAGCACGGCTTAATTACTATGCTTATTAAGAGAGCATGATTGATCCTATCCAATTAAGAAGAGAAAGAGCGAGAAAAAAAAGGATCAGTCGCTGTTTGGCTCGCTCTTTTGAAACGGCCCACTATCTGATCATGAGTTTGAGAGAAGGGGCCCATCTTTTTTATGTTTTATCTTTATACATTGCTGATTAAGCTTTCTCTCTCTCTATTATCATCCCGCCCCCTCCCTTCTGCACAAGCTTCTGCACACGCACGCACGCACGCACGCACGCACGCACGCACGCACGCGCGCGCACGCACGCACGCACGCACGCACGCACGCTCACGGCACACGCACACGCACACGCACACGCACGCACGCACGCACACGCACACGCACACACACACACACACACACACACACACACACAC
>CM065707.1:26380139-26395139 GCA_017654935.2 Phymorhynchus buccinoides
GGCGTTTGTTTGCTAATGGCAATAAAACAGATTTGATTTGATTTGATCTCTCTCTCTCTCTCTCTCTCTCTCTCTCTCTCTCTCTCTCTCTCTCTCTCTCTCTCTCTCTCTCTCTCTCCCCCTCTACCCCCGCCCCCTCTCTCTCAATCGGGCATGCGTCTTCGCGCTTTCTGCTTTCGCCTTTAGTTGTGACCCACATACAAATGTCCCCTATACTTCAAATTGAGGCTGCTCTTTAATTAAAATTATGTTTCGTTTTGAATTTGGGGGCATTTGCATGGGAGAGTCAGACCTGCCTGGTCAGACCTGGTCAAAACAAGAAAATATATCCAGTAGTTTTGTTTTTGTCTCTTTGTGAATAAAACAACGTCAGGTGACTACACTTGTCGTGTAGTTGTTTGTTTGTTTGTTTGTTTGTTTGTTTGTGTGTTGCATGCTTTCTAGAAATGGTTGGAGAGCTCGGTGTGGCGTCGCAGGTCCACCTTCCTCTGGAAGGCCCGGCCGCACTTGTCGCAGGAGAAGGGCTTGAACCCCGTGTGCTTCCTGCTGTGGGTGATGAGGTTGGAGCTCTGGCTGAACGCTTTGCCGCAGATGGTACATTTGTGAGGCTTCTCCCCTAAAACAAAAACAAACCCCAAAAACACACACAGATAAGTACATTCGTGAGGTTTCTCCCATTAAAATTTATTAAAAAAATCCACACACAGATGGTACAGTTGTGAGGCTTCTCCCCTAAGACAAACCAAAAAACAACAACAACACACACACACACACACACACACACACACACACACACACACACACACACGCACACACGCACACACACACACACACACAGATGGTACATTCGAGAGGTTTCTCCCCTAAAAAAAACCCACACAAAACACACCCACACACAGATGGTACATTTGTGAGGCTTCTCCCCTAAGACAAACCAAAAAACAACAACACACACACACACGCACACACACACAGATGTTACATTCGTGAGGTTTCTCCCCTAAACAAACACACACACAAAACACACACACAGATGGTACATTCGTGAGGTTTCTCTCTTAAAAAAACACCCCACATACACACATACAAGAACACGTTACTAATGATTGGGAAAACAAGGGTCCAGTACATTAGAGCTCTGGCTGAACGCTTTGCTGCAGATGGTACATTTGTGAGGATTCTCCCCTGAAACAAAACAAAACACCACACGCACACACGACACAGATGGTACAGTTGTGAAGTTTCTCCCCTAACAAAAACGCACACCAACACACACATACGTATAACAGAACACGTTGCTAATGAATTGGGAAATCAAGGGTCCAGCTCTGACTTTCTTTGTCTGTCTCTGTGTCTCTCTCTGTCTGTCTCTGTCTTTCTCTCTGTCTCTTTCTGTGTCTCTCTGTCTCTCTCTCTCTCTGTCTCTCTCTCTCTCTGTCTCTCTCTGTCTCTGTCTCTCTGTCTCTCTCTCTCTCTCTCTCTCTCTCTCCCCTCTCTCTCTCTCTCTCTCTCTCTCTCTCCATCCCTCCCCTCTTTCTCTGTCTCTCTCTGTCTCCCTCTTGTTCCTCCTCCTCTTCCTCTTCTTCTTCTTCTTCTTCTCCTCCTCCTCCTCCGCCTCCTTCTTCTCCTTCTTCTTCTTCTTCTTCTTCTTTTTTTTTCTTCTTCTTCTTCTTCTTCTTTTCCATTTATACTACATGTGGCGGTGCCATAGCCGATGAGGTTTAGCCGAGGCGTGGTCACCGCTACCGCTATCTGTATTAATATTTTTTAAATCGGGACTTTACTGGCTTCGTACTGCCTCCGGGCATTGCCTCCAGTATTGTTCCCACCATATTTGTATTTACAAATGTCCCATATGTGTCTGATTCAGACCAAGAGGACGTAAAACTCCATTTTCGTCGTCGTCTTCTTCTTTTTCTTCGTCTTCTTCTTCCTATTCTTCATTTTCTTCTTCACAGGCCGTGCACACACACATAAGCGGATATTCCATGCTGCGGGAAACCCTGTGCGCAATCCATAAACAAGTGAAACAAAGAAGTGGGAAAGACTTGCGCACGTGTCCGAATTCCCCCTATTATTTATTATGCGTAAACTTGTATCCTTCTTTCTTCCGCTTATTTAGGGTGTTTCCGTACACGGAACTTACGCGTCTAATGCGAACGAACCCTCACCTGTGTGGATATAGGTATGCTTCTTCATGTCGGACTTCTGGTGAAATCGCTTGCCGCAGTAAGGGCAGGGGTAGGGTCGGGTGTCCGAGTGGATCAGCATGTGGGTGGACAGGGTGGACGACCTCTTGAACCTCTTCCCACACTCCCTGCACTGAAAGCTCCTCTCCTTGCTGCCGTTGTCGCCTGCTGCAGGGGGGAGGGACGTTGATGATGATGATGATGATGTTGGTGGTGTTGCTGATGTCGTTGTTGTGGTGGTGGTGGTTTTGATGCCTGAGTTGCCGTTGATGTAGTTGCTACAGCTGCTGCAACATAAACGTAGAGCAACTTCGTTATTTCAATGTTGTTGCTGTTTGTTTGTTTGTTTGTCTTACCCTGGCTTAAAGACTCCAGGGATCATCCCAACAGCCGATGCTCTCGAACGCTATCGTCTACGGTACAAATGCTCCAGCTAGGGATGAGAACATCACGTGTGTGACCGTTTTTGATTACCCCGCCATGTATGGGCAGCCACGCCCCGACTTCGGAGGATTTTAGACTGATGATGTTATGCTGGGAGCTTGTCATGGCTTAAGACAATCCCCGTACAGCCATGCAGAACATAACAACATTTTGATGTAGCCTTGGCGGTCTAGCTTATGCCAACTGGTCTGACACAGCCTCATGCCAATGGCTGTGTTGTTGCTGCTGTTGATATAATTGCTGCTGCTGCTGCATAACCGTAGAGCAACTTCATTATTTAACCCTTTCACCGCCAAAGTCGCATTTTAGCACCACAGTGATTTACACCTATGTCACTAAAAAGCATCAAATTGGGGTCCATTATCCAAAGACCCTATTGTCTTAGTTTGGGGAAGTAAGGATAGACCTTATTTTATATATATCACAGAAGAATCCCCAATACTGCAGATGGATTTTATTCTCTACCCAGGTAAATTTAATGGAAATGTTTGGATGAAATATGGCTGGCGGTGAAAGGGTTAATCAAAGCGAAGTATCCTTTCAAAACCAAAATGCTTACAATTATTATTATGGCAGCCCCAGATCAGTCCAGGTCGACTTGAGGTACGTCCAAATAGCGCCCTCGACGGCTCGAGTAGATCATTTTGTTTACTCGTAACTGCTGAGGCAATGATATGAAAAGAAGAAGGCATGCAACCAATCCAGGTCGAATTGATGTACGTCAATATAGCGCCCTCGACGGCTCGACTAGGTCTTTTTTTTTTTACTCGTAACTGCTGAGGCACTGATATGAAAAGAAGAAGGCATGCAGCCAATCCAGGTCGATTTGAGGTACGTCCAAATAGCGCCCTCGACGGCTCGAGTAGGTCATTTTGTTTACTCGTAACTGCTGAGGCACTGATATGAAAAGAAGAAGGCATGCAGCCAATCCAGGTCGATTTGAGGTACGTCAAAATTAGCGCCCTCAAGTAGGTCATTTTTACTCGTAACCGCTGAGGGAAGCCATGACATGAAACGAAGAAGGCGTGAAAGTCGTGAAAAGACCGTTTAGGCTTTTGTGTGATCTAAATTACTGGCTTTGTTTTTATATATACCCCCCCCCCCCCTCTACACACATACGTGCGCGCGCGCGCGCGCGCGCGCACCAACACACGCACGCACACCTGAGAGAGAGAGAGAGAGAGAGAGAGAGAGAGAGAGAGAGAGAGAGAGAGAGAGAGAGAGAGAGAGAGAGAGAGAGAGAGAGAGAGGAGACAGACAGACAGACAGACAGACAGACAGAGAGAGAGAGAGGGAGGCGCATGAAATGTTGGGACCGGGAAGGGACCAAAAATATGTGAAAGCTTGGGGTGACTTGGAGAGGGTGGGGGTTTGGGGTAGGGTGGGGGTGAACAAATGAATGCGATAATAGAAATGGTGGGAAAGAGGGCAGTTCTTAATGTTTTGATAGTCGCTTGTATCGACCCTAACTATGTTCAAATGTTTTTGCGAAGCATGATTTGTCATTCATTTTTCCTTACTTTTGTTTCCATTTTTCATGCATGCAAATGTGTTTCCTTGCTTGTATTGTGCTTGTACGAGACCACGCTGTCATTTCACCTAACGTGATAATAAAGTATGTTTGACTTTTGACTTTTGACCTATACCCGCACCCTTTCTTTCCGTTTTTGTTCTTAACCCCTTGACTGCCAGAGGAAATTAAACAAAAAATCATTGGGCAAATCATGCCATAAAAAGGACAACTGATAGAGCCAATCTGGCAAAATGGTTTGAGGATATAACTCTCTTGACTGTGTTAGAGCAAACGCCAGCATATCAGAGTTATTCCTCTTCATCTGATAACATCATCAGTGATGTCATCAGGTCAGTACGTAATACGTTGGTGGCAGTCAAGGGGTTAAACAAAGAACCAACGATGAGTTTTGTTGTTGTTGTTGTTCTAAGCCATTTTGCTTACCAAGAGCCGCTTACCTTGAATCGTTGGCCATATTAGGCCTATTGCAGAACGCAATCTTCCAAGGAAATATTTACGTTGATAAAACTTTTCTGTGTCCAATGTCTGTATTTGTGAACCTCAGAAACAAAACCAGTTAAAGTTAACTTTATGAAATGTTCCGTGTTCTGAAGAAAGAAAGAAAACAAAAAGTGCTGATTTACCTTCTCTCCCAATGGGGGAGGGACAGTGCCTTATGCAAAGACAGCTGTTTCGATCTGTGAAGATCTCATCAGTTTGCATGATCGGCCTGCAATTTGACTGTCCAGTGGATGTCAACTTGAGCAAGAAAACATTCTACAAGAGAATGGTGTCTTCTTTGCACCAAATCGAAAATCCACAATAAAAGCAAACCAGCACTTAGTTAAACCAGAAATAGTAAAAATGTTACGTAAAATGAAGAAAATAATAATGTTCTGAAATTTTAATTCTGAAAAGGAAATATTTAGAGAGTTGAAATCTCTTACTATTTGTTTAAAATCTTAATTCAAAGAGCAAAACCATTTTGCTTATCAAGAGCCATTTACCTTGAATCGTTGGCCATATTAGGCCTATTGTAGAATGTAATCTATGTATTTATTTAAATAATTGTTAAGCGCCGTGAGCTCAAGAGAGAAAGGGCGCTCTATAAATGTTAGTTATTATATTATTATTATTATTATTATTAATCTTCCAATCTACTGTTTGTTTAAAATCTTAATTCAAAGAGCGAAACCATTTTGCTTATCCAGAGCCGCTTACCTTGAATCGTCAGCCATATTAGGCCTATTGTAGAATGTCATATTCCAAGGAAATGCTAAAGAGTTGAGATATCTAAATATAATTTTGCTTATTTCAAAACTAAACCATTATTCTCTCGATCGTCGTCTTCTTCTTCTTTTCTTCCGTCGATCCCTCTGGACAGTTTTCTGTCAGTGTGAGCGCAGATGCGTCATGCTGCCGTTATGCTAGCCTCATCAACACAACAAGAGTCGCTTACCTGAAATCGTTGGTTGCAGCATGATGGTGACCAACAAGAGAAGAACCCCTGCTCATGTGATGGACCAAATGGTTGTTGCTGCTGAATGAGCTCTGGACACTTTTATGTCAGTATGAGCGCAGATGCGTTATGCTGCCGTTATGCTAGCCTCATTAAGACAACAAGAGTCGCTTACCTGAAATCGTTGGTAGTAGCATGATGGTGACCAACAAGAGAACTCCTGCTCATGTGATGGACCAAATGGTTGCTGCTGCTGCTGCTGCTGAAGGAACTATGATTAGTAGGGAAGCTGCTGGCGTGGCGGCTGATGGGGGAAGGTCGGGGAAGGCTGCTGCTGTTGTTGATGTTGATGCTGTTGTTGATGTTGATGCTGTTGATGACGCGTGTGGGGCTGTTGCGGAAGAGGGGGGGATTGGTGAAAGTTGAGCCGAACATCTCCGATCTAATAGACAAGGACATACAAAAATACCTATAGCGTCAAATTGCCCTTGATTAATGACGAGCGACTTAGCCCGCTCTTTTCACCACGTTGGCGACGCTGCTGGTTGAGTAGGTGCAAAGCATGGAAGAGAGTTGAGCCTCTCTCTCCTCTCCCGTACCCTCCCTCTCTCTCTCTCTCTCTCTCTCTCTCTCTCTCTCTCTCTCTCTCTCTCTCTCTCTCTCTCTCTCTCTCCCCACTCAACCGCAGCGCCGCTAGGTGGTGAAAACAGCGAGCTAAGTCGACCATTATGAGAAGGTGATCAGTAAATGTCTACCACGGGTAATATGCAACATGCAGGATCTGTTAAACAAAAAATGGCAAATGTGAAGTTTATGCCCCTGTTTCGTCACGCACCGAATGGCAAATGTGAAGTTTGGGCCCCTGTTTATTCATGCACAGAATGGCAAATGTAAAGTTTGGGTCCCTGTTTCTTCATGCACAGAATGGCAAATGTAAAATTTAGGCCCCTGATTATTCATGCACGGAATGGCAAATGTAAAGTTTAAGCCCCTGTTTCTTCACGGGAAGAATGGCAAATGTAAAGCTTAGGCCCTTGTTTCTTCATGCACATAATGGCAAATGTAAAGTTGCTCCCTGTTTCTTCATGCACAGAATGGCAAATCTAAAGTTTGGGTCCGTTTCTTCATGCTCAGAATGGCAAAAATAAAGTTTATGCCCCTGTTTCTTCATGCACGGAATGGCAAATGTAAAGTTTGGGTCCCTGTTTTTTCATGCACAGAATGTTAAATGTAAAGTCTAGGCCCCTGTTTGTTCATGCACGGAATGGCAAATGCAAAGTCTAGGCCCCTGTTTGTTCATGCACAGAATGGCAAATGCAAAATTTAGGTCCCTGCTTCTTCTTGCGCAGAATGGCAAATGTGAAGTGTATGCCCCTGTTTCTTCATGCGCACCCACATATGCCCTTTCATTCAGTAAAGTCTTGTGTAACTGCGCCGCTTCATTCACCCAAGCTGTTCAATGAGGCTTTATACTGAAAATGATCTGCCCCTGTCTCGTGCACTGAGACGCATGCATAAGATTTTTGCCCTTGCCTGTCGCGAAGTAGTAGTAGTATAGAGGCACAGAAAATTATCTGCCTCTAACTTTGTCACTAGATGGCATGGTCAGTTCAGTCCTAAAATTATCGCCCTTTCGTGTCACTGGGAAGTAGTAAAAAGCCCCAATTAATCACCCCTCAGATGTTCTTGGTTTTCATCAATCACAAGGTATTGTTCTTTCCGAGTTATATATTTAAAAACAAAAACAAAATAAAACCCCAACCTATCTGACCATCTTCATTTCCTGAACAAAATGAAATGTTCATTTTCTTAGTGAACATTTTCTACGAGAAAATGTGGTGATGGTGGTGTATGCTAGTCAGTCGTTTCCGATAGCAGATAGCAGAGGGGGCAGATGCTATTCTGGCGGGGCGGGGCAATAATTTGTTTATGGTGGAGATGCCTTGCCCAGGGTACATCCCCACTCTCTCAGCCAGAAGGATTTGAACGAAAATGGTAAAAGAATTATATCTTTTAGACAGCAGTATTTCTCGAGAAAAATGCCTCACAGACGTCGACGTCACAAATCGGGTCCTGCAGTTGGATTAAGGCCGTGTACACACATAAGCGGATATTGCATGCGGAAACGTAAACCCGTGCGCAATCCATAAATAAGTGAAACAAAGAAGGGTTCAAAAGATTTGCCCTATATGCCTACCCTTGTATCCCTCTTTCTTCCACTTACTTGGGGTTTTCCGTACGGAGCTTACGCGTCTAATGTGAACCCGGCCTTAGTTCCGTACTGAAAAACCTAAATAAGTGGAAGAAAGAAGGATAAAAGGATATAGGGGAAATTCGGACACGTGCGCAAATCTTTTCCCTTCTTTGTTTCATTTATTTATGGATTGCGCACGGGTTTCCCGCATGGAATATCCGATTATGTGCGCGTACACGGCGTATGTACGCAATGGGTCGGCCCCTTTACATTAGTCTATCCACACAAAAAAGACTCACCTGGGGTTGTTCTCAGGGCTGGCCAAAACGCACAGCCTGGAAGATGACGACGACGACGACGACGAGGAGGAGGAGGATGGTGAGGAGGTGGTGGGGCTGACCCTAGAAGAAGAGGAGGAGGAGGAGGCGGAGTCCCTGGGGAGGCATGTGGGGCAGGCGCACCTCGGGAAATCCTCCCGGCGCCCGAAATCGTGCGGAGGGGAGGGAATGAGAGGGTGGGGCATGCCCGTAGAGGAGGAAGAAGAATAAGAAGAAGGGGGAGAGGGAAGCGTTAGAAGAGGGGGAGGCAGGATATGTCCACTCTTGAAAGCGGCGTTCAGTTTCTCGTACAAGCCCCCTGCGCTGAAATACTCCGGGGGGTAAAATCTCGGTGGGGGTAGAGTCGGTGGGGGTAGGAGGAGGGACCCTGCTCCTGCTCCTGCTCCTGCTCCGCCGCAGAGTTTTTTCGTTTCGCGGAGGGGGGAGAGTTTTTGCTCGGTGCTGTGAGGGCTGGTGGATGTTTGATTATCGTCATCATCATCATCGTTGTTATTATCATCATCATCGTCGGCTGCTCGTTTTCCTAGGATGGTTCTGACATCGAAAGGGGAGATTCTGACCACGTTTTTCTCTACTTCCCTTTTCTCTCTATCTGGCGAGCCGGAACCTTCCGGATTTTTGTGAAAATTCGTTCGGTTCCGTTCAGTTTCGTGCTGCCTCGGACTGCTGATGAGAGCGTGTGTAGAATCCGGGCTTCGTTCAGAGATTAGCGGTTGTTTGTGGCTACTGGATGTGCTCAAATTCATCGCTGCCCCATCGGAACCGCGTTCAGCCAACAACGACAACGACAACGACTGCTGTTCTTCTCGAGACGACGAGCAGAGATCTCGCATCAGCTTATCTGAACTGAGCTGCTTGAAACCGTACAGATTCCCTAAACCGTAGCTGCCGCGTTCAGAGGAACAGTATTTAGCATCACCACCGGCAACATTACTACTACTACTACTGCTGCTGCGTTCCCATACTCTGGACCGGATAAAGTTTTCGTAGTTTCCTTGAAACAGGTCTGCACGCGCTTCTGATTTATCGCCTTTGAGCGCAAGTTTGCTGAGATCGGTTGCAGCCCCCGTAGCTCCTCCTCCTCCTCCTTCTTCCCATGCCCTTCTAACGACGTCTTTGATATCCCAATAAGAAGAACTAGAAGGCTGCAGAAGGCCTTCTCTGGCGAGAAGGAAGTGCTCCCGCTGCCGCTGATGGTCCTTGAGTCGCCAGGCTCGTTCGGTGGCGTAGAGTCGAGCGGCCAGAAGCTGCTCGTAGTGCACCCGCGGCAACGGCACGTCGTGGTCCAGGGCCAGCCAGGACAGGAAGTCGCCCAGCACTTCGCGCATGTGCACTCCGCTCTTGTGGGCTGCTTCCGCTTCCGCCTGCATGGCGGCTAAGGACATGCCTGGAGGGGGAGAGAGAATGATAAAAAAGAAAATGTGGGTAAGTTGGTGTATGTGTTTTTGTGTGGTAAGAAGTTCACATTTTTATTGGCCGGTTTTTTGTTCCCAGCTTCATGCAATGTCATTATCCTAAACAAAGGATACATCTTCGAAAAGACAATTGATTAACGCGTTGCAGAACCGTTCTCACACCTATCGTCGTCGTCATCATCATCATCATCTCCACCATCATCATCATCAACAACATCATCATCATCGTCGTCGTCGTCGTCATCATCATCATCGTCATTATCATCATCATCATCATCATCATCATCATCATCTCCACCATCATCATTATCATCGTCACCACCATCGTCGTCATCAACCTCTTCATTATGGCTAGAGACAAGATTTGGAGAACTCATCATTGGTTTTACAGCATGGTCTGACATTGTAGAAACATTAGGGTCTATAGTCCCCCACCCCACCCCTTCCTTTTCTCTCTCTCTCTCTCTCTCTCTCTCTCTCTCTCTCTCTCTCTCTCTCTCTCTCTCTCTCTCTCTCTCCGATTCGTCTCACAATGACCAAAAACAAAGATTCCTTACAACTCCAAATAAGTAGGCCTAAGCCCGTGGTAAAAAACAAAACCACCTGCCAATCAAACACCCCCGTCTTTCATTTGAAAAATACAAAGCCAAAAACAACCAACCAACCAACCAAACAAACAAAAACCAAGGGAAAAGAAAAGAAACCGCGAAGTTATTTAACTTTCACTCTGACTTTTAACAACAAAAAACCCTTTCATCGCCACTGTCGCCTCTTGGCACCACAATGATTCAACACCAATGTCACTGAAAGGCATCAAATGAGGGTCTGGTATCCAGTGACCTTATATTCTTAATTTTGGGAGGTATAAGGATAGGTCCTATCTTTTGCATGTCAGAGAGGAAACCACAATACGGCAAACAAAATCTTTTCTCTACCCTGGTAAGTTTAATTGGTAAATTTTGGCTGAAGAATGGCTGGCGTTTAAAAGGGTTCAAAAGCATGAGAGAGAAAAAAATTAGAACATCAAAATCAAAGCAGTCGGAACAAATCGTTACCATAAATTTTAAAACAAAAGATACAGTCGCCACCACCACCAAAAACACAACTGGTTCTTCTTCAAAGCTTTGTCCTGACGTCGTGTGTGTGTGTGTGTGTGTGTGTGTGTGTGAAAACCCACTTCCGCTAATGCACTTCGGGAAGCAAGGAGGGGCTGAAGGGGAATAATTCTTATCATACTTCCGTCACACGAGTATCCCAAAAGAGGAAGCTCAGGAGACAAGACTAAGGCACGACCTCAGATGTAACATTAGTTGTGGGCTTGCCAAAATCTCTGCCATATCTCGTCCGGAAAATCTCTTTGTTTCTGCCCGACTTTCTGTCTGTTTGCCTCTCTGTCTGCCTTTCTCTCTATCTCTGTCTGTCTGTCTCTCTCTCTGTCTCCCTCTCTCTCTCTCTCTTTCTCTCTCTCTCTCTCTCCCTCTCTCTGCCTCCCTCTTTCTCTCAGCTCAGACATCATTATCAATTCAACTGAACGATCATTCAGGCAATCATACTTCGTCTCTCTCTCTCTCTCTCTCTCTCTCTCTCTCTCTCTCTCTCTCTCTCTCTCTCTCTCTCTCTGTGGATTTAATCATGTGCTTTAGTATATCAGGTGATTGTCTGCTTATCTCTTTGTGGATGTCTGTCTGTCTGTCTGTCTGTCTGTCTGTCTGTGAATCATTCAGTGTCTGTATATTTCTCTCTCTCTCTCTCTCTCTCTCTCTCTCTCTCTCTCTCTCTCTCTCTCTCTCTCTCTCTCTCTCTCCCTCCCTCTCCCACCCCTCTCTCTCTCTCTCTCTCTCTCTGAGATCTAATTAGTCTCGACGCGGTCAATCCCGCGCGCGCGCGCCACGCTACAGTACTACCTCTACCACAAC
Source organism: Phymorhynchus buccinoides (assembly GCA_017654935.2). NCBI lineage: Eukaryota > Metazoa > Mollusca > Gastropoda > Neogastropoda > Raphitomidae > Phymorhynchus > Phymorhynchus buccinoides. Next base: position 26,391,608 of record CM065707.1, read on the forward strand.
GCCGCCTGGCGGGCGCGTGCTAAATCAAAAGCACAAAAACAGGGGGAATAACCACTGAGACACAGATATCTCGTGGTCCGAGTTTTTAGTAGAGCCCGCGCGCGTGTTGTGCACGCGACCAATCAGTGGAAATGGCTACTAAATGGCCCACTTTTACGCCCAATCCACACTACACTGCTCAACAAAAGAACTGGATTAGTAAAATCGGAGGGTTTTTTTTTTTTAATGAAAAACAAAACAAAACATTTCTAAAGACCCACCAGATCACGTGTCAAAATCACGGGTTTCACGAGTTTTCCCCTCTTAGAGCTGGGTAGGAAATCTTGTTTTTGACCAGGTTTGACTCCCATACAAATGCCCCCAAATTGAAAACGAAACATCTTTTTTTAAGAGCAGCCTCAATTTGAAGTTGGGGACATTTGTATGCGGGTCACAGCTATCCAGAAAAACAAACCAAGGGACTTATTCGTGGTGGGTCAGTGTGTCTTTAGTTTAACGTCCTCCAGCCTGGAACAGACACTTTTTTTTTTTAATGGGACATTAATTATTATAAAGATACTGGGACGATCCAGGAGGTACTGCAATACCATGACAGTCCGGAAGTTTTTAATTTGTTTTTAATAATCAAGATAGTATCGGGTTTTTTTTTGTGTTTTTTTGTTAAGCTCTTGGCTATTTATAGCCCATTTTTACGCCCGATCCATATTACACTGTTCAACATAATTAATGCATTACTTCTTCGAAAGTGTCGTGGGTTTTTTTGTTTTTGTTTTTTAAACTGTTGGTTTAAATAATTAATCTTTATTGACCAACAACGCATAATATCGTCGGTGAAATTCAAAAGCCTCGTAACTCGATTTATTTTTAATTTTTAGTCAGCTCTCTACTTTTTCCCGCCACCTTCCACCAACAGCTCGTATCTCTAACGACTTTCTATCTGGGGTAAATGAGGTTGTGAAAATAGAAGAAAAACTCGTTCTTTTCGAGAATTAAAAAAAAAGTAATTTTAACAAAATGCAGGACTAAACTCGCAATGTCTTGAACAACATAATTCATCATAGTTAATCGATTGTGGTAAACGCGGTTAATTTTTAAAACTTTTTTTTTCCATTTTTCGCAAAACTACCAAAATTGAGGTTGAATTTCACCGACGATATTGCCTTTATACACAATTCAAATAAACAAAAGCAACGGCAGCAACAAGCTTGATAGTGAGCCTACCCATTTCATGTAGGCTTTTGGTAAAACTATGGTGGCTGGCAAACATAGAGGGAATTAATTAGATAGCACGTTTAAAGACCCAGTGACGCACCACGATTAAGTCCCTTGGGTTTTTCTGGGTTGCTGTGACCCAGAAACAAATGTCCCCATATTCAAATTGAGGCTGCTCTTTAAACTGATGTGTCGGTTTCAATTTGGGGCCATTTATATGGGAGTCAGACTTGGTCAAAACAAAGATTTATTTCCAGTTATAAGAGGGAAAACACGTGAAACCCGTGATTTTGACACGTGATCGGGTGGATCTTTAAGAAAATGAACAAATATCAGTTTTCAATGTTATTAATAGGCGGAAGGTAATGAAGAAAAAGAAAAACTTGTTTAAAACTACTGACATAAAAGCAGATAACTGTGGGGGTTTTCGTGGGGTTTTTTCTCCTTTTTTTGTGGTTAGATAATATTGAGAATTGCACATTCGCAAAATACGATAAAACGATTTGGTTCAAGCCATCTTTGGGTTTTTTAACCCTTTCACCGCCAAAGTCGCATTTTAGCACCACAGTGATTCAACACCTATGTCACTATAAGGCATCGAATTGGGGTCTATTATCCAAAGACCCTATTGTCTTAGTTTTGGGAAGTAAGGATAGACCTTATTTTATATACATGTCACAGAAGAATCCGCAATACTGCAGATGGATTTTGTTCTCTACCCAGGTACATTTAATGGAAAGATTTGGCTGAAATATGGCTGGCGGTGAAAGGGTTAAAGTACGCTTGTGGTGGTGGTGGGGGGGGGGGGGGGGGGGGGGGGGGGGGAAAACATTGGTAGTTAACTTTTGTTGCGTATTATATAATACGAGAGTGTTATTTTTCGGCTATGGGAGTGTAGGCGAACAGACGGGAGGGCTGGGGACGGGTAATGAAGGGTTGAAGGGGAAGGGTGGGAGTGGGTGGGGATCTCTTCCTGATTAACTCTTCACATTCCATTACTACATCTCTGTCTCTGTCTCTGTCTGTGTGTGTGTGTGTGTGTGTGTGTGTGTGTGTGTGTGTGTGTGTGTGTGTGTGTCTGTGTCTCTCTCTCTCTCTGTCTCTCTATCTCTCTCTCTCTATGTCTCTGTCTCTCTCTCTCTCTCTCTCTCTCTCTCTCTCGTCTCTCTCTCTCTCTCTCTCTCTCTCTCTCTCTCTCTCTCTCTCTCTCTCTCTCTCTCTCTCTCTCTCTCTCTCTCTCTCTCTCTCTCTCTCTCTCTCTCTCTCTCTCTCTCTCTCTCTCTCTCTCCCCTGTCTCTCTCTCTCCCCCTCTCTCTCTCCCTCTCTCTCTCTCCCTCTCTCTCTCTCCCCCCTCTCTCTCCCCTCTCTCTCTCTCTCTCTCTCTCTCTCTCTCTCTCCCATCTTCACTCTCTCTCCCCCTCTTTCCCCCCCCCCATACTCCCCCCTTAGCATAACAAACAACAACCACTCGTATTGACAGTGTTCTCTAATCTATATGCTACTACCCGTGTTAGCTGCTTCAGACGCACTCGTGACTACCTAACCTGGGCCTGTATTCACGTTGAGATAGCATGAGACTTAGCATGATGCTAACTTAGAAGCTCTTCCAATGTCCTATAGGATTTAATAGGACTTTTGGAAGAGCTTCTAAGTTAGCATGATGCTAAGTCTCATGCTATCTCAACGTGAATACAGGCCCTGAACACGAGCATGTAGGCCCTATGTTCGTCCGTCTGTCTGTCGGTCTGTCTGTCTGTCTGTCCGGTTTTGCTCGCTCTCTACTGGAAGTTAGAGCACTGAGAGAGAGAGAGAGAGAGAGAGAGAGAGAGAGAGAGAGAGAGAGAGAGAGAGAGAGAGAGAGAGAGAGAGAGAGAGAGAGAGAGAGAGAGGGTGGGGGCGAGGGAGAGAGAGGGAGAGAGAGAGAGGGGGGGGGAGAGAGAGAGAGAGAGAGAGCGAGAGAGAGAGGGCGAGGGAGAGAGAGGGCGAGAGAGAGAGGGGGGGGGCAGAGAGAGAGGAGCGAGAGAGAGAGAGGGAGAGAGAGACAGAGAGAGAGAGAGAGAGAAACAGAGACAGAGAGAGATAGAGAAGGAGAGAGAGAGAGAGAGAGGCAGAGAGAGAGAGAGAGAGAGAGAGAGAGAGAGAGAGACACACACACAGAGAGAGAGACAGAGAGAGACAGAGACAGAGAGAGCAACCCAACGACTGAGTTCTCTATCCCCTAGAGTAAAATGGGAAGGGGTTGGGTGGTGTGCATATCGGGGTGGGGCGAGATCAGTCCGAGAGGGGAGGGGTGGGGGGTGGGATGGGGGGGTGGGGGGCA
>CM065707.1:26417639-26420139 GCA_017654935.2 Phymorhynchus buccinoides
ATATTATACCAAAACCGAAATTCAAAATGCACAAATATTCACAATGTGATTGAGAGAGAGAGAGAGAGAGAGAGAGAGAGAGAGAGAGAGAGAGAGAGAGAGAGAGAGAGAGAGAGAGAGAGAGAGAGAGAGAGAGAGAGAGAGTTCAGTTAGTCTCCATACAAAACATGGTCTCCTTTCCCCATGTCAACACAGTTATAGGGCCACTTCACAAGAGTACTTGCATATCACTGTGTTTGCCATGGGGAAAGAGTGAGAAATCTTCACGCGTACAGAGACCTGAAATATGACTTACATCATTATCACTGTGTTGCCATGGGGAGAAGAGTGAGAAATGTTCACGTGTACAGAGACCTTAAATATGACTTACATAACCATCACTGTGTTGCCATGGGGAAAGTGAAATTTGTTTTAATGTTTAAAGACCCAGTACGTCACGTGTCAAAATCACGGTTTTCACGTGTTTTCCCTCCTATAGCTGGTAAGAAATCTTATTTTGACCAAGTGGTGCTCCCATACAAATTGCCTCTTGCACGAAAACGAGACATCACTTTAAAGAGCAGCCTCGATCCTATACGAGGAAAGTCTGAATGTGGGCCACACCGACCCAGAAAAAAACCCAAGGGACTTAATCCAACCGGCTCTGTGCAGCACGGACTTCTCCCTCTCCACTCACATTTGAATCTTCAGAGACCTCTTCTATTCCTACCACAACCTCTCCCCTCTTTCCCCTTCCCCTCCCCTCTCTCCCTTCCCTTCCCCTTCCCCTTCCCTTCACCCCCGTCTCCCCCCAACCTTCCTCCTGTCCGTTCTAGAAGCCCCACCCCCACTTTTGACAGCCCATAAAATCACGCATTCAACCACCACTACACTGTCTTATTGTGGGTGTAAATAAAAATGGTGAGTGGGGGCCGATCAAGGTTAGGTCAGGTCGGGTCCGGGGTTAGAGTCAATGTCCTTGCTTGATTTGGCGCGGAGGGGTTGAGGCGGAAATGAAGAAAATAATCAGGAGAGTCTGGTTGGTTGATGGGTTTTCGTCTCATATGTGCTGCTTGCAGCCGTGAGGTCATTAAACCTCATCTTCAGGAGGGTCCGGGTGAGGGTGGAGGTTGGTGGGGCAACGGGAGCCTCATTATCGGAGCTGCTGCCGTTTATTGCGTCTGGAAGGAAAAGGTGCTAAAAAAAAATAAAACATCGGAAGGTGGCCGACACGCGAGCAATCCCGCAACATCAAGGTTCATAGCAACGCTTATTTAATCAATCAATCAATCAATCAATCGATCAATCGATCAATCAATCAGTCAATCAATCAATCAATCAATCAATCAGTCAATCAATCAATCAACCAATCAATCAATCAATCAATCAATCAATCAACCTATCAATCAATCAATCATCTAGGGCGTGACAAGGCTAATCGTCAGCCGCGCAAGCATTTTCGGCTCCAGGGACCTCGACCTTTGACCTTAGACCTTCCTTTTTGAACATGGCTTAATTAGGTACCACGGCTAACTGCCTATAATAATTTATCCACGTGCCAAACATTTGAGGGTCTTAGGGCACCTACGTCAAGAGCCCTATGAATAAAGTTACAGATGAATCCGCTTATTCGGCCTCTTTTGGGACCAGGGCTGTCTTGGCCGATAAAGCGAATCAGCCAGCCAGCCAGCCAGCCAGATACTGTATGACAGCAATTATGCAAGTGAAAAGCAATGACGTCAAAATTGAAATCGCGGCTGGTCTGTCAAAACACAAGAGTTTATACAGTACAGAATTTCTTTGGTACAGTGTATGTGTACTGTATGTGAACACAACTTGACATGAATAAATTGAAATGAATAAAATCTGTCAAAACACAAGAGTTCATACAGTACAGAATATCTTTGGTACAGTGTATGTGTACTGTACTGAACACTTTGACAGAAGCACGAGAAAAAGACTGATTTTGTTTTCTTGAGTGATTTTAACGCCATGCAGGGTCTTTCAATTGACAACAGCTCACCTTCCAACTTCACACTCAACCATGTAAACGTCAAAAGCGTGTTGTCAGTTTGTCTGTTGTTTCCCTCTCAAAAAACACGTCGGGGTAAAGAGGAAAAATTAGAGAGAAAAAGTGGCCAATAAAGCGAAATTGAAGATTTCAGCTTTGGCCGTGGTTTCGAACAAAATAACACATGCTTAAGAAGAAATTCCTCCGTTATTAGGAAATTGGCCGGAAGCAGCTTTGGCCGATTATCCGAAGGCCGATAAAGCGGATTCCACTGTATCTACTATTCTTGCCTCCGTTTCAAACGGCTGTCTTGGTAGCATGCATAGTCAGCCAGCCAGCCAGCCAGCCAGAAACAGACAGCCCTGAAAAGTGAAAACATTCAGCCTTTTTTCGCGTCGCGGCTGGTTCGTCAACCAATCAATCAGTCAGTTCTATTGAACCTTTTATTAAAGGCGTACCCTGACAGATGAGTTTTTGTGTGTGCAAGAAACACGTCGAGGTCACCAGAGA
>CM065707.1:26427639-26430139 GCA_017654935.2 Phymorhynchus buccinoides
CTCTCTCTCTCTCTCTCTCTCTCTCTCTCTCTCTCTCTCTCTCTCTCTCTCTCTCTCTCTCTCTCTCTCTCTCTCTCTCTCTCTCTCTCTCTCTCTCTCTCTCTCTCTCTCTCCCTCCCTCTCTCTCTCTCTCTTTCTCGTTCGCTCGCGGCACAAAATAGGCCTAAACGATTTTGTCACTTATTTACTGAAGGGAAATAATAGGAGCTGGGAGAGGGATCTCCATTTGGGCGGCCGGAAGCGCTCATGTTAATTAACGGATAACCGTGCAAACTGACAAATTCCTCAAGGTAGAAATGCACGTTGTTAGTTCTCACTCTTTCCCCATGGCAACACAGTGATAGGCAAAGTAGTATCATTACTAGCGCATCATTGTGTTGCCATGCTAAGAGTGATTTTTTTTAACGCGTATATATACCACCATGACACCCCTAAGCTGTTGAAGGGATAACTTATGATGGCGTTGTTGTTGTTGTCATCCGTATTCATAAACTGAGAAGGAAAACAAGCGCGAAATCGCAATAGTTTGTGGCACGCGGTCTATTTTTACCACTCCAATCATGAGTCACCTCCCCTGGCTTTTCAATAATTTTAATCTGTAAACCAGAATGTTATCTCTGCACCATTTCGTAACTTTTTATATCTTTTGGAAAATATTTAAAACTACGTATCCTACTTATACTCATCAAAAGAAGCACCGCATACTCGTCGTGTCTGTTGTAGTGTCTGTATTACGTATGTTTATTATTTTGTACGCTTTTAAAATACATCATTTTAAAGAGCGGCCTCAATTTGAAGTGTAGCCTCGATTTGAAGTGCGACAATTTTGTCAAAATGTGCGACAATTTTGGACCGACCGACAGACAGACAGACAGACAGACAGACTGACAAAGTGAGTTATAGGCAGACAGATCGTCAGACAGACAAACTGATAAACAGAAAGGCAAATAAACAAGAGGGTTTACTTTCTAAGGTGTGGTGCCATCATGCTCCTCAGAGAATCGCACAGACAAACAGACAGACAGACAGACAGAAAAAAAGCAGACGTGCATACAGACAGAGACAGATAAATAGACAGAAAGAAAAAACAAACAAAGAAATGATTTACCTCCTAAGCTGCCGAACGGATAGCTCAAGTTTGTTTGGAGTTATCTAGATCCTCAAGGAAGAGCACAGACAGACAGATATATAGACATAAAGAAACCCATTGAGACAAAGACAGATAGATAATCAGAAAGGCGAACAAACAAACAAACTACCATGAAGGTCCTCAGAAAAACGCACAGACAGACAGACACGCAGATTGGCAAACAAAGAAACCATTAAATCATTGTTGACCTCTCCTAAACTGATTCATGATCTTGGTGTCAAACCACAAACAAACAAATGGTTTACTTCCTAAGGTGTTGAACGAATAGCTCATGGTATTGGTGTCATCCACGTCCTCAGAGAAACGCACAGACAGACAGACAGACAGACAGAAAAGAAACAGACGTGCATACAGAGACAGACAGGCACATAGACAGAGAAACAACCAAACAAATCGTTCACCTCCCAAGCTGTTGAAAAGATAGCTTAATATGGTGTTGGTGTCATAAAGATCCTCAGATAAACTGCAGACAGACAGACAAGACAGACAGACTGACAGAAAAGAGACAGTCATTGCATACAGACATAGACATTCAGACAAATGCACAGAAAGACAAACAAACAAATGGTTTACCTCCTAAGCTGTTGAAAGGATAGTCACAAGTTTTGGGGGTGTCATCTTAGATCTTTAAGTAAACAAAAAAGTCTCTTCTGAAGAGAAACTTTCGAACTCACAAAACAGATGGATTGACAGAAAGAAACAGACAGACAAACAAGCAAACAAGTGGTTCACCTCCTAAGCTGTTGAACGGGTAACTCATGGCGCTGGTGTCACCGTCCAGATCCTCGGGGAAGCAAGGTCTCCACAGTCTTCGTCCTCTGTTCTTTGGAATCATGAAGGACCGGGGCATGGCTTGCTGCGAACCTCCCAGACTTCCTCTGGCTTCTTCTTCCTCGTGTCTTCCGGTTCCAGACCACCACCACAACGCTGCCAGACTTATAAGTGATGTTGGATTCCAAGTTACCCAGAATCAACAGGTGGTAAGTGCAAAAACAAATTGAGTTGTTGACTGCCGAATCCCGATCCAAAATGTCGAAACTTGACTTGGGAATTTTGGTGGTTTGATGGATGGATGGATCGAAGGAGGGAGATGGAGTTGAGCTTTCTGAGTCTGGCTTTTTTATTTCTGAAAACTGAAGACAGGGGTTGCAGTGGGATGTGTCTTTCTTGATCAGTTGATGGTGACAGTTCACAGGTGGAGGAAAACTAAGGAAGGCAAAAAATCATGTTGGGTTTTTTCCCCGCTTTAATAATATCAATGGCAGGAAGATCGCTTTAAGTTTAACCCTACTGCGTTATGCTGCTGCCTGTAATGTACCTGAAATCAAATAATTGTTCCAGATGTTTGAT
>CM065707.1:26442639-26445139 GCA_017654935.2 Phymorhynchus buccinoides
CTTAAAATATTTAGAAAGGCTTCATAATAGAGAGAGGGGGTGAGGGGGGGTCTATGGACACCTGTAGGTCTAGTAATGTTTGTGTTTTTAGCTTTCTTATGAAGTCACCGATGATTCGACACATTCAAGTTCATGTTCAAGTCCACAGCGGCGCGATTTATCAAGACGAAAATCGACGGCGATAATCGCCCGCGATTAAATTTGATCGCCACCAACAATAACTCATTCTGTAACTCATTAAGGCGCGATAATCGCGAGCAGTCAGTCGAAAATCGCTCGCGATTTTATTTTATCCCTTGATGAAGAGGACAAAATATTCTTGTCGCCGTCGAAAATAGTCTGAACGTGTGTGGGGCTATATAGCAAAACATCACACCATTGCGATGGCTTAGAGTCAAAACGGACTATCTTAGATAGTCCATTGACTTATTATTGATAATTTATTGCAAAAACTAAGAACTTGTATTAAAAAAGACTGCAATTAATGTAAAATGGGGATGCTGTATGTGCTTCATTTGAATAAATCTTGTTTAAGCCAAAATGGGGACTATGCTTTTTATATTTCTGCAGTCTCTTTTTGAAACAATATATTAGTTTTCACAATAGGTTCAATAATACGTCAATGGACTATCTAAAGATTGTCCGTTTTGACTCCAAGCCATCGATATTTGTTTCAGCCAGCATGGCTTCCAAAAGTGTGGAGAAACTTGCAGTACTGGTGTAACCTCCCTTATAAGACCCCCCATTATGATAAGACTCCCTCCCAAATAAGACCTACTTCTCTGAGACATTGCCCTTCTTTGTAAGTATGTGAAAATAGGGTTTTACGCCCTCTTCGGCCTTTCGGCCATGTAGGGCATTTGTAAATACAAAGATGGTGGGAACAATACTGGAGGCAATGCCCGGAGGCAGTGCTAAACCAGTAAAGTCCCGACTTTTTAATAGTACAGATATGTGTAGCAGTAACCACGCCTCGGTTAAACCTCATTGGCTATGGAACCACCACCAGATTGTAATCATTTGTAAGTATTAAAATTATCTCCCTTATAAGACCCATCCCTTATAAGACCCATCCCTTATAAGACCCCCGCCCTTATAAGACCCCTCCCTTATAAGTCCCCCCTGCATTTCTCGGTTAATTGTATTTTTCTGTTTTTGCCTTTCTGACCATACATAAAGCTGTATTTTAGGAACATTTGTAGCTAATAACCTTTTTGGAATACTAACCCTAGCCCTAACCCTAGCCCTAAACCTAACCCTACCCCCCACTATGTACTGCAGTGCACCGCGATTTGTCACAGTTGTGGTTCGTTGCGTTTTCCCGTCTTATAGGGTAGGGTTAGGGTTAGGGCTAGGGTTAGGGATAGGGTTAGTATTCCCAAAAGGTTATTAGCTAAAAATGTTCCTAAAATACAGCTTTATGTATGGTAAGAAAGGCAAAAACGGAAAAATACAATTAACCGAGAAATGTAGGGGGAGGGGGGTGGCACATCTTGACCTTTACCGGATGGTTTTTGAAGGTCTTATAAGACCTCATTTTGGGTGGTTTTTGAAGGTCTAATATATAAGGGACGTTCTACTGTAGTGGTGGAGGGGTTGCACTCTGGTTTCTCTTCAACAAACGCACATTATGGCGGTACCATAACCGATGAGGTTTAACCGAGGCGTGGTTACCGCTACACCTAGGGGAAGACGGGGTAAAAAGCGCATGGGCGGGTAAGAAGCCCACCCCAATTATCTCATGAAAATGTCAGTCAAATTTGCCCATGAGACGAATGCTAGACATTAACGCTCGTCTCATGGGCAAAATGAGACTGAAATTTGCTTCATTTCATGAGATAATTGGGGTGGGCTTCTTACCCGCCCATGCGCTTTTTACCCCGTCTTCCCCTATCTATATTGTTAAAAAAAACTCGGGACTTTACTGGTGTTGCACTGCCTCCGGGCATTGCAGCCAGTATTGTTCCCCACCATCTTTGTATTTACAAATGTCCCATATATTGTGTCTATGACCGAGAGGACGTAAAACTTCATTTACACTACCGGTGGGAAAAAACGTTGCTTGCAGTTCCGTAGGCCGCGCGATCGGGTTTCAAGTTTTAGCGCGATGTTGGAATGGCGCCATAGAAAACCGCCCGCGATTTGAGCGTCAATGGAATCACAGTGCAAGCAACTTTATTCGTCGCTTTCCGGAAGTCGCGGGCGATTTAATAAAGCCAGCGAAAATAGCGCATAATAGACGATTTTCGGAGAAAAACTAGGGGAGAGCACTTCGTGAATATAATATTTGTTTGCCCATGAGACGAATGCTAGACATTAACGCTCGTCTCATGGGCAAAATGAGACTGAAATTTGCTTCATTTCATGAGATAATTGGGGTGGGCTTCTTACCCGCCCATGCGCTTTTTACCCCGTCTTCCCCTACTCGGTCAAATACCATAGCAACAGTGCAACAATGGCGTCGAAGCTTTAAACCGCAGGATGCCAGTCAGCGACTTGC
>CM065707.1:26470139-26475139 GCA_017654935.2 Phymorhynchus buccinoides
CGGCCAGGAACAAACAGACAAGTGAAAGCATTAAAGGGCCACCCTGACGGATGAGTTTTTGCAAGGAACACGTCGAGATCGCCAGGAAGACACCATTTACAGAGATCGCAGCACTCACTTTGCTCTGGTTTCATAGAAATCAAACCGTCAAATCGGCGATTCCTCCTTGGCGGAGATGCCGGAGAGAGTAGCCATTTTGGATGGGGTGGGTGGAGATCACTCATTGTGGTTGAAGCGTTTTCTTTTTTTGTAGTGCAGTACAAAAAAACAAAAAAATCGGAGCTATAATTTTCTTTTGTTGTGAGCAAAACACATTTTTAAATAAACTGTATAACATTTTTTTTTTAAATGAAAATAAAAAGGCTTGTATCGCGAAAATTTCGTGCAAACGATTTGTCGACCATTAGAAAAGAGACGACGCACGCCTTCTTTTTGGGTGAAAGAATTTGACTTCCAGCACATCCGCCGATTTGACGGTTTGATTTATAGGAAACCAGAGCAAAGTGAGTGTTGCAATCTCTGTAAAAGGGACACCCTGACGGATGAGTTTTCGCAAGAAACACGTCGAGATCACCAGGAAAACACCCTTTACAGAGATCGCAACACTCACTTTGCTAGAAAGGTTTCCTAGAAATCAAACCGTCTAATCGGCGATTCCTTCTTGGCTGGAAGTCAGATTCTTTCAGTGAAAGAGAAGGCACGTGACTTCTCTTTTCTAATGGCCGCCTGATTCGCTTAGACCAAAATCACAAATTTCCGCAACACATTTATTTAAAGTTTACCAAAAAGGAGTTTCGCTCACAACAAAGCAAATAGCTCCAATTATTTCATTTACTGCACTACAAAGAAGAAAAAAGCTTCAACCACTCATGAGTGGCCTCCACCCACCCCGTCAAAAATGGCTTCTCTCTTCCGGCAACTCCGCCAAGGAGGAATCGCCGTTTTGACGGTTTGATTTCTAGGAAACCAGAGCGAAGTGAGTGCTCCAATCCTTGAAAAACGGGGCGCCCCGGTTCGCATATTGCCGCTTCGCATAAAGCCGATTCACATACTGCCGCTTCGCATACAAAGCTTTGTGGACATGGCATTTCGCATAAAACTCAGAAAGTTAGCGATAGGGTTAGGGATAGGTTAGGGATAGGGTTAGGGATAGGTTAGGGATAGGGTTAGGGATAGTAAGAAAGTAACAGAAAGTCACATAGAGTGCATTAGAACCTGTAAGAGTGCATAATATGCGAAATGGCAAACCCGTTTATGCGAACTGCCAGGTTTTTTTGGAAGAGACACTAGACTTGCGCCCGCGGCTCTGATCAAAGGATTATGCGAAACGCATTATGCGAACCGGTGGGCACCCTTGAAAAAGGCTGTCTTTCTGGTTGTTGTTGTTGTTGTTGTTATTGTCTTGCCCTGTCTTTCTGGTGATCTCGACGTGTTTCTTGCAAAAACAACTCATCCGTCAGGGTGCCCCTTTTAAGCAGCTTTCCCTTCGAGGTATCTTAATATGTTTTGCGGTGGGTGTAATATTTGGGGGGGGGGGGGGCAGTTATTAGAAATTGACAGTCGGTTGCTGTTTTTATGTATTTATTTATTTGGCTTCAACAATGTTATCAGGTCCACAGTGCGTGAACAGACGTAGATAGTAAACATATTAACAGCAACAAGCTAGAAGCTGATATTGTGCCATCTTTACATAGAAACATATGGTTCGACGACTGTTGAACGCTGATAAATTAGATAGAAACATCAATATTGACTGGCATCAAAGACTGTACAGGGGATATCTGCCAATTGAATTGAAATACAAACTATAGTAGAAAAGATTTTTAAAAAAAATATAAAAAAAAAAAAATATATTTATTCTTTTTTTGTTTTTAATTCATTTATTCGTGTATCTTTTTTCAGTTGATATTAATATAATGGGAACGGTTGGGAGAGGATGGGGAAGCGGAATTCATAACAAAAGGCTCCCCCCCCCCCCCCCCACACACACACAAAAAACAACAACAACAAAACACACCCCACCCCCCACCCACCCACACACACACACAAAAACACGAAGACATGAAAGTATTGTATAAAACAAACAAAAGAAAGGAGGGTCCGTGAAGGAACTACACAGACACGCATGCACGTGCGCGAACGCTAAGGGGGGAAAAACCTACAACGACATACACGCACGGAGAGAGAGAGAGAGAGAGAGAGAGAGAGAGAGGAGAGAGAGAGAGAGAGAGAGAGAGAGAGAGAGAGAGAGAGAGAGAGAGAGAGAGAGAGAGAGAGAGAGAGAGAGGAGGGAGAGAGAGAGAGAGAGAGAGAGAGAGAGAGAGAGAGAGAGTGAGAGAGAGAGAGAGAGAGAGAGAGAGAGTGTGAGAGAGAGAGAAAGAAAGAGTGAGAGAGAGAGAGAGAGTGAGAGAGAGAGAGAGAGAAGAGAAAGAGAGAGAGAGAGAGAGAGAGAGAGGGAGAGAGAGGGAGAGAGAGAGAGAGAGAGGAGGGAGAGAGAGAGAGAGAGAGAGAGAGGGAGAGAGGGAGAGAGAGAGGCGGAGGATAATACAAAAAAAACAAAACAAAAAACAAAAAAACTCGCCATCCTCTTGAGAAAACACCCAGGGGCGCCTCGGGTCATTAATTACAGGTACCCCCACCCCCCCTCTCTCTCTCTCTCTCTCTCTCTCTCTCTCTCTCTCTCTCTCTCTCTCTCTCTCTCTCTCTACACACACACACACACACACACACACACACACACACACACACACACACACACACACACACACACACACACACACACACACACACACACGCGCGCGCGCGCGCGCGCACACGCACACCACCCTGACCCTCCAAAGTCATCTGGGAGACGGGAGGAGAGAAACAGATTATTAAGAAAGCATGAGACTCAGAGACAAAGCCCTTTCGACTTTCGCCTTTAACTCACTGGAGACGCGGCTCCTACTACTTTACTCCTAGATTAAGGCCGGGTTCACATTAGACGCGTAAGTTCCGTACTACGGACAACCCCTAAATAAGTGGAAGAAAGAAGGATAAGGCCGGGTTCACATTAGACGCGTAAGTTCCGTACGGACAACCCCTAAATAAGTGGAAGAAAGAAGGATAAGGCCGGGTTCACATTAGACGCGTAAGTTCCGTACTTCGGACAACCCCTAAATAAGTGGAAGAAAGAAGGATAAGGCCGGGTTCACATTAGACGCGTAAGTTCCGTACTACGGACAACCCCTAAATAAGTGGAAGAAAGAAGGATAAGGCCGGGTTCACATTAGACGCGTAAGTTCCGTACGGAAAAACAAACCCCTAAATAAGTGGAAGAAAGAAGGATAAGGCCGGGTTCACATTAGACGCGTAAGTTCCGTACTACGGACAACCCCTAAATAAGTGGAAGAAAGAAGGATAAGGCCGGGTTCACATTAGACTCGTAAGTTCCGTACTACGGAAAACCATTAAATAAGTGGAAGAAAGAAGGATACAAGTGTACGCATATATAGGGGGAAATTCGGACACGTGCGCCAATCTTTTCCCTTCTTAGTTTCACGTATTTATGGATTGCGCACGGGTTTCCGCATGGAATATCCGCTTATGTGTGTGTGTACACGGCCTAAGAGTAATGGGCCAGCCACACTGCATACGATTCGATTCAGCGCGATCCGATTTTGACATCTGTGAGGCATGATTGACGTAAAATTCTACTGTCTACATGAATCTAACGAAATCCTACTGGTTATGTTCACTGTATTAATTTGTAGTCTCCCGTACACGAATCTGATAAAGTATCTTATTTTGGTATCGGTCATTGTATCTGGTTCGTGTATGGTCAACCTATGGCGATATTTTTCACGCCAGAGGGCAGTCAATGCACTAGGGGCTTATCACGCGATTTTCGTACTTGGGCGTAGAGAGAGAGAGAGAGAGTGATGGTAGGACCACTCACTGTCTCTCTCTCTCTCTCTTTCTTTATCCCCAACTAATAATATAGAGAGGATTAGCCCCACACGAGCGTCATGCCCTCTGGCGTGAGAAAAATCGCACTAAGTCTCTCATTGGCCGGTCTACATAAGAATAGCGAACGAAAAAATAGTTAGTTTTAGACGGAAGTATTTCACGTGAATCATGACTCACATACATCGTCACAATGTATGGGGGACAAGTCGGCGTATGCAATATGGCTGGCCTTTAAAGGGGCACTCTGACGGATACGGTTTTTTGATGTTGCAAGAAACACGTCGAGATCACCAGGAAAACACCCTTTGCTCTGGTTTTTCTAGAAATCAAACCGTCAAATCGGCGATTCCTCCTTGGCGGAGGTGCTGGAAATCAGATTCTTTCAGTGAAAGAGAAGATTTGTAGTGCCTTCTCTTTTATAATGGCCGCCTGAGTTAGACCAAATCGTTTGCACAAAATGTCTACAATACAAGCCTTTTTATGCAGTTTTTGCCAGGGGGCAATCAAACCAGTAGGGGCTTTGCGCGTGATATTCTTAGTTGGGGGGTAGTGAGAGAGAGGGAGAGAGAGAGAGAGAGAGAGAGAGAGAGAGAGAGAGAGAGAGAGAGAGAGAGAGAGAGAAAGAAGGAGGGACTCATCTTTCTCTCTCTCTCTCTTTCTCTCTCTCTCTCTCTCTCTCTCTCTCTCTCTCTCTCTCTCTCTCTCTCTCTCTCTCTCTCTCTCTCTCTCTCTCTCTCTCTCTCTCTCTCTCACTACCCCCAAACTAAGAATATCACGCGCTAAGCCCCTACCGGTTTGGTTGCCCCCTGGCGGCGGTGAAATGAGCGTCCTAACTTGACCATTATGTAGTGCGGATTGGTGGTTTCGGTCTGTTGATGCTGGCTACATTTTGTAGTGACTGAGCAGGGGGGTTGGAAATTAACCAGGGGAGAGCGGATTAAGGAGGAAAAAGAGGAAGAAAAAACAAAATGTTAGAGCCATACAAAATCTACTCCCAGTTATTGATGAAATCGAAAGGCAAGGGAGATAAGTTTGGGCTCGTGGGTCATTGT
>CM065707.1:26497639-26502639 GCA_017654935.2 Phymorhynchus buccinoides
GAGACGGGGGCACAATGAGGGTGACACATAGAGACGCGGGCACAATGAAGGTGACGCATAGAGACGGGGGGCACAATGAGGATGACACATAGAGACGGGGGCACAGAGAGGGTGACACATAGAGACGGGGGCACAATGAGGGTGACACATAGAGACGGGGGGCACAATGAGGATGACACATAAAGACGGGGGCACAGTGAGGGTGACGCATGTAGTTGGGAACACATAGAGACGGGTGACACATAGAGACGGGTGACACATAGAGACGGGTGACACATAGAGACGGGTGACACATAGAGACGGGGGCACACGTGGACACGGGGGCACATAGAGACGGGCACAATAAGATTGACACATGGAGACACATAGAGACGGGAACACACTTAGACGGGTGACACATAGAGACGGGGCCACACATATAAAGACATGAGCGCACGCATAGAGACGGTCAGCTTTCAGTGTTACCTATCGCTTACACTTAACACATCCGTTCTTGTTCAAACTTCGGGACTTTCCTGGTGTCGCACTGCCTCTGGGCATTGCCTCCAGGATCGCTCCCACCATCTTTATCATCTACCAATGTCCCATATTAAGTATGTGTCTGTTCCAGACCGGAGGACGTTAAGCAGATTTTCATCATAGAGACGGGGGGACACATTGAGACGGGGGCACATCGCACCGATCCCACTAATAGTAGAGAGAGACCAGCCAACCCCAGCATCAAGCCGGGTAGAGCAAAGCAAGAGAGAGAGAAAAACCGCTAATGGCTAATCATTGCCTGTCTTTTGTGGCCGCGGCAAACGCCGAGCCACTACAGAACACAACGGAACACGCTTTTCTCTTAATTGACACAGGGGTTGGGGTTTGGGGGGGGGGGGGGTAGGGAGGGGGGGGGGGATTGTGGCTTTACACTCTGATGCAATTGCCCCAGTCCCCTGAGCGTCATGCGCGAGGTTCGTAGCCTCGTGCGGCCACTCCGCCGGGCGTCAGAGTTAGAGATTTGTGAGGGTGATTGGAAATCTGGCCTAGCCTGCCCTGCCTCTTTTTTTTTTTTTTTATTGTTTCTACTACCAGAACGATTAGACCGCAAGAAACCGGTGTTGTTGTTGTTTTAGAAGGGTTCCATTTGTTTTAAAAGAAGTCCCCCCCCCCTGGATGTTTTTTTGGGTTTTTTGAAGAAAGACAGAAAGAGAGTCAATGACAATGACAATGACAATGACAATAGGCTTTTAATGTCATTAGCTTCACAAGCTCTTGTGACATAGGGTACATTAAACAAAATGAACACTGCAAAATGTACAAACGCAAGAGAGAGAGAACGAACGAGAGAGAGAGAGAGAGAGAGAGAGAGAGAGAGAGAGAGAGAGAGGAGAGGAGAGGGAGAGAGAGAGAGAGAGAGAGAGAGAGAGAGAGAGAGAGAGAGAGAGAGAGAGAGAGAGAGAGAGAACAGAGAACTTCTAGAGAAAGCTGGACAGTAGAAGGTCTTCAGAGAAGAATGAACCTCTAGAGAAAGCTGGACAGCCGAAGGTCTTCAGAGAAGGAAGAAACTCTAGAGAAAGCTGGACAGCAGAAGGTCTTCAGAGAAGGAAGAAACTCTAGAGAAAGCTGGACAGCAGAAGGTCTTCAGAGAAGAAAGAAACTCTAGAGAAAGCTGGACAGCAGAAGGTCTTCAGAGAAGAAAGAAACTCTAGAGAAAGCTGGACAGCAGAAGGTCTTCAGAGAAGAAAGAACTCTAGAGAAAGCTGGACAGCAGAAGGTCTTCAGAGAAGAAAGAAACTCTAGGGAGAGCTGGACAGCAGAAGGTCTTCAGAGAAGAAAGAAACTCTAGGGAGAAAGCTGGACAGCAGAAGGTCTTCAGAGAAGAAAGAAACTCTAGGGAAAGCTGGACAGCAGAAGGTCTTCAGAGAAGGAAGAAACTCTAGAGAAAGCTGGACAGCAGAAGGTCTTCAGAGAAGAAAGAAACTCTAGAGAGAGCTGGACAGCAGAAGGTCTTCAGAGAAGGCAGAAAACAGAGAGAATAATGGACAGGTATTTGCTAGAAGGTATTATCAGCCTACTTTGTCCATTTTGCGATATTACCTTCTGACACAATAATTATATAATATGTAATTATATAACCCTCGATTATTAATTTAAGTAGGCCTTCAGAAACTGTTGGGAAAGATGGACAACAGAAGGTTTTCAAAAGAAGAAAGAAACAGTAGGGGGGGGGGGGGGTGGACAGCAAAAGGTCTAGAGAGGAAAGAAACTAGAGAACTTGACAGAAGATAATCTTCAGCCTGAAGAGAAACCCTGACAGAGAAACTCTGAAAGAGCTTGTCAGCGAATGGTTTTCAGAGAAAAAGAAATCTAGGAAAAAAAACTGGATAGCAGTAGGTCTCCTGCAAAGACTTTAGGAACATTTTGAAACAGATTCTTCGAGAAAAAAACAACCTTCCACATAATTATCATAAGAAGACTTGTACATCCCACACCCATGTTGTGTGTGACTCCTGGATGTCCTTCTACTGAGACATAATTATGCTTGGACTTTATTTTCAAGGGAGGGGAGGTTCAGTTTTGCCCCGTGTCTCCACGCCACCTCTGATTTTTCTTCCCTTCTTTCTCCCGAACTACACTGAATGGAAAGAAGAAGAAGAAGTAGAGAGGAAGAAGAAGAAGAAGAAGAAGAAGACACACAAAAAAGTCTCGGCAGCACTAGCACTCAAGAGGCGGGCATCTAAATGCCGGAATCCTTTTAGCGGATTCGGTTTGCCAGCCGAGGGTCTACTACTCTCCAGAGAGTCGTAGTTTTGTGGGCTGGCTAGTTGAGTATAAGAGCGGGAACACTTCAAACTGTTCCTTGATTCTTGTATTGTAGTGTTCCGCAATCTTCTACTCCCCCATACCCCTCCCATCCCCACTCTCTCTCTCTCTCTCTCTCTCTCTCTCTCTCTCTCTCTCTCTCTCTCTCTCTCTCTCTCTCTCTCTCTCTCTCTCTCTCTCTCCCTCCCTCCCTCCCTCTATCTCTCTCTCTCTCTCTCTCTCTCTGTCTCCACTATTCCTGTCCTTTGCTGCTTACCTCCACTCTCACCCCCACCCCACCCCCTTACCAAGACTGGGAAAAGGTGAGAGATGGTGGGGGTAGGGGTAGGGTTGTTTACAGGAATTGGGGTGGGGTGGGTGGGTGCATAAGTGGTGGCAACACAAGTGAATGGTTGAGAGAAAAGGAATCTGATTAATGTTGCATGTGGTTGGGACACTGTAAATCTGGATTGGGGCTGTGGTTTTCTTTTGTAGTCCCGGTTCTATAATACAATGGGAGTACTTTGGAATGGGAACGAGTGCCTGTGCGTTTCTCAGTCCGTCTGTGTGTATGTGTGTATATGTGTGTGCATCGGTGATTAAAAAAACCGTTTCTTCCTTTTCATAGCGCCTAAACTACTTACAGATCTTGGCAAAACTTGGTAGAATGACTTCTTAGGAGTAGATATTTTTTATAATTAGGATGGATTTTACGTCCTTTTCGGCCTGGGAGGGCACATATATGGGACATTTGTATGAGAGGCCAGAGATGTCCGGATGTACCAAATATATAACCAGCCATGTCAATGTAATTCCTGTGAATCTGATTCGCATATTACGAGCAAACAAACAAAAAACGCCACAGATTATACAATAGATAATGGATGGATTTCATCCAAAGTTGGCACAGCGAAAAGGTGTCAGCAAAGGAATTGGTGTGTTTTTTTATAAAATAGTAAACTTCTGAGTATTGCCATGCTGATACAGGACTTTTTGTAAAGACAAAGAAAACTTACAATGACCCAAGAGCCAAAACTTATCTCCCTTGTCTTTCATAACTTGAAATTCAGTTTATATGGCTTTGCCTTCTTGTTTTTTTATATAGATATATATAACAAGCGAATATTATCATAGATACGCAACCGATCATCATAAAACGTTGCATAATCGTTCCTGAAAATCAAGAGTGAGGACCATGATGTAATTTCAACCAACATTTCAAACCATATAAATGTAGTTCCAACGAAATCGCTTTTTTTTTCTTTTTTTTACGACGAATGCTTTTCCCTTCGCCACAGTCTAAACTACTGAACTGATTCTAATAAAAACTGGCAAGAACCGCGTTTGTTTAAAGTTCGTCTTCTTCCCAAGACTCATTATTTGATTTTAACTACATACCTACCTAACTAAACCCTCTAAACTCCCCCTCCTCCCCCCTAACATATACCCTACCCCCCCACTAACTAACCACCCAACCCCCCCCCCCTAATACTATAAGCCCCCCCTCCCCCCCTCCCCCCCCCCTCCCCCCCTCCCCCCCCCCTCCCCCCCCCCCCCCCCCCCCCCCCCCCCACCTCCCCCCCCCCCCCCTCTCCGCCCCTCCCCCCTCCCCCCCTCCCCCCCTCCCCCCCCCCCCCCCCCCGTGGGGATACCGGGGAGTCTTTCGTACAAGTAGTTCCCCCACCTTCTGGAAGTTATGTGCTTGTAACTTCCTCTAATCCATCACTCTCTTTGACTCTGCCTTTTCCCCTTTGCTTACTGTCATCTGCTATCTTTCTATCTCACTGGTCCATTCTCCTGCCTTTTTTTCTCTATAAATTCTTACAAAGATTTCTTCAGCCGAAGTCGGACATGCTGGGCCTAACTATTTCTTAGTTAGGCGCATAACGGCAGCATGACGCATCTACGCTCATATGACAGGAAACTGTCTGAGCGAACGAAGAAGAAGAAGAAGAACTGCATACTATCCACCCCCCCCCCCCCCCACACACACCTACCCCAATGCCAATATCTTAATGTTTTCTTTTGTAACATTTTATTTTCCATGATTAACTGTTTAACCCTTTCACCGCCAATGTCGCATTCTAGCACCACAATGATTTTACACCCATGTATCTAAAAGGCCCTCAAACCAGGGTCTCTTATCCAAAGACCCTATTTTCTTAATTCTGGGAGGTAAGGATAGGCTTTACTGCATACATGTCATAGAGGAATTC
>CM065707.1:26507639-26515139 GCA_017654935.2 Phymorhynchus buccinoides
TCAGTGCACCACTATTCGGTGCTATGTTCTGCTATTCCCCCACCCCACCCCCACTCCACAGACTGGTTCCTTTGCTTTACAAATTCTTAGTAATCGCTTGGCACCTGCCACTTATGCTTCGTCGATCTTTGGGGGGATTTATTTATTGATTGTCCTTTGCCGACGATCGGCAAATGCAAATGCCGACGATCGGCAAAGGAGTATGAATTCGTTCGTGTATGTTTCTTCTTTCCCCCCTTCTGTCTGTTCCAAGGATATCTCCCGAACCGCTTGACAGAATCGCTTCAAATTTTGTGTGGTGGTGTGTCACCATGAGAGGAAGGCATCCGCGCATACATATCGCCGTCGTGACCTTGACTTTGTTTATTTATTTATTACCCGACCAGTGGACGGGTCCTGTGACAGGTCTGTCTGTCTGTCTGTCTGTCTGTCTGTCTGTCTGTAATTCGATTTTCTCGGAAAGAAACTATTGGACGGATTTTAATCAAATTTGCCTAGGCATCTTTAAAAGGAAGGCTCCTGTCGATGTTCAAGATCGTGCTGACCTTGACCTTGAAGTGTGACCTTGAAAAACAAAATTCCCTCCCTTCTTTGGTCTATATATTTCATTTCCGAGCTGTATCGCGTGAACTACAGAATCGCTTTAACTTTTGTGTGGTGGTGTAGCACGGTGCAGGGTTGATTTTTTATGGAAATAATAACCATGTTGACCTTGACCTTGAAGTTTGACGTTGGAAACCGAAATTTCTTTTTTGTGGCCATATCTTTCACATCATTGACTTACGATGTTCCAATTTTATATTTAGGTGCATTGGCTTATGGTTTTCCTCTATGCAATTTGCGCGAACATGAAGAATACAATTTGAGTGACAATCCCACAGAGACAGAGAGAAAGAGACACAGAGAACGCACAAACGAACGAAACACACACACACACACACACACACACGCGCGCGCGCACACGCACGCACGCACACACGCACACGCACGCACACACGCACACGCACAACGCACGCACGCACACGCCACACGCACACACACACACACACACACACACACACAACACACACACACACACACACACACACATAAACAAACACACACACATACAAGCACGCACGCACGCACACAAACACGCACGCACGCGCACACGCACGCACGCACTTTGCGTAACTTGCGTGAATTTTACTAATAGTCCGTTCCTTGCCGTTGAAACTCTTTTTTCTAACCCCTATGGGGGTGGGGGTGGGGTGAAGGGGGGGGGGTGTTCGCGCTTTTGGACCATCAGACATTCGCGCATTTTGCATACGGAAAGTATTCGCGCTTTTGGTATATTCGCTCAATTTGACGGTTGCCGTAGTTGAGACCCCCCCCCCCCACCACACACACCACCACCACCACACACCACCGCCGCCGCCACCGCCTCAAGTTTACGACTCTCGATCTCAAATTCTGCTTCTTTCAGTTTCATGACAATAACCCTAGGCTGATCCTATCCTATCCCTAACTATTACCTTCTGGACGTCGCTACAAAACTTTTAAAGTCAACTCCAGGGCACAGAAATCCTTCATCCCCAGATCCATCCAACTCCTAAACTCATGATCCTTTTAGGTTTTAAATGTGTGTTCATCGTGTTAAAAGAAACCCCCCCCATGCATGCTTATCCTTAGACGTGTATGTATCCACATATAATGTGTATCTTTAAGTGTGTATTATGTGTAACTTTTGCTCCTATTCATGCATGCTGAATGTCGATGTCTTTGTTATTCTGGCACCTGAACAAAATTTCTCCTTGAGAGATAATAAATTGAATTTGATTTGATTTGATTTGATTTGAACCCTATATCCCTTTTCCGAGAACTGCAGAATGTTGCTTGTCAGTGGAAAACAAATTCAATGCAAAACAATTGATCGGTGGTGGGTGTCTAATTAACAAGTTTGCCGATGGAATTATAATTACTTCATGCTCCTTGAAAAGTAATAATGTTGAACCGCGAAATCACTCACAAACAGAGAGAGAGACAGAGAGAAAAGAAAGTAAAACAAGCGCGAAATCGCAATAGTTTGTGGCACGCGGTCTATTTTTACCACTCCAATCATGAGTTACCTCCCCTGGCTTTTCAATAATTTTATTCTGTAAACCAGAATGTTATCTCTGCACCATTTCGTAACTTTTTATATCTTTTGGAAAACATTTAAAACTATGTATCCTACTTATACTCATCGAAAGAAGCACCGCATAATCGTCGTGTCTGTTGTAGTGTCTGTATTACGTATGTTTATTATTTTGTATGCTTTTAAAATACATCATTTTAAAGAGTGGCCTCAATTTGAAGTGTAGCCTCGATTTGAAGTGCGACAATTTTGTCAAAATGTGCGACAATTTTGGACCGACCGACAAAGTGAGTTATAGGTTTGTGGCTTGAGCCACAAACTAACAAAAACAAAACAAAACAAACAACGAAGGCTAAAATATATCCCAATTCGTCGTAAGACATAATATGCAAGACAGAGAGTAACAGAGAGAGACAGAGACAGAGAGACAGAGGACAGCGATATTTATCCCCTTACAGTTTGCGATTTGTCAAAAAGTTTTGTTTGTGTAGAAGAAGTGTTTAGCTTGATTTTTCTTTCTTTCTTTTTTCTTTTTTTCTTTTTCTTTTTGAATAATACCCTCGTGGGTGTTAAACAATTCTGTGTCCTGCATTCTTCATTTTTCTTCCATTGCTTTTTTTCTCTCTTTTTTTGTCGGTTCTTTTTTTCTCTTTCTCTCCAGTTTTTCCCCCTTTTTGTCGTGTTTTTTTTTTTTTTTTTTTTTTTTTTTATACTTCTGTATTTGTTTTCTCTTCTGTCGCTCTCTCCCTACCCCCCCCCCCCCACCCCTGTGTGTGTGTGTGTGGTGTGTGTGTGTGTGTGTGTGTGCGTGTGCGTGCGTGTGTGTGCGTACGCGTGTATGTGTGTGTGTGTGTGTGTGCGTGCGTGTGCGCGTGTGTGCGTGCGTGCGTGCGTGTACGCGCGTGTGTGTATGAGTGCGCGCGCACTCGTGTGCATGTGTGTTGTTTTGTTTATCGTAATACAAATTATGTTATTTACATTTTCTCCCTTTCAGTGTATTTCATTTTGAATCTGCTCGGGTGGGGTTTTTTTTTAATCGTTTTTTGGATGCACTTTACTTGGATCACAGCCTATAGGCCTTTTTAGGTTTTGCCATTTTGCAACTCGTCGAATTGCGTTTGCTTTGCTAGGGCTCATTTTCTTTCTGTGGGGTTCCTGTGTGTGAGTGTTTGTTTGTTTGTTTGTTTGTTGTTTTGTTGTCGTGTTTCCGACGCTTCATATAAATTTCATCAGATTTGATTTGCCTGCAATACTACGCTTGCAATCCATTCAAGCACATACCGCATGCTTTAACAGATTAATTTCCGAATCCATGATTAAATACAGACCCCTACCCCATTCCCTTTCCTAAGTTGTCAACTACCCCTATCCCCCTACCCTCCCCCCCCCCCCTTACCCCCACCCCCCTATTACAATTGGTTGGTGCAGCATCTCTCTCTTGACTCTCCATATCCTTCCTCTCTCCCCTCTCCCCCCCCCTCTCTCTCTCTCTCTCTCTTCTCCTCTCTCTCTCTCTCTTTGTCTTGTTTCTCTCTCTCCTCTCTCTCTTCTGTCCTTTTCTCTCTGTCTCTCTCTCTCTCTCTCTCTCTCCTCTCTCTCTCTCTCTCTCTCTCTCTCTCTCTCTTCTCTCTCTCTCCTCTCTCTCTCTCTCTTCTCTCTCTCTCGTCCTCTTTGTGTTTCTCTGTCTCTGTCTCTCTTCCTCTCTCTCTCTCTCTCTCTCTCTCTCTCTCTCTCTCTCTCTCTCTCTCTCTCTCTCTCTCTCTCTCTCTCTCTCTCTCTCTCTCTGTGCGTCTCTGCGTGCGTGCGTGCGTGCGTGTGTCCGTGTGTGTGCGTGCATACGCACATACGTATGTACGTACGTACGTGCGTGCGTGCGTGCGAGCGTGTATGTATTTTCAATCCATAGACTTATACTACTACTATACAGAAGAATAAACAGTAATACCGGCCAAATCCCAAAGAGAGACACCTCGTTACGAATCGTAATGAGCACCATGCATAAAAATGATTGATCACCCCCATCCATCCCACTCACTAACAGCCATGCACTGGAATGTCGACTTTAAGATCAGTGCCACTCCCTCTGTGTGTCTCCCTCATTGTGTCCCCGTCTCTGTGTGTCACCCTCATTGTGCCCCCGTCTCTATGTGTCACCCTCATTGTGCCCCCGTCTCTATGTGTCACCCTCATTGTGATCCCCGTCTCTATGTGCCACCCTCATTGTGCTCCCGTCTCTATGTGTCACCCTCATTGTGCCCTAGTCTCTATGTGTCACCCTCACTGTGCCCCCGTCTCTGTGTGTCACCCTCATTGTGCCCCCGTCTCTATGTGTCACCCTCATTGTGCCCCCGTCTCTATGTGTCACCCTCATTGTTCCCCCGTCTCTATGTGTCACCCTCATTGTGCTCCCGTCTCTATGTGTCACCATCATTGTGCCCCCCGTCTCTATGTGTCACCCTCATTGTGCCCCCGTCTCTATGTGTCACCCTCATTGTGGCCCCCGTCTCTATGTGTCACCCTCATTGTGCCCCCGTCTCTATGTGTCACCCTCATTGTGATTCCCGTCTCTATGTGTCACCCTTGTTCATTGTGTGCCCCGTCTCTATGTGTCACCCTCATTGTGACCCCCGTCTCTATGTGTCACCTTCATTGTGTCCCCGTCTCTATGTGTCACCCTCATTTTGCCCCGTTTCTATGTGTCACCCTCATTGTGATTCCCGCTCTCTATGTGTCACCCTCATTGTGCCCCCGTCTCTATGTGTCACCCTCATTGTGCCCCCGTCTCTATGTGTCACCCTCATTGTGCCCCCGTCTCTATGTGTCACCCTCATTGTACCCCCGTCTCTATGTGTCACCCTCATTGTGCCCCCCCGTCTCTATGTGTCACCCTCATTGTGTCCCCGTCTCTATGTGTCCCCCTCATTGTGCCCCCGTCTCTATGTGTCACCCTCATTGTGCCCCCCCGTCTCTATGTGTCACCCTCATCGTGCCCCCACGTCTCTATGTGTCACCCTCATTGTGCCCCCGTCTCTATGTGTCCACCCTCATTGTGCCCCCGTCTCTATGTGTCACCCTCATTGTGCTCCCGTCTCTCTTGTGTCACCCTCATTGTGTCCCCGTCTCTATGTGTCACCCTCATTGTGCCCCCCGTCTCTATGTGTCACCCTCATTGTGCCCCCCGTCTCTATGTGTCACCCTCATTGTGCCCCCCGTCTCTATGTGTCACCCTCATTGTGCTCCTGTCTCTATGTGTCACCCTCATTGTGCTCCTGTCTCTATGTCTCCCTCATTGTGTTCCTGTCTCTATGTGTCACCCTCATTGTGCTCCTGTCTCTATGTCTCCCTCATTGTGCTCCTGTCTCTATGTCTCTATGTGTCTCTATGTGTCACCCTCATTGTGTCCCCGTCTCTATGTGTCCCCGTTCCTTTATTTCTCCGTCTCTGTGTCCCCGTCTCTGTGTGCCCCCGTCTCAAGGTGTCACCCTCATTGTGCTCCCGTCTCTATGTGTCAGTGTCTCTATGTGTCCCCGTCTCTTTGTGTCTCCGTCTCTGTGTGTCCCCGTCTCTTTGTGTCTCCGGTCTCATTGTGTCCCCCGTCGGGTCAGGGATAGGGTTAGGGATAGGGATAGGGTTTCAGATTAGGTCAAGGGTCAGGGGCTAGTTTTTTGTGTCACATACAGACATAAATATGACGGGGGGACACACAGAGACGGGGACACATAATGACGAGGAAACATAGAGACAAGGAAACCTAGAGACGAGGAAACATAGAGACGGGGACACATAGAGACGAGGAAACCTAGAGACGGGGACACTTAGAGACGGCGACACATAGAGACGAGGAAACCTAGAGACGGCGACACATAGAGACGGGGACACTTAGAGACGGCGACACATAGAGACGAGGAAACCTAGAGACGGCGACACATAGAGACGAGGAAACCTAGAGACGGCGACACATAGAGACGATGGAAACATAGAGACGGGGACACATAGAGACGGGGACAACATAGAGACGGGGACACATAGAGACGAGGAAACATAGAGACGGGGACACATAGAGACGAGGAAACATAGAGACGGGGACACATAGAGACGAGGAAACATAGAGACGGGGACACATAGAGACGAGGAAACCTAGAGACGGGGACACATAGAGACGAGGAAACCTAGAGACGGGGACACATAGAGACGAGGAAACCTAGAGACGGCGACACATAGAGACGAGGAAACCTAGAGACGGGGACACATAGAGACGAGGAAACATAGAGACGGCGACACATAGAGACGGCGACACATAGAGACGAGGAAACCTAGAGACGGGGACACATAGAGACAAGGAAACATAGAGACGGCGACACATAGAGATGGGGACACATACAGACACAATTGGGGACACACAGAGACAGGGACAATATAGAAACGGGGACACAGCGACACTCGCGTGTCTCTAAACGTGGGATCACGCACAAACGCACGCTTTAGTCGCCATTCAGACCCGCCACGCCCCAGACCGCCGTTCCTCAGTTCCCGCGAGATTTGGCGAGGTTTGCACTGACGTCATTTCCGTCTTTTAACCGAGACGGAGCTGTCCCGTTTGATTACTTTATGAGTGGGAGACAGAAGTCAGATCTGAGTCCTGTGTGCACTTGGGTGACCGAGAGTTTGAGGATGTGTCCTGAGCGAGTGAGTGAATGAGTGAGTGAGTGAGTGAGTGAGTGACTGACTGACTTCAGCGAGCAATTTGTTTCAATGGCGGTCTGTGTGTTTCTGTCTCTCTGCGCGCGCGCGCGCGCGCGCGCGCGTGTGTGTGTGTGTGTGTGTGTGTGTGTGTGTGTGCGTGTGCGTGCGTGTGCGTGCGTGTGCGTGTGTGTGTGTGTGTGTGTGTGTGTTTGTTTGTCTCTCTAACCTCCCAACACGATTGGCTGTTTAGCCTAATTACCCGGCCAGAGGCCGAGGTATTGCGATCGGTTTGTGTGTCTGTCTGTGTGTCTGTGTGTCTGTCTGTGTGTCTGTGTATCAATTATCTTAAAAACTACTGTTAGGATTTTGATTAAAATTGGCAGAGGGGTAGACAGCTTGAAAAGGAAGCTTCCTGTCGTTAATCAACACCCTGCTGACCTTGACCTTGAAGGTTGACCTTGAAAACCGAAATTTCCTTCTTTGGGCTATGTAATTTCCCCCCAGCTTTATCTCGTGAACTAGTGAACAGAATCGCTTAAAATTTTGTGTGGTGGTGTACCATGGTGCAAGGAAGTTTGTATAAAAGTTCAGCTGTATCTCGTGAACTACTGAACAGAATCGCTTCAAATTTTGGGCTATGTATTTTATGCGTTCTGTAAGGGTGGAAAGTGGTGTGTTTATTGGGGGTGGGGGTGGGGGTG
>CM065707.1:26532639-26542639 GCA_017654935.2 Phymorhynchus buccinoides
ATAAGCTTTAAGCTTGTTGCTGCCGTCATTCATGTTCATTTTATTTGGTGTATATGTTTTGCTTGTCAATAAAAAATCATTTAAACCAACCGAGGCGTGGATACCGCTACACCTATCTGTATTAATTTTAAAAATCGGGACTTTACTGGTTTCGTACTGCCTCCGGGCATTGCCTCCAGTATTGTTCCCACCATATTTGTATTTACAAATGTCCCATATGTGTCTGATTCAGACCAAGAGGACGTAAAACACCATTTTCGATTTTCGCCAACGTTATATTCAGGATTTACTTTATTTGCATGTGGCGGTACCTCACATATCATTGTAAATAGGCGTAGTTACCGCTACACCTATCTATATTATTAAAAACTCGGGACGTTACTGGTGTTGCACTGCCTCCGGGCATTGCAGCCAGTATTGTTCCCACCATCTTTGTGTTTACAAATGTCCCATATGTGTCTATGACCGAGAGGACGTAAAACATCATTTTCATCTTGTGGCGGTACCACAGCCGATGAGGTTTAACGGAGGCGTGATTACCGCTGCACCTATCTGCATTGTTAAAAAATCGGGACTTTACTGGTGTTGCACTGCCTCCGGGCATTGCCTCCAGTATCGTTCCCACCATTTTTGTATCTACATATGTCCCATATGTGTCTGTTCCAGACCGAGAGGGCGTAAAACACCATTTTTCATTCATTCAAATTTATGTATCATACATTATTGAATCATACTATCTCTATCGTTACAAATTCGGGACTTTCCTGGAGTTGCACTGCCTCCGGGCAATGCCTCCAGGATCGTTCCCACCATCTTTATATCTACTAATGTCCCATATGTGTCTGTTTCAGACCAGAGGACGTTAAACGGATTTTCGTCGTCGCAAATTGAAATCGTGTGAATTATATATTTTTTTTAAACAGCTTAAAGATTAAACATTTAGTTGATCTAAAATACAAAATTGCCAAGAATTCTTCCCCACCCCCACCCCACTCCCACGTTGCATAAAAAAAAACACCCATTTTTAACCCTTTCGCCGCCAGCCATTTTGTCTTAGCAAAAAACACCCCATTGAACTGACCAGAGTAGAAATACAAATGTAACTGCAGTATTGGGAATTTCCATGTGAAATGTATAACATAAGGCCTATCCTTGCCTCCCAAAATTAAGAAAATAAGGTTTTCATATAACAGGCCCTGATTTGATGCCTTTTAGTGACATGGGTGTTAAACCACTGTGTGCATAAATGTGACATTGGCGGTGAAAGGGTTACACTTTGTCTTTTACAGTTAGTGTTGTTGTTATACCACCAAGATGGCCGACGCGGAAGAAGCAGCTTTTTACGCCAGCATGCTAGCGCCCCACAGTGGGAGAAAAACAAATTACACAGAGAGGGGGAGACAACTCTATCATGTAATGGAGCGAAGGATGAGTGGTTGTTCCACTTGTGTGCCCCCATCCTCCTTGTCTCTGTCTCTCTGTCTCTATCTGTCTCTCTCTGTCTGTCTCTGTCTGTCTGTGTCTCTCTCTCTCTCTGTCTCTCTTGATAGGGGAACTGTCTCTCTCTCTCTCTCTCTCTCTCTCTCTCTCTCTCTCTCTCTCTCTCTCTCTCTCTCTCTCTCTCTCTCTCTCTCTCTCTCTCTCTCTCTCTCTCTCTCTCTCTCTCTCTCTCAAGGACAGGTTGGAAGAATAGGCTTCGCCTAAAACCTGTATCATTGTTAAATACAGTTTGTCAGTGTTCTCTCTCTCTCTCTCTCTCTCTCTCTCTCTCTCTCTCTCTCTCTCTCTCTCTCTCTCTCTCTCTCTCTCTCTCTCTCTGCTCTCCCTTACCCCCTCCTCCCTCCTCCCCTCTCCCGCCCCCACACATACTGATCTTTCCTCCCTTTCCCTCCTCACTGTTTCCCCAAAACCTCCCCACCCCCTATTCCCCCCCCCCCACCCCCTACCCCCTTCTGTCTCCCACGAATAAATCCCCAGTGAGATGTGCTCTCACCCCCACCCCCACCCCTTGTGGGTTTTTTAAGGCAGTAGCGCCGTGTTGCGGGAAAAAAATCCTGTAACGTCATTAGTAAAATCAGAGAGGGTGGGGATGGGGAGGAGGGAGGCAAACAAGCATAAAAAGAAGCATTCTGTGCATCACTATTTGCCATATTTGGTGATAGTGGAGTCACAGGGGACATGCGATTATTTATTTAATTATGTATTTTTGGAGGGTGAGGGTACAGATAGTTGCGAACATTAAAGTTAACTAAGCTGAGAACTGATTTTTCGAAACCGTCCAAAGCATTGTGGAAACTAAAACAATAGATGTTTTGTCATATTGTGTAATTAGAAATTCGTTCTTCGTGTACTTTGATATTCCCCAAATTATTTCTTATTTCTATTTTCTTATCTTTATCGTTTTCTTTTCTAGCCCTTCATGAATTTGTATTTTCTCTTATGTTTAAATTGTTTCTGTTATCAAAGAAGATGAAAAAAAAATTTCTATTTCGTTTCTTTGTTATGCTTCTAATGTTCAAAATTAACCTTTTTTTTCTTTTTCTTAAATGTGTGATTTTTCAGTCTGTGATTGCCAGCCGCCATTATCTGTGACTTATTTTGAGTAGGCACACTATAAGCTTTAAGCTTGTTGCTGCCGTCATTCATGTTCATTTTATTTGGTGTATATGTTTTGCTTGTCAATAACAAATCATTTGAACCATAGTTGAGTTAACATATGCAAAAAAACAACAACAACAACAACAACAACAACAACAACAACAACAACAACAACAACAACAACAACAACAACAACAACAACAACAACAACAACAACAAAAACACAATATAAAGCAAAACAAGAGTGATCTTTCCTAACATAACTTTCAAATTATCTGATCGAAATGACAAAACTCCTGTGACGAGGGTTGTTCATTATTGTTTTTGGCAAGGACCCTGCCATTTATAGTCTATAAAACGTACAGGTGTAATAAAGGAGATACCGAATAATAAAACTTCATTCATTAACGAAATTTTGCTTGCACACTATATCATCGTGATGTCATGTCCTACGTGAGTGTATGACGTCATTGCAAAATGACCCCAAATCAATACTTTTTAGGGATCACTTACCATTCATATATTTGTGGCGGTGCCATAGCCGATGAGGTTTAACCGAGGCGTGGTTACCGCTACACCTATCTGTATTGTTAAAAAATCGGGACTTTACTGGAGTTGCACTGCCTCCGGGCATTGCCTCCAATATTGTTCCCACCATCTTTGTATCTACAAATGTCCCATATGTGTCTGTTCCAGACCGAGAGGACGTAAAATACCATTTTTCATTCAATGACCCCAAATCGTGGTTTCTTTTAGCTGGCTCGTTCACTTGCTCCAACTTCATAGGGATGAAACTTAATAACTATCATAAGAGCATTCATTCCGATTTGACAGCTATTTACGGCTGATGGTACACGTCATATTGCACAGTTTGCAAATGTTTTGAAATGTTCAATCCTGGAAAACACAGCTTCCAAAAATGTCACCCTCTAGTTCACTTTTTTTTTGGCAGTGCTAAACCCGCAAAACATCTCAGGATGGGCGCATGTTCCCTACAGCAGTTTGGGTTGTTTTTTACTCTCGACTTTTTGTTTGTGGCTCAAGCCACAAACCTATAACTCACTTTGTCGGTCCGTCGGTCGGTCGGTCTGTCGGTCCAAAATTGTCGCACTTCAAATCGAGGCGAAAATGGAGTTTTACGTCCTCTTGGTCTGAATCAGACACATATGGGACATTTGTAAATACAAATATGGTGGGAACAATACTGGAGGCAATGCCCGGAGGCAGTACGAAACCAGTAAAGTCCCGATTTTGTTAAATTAATACAGATAGCTGTAGCGGTGACCACGCCTCGGTTAAACCTCATCGGCTATGGCACCGCCACAAGTTAGTGGCTACACTTCAAATTGAGGCCGCTCTTTAAAATGATGTATTTTAAAAGCGTACAAAATAATAAACATACGTAATACAGACACTACAACAGACACGACGAGTATGCGGTGCTTCTTTCGATGAGCATAAGTAGGATACATAGTTTTAAATGTTTTCCAAAAGATATAAAAAGTTACGAAATGGTGCAGAGATAACATTCTGGATTACAGATTAAAATTATTGAAAAGCCAGGGGAGGTGACTCATGATTGGAGTGGTAAAAATAGACCGCGTGCCACAAACGATTGCGATTTTGCGCTTGTTTTTCTTATTTTTGTGTGATCTTAGTCCAGAGACTTCTTCTTCTTCTTCGTCTGCGTTCCCAGGCGCATATGGCCATAATGGTTTAGGTACATATGTGTCCGATTTTCAGTTTTCACTGATATCCCCGCTGCGTACAGCCAACACATTCCGATTTCTGAGGAGCTCAAAGGAGAAAAATTATTTGGAAGATGTTTTGGGAAAAAAAGGCAGGAGAATAGGCCAATAAGTCAGAAAGATAGTAGATGATTGAATGCAAAGGAAAAAGGCAGAGTCAACTAGAGTGGCAGATTAGAGGAAGTTACAAGCACATAACTTCCAGAAGGTGGGGGAACTATTTTTACGAAAGTCCAGAGACAAGAGCAGATATAATTGTTTTTCAGTTTTTTTACTCTCTAATTGTCGAAGAGGTGATGAACAATGGAGAGAGAGAGAGAGAGAGAGAGAGAGAGAGAGAGAGAGAGAGAGAGAGAGAGAGAGAGAGAGAGAGAGAGAGAGAGAGAGAGAGAGAGAGAGAGAGAGAGAGACAGAGAGAGAGAGAGAGAGAGAGAGAGAGAGAGAGAGAGAGAGAGAGAGAGAGAGAGAGAGAGAGAGAGAGAGAGAGAGACTGAATTTACATAAATTATACCTATACCACTTATGAGTGACCAACATAAAATACGTTTCTTCCTCAAAAATACTTTTAAATGACAAAAACCATTCATATTTTGAATTCCCATCCATGCTAGCATGTCAGTTTTGTTTATATGAACAAATCAATCAGTCCTTAAATTCAGATAAAAATTGCACAGTAACACCAGCTCCCTGACAAAGCCACACAATACCAAAACCATTTTCCATCAAAAATCTCTGCACACAAGCAACCCAGTTGTATTTACCTAGTTCATGCTGCAGTATTAACATTCCATAGGCCTGATTACAAAGTCTTCCTGGGGGTAAAGTTACTATTATCGCAACCCATATTTAACTAATAGGGGAAGACGGGGTAAAAAGCGCATGGGCGGGTAAGAAGCCCACCCCAATTATCTCATGAAATAAAGAAAATTTCAGTCAAATTTGCCCATGAGACGAATGCTAGACATTAACGCTCGTCTCATGGGCAAAATGAGACTGAAATTTGCTTCATTTCATGAGATTGGGGTGGGCTTCTTACCCGCCCATGCGTTTTTTACCCCGTCTTCCCCTAGATCTCACATATGCTAAAATATACATCGGATATCGACCACACTCCCCATTGACCATTTCATTAGATGTATGTATTGGAACATGCATGATACGTTTGATTGCATGTGTGTGGACTTTCTCCATATGTAGGGGAAGACGGGGTAGAAAGCCCATGGGCGGGTAAGAAGCCCATGACAATTACATCATGAAATAAAAAGCAAATGTCAGTCACGTTTTGCCCATGAGACGAGTGTTAATGCTTAGCATTCGTCTCATGGGCAAATGTGACTGACATTTTCTTTATTTCATGAGATAATTGTCATGGGCTTCTTACCCACCCATGGGCTTTATACGCCGTCTTCCCCTACATTATTTAGCAAACCACAGACGTCTGATGCATACATCAACATTGGCTGTATCTGCGTATCAAATAGCTTCCCCCAAAAAAAACCACAAAAAAAACAATGCTTCCAAAATAATGTTATATCCATCGAATTTAGTTGTTTTTTTCCATTTTTCTAATAATATCAATTACCCCTTTCTTTCCTTTCCTATGCATTTCCATCCAGCATTCAAGCTCAATGTTGTGGTAAAAAAAGATTCCAAGATATTTGTAACTGTTAGTAACTTTGATTTCTGATTCTCCATAGAACCGTCTCTCATGCTGTGCTAAGTGTCCACCCTTACGAAAAAAAACATTACCTTAGTTTTACGTAAATTAACTTTTAACTGTATGTAACCTATCTGACTTTCTTTTTAAAGGTGGACCCTGGCGGATGAGTTTTTGCAAGAAACACGTCGAGATCACCAGAAAGACAGTCTTTTCAAGGATCGGAACACTCACTTTGCTCTGGTTTCCTAGAAATTAACCGTCAAAACGGCGATTCCTCCTTGGCGGAGATGCCGGAGGGAGCAGCCATTTTGGATGGGGTGGGTGGAGGTCACTCATTGTGGTTGAAGCGTTTTCTTTTTTTGTAGTGCAGTAAAAAAAAAAAGAGGAGCTATTTCCTTTGTTGTGAGCGAAACTCCTTTAGATAAACTGTATAAAATGTATTTTTAAAAAAGGCTTGTATTGCGGAAATGTCGTGCAAACGATTTGGCGGCCATTAGAAAAGAGACGGCACACGCCTTCTCTTTGGGTGAAAGAATTTGACTTCCAGCACCTCCGCCAAGGAGGAATCGCCGATTTGACGGTTTGATTTCTAGGAAACCAGAGCAAAGTGAGTGTTGCAATCTCTGTAAAGGGTGTTTTCCTGGTGATCTCGACGTGTTTCTTACAAAAACTCATCCGTCAGGGTGCCCCTTTCATGTGTCCAATTGATTTTGCAATCCAGCAGGTGTATCAGAAATGATATCGTCAGCAACTAACATCAACCAGCCAAAATAAAAAGAGTCCCTCATACAACACTCCTCGCCATTTTCCCGTTTCGCACCTGAGAGATTACGTTGACCCACTTTTCCACCAAGCACCTTGCCGTTGACGCCGCCAGTTCTGGACCTCCACGACAGTAGGTCAATCATTTTCCTACCATAAATATTCTTCCCTGACATTCACCTCTTCCAACTACCAATACTGGAACATTAACGTGTCACTTTAACCCTTTCGCCGCCAGCCATTTTTCAGCCGAAAAATACCATTAAACTTTACTGGGCAGAGAATACAAAACATCTGCAATATTGCAAATTCCTCTGTGACGTGTATAACATTTAGGCCTACCCTTACCTCCCAAAATTAAGAAAATAAGGTTTTTGGATAATAGGACCTGATTTGATGCTTTTTAGTGACATGGGTGTTAAACCATTGTGGTGCTAAAATACGACATTGGCGGTGAAAGGGTTAAGCTGTGAAAAACATCCATTGAAATAGCACACAGCTTGCACCACGAAAACGAACCACTCTGCCGACATGTTTTCACGTGCTTTGAGAGAGAGAGAGAGAGAGAGAGAGAGAGAGAGAGAGAGAGAGAGAGAGAGAGAGAGAGAGAGAGAGAGAGAGAGAGAGAGAGAGAACAAGTGTTTAATTGTGTATAGGCCCGAGACACCGTTCCAATCGGTCACAACAGCACAAAATCAAGCGAGGAATAAGAAAATAATAAACATAAGATTAGATCCCAAAATATTGCGTGAATTATGAATAAAACAAAATGCATACATACACTCATGGATGCATACAAACAAACAAACAAACAAACAAAACATAAGAGAGAGAGAGAGAGAGAGAGAGAGAGAGAGAGAGAGAGAGAGAGAGAGAGAGAGAGGCCACAAGGGATTAATTCCATTTTTGTTAGGAAAACAAATATTAATCATTTTTGTGGTAAGTCAACTTTCAAATAAAACTTGAGAAACTTTCTTTCATGTTTATGGTACGGCTGGGAATCCAACAGTGCTTGATTGTTGCTCGGCGGTAACTGTAGATTTCATCCGCACGCACGCACGCACACGCACAAACACACACATACACACACACACACTCACGCACGCACACACACACACACACACACACAGAGAGAGAGAGAGAGAGAGAGAGAGAGAGAGAGAGAGAGAGAGAGAGAGAGAGATTGAGAGAGAGACATACACACACACACACACACACACACACACACACACACACACACACACACACACACACACTCGCACACACGCACGCACACGCAAGAGAGAGAGAGAGGAGAGAGAGAGAGAGAGAGAGAGAGAGATGAGAGAGAGAGAGAGAGAGAGAGAGAGAGAGAGAGACACACACACACACACATACACACACACGCACATACTTTACCTACCCACCCCCACCCCCACCCCCATCCACAACCAATAACTAATCACACAAACGTCCCTTAGGAAATTCGACTCTCAATGAGCCAACACAGCAACAACAACAAAACCGAATATAGGGAGGGGGGGGGGGGGGGGGGGGGGGGGGGGGGTTAGGGGTAAAAAGGTCAACTCTCAGACAGAAACCAAACCAATGGAAACTGGTGGTAGCTACCTACTGGAAAAAAGAGAGCCCCCCAATGATGACAAAAGACTCCCTCCCTGGGAAAGCACAAGAAACTAAACACTCCTCGCAACCAACCAACCAATCCACCCACCCACCACTGACAGTACCTGGGACGTCCAAAGGTCGAACTTAATTCTCGTCCAAAAACTCTCGCCAAAGCTCGCGCGTGCGCTGC
Organism: Phymorhynchus buccinoides; assembly: GCA_017654935.2. Classification (NCBI taxonomy): domain Eukaryota; kingdom Metazoa; phylum Mollusca; class Gastropoda; order Neogastropoda; family Raphitomidae; genus Phymorhynchus; species Phymorhynchus buccinoides. Next base: position 26,541,203 of record CM065707.1, read on the forward strand.
GTCAACGCTAACAGGAAGTGACGTGCGGGGCTCTGATCGCCTCTCCCGCCAATCTTGACACGTGGCCAGTACCCACCCCGCCACAGTCCCTCGTGACGTCACCATCCGGGTCTCTCTCCTCCGGGGAGGAGGTCTGTTTCAGTCAGTTAGGGCTTATGCTCTTTCTCAAAGTCTCTGTACAATGGTTGGTTTTGGGGGGGAGTATTCCGAGGACTGGGGGTAGTAGGGTTTAGGTCGTAGATGAATGAGTGAGGAGGGTTGTCATATTTTGTGACTTCCGGGTTTTGTTAAATGGTGGGTTTGAGGTTTTTAGTGACACCGTGATCAAATCCACTTTATTAAAATTATTTATTTCGGTTGATCTGTGGGTTGTTGTTATTGAGTTTACCGTTAGTAAATAAATAAAGGAAGGTAGAGAACTCTCACCCCCCTGAAACTAAAAGGCACGCAGCTTTAATTGTATCCTGCCCCGCTCACATAGTTCCAATTAGCTTACGAAGTTGGCGGACAGTTTCTGTGGTTGTGCGGTTCGGTCTGGTGCATGCTCTGATCCACTTTATAAATCCAGATTACTACATAATTATCTGATCTTTGGTTTTCGTTGGGTATAAAGTTAGGAGAACCTTGGTTCTCGGTTGGACGGAGTTTGGCCTAATCCACTTTATTAATCAGGGTTACCGCTCATTGGTCCATTCTTGATAAGTGAGTACTGATTTGTAAACAATAAAAACTCCAACATAGCAAGGTCAGCATTAAACAAATAAAAATGACTGAGCAGCTAAGATCAGATTAACGACAACAGCAACAAAAAAAAGCTAAAAAAGAGAGAGAAGAAATTTAAAAACAATTTACACACAAACAAACATTTTCAAAACTTAGGCAACTTCGAAGCTTTTGGTCGCGGCTGCACCTTCCTTCAATGATGAATTGGTTATTTGGTAGTTTGGGTAGTTTTTCATCAACTTGCAAATTTGTGGGTATGATTTATTCATCCACATGACTATGTATCATTGGTTGGGAAGTTCGTGTTTGGTTCGTGTTTGCAGTTCACTTTAGTACAAATAGACAATATTTGTAAAATTTCAATCGATTTCGCAAAGACTTTTTTTTTAGTATTGTACGTAAATAAATAATCTTGTGAAATCATTGAAATAGTAAAAGGCAAAGAGAGGAGACAGTGAAAATACGCAAAGGTAGAGAACTCCTCTTTGTTAATTAACTCCACTCCACTCCCAACATTGCTTACGACAACCTCTGCCTAGTCCAGCATGAGCACAAGCCAAAGTAATTTGGTGATTCATAATTCTGTTGAAAATTGATTTTTTCCCCCATTCGTGCTGGACAGCAGCACAAATCAAAACTTTTATGAATGAAAATATTTACAAGAAAATGAGATGATTTAAGAAAAGGAAACCCCGCCCTTGTAAGCATGGGATT
>CM065707.1:26560139-26565139 GCA_017654935.2 Phymorhynchus buccinoides
GGTTAGGGTTAGGAATAGGGTTAGGGATAGGTTTAGTCCTAGTCCACCCGTCTCAAAAAATAACTGTGCGCTTTCGGATTGTAAATATCGTGCGCTTTTCTACCATAAATATGTGCGCCTTTTGACGGCTGTGCGCGTTTGGGAAAAAGCAATATTGTGCGCTTTTCGACTGTTGAAACTCTTTCGAATTCCGTAGAAACGCATGCTTACGCAAATGCCAACTGTCAAGTCAAGTGAAGTCAAAATGATCTTTACTGACGATAAAAGAATAAGCTTGATAAACCTTTTATTACAATCCTGTCGTCATGAATTAATAAGAAAAAACAATTATTAACCCTTTCGCCGCCAGACATTTTTCAGCCAAAAAATGCCATTAAACTTAACTGGGTAGAGAAAAGAAATATCTGCAATATTACGAATTCCTCTATGACATGCTTAACATTAGGCATATGATTACCTCCCAAAATTAATAAAATAAGGTCTTTGGATAACAGGTCCTGATTTGATGCCTTTTAGTGACATGCACCATTGTGGTGCAAAAATGCGACATTGGCGGTGAAAGGGTTAAGGCAAATAAATAAAAAACATAAACTGGAGAAAAATCAACCACAATCAATAATCATGGGGAAAATACATACAATTCGTACAAGCACAATACAATAATTATGTATACATATGCAATTGTGAGCCATTGAATGAATCAAGTGAAGTATGCTATAAAAGCATTAAAACGCAACAAAGCGGCAGGCCCAGTTGGCTTGCTGGGTGAATTTTTCAAATTTAGCATAGATCAAATAGCGCCATTTCTTGTTAAAAAAAATTGTTATTTTTTGTTCGACAATGGTTGGTTTCCTGACGATTGGTGCTCATCAATTATACTACCGCTATTGTTTTAAGGTGATGCGAACAACACTGACAATTACAGAGGCATATCCTTATTAAACATTCCCAGCAAGCTTTACAGTTTTATTTTGAACAAACGTATAACAAAGTGGATAGAAGGAGGCGACATCATTGGAGAATTACAGGCAGGGTTTAGGGGGAAACACAGCACATTTTGATCACGTATTCACTCTCTACTCTTTGAGCCAGAAACAATTATTGAGACAGAGAAAGTTATATGCAGCTTTTATTGACTTCCGCAAGGCTTTTGATTCTGTCAGTAGGGATAAATTGTGGAAAATGTTATCTGAAAATGGTTTAAATGGCAAGATCTTAATTAACAACTCTGCAAAGTATGTATAATGTTGTGAAAGTAAAAGTACGGGCTAATGGTGATTTGACTGAAGCTTTTTTGTTTATTTATTTAAGAAAATTTATATAGCGCTTCACCTTTAAGCTCTAAGCGCTTTACAATTGCCCTAAGATTATTCATATTTAAAGCAACCGCTTACATACCTCCACACTATCCTTCACATTCCTACACACACACACACACACACACACACACACACACACACAACTAAATATGTACATATTAAACTAAATATAAATAAAATATATATACATAATAAAATAACAATTTACAATCAGATTACATTTAAAAAAAAAAAATCAATTTTCAATTTACATAAACAAGTTACACATTCACGATGACCGCAAAAGTAAATTATACATATAGGTACACACAAGGTTAACAAACATTCAAAAACAGAGAAACACGCTCATAAAAGCAAATTAAGACATACTCGTATTCACCGCACTCACAGGTTAAAAACCGACGACAAAAAAAAAGAAAAGAAAAAAAAGATCTTGTGTAAAACAAATTAAAAGAAAATGTATTCATATAATATATCTTTCACAGATACAGACAGACACACAACGCACATACTACTCGCAGAGAGAGAGAGAGAGAGAGAGAGAGAGAGAGAGAGAGAGAGAGAGAGAGAGAGAGAGAGAGAGAGAGAGAGAGAGAGAGAGAGAGAGAGAGAGAGAGAGAGAGGACAGTTGTGAAAATAATGAGGGGAACCGACGTTATGAATCAAAGCTACACGCGCGCCCACACACACACACACACACACACACACACACACCACACACACACACACACACAACGCACACGCACGCACACGCACACACACACACACACACACACACAACACACACACACACACAACACACACACACACACACACACACACACAACACACACACACACAACACACACGGAGACACAACACACACACTCGCGCATAATTATGCGTGCCAGAGAGACAGAGTGTGGGAGGGAGGGAGATAGAGAGAGACAGACAGACAGACAGAGACAGAAAGACGAGATACGGGGGGGAAATGCAGACAGATACGGATACAGAGAAATAGAAAGATTGAGACAGATAGATCGACAGGCAATCAGACAGCTTTAAATGAGATTGTAGGACTGGCAGAAATAGTGAGTTTTCAGAGCAGTTTTGAAGTGTGGAAGTGTTTCTGAGTGGCGAGTGGCGAATGGAAGTTGGTTCCACGTTTTAGGTGCAAAGAAGGAGAAAGTTCGGTTGCCATAAGTCTTTGTCTTGGTCCGTGGTATAGTGAAAGTTCGGTTGTCTGAAGATGAACGGAGTTGTCTGGAAGGAGAGTAGATGTGCAGAAGATCAGAAAGATAGACAGGAAAGTAAGGATCAGTAAGAGACTTGAAACAGAGAGTAGATAGTTTGTGATCTACACGAGAAGAAATGCGTAGCCAGTGAAGTTGCTGTAGAAGAGGCTGTGCGTGATCTTGCTTTTTAGCTCTGAATATAAGTCGTGCTGCTGAGTTTTGGACCTTTTGGAGTTTGTCAGTAAGATATTGTGGGATGCCGGAGAGAAGGGAATTACAGTAATCAAACTTGGACAGAACCAGAGAACAGACGAGGGTTTTTGCTGCTTCAAAAGTGAGAAGGTGTCCTCGGGGTTTGAAACAGGCCAAGGTTTGTTAACCAGCTCTGTTTTCACTTTTCATTAATGAATTGACAAAAGATATTCTTAGTAAAGGTAAACAAGGAATTCCGTTATCCCCAGAAGTAGTCGAATTATTCAATCTCCTCTTTGCTGATGATGTCGCCTTGTTCTCGGACAGTGTTGTGGGTCTCCAGAACCAGTTGAATATATTATTGAATACAGCTGAGCGACTTGATTTAATTATGAATTTAGATAAATCAAATGTGGTTGTTTTCAGAAATGGTGGGTATCTGTCTTCATCTGAAAGATGGACATTTGGTGGTCAGGAATTGCAAAAAGTTCATATGTATAAACAATACCTCGGAATTCATCTTTCTACAAGGCTCTCACTTTCATATACTCTCAAGGATTAGAATGTTTTTGTTTCTGAATTCGTTTGTCTCCTCCAGATAGTCCCACACTACGATTTTCCATTACGAAAGTCATCGATTGTACAGCTGCTCTCGTGTTACTGTTGGCCCCTACTAACAGGCTATAACGCCAAACCACCCAGTAGTAATGGAAACCGTTTGAGTAAAAGGGCTGGCCTTCCCAGCCAGTAGAACCGACCCCCAAACCCTCTAAACAGTAAGCAGTCACGACACTTACTGCACGTACAACACACACCTTCGGGCGAGAAAGGTTATGACATTATCGCCTTCCTAACCAGGCAGCCACTGGAAACTGTCACACTCCCTGACTGAGTCTCCTACCCCCCCCCCCCCCCCCCCCCCCCCCCCACCCCCACCCCCCACCCCCACCTTCTACTTCCAAGAGAGTAACGTCCCCAAAGACAGTACAGCGCCACCTAGTCATGTGTAGGGTAAGACGGGGTAAAAAGCCCATGGGCGGGTAAGAAGCCCATGCCAATTATCTCATGAAATAAAGCGAATTTCAGTCACATTTTGCCCATGAGACCAGTGTTAATGTTTAGCATTCGTCTCACGGGCAAATTTGACTGAAATTTTCTTTATTTCATGAAATAATTGGCATGGGCTTCTTACCCGCCCATGAGCTTTTTACCCCGTCTTCCCCTATGTGTTTTGGGTAGTAGCAAGAAGAGTAGAATGTTCTTCTTGGTAGTAGTAGTAGTAGATGTTGTAGTAGTAGTAGTAGTAGTAGTAGTAGTAGTAGTAGTAGTAGGAGGAGGAGGAGGAGGAGGAGGAGGAGGAGGAGGAGGAGGAGAGACGGAAAGCAAGCAAGCTGGACGTGTAATCACGAGTGCGTCTTAAGCAGTTAATTAACACGAGTAGTAGTATGTATGTAAATTAAACTAAACTACCCAAACGATCGGCTGTTTAGCCTATTTTGCACACTACTACCCGTGTTGGCTTGGGACTAAACTAACCCCCCCCCCCCCCTCCCGTGGGGATGCTGCGGGGGGTCTTTTGTATAAATAGTTCCCCCACCTTCCGGAAGTTCTGTGCTTGTAACTTCCTCTTTATCTGTCACTCTCTTTGACTCTGCCTTTTCCCTTTGCTTATACTGTCATCTACTGTCTTTCTGCCTTACTGCCCAGTCCATTCCCCTGCCTTTTTTTTTTTTTTCAAGGAATACTCTCAAAAATACTTCCTCCAGCCGAAGTCGGACTTGCTGGTGTGTAGCATTCTCGTCGAATGGGATTTGTTCTCAACATGTCTGCGCATGTGCGAAATCGATCGTGACGTACCATCACATTTTATCTTCAGTGTATTCGACACTAAATTGACCCTAAAACTATCCCTAATCCTAATCCTATCCCTAATCCTAACCCTAAACCTAATCCTAACCCTAAGCCTATCCCTAACTCTTCGCACATGCGCAGACGGTTTGAGAACAAATCCCATTTGAGAACACCACACTGGGCCTATTTCTAGTTAGTACGCGCATAACGGCAGCATGACGAATCTGCGCTCATCATTGACAGGGAACTCTGAGCGATCGAAGAAGAAGAAGACTAAACTATCGACTGTTTAGCCTCATTTACATACTGCTACCCGTGTTGACTTCATTTACATACTGCTACCCGTGTTGACTTCATTTGCATACTGCTACCCGTGTTGACTGTCGTCTTCTTCTTCTTAGATCGCTCAAGTTCCTGTCAATTA
>CM065707.1:26572639-26592639 GCA_017654935.2 Phymorhynchus buccinoides
GGGATACATTTTTATTATGGTAAAGGTTTAAAAAAAAAGTGCTATCGGACTAGAAAGAAAAAAAAGGAAAACATTTGTCTATCAGACTATCTAAGGGAAGCAACTATGTATTTAGTTCAAGGCTCAGTTTTGAACTTACAATCGCATGAATAGTTTCCCTTTGAGTGGATTATCGCAACACACGCACAGAGAGAGAGAGAGAGAGAGAGAGAGAGAGAGAGAGAGAGAGAGAGAGAGAGAGAGAGAGAGAGAGAGAGAGAGAAAGAGCAAATATGAATGATATATTGAGGGTAAAATGGATAAGCTACAATAGCTTCTTTGCACCATGCCCTCTCACTCACACACTAACACCATGCATTAAGTGAAGACAATTTGAGAGAGAGAGAGAGAGAGAGAGAGAGAGAGAGAGAGAGAGAGAGAGAGAGAGAGAGAGAGAGAGAGAGAGAGAGAGAGAGAGATATCTTGTATTGATGAATAGATATAGATACACAAAAATAGATCGGGCTTGAAACGAATCAAACAAACAGAAATAATAATAATGAAATGAATAACATTACCCAAGCACAAACACGAAAACCCCCCAACATTCACACATATGGCACACACAAGAATAAACAATGCTGAATAGTGTCGTCAGTAGGGGGCTTAGTAGGTGGTGTCCTGAACAGGCTCCGCTGAACTCCACCGAGGTGACTCAGCAGCAGTGCAGTGTCTCCTCGGTTGGTTGCCTCCTGACGGCCTAACATAGATTCGCTCCCTTTGGATTAGCTGGTCTCGGATTCTGCGACCTGAACAAGCCGGGGTGTGGCTGTGAATTGGGATTCGGAATGAGCGGCGTGGGAGCAACGCCACTGTACGACCCAGAAGATGGGACAGCCAAAAAAAACCAATGCTAGTAAGAGTTACAGTGAAACCTCCCTTTCAAGACCTTGAAAACATCAAGCCCCCTAAAAGGACTGGTAGGGAGGGGTCTTAATTAGAGGTGGGGGGAAAACCGGTTTGAACCGAAAAACCGGTGCTAAACTTTCGCGGTTAGAAAAACCGGTTCGAGTTGCTGGGAACCGGTTTTTTTAACTGCAAACTGAAAGTAAGTGTTTCTTAAGATAACGCATTCTTTTCGAAAAACAGCACTGATTCTCAGCGCAGATTGGGTGTTTGTAAACCAAGAGTAGCTGTTTCTAGTTTGTGGCGGTGCTTTTCTTATAACCCTGATTAAACAAAATTTCGTTCGTTCGTTCTCTCTCTCTCAGTCCATGTGTTGGGATAAAGCCCGTGGCTTTGACTTTGACTGAGTGTTGAGTTGACTGTGTGTGTGTCATAAGTTTCTTTATTGTGTGTGTGTGTGTGTGTGTGTGTGTGTGTGTGTGTGTGTGTGTGTGTGTGTGTGTGTGTGTGTATGTGTGCGAGTGCGTGCGTTACTGAGAATATTCCGACAAACAAATATTTGTTTGCATAGGTGAAACTAGTGAAACAAGTACTGGTTAAAAAAAAAGGTTCGGTAAAACCGGTTCGATGATGGAAAACCGGTTTAAAACCGGTTCGGATTTTTTAACCGGTTCTCAACTCATCTTAATACGGAGGTCGGCACTCAGAAGTCCAGGAGATATAAAAAAGAATTTTTTTAAATTTTGGGGTCACTATTTAGAGGGAGTCTTTTAGGGAGGGATATAGGGAGGTTCCACTGTACATATATATAAAAAATGATACACAACCCACCCCCCACCCACACCACAAGCAAATCCACATTCTTTCAACACTAAATGAGGCTTTATACCGAAAATTATCTGCCCCTGTCTCGTGCCCTGAGATGCGAACGCCACCTAAAGATTATCGCCCTTGCCTGTCAGAAACTAGAAGTATAATATAGCCACAGAAAATTATCTGCTCCTGACTAGTCACCAGGGGGCATCGGCAGTTCGGGCCTAAAATTATCGCCCTTTCGTGTCGGCAAGGAGTACCGTATATTACGGACTATAAGGCGATACTTTTTTTCCTAGACTGAGACCCCTGCGCCTTATAATGTGACTGATAATACAGTAAGAAACTATTATAACAAAATCTGAATTTTGTGTAAAATTAGGGGGGTGCGCCTTATAATCAGGTGCGCCTTGTAGTCCGTAGAATGCGGTAGTATAAAGCCTCATTTAAGCTTCATCTCAGAACAAGGTAGTGGCGGTACCATAGCCGATGAGGTTTAACCGAGGCGTGGTTACTGCTACACTTATCTGTATTGTTAAAAAATTCTGGACTTTACTGGTGTTGCACTGCCTCCGGGCATTGCCTCCAGTATCGTTCCCACCATCTTCGTATTTACAAATGTCCCATATATGTGTCTGTTCCAGACCGAGAGGACGTAAAGCACCATTATTCATTCATTCATCTCAGAACAAGACGTGGAGTATTTAGGATTCACTTTCTTTATTGGTTACGTGTTCCATATGCTGAACACAACACATACACTAATAATAAATTACTGATGGGGGGGGAGGGGCTTCCAGCATGCAAAAATTCATTGGTTCCTTTACCACGTTTGTCCTTGGGAGGATTCTTGTTGATATTGTTTGTTGATGATGTTGTTGCGGTGGTCACATTGTTGTTGTTGTTGTTGTTGTTGTTGTTGCCTGTCTGTCGTTTCCGACAATGACTGCCAGATAGTAGAGGGGGGCAGATACGGCTAATGTTAAGATCAGCTCCCTCCGCTGTTCCAGGGTGAAGTTGGCCCACCATTCATGACCTTTTTCGTTAAAGGGACAACTACCGATCCATAGGATCGGGTAACGGAGAGTCCGACACATCTGACTCGGCGAGCGAAGCCTGTTGTCTCACACAATAATATAGGGAAAAGAGGGGAAAACCCGCTTCTGTGGCTGCAGCGATTCGAATACTGAGCGCGCGTGGAAGTTCAGTTTAACGTCGCGTATCGGCTTTCGCCATGTACGACGGGCTGAAGAAACCAACCAGGGTATAAACAAAAATTTATGTTCCTCAATCACTGTCTTAGCCAAAAGGCCGAGAAGCGATCAGGAAGTTTTTTTTGAATGAGCGCGCGCGAGAGAGAGAAAATGGAGTTTTACGTCCTCTTGGCCTGAATCAGACACATATGGGACATTTGTAAATACAAATATGGTGAGAACAATACTGGAGGCAATGCCCGGAGGCAGCATGAAACCAGTAAAGTCCCGATTTTTTAAAATTAATACAGATAGCTGTAGCGGTGACCACGCCTCGGTTAAACCTCATCGGCTATGGCACCGCCGTACTGAGCGCGCGACGCCGAAAATGGTGTTTTACGTCCTCTTGGTCTGAAACAGACACATATGGGACATTTGTAAATACAAATATGGTGGGAACAATACTGGAGGCAATGCCCGGAGGCAGTACGAAACCAGTAAAGTCCCGATTTTTTTTATTAATGCAGATAGGTGTAGCGGTAACCACGCCTCGGTTACACCTCATCGGCTCTGGCACCGCTACGATAATACTGAGCGCGCGTTGCGCCTACCCTCCTTTTATACTGCAGGTTGTCGGTTTAAGCTGAGACACGCGGGAACAGCTGGAGGGAGCTGATCTTAACATTTGCCGCAGATACTATTCCGGTGGGCTGGGGCGATAATTAGTTTATAGCGGAGATTGCCTTGCCCAGGGTACATCCCCACTCTCTCGGCCAAAGGGATTTGAGGACGAGAGTTGGCGTTGGGGGAAGGTCCCCTAAAGGCCAACCGATCCCACTGGCTGCAGCACCAGAGCCGGTGTAAAGGCCCCCCTCGTTCGAGAGTCATAGTCTTCCACGAAAGACTACGCTGTAGCATGATATTCCAATACTGTAGAATAACAAATATGAAATAGTGAGGCTAAGAGAGAGGATATAGTGAAATGAATAAGGGGAAGGAACTTCTCGTAATTAACTCCCTTTTTTACCAAAGTTATTTATGGCACCGATTCGCCTAGCAAAGTGAAAGTAGTTGCCACAACAGTACAGACCCAAGTTCATCCTCAAAAAAAGGATGACCCAGACCTGCTTACTATGATGACAACACCCACACAGTACACAATTTCTACATTCTATAAATGTAGAATATCATTGATAGTACAGCTCTCATTTACCATTGGCCCTTTCTACAGGCTAATTTGTAACTGGTTGTCATAGTACAATAGAATAGAAACAGCACAGTCGGGTGATCAATATCAATGTTACAATATTATTATTATTTATGGCTGACAATATGTCGCTTTCAATATAATAACAAGAAACCAGCACCATCGCATCATCTTGGGGTCAAGTTGTACACTAAAACGCACACTTCCCCTACCCCACCCCCACACCAAAAAAATTTCGCATTGAAAATGTTCACTAATGAACAACATTCTACCATTCTTCTTTTGGGAAAGGGATAGGGTTAAAGCTGCCTCACACTATCCAAGTCGGATGAAAACGGTTGTTTGTGTTGTGTGTGTGTGTATGTGTTTGTGTGTGTGTTTGTGTGTGAGTTTGTGTGTGTGTGTATGTGTGTGAGTTTATGTGTGTATGTTGTTAAAATATAGTTATTTCATGCTTGCGAATTGTGTGATAATGCATACATGTATTAGGCCTATTATAAGTAGTAGTAGTAGTAGTAGTAGCAGTAGTAGTAGTAGTAGTAGCCATGCAGCCATAGTAGTAGTAGTAGTAGTCACAGCAGTTGTTGTTATGTGCATTTTTACCGGCCAAACAAAGTCTGACCGGTATTGTTTTGTCTGCTCATGTTATCGGATTTTTGTTTCATGTTTTTATTCCATTTCAATTCTGTGTAAAGCGCCCTATAGTAGGATGGGCGCTATATAAATGTTCCTCATTATTATTAGTCCCCGAGCCGAAGGTTCGGGGAGCTATTGTTTCTGTCTGATCCGTCCATGCCTCCGGCGTGCCTCCGTCCGTCCGGCTATTCGTCCGTTTTTCTCAAAAACTATTCAGTCTATCATCATCAAATTTGGTATACTAGTTTGCCAAGATGCAAGCTATCCACCGATGTATTTAGTTTTACATTAAGGTCAAGGTCGCGCCAGTTACGGGGTTCAAACCCCAAAACACATAATCGCTAATATCTCGCGAAGGTTTGCATGTATTTCAATGCAGTTTTTTTCACATCATTTCTCGTTATTGGTTGTGACCTTTCCACAGTTGTCCTTTCTTTTGACACACAGTGTCAGTGAGTAGAAATCACAAATGCAAATTTTGGTTGGACGAAAACCCTTCCAACCAGGTGGGAAGGAACTGGCGACTAGCTGCCACCATTCACTTCCAACTCGCTCATCAGCCAATGCTTGCTGACAGTGAAGGCGGCACACGGCCACAGGCAGTTGAACAGAGTTTATTCACCACTGATTTTTTCTCCAACTAGAAAGGTTGGATAGTGCGAGGCGGCTGTTAGGGTCAGCTTGGGGTCGTTGTAATGACGCTGGAAGAAGCAGACTTTGAGATTGAGAGTGGTAAACACATGGGTGCTCTGGGGAAATTTCAAAAATCCTGCAAGGGGGCGGCCCTGGCAGAGTGCAGGGACAGCACACACACACATTTACTGCTCTTTTTTCACCCCTCTAGATTAGTACAAGTGCTACATTGTTTCGAAAATAGCAAATGCTTATATAGGCCCTTTTTATTGTACAAGTTTGTGTGTGTGTGTGTGTGTGTGTAAGAAAATCGTTGTTTCTCAAATTCTCATAATCCGGTGACACCAGCTCTAGGCAATTAAAAAAAATCTGCAATTCAGGACAATCCTGCAAGGAGCATCCATGTAAACATTAGGGGGGAGGGGGGGGGGATGTCTAAAGTGCAACGTTGCCCATCTTCAATTTTCAACACAGTACTTTCTGAAGAAAAAAAAGAAAAAGAACAAAAGTTGAAGCAGGTGAGAATTCTAAAAAAACATTCATGCAATCCCCCCCCCCCCTCCCCCAACCATTTGCCCACCTGTACCCCCAACTCCTTCCACCCAAGAAAAAAAATGCTGAGTAGAGTTCTTTCTATAATGCAGTTGGTTCAGACAAATTCTACATACCTTTAAAGCTTAGGGTTTAATCATGCTTGAATGAAAAAAAAAAAAAAAAAAAAGAATTCTCTTACATCCTTAACTCTTCTTGTACCACAAGCGAATACATTCCGCCCAAGACAATTAGGGGGGCAGACTTGGGAAACCTGGATATTAATTTGGCCATACCAGGCAGTGGGATTTCTCCCTGCTCTTACCGACTTTCAACTGCCGTGAGATTTTTATGTGCGTAAAGCGCACGGTTCAGACTAGTCCCCATCCGAAGGACTGGACGTTCAGTTCGAGTTTCCTGTCGAACTAGAAAGAAAGGGCGAGGAGGCCGGGATTCGAACCCGGGTCACTCACGTTGCAGTCACGCATTACATTTTTTGGCAGGCGAACGCTTTAACCACTCTGCCACCTTTCTCTCTGTGTTCTTCAGCTTAACCCTTTCACCGCCAAAGTCGCATTTTAGCACCACAGTGATTTAACACCCATGTCATTAAAAGGCATCAAATTGGGGTACATTGTCCAAAGACCCTGTTGTCTTAGTTTTGGGAAGTATGGATAGACCTTATTTGACATATTTATACAGAAGAATCCCTGATACTGCAGAAGGATTTTGTTCACTACCCAGGTAAATTTAATGTATTTGTTTGGCTGAAATATGGCTGGCAGTGAAAGGGTTAAAGTTTTGAGGGAGGTGAAGAAAAAAATGGGGGGGGGGGGGGATTTGTATATAGAAAGGAAAAAAATGCTTCAAATACAAACACACTTTTCACAAATACAGTGCAATATGGAAGAGTAAAACAAACACACACAAATGTTTAGTCGTTTTTAAAAGTGCCAGGCATACCCTTTCCTCACGAATTTGTATTTTTCAAATCACCCTACCCAAAGTTAGTTAGTCTATCATAGTCCCGTCAACAGCTATGGTCATCTCGAGACTGTCACTGCGCAAAGTTCGACCACGTATAACAAAACACGCATCAATGAGTCTTAACAACGTTCAAAAACCTGAAAACATGACAAAAAGTATAGTACAATTCCTAACATGACACCTCCATCATTGTACCCTATAGCACATCATTCCACACAGTGCTGGAAACGTCGAGCCATTCTCCTCTACTTATCGGATCCAGGTTATAAAAAAAAAAACAGCAAAAAAGGACAACAAACACATACTAGTAAAAAATATATAAAAAAGGCTATATAGGCAAATATGCACACATTAAGAAATATTCTGATCGCTTCTCGGCCTTTTGGCTAAGCCAGTGACTCAGGAAAATAATTTTTTGTTTATACCCTGGTTGGTTTGTTCAGTCTGTCGTACATGGCGAAAGCCGATACGCGACGTTAAACTGAACTTCCATCCAAATATGCACCGCAGAATGGACAAGCGCCCACTCAAGCGCGCAAGGTCTCACCTCTGGAAGCCAGTGAACAATATTGACACCTGGCATGTCATAAATTGTACAAAGAAAAAAATGTGGAAGGGTTTTATAGAAAAAAAAGGCAGGAGAATGGAATAAGGGAGAAAGATAGAAAATGACAGAAAGCAAGAAAGATGGCAGAGTCAAAGAGAGAGACAATTATTAGAGGAAGTTACAAGCACACAACTTCCAGAAGGTGGGGGAACTATTCATACAAAAGACTCCCCGGTATCCCCACGGGGTGTCCCCCCCCCAAAAAAAAAAAGAAAAAAAGAAGTGTATATCGATAATAACAAGCCAAGTAATGCACAAACAATGAAGACATAACCATCATGCTCACAGACACAGCAAACGGCAGATTTCATATTGAATGGAGTCAATCAAGTGAATTGACTGAACAAAAAAACCCACCAGCAACTACCGGTAATGGTCAACCTATGGCGATATTTTTCACGCCAGAGGGCAGTCAATGCACTAGGGGCTTATCACGCGATTTTCTTACTTGGGCGTAGTGAGAGAGAGAGTGATGGTAGGACCACTCACTGTCTCTCTCTCTTTCTTTATCCCCAACTAATAATATAGAGAGGATTAGCCCCACACGAGCATCATGCCCTCTGGCGTGAGAAAAATCGCACTAAGTCTCTCATTAAACGCGCACACACACTAGTTATAGCAGACCTTTCACGCACACACACACACACATGGATGTGGGCCGGGCGGGGGTGGGTGAGTGATGTTGGGTTTTGTTTTCCATTTGGGGGGATTTTTGTTTTTGTTGTTGTTGGTTTTACTCCTATTTTTTGTGGGTTTATTTATTACTTCTACAGTGCAGTCCTATCCATTCATATTGATTGTGCATACACTTGCATGCACACACTTTGATATACACACACACATGCACATATTCACATCCACGCAACCACTTTAACATACATAAACTTTTTTTTTCTTTTCTTTTTTTCCCCCCGTCTAATATCACGAGAAGCGGAGAGACGTTAAATGAAAGACAGACACACACACACTAGTTATCAGGCATGAAAACTACTGTTCCCCCAAAAAAGAGATTTTTTTCAGCCAAGAAATCCTTCCACCCGGATTTTCAGCTAACGTCAGAAGTTTTGATGGGGGGGACAAGTACTCATTTCACAGCATTTCACATCCTACTTCGCCTTCCAACTGACAACTTCAACTGACATTTTGGTCTCGCCAACCCGATACATGCGTTCTCGGCGGACGCCATCTTGGAAATGACAACGGTGGAAGAGCAAAAAGGCGCGAAATGACGATTGTGCCGTGTAAATATAATTTTGGTTCGGGTTTTTTTTTCCTGGCGGATTTTTTATTTTCTGGCGGAGATTGCTCGATTTCGAAAAAAAATTCGGCGGAAACGGCGGAGCTGTTTCCATGCCTGAGTTATAGCAAACTTTTCACACACACACACATGCATGCATGCACGATCACCTTATTCAGCACACCAACAACATAGCAGCAATGAAAACATAGCACGTGATTCCAGGAAACAAACATATAACAAACAATACTGGAGATCTTTTCTTCTCTTTTTTCCTCCTCCTTCTTCTTCTTTTTCTTTCTATGACAGCAATTCACTTAGGCAAAGAAAGAAATCAAACCATATTTTTGTACAGTTCAGAAAAAAACAACCCCACACAGACAATTGTGATCCAGCACCATGAAAGGGACATTAAGTCGCTGGGCTAGTTTCTCACAATAGGCTTGCAAAGTCAAAAATCTTATTTTGTTGTCAATTTTGAGTTCTTGGTATTTTCGTGCTCTCTAACATCTCATCTTTCATATTTATAAAGGACAATCTTTATTATGGTCTCTAAATACTCCAAAAAGTGCTTTGAAATGTGTCGGTTGATGCATTTTTGTCAGCTAGGCTAAACTTTAGACTGTGATTTCTCAAAATGGCAGTCACCCTACCAACAATAAATGCTCATATCTATAAAATGGAAAAAAGTTACAAGAATGGTTGGTATATCATTTGAAAGAGAATTGTGTGAAGTTTCTAGCTGTACCGTTATCTCAGAATGGTCATTTTGACACTTAATGTCCCTCTCGTGGTACTAGGTCACAATTACACAAGCAAAACACTGACCATCAAGACAAATGAGATCGACCACAAAGGCCTAAAAAGACAATGGAGGGGGGGGGGGGGGGCACACACAAAAACACAAGGATGTCGCAGAGCCTAGTGAACGATACTGTGCAGCAAATACACAAGATATCACACGGACATAATAAGACACAAAAGATCGTTAACCCTTTCATTGCCACTGTCGCCTCTTGGCACCACAATGATTTAACACCCATGTCACTAAAAGGCATCAAATGAGTCTGCTAACCAATTACCTTATGTTCTTAATTTTGGGAGGTAAGGACAGGCCCTATTTTAGGCACGTCACGGAGGAATCCCCAATATTGCAGACAAAATCTAATCTCTACCCGGGTAAGTTTAATGGTAAATTTTGACTGAGGAATGGCTAGCATTGAAAGGGTTAACACCACCCAGACAGTCTACCATAAAAGAAAAATGATAACCAACTACAGCAAACTTACTATTGAAGTTTGGCTAAAGGTTTATTGGTATTGCACATGTCGTCACAACACGCATAATTATCCTTATTATGGGAACCAATAGAAGATTGTGACCTTGACGTATGACCTTGAAAACATATTTTTTTTGTTTAGGGGCCATATCCAGACCTGTTTACCCCCTACACAAGTCTTGCGTAGTCTGGATAGCTGAAATGAGTAGCTTTGATGTGAAATGTGTAGTTTTATTCATTAAACCATCAAACAATGTTCACTGAAAATGAGTAATTAGAGCATTATTTTCAATTTTGAAGAGTGGTAGAGGTCCAAATTGAGTAGAATACTACTCGAAAAGAGTAGAGTAAACAGGTCTGCATATCTTTTGCACCATTCGACTTACAGACTTCAAACTTGGTATGTATGTGCATTGATTTTTAGTAGTTCTGCATATAGGGTACCGATCAAGGTCAAGGTCAAGGTCAAAGACATCGACAGACCTTGAAAGTGGTTAGAGTCTATAAATTCGTGTTTTAGCCATATCTTTCACACTTTTGCTTGACAGAATCACATGTATGGTGGTGTTTCACCTTGAGTAAAAGACGCCCTAACATACATTGTTGGTGTTCTGACTTTGACCTTGAAGCTTGACCTTCAAAACCAAAATGTTCTTCTTTACGCTATATATTCAATGTCTGAGCTGTATCTCATGAACCAGTGAACATAATGGCTTTGCACATTGTGCGGTGGTGTATCACAGTGCAGGAATGGTCCCATAAAAAAACTATAAACGTGCTGACCTTGACCTTGAAGTTTGAACTTGAAACACAAAAATTCTTCTTGAGGCCATATCTTTCATATCATTGGACTTACAATGTTCAAACTTGGACAAGGGTGGATTGACTAATGATTTGGAATATTGGGTACAGATGAAGGTCAAGGTCAAGGACATAGACCTTAGAGGTGTCAATTTGGTGTTTTGGCCATATCTTTCACATTTTTTCAACTACAGGCTTCAAAGTTGGCAGGTTGGTAGACTGCCTCAAGGTCATGTGTGGTGAAAAGTAGTGATAATCCTAATGACCTTCACCTTGACTTTTGAACTTCTCTTACTGTGGCTGTAGTTTGGACACCATTGGGTTTACACCCATGAAACCATATATATTCTTGATCACCATGATCTAAGGAATGCAGTTGGAGACATTTAAAACGTCATTTGACCTTGACCTTTACATCTGACCTTGAAGCTGCTATATGACGGTCTGTCCGGATAAAAGTGCCCATAATTTCAAAACCGTTGGCGTTAGACCCATATAACCATATATATTCATGATCAGCATCACAGCGGAAACCCAGTGGAAGACATTTTGTATGGGCCAATAGCACAGTGAGAGTGAGAGCTGAAGGGGCTCCGAAAACAAGCGCTCATAGTCTCAAAACTGTTGGCGTTAGACCACTACAACTATATATATATTTGTGATCAGTATTAACATAGGAATGCAGTGGAAAACATTTTGAAAGGGCCAATAGCACAGTGAGACTGAGAGCTGAGGGGGCTCCGTAAACATGGACTACAGTGAGTGGGAGACATTTTGAAGTGCTATTCTGGCAACTGCTATTCTAAAGACCTGTGCTGGGGAAAAGCTGCCGCGAAGCGAGCGCAAGGGCGTAGCAAGTGCGGGGCGTTGCTGCTAGTAATAAAATAAATCCAAAGTGGCAAAAGTACTACAAAACATCATTGTCGACTGCATTACAAAATTCATCAATTTAACAGTAAAAATTAAAAAAACAAAAAAACATTGATACAAAAAACCTAAAATCATACATGTATACATAAAATCCACATTCACTTGCGGAATGAGCTGTTCAGGGACCCAAGCACTCGTGACACGTAATTCATTCAAAGAAGAGAGAAAAAGAAAGAAAAAAAAAGCGACCAACAACAGCTCAACACAACTGCCCTAAAACCCCGCGATCAGCACTCCTCTCCACCCCTGCAGCGCAATGGAACATCCCGAAACATGCTGTGTGTACCAGGCTGCGGATCAGGCCACTGGCGACCAGGGGGGTGACAGGTAGGTCATGGGCAGTGGGGTGCAGTGGGTGGAATCGTAGTCTTCCATGTACTTGGAAGCCTGCGCAGAGAGCAAGGTTCTGAGGATGGAGCTCTTTCCCTTTGGGGTAAAATAACATTCACATTATCTTGCTTATAGCATAATGACATGGGTGCCCCCCTGCAGCTGAAGCAAAAAATTGATTTATGAAGGTATTTTAGTTTGCTTTTTTCCACAATGTATACAAATGCTTGTTTGAAAGTGTTTGAAAAACACAGTAGACACACAAAGATCTTGCTTGACAAATTAAAAAAATAAAGGAATTTCACAATTCACATCAATAACAACAACAAAATGTTCAAAACCAAAAAAGAAGTAAACTTTCGCCTCTCAATCGAGGGAAACTTCCATCCAAAGTTCATAACTGGAATTTTCAAGAAATTCTGAAATAAATTCCAAAACTAAAAGAATGAAAATTTAGTCCTTAATTTTTTATAATATTTTTTCTATTAACCACAAAAACACTTGGTACAAGATCCATTTGGGGTTTGGAAAAGAGCTCTAAAAATGCGGACCCTTTTTAACTCGCTCTACACGAGAAGAAGAAAAATGGTGTTTTACGTCCTCTCAGTCTGGAACAGACACATATGGGACATTTGTAGATACAGAGATGGTGGGAACAATACTGGAGGCAATGCCCGGAGGCAGTGCAACACCAGTGAAGTCCCATTTTTTAAAAACAATACAGATAGGTGTAGCAGTAACCATGCCTCGGTTAAACCTCATCGGCTATAGTACCGCCACAAGAATTCTCTCTACACGAGAGTACGCTATCGCGTACATGCCTCGCACAAACGTTCAACACTAGGCAGGTTTGCATCATTACATAAAAATTATTTTTAAAAGAATGCTTAACGGTACAGTTTTAAAAATTTGTGGCATTATTTATAACAATAAAAGCTAACACCTGTTACAGTTCCAAAGTAAAAATTGGCAAAGGTCAAGATGTGCCACCCCCCCTACATTTCTCGGTTAATTGTATTTTTTCGTTTTTGCCTTTCTTACCATACATAAAGCTGTATTTTAGGAACATTTTTAGCTAATAACCTTTTTGGAATACTAACCCTATCCCTAACCCTAACCCTACCCTATAAGACGGAAAAATGCAACGAACCACAACTGTGACAAATCGCGGTGTACTGCAGTACATAGTGGGGGGTAGGGTTAGGTTTAGGGCTAGGGTTAGGGATATTCCAAAAAGGTTATTAGCTAAAAATGTTCCTAAAATACAGCTTTATGTTTGGTAAGAAAGGCAAAAACATAAAATTTCAATTAACCGAGAAATGCAGGGGGGTGGCACATCTTGACCTTTACCTAAAATATTTATTACTAGCCAATGACGCTTTGCCAAAAAGCGTGACAAAGAAGACAAAGAGAGGGGTAGTGACTCACTTCCACTCATTGCCGTCCTTGAAATAGACTAAAAGTCATTTCATTGGTTGAAAACTATGAAGGGACCGTAGAGGAATACTTTTATACTAGTTTGGGTTGCATGGATTCGCCGAGTTGTCAAGTGTGAATGTTTAAACACGATGTACGCTGTAGCGTACTCTCGTGTTGAACGGTTGTGAAAGGAAGCAATCGGCCAGTGTTGAATGAGTTCAAGGCTTTCAGATTTGTTGCAAAATTAAACAATAAACAAGAAGTGTTATTGATTTACTATTGACTTACCAGAAATAACACTAGCTGCTTGCGAGCTGCTGGCCTCTCTTCATCCCCTGTAAACAAAAAATTCAGGGCTGATTAAAAAAAATTCTGTTTATTCAATTAGTTTATAATATGTGCGTAGCTGTGCAGCTTGACACACACTCTCTCTCTCTCTCTCTCTCTCTCTCTCTCTCTCGCACACACACACACAACAACAACATACAGTATTTATACGGCGCTTGTAGAGTGTAGAGTGGCACAGTGGTAGCGCATTCGCCTCGTGTCAAGTAAACCCGAGTTCGAACCTGGGTACAGGGGATTTTTCCTCTGACTTTGCACTAGGCCTTACGGTCTGAACGTGAAGTCATCAGAAAAAGGAAGAAAGAAAGAAGAAAAGGAAAACAACAACAACGACAATAACAACAACAAATCGGAATACAATCAGCAAAACACATTATAAGCATCACGACAATTTGGTATATCGCAGAGTCATGTGCCCTCCACTGCTGTCATTACTTTGACCTTACTCAACTGCATGTAATCAGGACTCCTCCTTTGTCCTCTCTCTGGATGGATGGAGGGAGGGAAGGATGAGGGAGGGAGGGAGAGAGAGAGAGAGAGATAGAGAGAGAGAGAGAGAGAGAGAGAGAGAGAGAGAGAGAGAGAGAGAGATTCACGATTTTTTATTGAGGGAAAATAGATAAGCTACAAAGCTTCTTTTCACTATGCCCTCACAAAGAAAAGGAAACTAAAGAAAAAGAAAAACATATTAATCAAACAAAAAGAAAAATGAGAAAAGAAAAAGGAAAAATGTAATTATAAAGAGCATTCAAACACATAAATGTAAATACACAGCAAATGTGCAACAACATCTAGACATCATCATCAAAATCATACCACACTAAAACTGAGAGAGAGAGAGAGAGAGAGAGAGAGAGAGAGAGAGAGAGAGAGAGAGAGAGAGAGAGAGAGAGAGAGAGAGAGAGAGAGAGAGAGAGAGAGAGAGAGAGAGAGAGAGAGAGAGAGAGAGAGAGAGAGAGAGAGAGAGAGAGAGAGAGAGAGAGAGAATCCACTGTTGCCTATGAATTGATCAACAGACGCAGCGGAACTGTTCTTGCCCAGACGGAGTTTATTACGCTTCATGGACAGTGAAACATACAGGCCTACACACACGACCAGAAGTGACTTGGTTTCCTTGCCGCGGAACGAATATTCCCGTACATTTACATTTTGGTTTTCTGATTCCTTTGTTCACTTCTTTTGCTTTTATGGCTGTAGTAGCTGAAAGCAATAAACAATACTTTGTCATTGTCTCTATCTCTCTCTTCCAAGGGCAGATTACACGAATAATAATAATAATAATTGAATGATTTTAGTTAATATAACTATCTATTCTATCTATATACTTACCGTTTCACTACGAATGAGTTATTCCTTCCAATTTGGAGCAAATGCCAATTTACCAAAGACCAAAAAGTTATAGTCTTAACAAGACTAGATTACTTCCCTTGGTCTACACAGCCAATACCACTAAGCTGCCGTGGATCCCACTCGCTACGTCACTTCCGGGGAGGCAACTTTAAATCATGATAAATTTTTTAAAAACCAACCTTCCCAATGATGTTTTCGTCGGAGGGAGGAGGGTGGGAACCTTTGATCGTAGTGAAACGGTAAGTATATAGATAGAATAGATAGTTATATTAACTAAAATCATTCAATCTATTCTATCATGTTACCGTTTCACTACGAATGAGTTGATTCCCAGCGAGGAGGTGGGTAAGAAAACATTGTTGAAACTTCACTCCAACAAACAAAAAACAATACCCACAAGACAAACCTGACAGGGAACGCCAGGGATAACCTGTAAGGGAGAGGACATAATAACTAGACAACCAAAACATCCATACCCCCAAACAGCATAAACATATGCATACCAACACCAGAGCAAAAAATAGCATAAGCTTATCGTTAGACCAGAGAAAAAAGGAGTCTGCGCAAGCACCACCTTCCCGATGCCAACGGCGTCGTCCTGCCTTCTGGCGGAGAAAAGGCGAAGGTAGAAGCTAGCAAACGTGGACTGTCACTACCAGTACGCAGCTTCCATAACGCTGGAAAGCGCCACTCCCTTAATCATAGCCAGGGATGTGCTGAAAGCCCGGATTTCATGGGCTCACAGAGGATTAGTGAGCAATGACCAGTCGGCACTTATATACACTAAGTTAAAAGCGTTCACCAACCACTTAGAAATGGCTGACTAGAAATATCCCTCATGTATTTCTCATTCAAAGAAAAGAACAGACGGCGTTTGTGCCCCCGGAAGGGGGAGGTCCTCTTAAGGAAAAACTTAAGAGCTCTGACGGGGCACAGGAGTCTATCAGAAACAACAGGGCCGAGAATAGAGAGAAGACTTTAAATCGTAACCGAGGGAGAAGCAAACTGAGCAGGGTGATTACTGGCCCTAAACTTGGTACCCGCGAGAGACAGAAGGGTACTGAAAGCATCATCCCGGGGCAGAACCTGAGTGGACTCCACCGAGACAATATCCTGGAAAAGAAGCCAGGAGATGACAAACCCTGCATGGAGACACCCAGGGCAGCCAAGGCCGAAACAAAACGGACTATGAGTGGCCGGACCGGGCCACCACACGCTGCTACGCCCTTTCGAACCGGAAAAATATCGACCGAAGTGGCGAGTATGAGTCAAAAACGAAAAGGCCCACATCTGGACAAGACTTGTTCAGAATGGGCAAGCAAAGGATCGATGACGGGATAGAGACAGCTAGTACTAAAAGGTGAAGATGAGAATCCGCAAAACAGCAGACTCCACCTCTGAACTAGCAAACTGAGAAGCCACGGTATGAATGTGTGACTGCACTTCATAACCAACTCTACATGCCAAGCCCGTAGGAAGGCAAAAAATGAAAACTGCCTCTGACGTAGGGACAGACCGAAACAGCAACATAGTTGCTATCGCATGACGTCAAAACTAACCAGATGACGCGGAAATGTCCCCACCGAAAAGGAAAACATGTAGACAAAAAGCGAAACAGTGTGCAAACGTGACGTCGCCTTAACCCATTCCAACGCCACCCAGTCGAACAACTGAGCTGACGGCTGGGCATGGAAGATCATGTTAGCCGGACAGTAAGGTTCGATCGGGACGGAACCAGACCGAAAAGGATGACTGGAACGGGTGAACGAAATAACTGGTTGAACAACTCAAGGTTGTAACCAGTGAAAACGAAGGTCTGAAACAGAGCAAGTAAAACCATGCCTGCCAGAACAGACAACATTCGAAGGAACGGCGAAGCCGGGGCCGTTGCCACCCAAAAAATTCGTTCAGAAGGAAGGCAACAAGGGTACGGTTGAACAACTCTCGGTTGCTGTCCTAGAGAGAGCTGGAGACTGAGTCTCTCACTAAAGGCGAAGATAAGAGAGAAAGCTGTCGTATCGTCTCCGCAGATGGAGACCCAGTTTTGGGTGAGACGGGCCGTGAAAGACTTCAGAGCCCTGGCTACTGACTCCATCTCCAACAACCCGACTGAAAGCACGATCTGTCTTGATCGAGCCCAGAGGAGAAACTCTTCTGCTTTTCTTGAAAAAGCCGGAGACGGTGTTACTCCCTGGCGACGAAGATATGAGAGAGCTGTCGTATTGTGTCCGCAGACGGTGACGCACTTCCCGGAGAGAAGGACTACAAAAGGCTTCAGGGCCCTGGTCACTGCCTCCACCTCGACGTCGAGGCATCTGTGAGACGAAAATTGCTGCTGATGCATGGGACGGAAAGGCACTGAGCTGTCGGGCCACTCGAGAATCATCCACTGTTACGTTGACTCGAGGAACCAACTGCCGTGAGACACTAGTTGCCCGAGAGGCAGCTGAGACAGTTTCCTTTGCGACAGCAGTCGTTGCAGTGGCCGTTAGCGCAACCGTGCGAGAGGAAGCAAATCCGCTACCGATTCCATAAGTCCCAGGAGACGGAGAAGCTGACAAGCAGAGAGCGAAGTCTAGGCCCGAACGTCGAAACAATCTCGACGATGGCTTTGACCCGAGTTACCGACAGCTGCACTGAAAACCGCTCCGTAACGAACTCATGCCGAGGTAGCTGAAGGAGGCTGACGGAGACAGCTCTGATTTCCCGTTGAGAATGCGAAAACCCAGAGTCTTGGACAGTCGAACAAGAATGTCCGTTTGTGAGAGGCACAGGGCTTGCGAAGTTGTTAGCAACAACCAATCGTCCAGGTAAACATGAAGACGAATAGCCCGGGACCTGGCCAGACGAACGAGCTCCTAACGGCGAAGCGAAGGAAACGCTGACGTGAAGGATGGATGCACGCGTGAAAATATGCGTCCCTCAGGATGAAGGTGTAGCCCAGTCGTTCGGGAGAATGGAGAGATGGATTGAAGCCGTTGTTTCCATTTTGAACTTGTCGGTGCGAAAAAACCTGTTGAGGGGGGACAAGTCCAAGACCGGGCGAAATTCTCCGTTTTTCCTGGGGACCACGACAGACGAGAGAAGAATCCCGTTTCCGTAGGCACAAGCTGAACAAAGGCTCCCCTATTGACAGAGCGCAGAGACTCCTCTGCCGATCGCTACGAATCAGACTGGTCTTGCGGGGGCGGCTGGTAGCTGAGGAAGCGAAAGGTACGCCCTCGAGACGAATCGGCTCTCGTGGAGACAAGAGGAGGAGGCCTGAAGTCCATGCGCACGCGCTTGGCTTGGGGGGAAGCAACCCCCCGGCCGGCAGACCTGGTAGCAAACTCCACGATGCGATCCCGACCCCAGCCCAGTCTCCGTTCCTTGAACCGCCCCAGGTTGTCCTTGAGGGAAACCTGATGAAAAGTAGAACGAAGATCAGTGGGGCCAGAACGAACGGCCGAACGATCCAGCAGGGAGAGAGGAACTTACAGTCCTAGAGGACCGCGTCTCTGAACGTGGCCGCTAGTTGCACCTTAGAAGAGGAGGCCACGGACGAACTGGAGCTCACAGCTTGGTAGAACGAAGCCATGGCAACGCCCAAGGCACGCTCGTTGGGCCGGCGATGAGCGCCAGGGGCTGAAGCAATGACGTGGTTAACGACGAGGCTCGAAGAATAGAGTACATGGATCTCTCCAAGATGTTGAAGGCCGGCCGGCCCATGAAGGCCGAAGTTTGCCTCATTCAGCGCCCATAACAAAGGGAGGAACGTACCTACGGGGCCACAACCGAGTGCGAAGGCACAGGCACAAAGGGATAGCCCGCTGAAACAGTGGGAAGAAGACCTTCTTCACAAAAGGCGCCGGGTTGAGACGGGACAGGCTCCGGCAGGGGGGGAGGAGAGACGTCGCCGTTAGGCAACGGCGGCGGCTGAGACCACAGGGTAGAGTAGTCTTACGAAGTGCCTGCCGAACGAACAGAGAGATGAGAAGCGCTAGACGAGCCTCCTTCTGCGCTTGCAGACCGCCAAAAAACTGTAGCTGTCCCGCTGTCTGAGCTGATTCGAGCTGCACCATCGGCTTGACGTCGGTGTAGTAGGGCTGACTGCACGACTCAAACTCTTCATCCAGAGAAGACTCTCGTGGCAGCGCTACATGACGCTTCGAGGGGTGTCTGGTCAGACAGGCATCCGCAGAAAGCTGAAACTCATCCGCACGACGAGGGCCAGGATGACGTGAGACAGGCTCCAGAACAGGCAACGGCCGGTCCGCCGCTGATGGTGCCGTTCTGTGACGGGTGCCCGTGACGGTGGAGACGGGTGGCCGCGTGCCGCCGGCACGAGTAACGGACAGGGTTGGTCCGTGAACGGGCCGCACGGGCCGTGGCGGGTAGAGGAAGGTGTCACCGGTATATCCGGGTTCAAGAGTCCGCCAAGGCAAGGCCCTACGCGGGCAACGGCTCTGCTGGGCATAACGCAAGTCCGTACCTCTCGCCCTACACGGGCTACGGAACTGTTGATCATCGATTTTTCCGGGTTCAAGAGACCGCCGAGGCAAGGCCCTACGCGGGCAACGGCTCTGCTGGGTATAACGCAAGTCCGTACTTCTCGCCCTACTCGGGCTACGGAACTGTTGATCATCGATATTTCCGGGTTCAAGAGACCGCCGAGGCAAGGCCCTACGCGGGCAACGGCTCTGCTGGGTATAACGCAAGTCCGTACTTCTCGCCCTACTCGGGCTACGGAACTGTTGATCATCGATATTTCCGGGTTCAAGAGTCCGCCGAGGCAAGGCCCTACGCGGGCAACGGCTCTGCTGGGTATAACGCAAGTC
>CM065707.1:26597635-26635441 GCA_017654935.2 Phymorhynchus buccinoides
CGTAGCCTGCTCTGTCTTTTGAAAGTAATGTTTTGTCCTCTTCTCGGCGCGTGTGTTGTGTGCAGTGTGTGGTTTGTGCCGGGCGTGTGTGTGTTGTGGTGGTGTGGTGTGCGTGTGTTGGCGTGTGCGTGTGTGTGCGTTTGTGTGTGTGTGTGTGTGGTGTGTGTGTGTGTGGTTTGTTGTGTGTGTGTGTGTGTTTTGGCTTGTGTGTGCGCGTTTGTGTGCGCGCTCGTGTTGTGTGTGGTGTATGCGAGGAATTTTTTGATATACTCATATTTTCTACTGGCTTTTTTGAGGTTTTTTTTTGTTGGGGGTTATTCATTTATTTGTTTTATTATTGTAAGCGCTTTAGGGCTTGTTAAGAATTAAGCGCATATACATGCTCATTATTATTATTACTATTATTATTATGCACACATGCATGCTCACAACACACAACACACACTCACATCACACACACACACCACAAAACACAGCGCAAACCACTTATTCAATCTTCCTCACGTGCACAACCACGATAGACAACGGATGCAAATATTTAGGGTGCAGCAGGAAAAGAGGGTTTTAAGAGAGTTTTTTGAATATAAGAGACCTGAGTTGGAGTTTCGGAGAGGAGAAGCGAGAAGTCCAAAGAGATGGTGCTTACAGGAAACCGATTTTGCCAGCAATTTGAGAAAAACGGGGGGTGAGGGAAGGGAAAGGAGACCGAGAATCAGAGACGAACGTAAGTTGGCGAGCTTGGGACATAGAGATGAAGAAGATCAGAGACTATATGAGGGAGCTTGATCATTGTGTGTACGTGTGGGTGATATTTTTTTAGAGTTAACACTTTTGTTGGACTAAAGGGCCAGCCACACATCAGCTAAAATCGTGCGACTGTACGTAACGATCGATCACTGTGGGTCTCCAGAACAATGTGATTCGAGATCACGTGATCGAATCGTATCGTACAGTCGCACGATTTATGGCAAACGTGTGGCTGGCCCTTAGAGATCAAGCATATAAAGAACATGGGGCACAAGTATGTTAGACTAGCGCACCCCCCGCACCCTTGCAAATAATCTCTCACCATTCCCCGCCCCTCATGTTTACGACCCACATCTCAATTTGCTCTTTTTTCAGTTTGAAGAAGATTATCGGAAAAATAGGTCTTTACTACAAAGATCCGATTGTCCCCCATGAAAAGGACAAATATAAGGTTGTTTGTCCTACAATTAATGAAAGGTCAATCGCGCAAACCGTGAAATTATAATTCCTTGGCCTTTTTGCGAACATTTCATATTGCAATCGACTCTTGGCACTTTGAAATGCTGATCATGACGTTAGATAGGTTTGTACCGCTTAAAAAAAAATTTCCACCATAAATATACAGTTTGTAATAAAGTTTCGTCCTTGCAAAGATGGCATTTGTTGTAGCAGATCAGTTAGGTTTTGTGGCTACATCTGGTAAGACAAAACATGTTGGGCAGTCACGTGATGAGATGTAGATGTAGATGCTCAGAGTATCCTGATAACCCTCAGCATTTCAACACTTTTTGTGTGCATATCATTTTTTTTGGAAGGAAACAAACCGTAACATTTTCGGAAATTTCACAATAATTTGGTATATCGCTCCAAAACTGCCCACCCCCAAAGCTTTTTGTTTGTGGCACAAGCCACAAACCTATAACTCACTTTGTCGGGTCGGTCGGTCCTGTCGGTCCAAATTGTCGGGCAACGTCAAATGAGGCTGCAATTGTCCGCACTTCAAATCGAGGCTGCACTTCAAGTGAGCTGTCTTTAAATGATGTTTCGTTTTCAATTGTCGCACACACAAACGATTGCGATCCGCACTGGGGGGCACAAAACACACACCGGTGGGGGTGTTTTCTTACGAGTCCACTTTCATAAACGGGTTCCCTATTTTTACTTTATCTAAGTAGAGGTAGCATTTACATGAAGAACGCGTAAATTATTAGCGTTCTTTCGGAGCGAGTGTAGTAAAATATGCTAAGTAGTTCCTGAAATATCACGAACGGGAATTCCACGCCAGACCGTTTAGAGTCGTGACAAATAATACTTCCATTTACTTATCAAGTATGCATTGGCTAAAATTATTTGACAATATAGTGAGCCAAACCACATTGCTTTTCAGTTGCATGAGCGTTTGTATTTGTAATCTAAATCAAATAAAAACACTTTTAACAGACTAATTTAAAATTTAGTTATATTCTTGATGATGTCTAACCGAACAATAACACTTTTCCAGTTCCATGATGACTTTTTCATAACATTTTGAATTTGGCTATCGAAACATTGTTATGATTTCCTTTTCTTTAAACGCCACTCATCACGATTCACCCAGCATACTGATGATTCTGGTGGTGTAGCTGTAATTGTTTTTACATAAACAACAGAAAAAGATTGAAACACAAGCCGCCTGGATCGTCCAGTCCTAACGCCCCCTTCTCTATAGAATTCCACTTACGAAAGTATCGTGATCAAGAAAAAACAACTCGGATTTTCCTGGCATTTCAGAGTACCTCCAAGTTGTCCCACCTCTTTAAATTGATAAAGATTCCCACGTGTGCCTGAACCAGAACAGAGGACGTTAAACGGAATTTCATGAAAAGTCTCTTGGAATGAAATCTGTTTAACGTCCTCCGGTCCTGGACATTAGTAGATATAAAGATGGTGGGAATCGAACTGGAGGCAAGCCCGGAGGCAGTGCAACACCCAGTAAAGTCACGATTAAAAAAACACCAATGCAGAAGAAAAATACTGTTTTAAACGTCCTCCGTCCTGGAACAGACATATGGGGACATTAGTAGATATAAAGATGGTGGGACGATCCTGGAGCAATGCCCGGAGTCAGTGCAACACCAGTAAGTCCGAGCTTTTAGCAATACAGATATAATAACATAAAAATTATTATGTATTATTCCTTTCTCTATAAAGTCCAGTACACTAACCTCACGGTCACGCGCCGATTAGTGTCCATTGGTGACACAACATGTACTCGGAACTAAGTGATCCAACACTGGCCGTGTCCACTTCATACCCGAATTAAAGACTCAGTACGTCACGTGTCAAAATCACGGTTTTCCCTCTTATAGCTGGTAATAAATCTTATTTTGATCAAGTGTTTTGCTCCCTATATAATTGCCTCTTACCGAAAACGAGACATCCTTTAAAAGAGTAGCCTCGATCGTATCGGGAACGTCTGACTGTGGGCCACACCGACCTAGAAAAAACCAAGGACTTATCCAGCCGGCTCCCCACGAGCGCTTATTCTTGCCCAACTGAGATCACGGCTCCCTTAAATATTTTACTTCCTTTGTGCAAATAAAAGGCCAAACTCCGCGACTTTGATTTTTTATTGCATAATCAACTCTTGGCGGTGCCATAGCCGATGAGTTAACCGGGGAGGCGTGGTCACCGCTACAGCTATCTGTATTAATAAAAAACATCGGGACTGACTGGTTTCTACTGCCTCCGCATTGCCTCCAGTATTGTTACCCACATTTTGTATTTAAACAATGTCGCATATGTGTCTGATTCAGACCAAGAGGACGTAAACGCATTTTCTCTCGGCGAACGAGAAAGAGTGAGCTTTGGCGTGCTAACGGAAACGTCCTCTAAATGCAACGTCCCGAGGTTATGTAGTATTCTATAAATTAGACTAACTCCCAAACTATGCTTGTTTTAGCCTAATTACATATCTAACCCGTTTGCCTGTCTAAGAAGACGCAGTCATGATTACAGTCATGTGTCATTAGTGCGTCTAAAACCTTAAATCCCGAATTTAAAATGTAAATGAAACAAACTGCCGGTCCTAATTTACATTTTTACATCGCGATCTATTAGAAAGAACTGCCCGTCATAAATTTACATTTTACATAATTAAGATGGGTAGTTTTGTCAGATTTACATTATTTTTACAGTCCCGGATTAAGTGTTTCGAGTAGACGCATTCCTGAACTACGGGCCTGTTGTCAGGGCTATTTATTAGTTTAGTTCCATACTCCACCGAAACGCACGTTTTGCTGCAGAGGGCATATTTTACGAAGCATTCCCGCGAAAATATGCAATAAACACCCCCTCCGTTTTTCAGTCTGGCATTTCTTACTGCGATTGCACACTTAAACCTCTATCGGTTTTTTCTTTAGTCCAACGTATTTTCATCGTTAACACAATTAAAATATGCCTTCAATAATAGTATAAGACAAGAAAGGCAGAGAAAGAGCAAAAAAAAAAAAACCTGTGACTGGGGTCCGATCTGCATCTTTACCGCATTCTGTTGGGCAGCACGCGAAAAATTTATTTATTCACGTCAGGACACGCGTCTCTTCAATTAATTAATTAAGCAAGCAATCCATGTTCTCTACTCTGTACTTCGAATTCACAAGTCCACACGATGGAAACAAGCGTGTATAAAATGTGTACGCGGCTGCTTGTGTTTTTTTTTTTATGTGTGTGTGTGTGTGTCCGGTTGGGCGGGGGGGGAGGGTGGAAGATTACTACACGCCGTGCATTTGGTTTGTAGTCTTGTAGATAATGTGAGCGGATAATTGGGAAGGGTGTAGTGTAGGGGGATGGGGGGGAGGGGAAAACGAGGCTGGGCCAAGGGGGTGGGGGAGGGGAAGGAAGCCAGGGAGGTGGGTGAGGAGTAAAAAAAGTGTGGGTAGACTTGTAATTTTAGACACCGCTAATCCTTTTCCACTGAACATTTTCCCTCTGAGAAAGGAACATTCTGCATTCCAGAAAGGGATAGGGCTAAATCTGTTTATTATTACTTTCGTGAGACTGAAAGACCAGACTTTTAGATTGAGGGTCCGTAACCGAGGGGGGAGGTCTAAAGTGCAAAGTTTCCGGAAGGGTGAATGTAAATTCCCTTATGTACGCACGTCGTCGTAAATCTTCGCCGTGCGACACGCTCACACAACTAAACAGCGAGCGAAGCAAGTGGCGGAGCGCTAGCACTCATCTTGTATGGCCCCTTGGTGAAAAGTGAACGGACGGACGCGCCAGCCGACGCTTTTGTTTCGTATTTTCTCATTCAAAGTTAATGTATTATACAGCACTAAAGCCCCACAAACCGCGTTGCCGGTCCCGTGAATCTCCATGTCAAACCATTTCTAAATAAAAACCAGTCTAAAAAAAGGCGCATCTGCAATGTATGACCAGGTCATTTAAACGCACTCCCAGAAATCTATGCAATGTATTTGGAGTTTTGTTGGGGGGGGGGACTGTTGCGGTACTGAAATAGAAATGCGGCGAGGACATGGATAGTTTCTGGTTGTGGTCTTTCGTTGCACGGTGACAGTCACCATTGTGTGTGTGTGTGTGTGTGTGTGTGTGTGTGTGTGTGTGTGTGTTGTGGGTGTGTGTTTGTGTGTGTGTGTGTGTCTGTGTGTGAGAGAGAGAGAGAGAGAGAGAGAGGAGAGAGAGAGAGAAGAGAGAGAAGAGAGAGAGAGTTCATTAGGCCTTCGCCCCTCAAGGGTATGTGCAACACATACTTTTGTTCCATAATTACTATTAATAAGAAAGAAAACGAATTAAAACACAAACAAAAAAGTAGCAAATGGGGGGCCATACAAATGCAGCGGAATGGTTACATAAACATTTTCCATATTAAAAGTCTTTGCATTAAACTCGTATAACTTCTGATTTGAGCATCACATCACAGGTTTGTCGAAATAAACATGGGTTTCTAGGTACTTTGTCTCAGAAACTATCTCTAATTTTCTTGAAGACTGGCAAAAACACACAACCGAATGCACTTCATCTTGCCTTATATAGCTTACAAAAGGCACAATATCAGTCTTGCTATTTATGCTTATGTATTTTCAGGTCAGTTATTCCTAATCAAAATCTAGTCATATACTTCATGCTTTATTAAGTCAAGGCTTAACCTCATGAGTTCACAAAACAGTCTAATAAAAAGCAAAATCGGTTCACTCTTGTTATACGATTGTTCCAATGTTGCCACTTGCATCATCAAACGTCAACGAAACATTGATAGACAATTATTTTTAACATGTCCCGCCTTGATGTACCAGACATCGCCAAAACCATTTTCACACAATCACGCACTTTCGATACCCAGTTACTTTTTCCATGCATCTAAATTATATAACGTTTTATAATCTTAATATGCATCTATGATCTTCATACACTTAATTTTTAGCCAATATCTAATACCACTTCCGCAGAATTTTAAATACAAATGGATATATGTTTTCTCTCCACAGACTAGATCATTTGGGGTTCTCTGATCTACTAGAACTCTTTTGATTGCAATAAATGAACTGCTCCATGATGCTGCTTTGTCCCTAACCAACATTCCTGAGCCAAGAGTAATAGTGGCTGAAACACTGTATGAAAAGTGAAAGTGGTTATTTAAAGCATACATGTCCATATAATCCATATTTATGCTTTTCTTGTTTCTGCTGGCAGGAATATCTCAACAAAGCACACTAAACTTAACGAGTTAAAAAAATAAATATTTTTTATTAACTATACATTTCTTTTGTGGTCTTCAAAACTAATTATTTGTTTGTTTGTATTATTAGTTTTTGTGGTTAAGTTAAGGGTTTGGCGGAAAAAAGTTTACGTAGCTTTTTCTTAACTATTATTATCGTGTTTCGTTTTGTTTTTCTTAATATGAGAAAAAATGAAATAAAAAACGTTTAAACAGGACAAAACTCCCCTTAACGAGTTTGAGGAGAATAGTCCTAAATATTTATAAACTTCAGCACGGTGCATCACCTCACCACCATGTACCAGCTTCTCGTTGCATTTAATAAATAACTTCCTTTCCTATTGTACATGTTACTCTTTTTCATATTAATTTCTACTAGAGTGAACAAGCAGCACTAACCCCACACGTTGTTTTTTAACTGATGTCTGTAACATGATAGTTTCAGAAAACGAAATAAATATATCTGCTACAAGACAAAATGCAACGTTCTAGATCACTTTAAATCCCCAAATCACGGTCAAATCA
This sequence comes from Phymorhynchus buccinoides, assembly GCA_017654935.2. Classification (NCBI taxonomy): domain Eukaryota; kingdom Metazoa; phylum Mollusca; class Gastropoda; order Neogastropoda; family Raphitomidae; genus Phymorhynchus; species Phymorhynchus buccinoides. Next base: position 26,604,624 of record CM065707.1, read on the forward strand.
CGGGTTTTCGCGTGTTTTCCTTCCTATAGCTGGAAAGATATCTGTTTTGACCAGTCTTGACTCCCATATAAATGGCCCCAAATTCACAAAACGGGGGAAGCAAGCAGTTTTAAAGAGCATCCTCATTTCAAGTTGTGAATTTTGATGTGGTCACAGCTACCTCAAAAAAACAGGGACTTATCGTGCGCGTCACTGGGTCTTTAATGAAAAATGTACCCGTGCCTCCCATTGTTCATTACTTGTATGCTAACTCCTTTTATGGAATGTACACGGCCTCCCATTGTTTCATTACTTGTATGGCTCAACTCGTTTATGAAAATAGAGAACATAGCAGGGCTACATGCAACACCTGTTGTACATCCAATATACTTAGATAATTTATCCCCTTCTTACTCTACATTTAATATTTTACCCCCCTTTAATAACTAACTAGCTTACTATTAATTTTTAAAAACCTTTTTTGACACTAGCTTAAGTTTGACAAATTTAATACTTTAAAAAATATTCTAGACTATCTTCCTAAATTTCAGACACTTTTTCGTGGATTTTGGGATTATTTGTTTTTCCAAACTTGCTCAGACCATTGAAAACAAAACATAAGTCATTTGATATATATTGATGGACGATTAATAGGCCGCGAGGCCTAGCTGATGAGCCTGACCCTATTATCCTACCTACCTAAAAGGTGGGTTTTTCTTTTTTTTTTTTTTAGGAAAAAAAAAAAAAATTAGGCCCCCAAACAAAACGTTTTGTTGATAGAATCAAATGCTTTCTCAAGAGAGAGAGAGACAGAGAGAGCGAGAGACAGACAGACAGACACGACAGCCCTTAATTGCATTGTAATATACTCCCGTTCGTAGAGAACTGGTGTGCAATAAAGGGAGCAAAATAGTCGCTCTGTGAGTGTGTTGTGCCCAGTTGAAGCGTCGCATCGTGATGAGTATAGTATTGGCGACGGTTTGAAGACAGACGATCTCGACAAAGTAATTGAGTGTGCCCTGCTTGCTGTTTAAGCGATGATAACACTATCCAACAAGTATCCCATATTTCCAGCATTTGCCTAACTTCAAGTCTGTGTATGAACCAATGGATATCGTTTCGTTCCGTTTTTGTGCGCAGTTAAGCTCCAAATAAGTTACACTGTATTCGTTTTAGAGTTTACTCTTTAATTTCTCGTCAGTTGTTTATTTAGCCATTATTTATGCGATACAATTTTCTTTGAGCATCAAGTAGCGTATTCTTGTTCACGGTTTCTGCAGGTGAAGGTAACTTGACTAGGGTTTTTTCATAGTCCGGGCGTAGTCTATATACAACCTAGCTATGCCTTGTTTTGAGATAGGTTTTTTATGTCGATCTAACATATAAAAATTGCCGTGCGCCTGAGTTGCGTCAAGCAGTTCATTATGCGAAAGTAGGCCTCTTAAACGACCTAAAAAATCTATCTTGATCGTTACTTTTTTCGTTGTTGCATTTTAAGTATTTTATTATGATTATTTATTATGAATTCAATGAGCTGCTAGTAAGGCCCTGCTCCTACGCCCATTTTCCATCATACGCTACCCGTTGTGACGACACGTCTGTCAGGCATGAAGTTGTTTTGCAAATACTACTGTTTAGTGGAATCTGATGAATCATAGAAAGTTTAGTATAGTTACAAGCCTTTTGCTTGAAAGGATGCGCGCACGCGCGCGTTGTGTGTGTTGTGTGTGTTGTGTGCGTGCACCGAGGAAGGATACCTCTAATAGGTGGACTAGCCAGAAGGGTGTATGACCTCCTCGTTCTCTGCATCCAGAAACTTACGGAGACCCCCTCGTACACATAATTACAGTGACCGAACCCAATATAATGTTGGATCTAAGCATTACAGCCTAGTATCGGGGCGGATCTGAGGGGGGGTGGGGGTTCAATGTGTCCGGACTCCCCCCTTTTTCATATACGGGGGTTAAATGTAAGACATTGCACATGTTTGCTTTCAATCATATAGTAAAAGCCAAGTGTCCGTGTGTGTGGTGTGTGTCTGTCTGTCTGTTTGTCTGAACACAAAACGCTTATAACTCCGCCGTAGTTTTTGACCGAATCGCTTCAATTTGCTGTGAGCCCTGACGGGGTCGATGGCAACGGCAACCGAGCGGCGTGTCATTTGCGCGGTTTGGCAATGCGCCGAACGCGTATCCACCGCCTCTCGGCGCGTATCTCCGGCATTTCTGGACCGATTTCCTTTGAATTGCGAGGTATATAATGACCGGGACTGTGACTATCGTGTTCCAAACCGGACGCGAATCGGTCAGAAACGCGCGCGCTATACGCCGCTTCACCTTTGTCACAATAACTCCGCCGTTTCTTAACCGCATCGTTGCCAAATTTACTGTCAGACTGCTATGGCCCGGCAAGTCTGGTGCGCAAATGTGGAAGAGAATCGGGAGAGAGCGTCCTCTTCAGAGCAGCGCCACTCTCAGAGCAGCGCCAATGGTAAACGGGCCTTATAACTCCGCCGTTTGTTTTGTTTTCCCTTTACCGAATCGCTTCAAATTTGGCTGTACTCAGCGTTACATGCCTTGGCGTTACCGGGGGGTTACTAGGCGTTTCCTTACTAGGTAGAGCGCATCACTCTCAGAGTCAGCGCCACGGGGAACGGGCCTATACTCCGCCTTTTCTTAACCGAATCACTTCAATTTGCTGTACTTAGTAGGTGCGGGGGTGGTCGAACGGATGAGTGAAAAGATGAAGGAGGGAGAGAGACCAAAAGTATAATAATATTTCGCGACCCAGCGAAACCGTACTCAGCGTTACCAATACGTGGCTTTACCAGTATGGTGCATTGCCATTACTAGGCGTTTTGCGCTAGTAACCACTAACTGCAAACATGTTCGCGGGGGGTTCGCCCCTGACCCCGCAGGCCACACACGCTTAACCCAGGACCAATGCAGCTCCCTGGCCTCCCCGCGGATCCCCTTCCCATTTTGCGAATAATTTTGTCCGCCCCTGAGTATATTCGTCACAGTTGGTTAGTGAAGACGGGGTAAAAGCCCATGGTCAATTATCATGAAATAAAGCAAATTTCACGTCACATTTTGCCATTAGAACACTCGTTGAATGCTAACATAACACTCGTCTGATGGCAAAATGTGACGAAATTTCTTTATTCATGAGATAATTGGCATTGGGCTTCTACCAGCCCATGGACTTTTTACCCCGTTCTTCACCTTATTATTCCTCACAGTCGTCACAGTTGGGTTTAACGCCTCTCGTATTTTCCGTGGCGACCCTGCTCGTATCTCTTTTCACTCCTCTACTGCTGCCTGTATTTCCCCCCCCCCCCCCCCCCCCCCCCCCCCCCCCCCCCCCCCACTTTTCAGTTGATGCGTGTAGTTCACTTCTCTAACCCGCATTGAAACATTTTCAGGTCTCCTACGGTTACACCCCACATGGCGGACGAGAAAAGTGTTTGTCAACTCGTCCTTATTTCAAGTAAAATAAAAAAAACAGCACAGAAGGGTATTTCCACGAGAGTCCACCAACGTGTACGATGACTGTTCTCTGCTGGCTGTACGATGAGGTATGGCAACTTACATTCACTAACGGGTAGGCGGATAGAAGGGTGACCTCATTCAACTGTACAAACATCTTCAAACTTAGATGGCTGTCCGTTTTTGAGTCTCTCTTTCTCACCATCCTTGTCTAACACAACTAGAAACCAAAGGGGAAAGTTATACACGTTTCACGGTGTAACACTAACAAACGTAAGCATTGTTTCAGTAACAGAAGTTGCTACTCCTGGAACTCACTGGCCACCTGAACTAAAGAAATCACCATCTACTAACGCCTTCAAAAATCCACTTGCAAAAATGAAATTTTAGTGAATATTTATGATTATGATTGAAACTGCATCATAGTTAGATGTTTTTTCGCAAATGCAAATGCAACCTAATTAAAGAAACAATTCTTGGATGGGTACGTTTTTATAAGGCCGCGAGGTTTCGCAGAAGCCAGTCCCTTTTACTACTTCTACTACTACTACTACTACTACTACTACTACTAACTACTACTACTACTACTACTACTACTATGGACTCACTCGGTGTGCGTATTATTTAAATGTCACATTATCAGTTTTGTGTGCATTAGTTTATATGTTTTATGTCCAACTGGGTATGAAAGAAATTTTGCTTGCCTGCTTGCATGATACTGCAAACTGAACTGAGCGTAAAACAGAAGAGACAAGAAAGTAGTGTTCCAACTTGTAGGGTTTAGACATATGAGAGTGGCATGTGTAAGTGGTACAGGTGTGGTACAGGTGGGTTGGTGTGTGGGTAATGGGGTACAGGGTGGGTGGGGTAATGTGGTAACAGGGTGGGTGGGTGGTTATCTTGTCTTTTCTTCTTCTCTTCTTCTTCGCTTTAACGTCCGCCGTCAGCTTGTTAACATATGATGTCTGCACACATGGGGTTCTGTTATCACTAAAAACCACAAGTACTGTGGGAAAGAACCAGCTGCCCAGATGATCATGTCTTTTAGCTCTTACTGCACACGAATACTTGTATTGCAATACCTTATTTCTCCCCCCCCCCGTATCTCTCTCTCTTCTCGCTCTCTCTCTCTCTCTCTCTCTCTCTGTGTAATCGCTCACACGGTGATATTTCTACGACACACATTGTGGCAACCATTAACCTAATAGTACCAGGCATTCACAAATAATCATAATCATAATCATCAGACTTCCCATGCCATTGTGTTAATACATGGTATTTATCGTTTTTTATCCCCTGCTGTTTTTATAGTATGCGTTGTGAACAGTCGCTAGTGCACTAACGCACCACGTGTCGCTTTAGAATAGAGGTTTTACGCATTGGCGTTGGATGATACGAAAAAGAAGTCTAGTGGTGTGTAGGGGTAGTATTTTAATTGGTGGAAAGCGGATATGGCTCTTTTATTTATTTTGCGCATTTGTTGGGTTTGAAATTACACCACACCACATTTATATTATATACAGAATACACCCCGAACACGCATACAACGCACACACGCACGCACCACGCACACGCAACACACGCACACGCACACGAACACACACACACACACACACCACACAACACACACACACACACGCACGCAAACACACGCGCGCGCGCGCGCGTACCATATATACATAGAACGTACACACACGCTCGAAAACGCACACCACAAAAACACACACACAAGCCTTCCCTACACACTCACAGACACACAGACACGTACACTCACTCACACACACACACCACCACACACCCACACATAACAAACACACAACACACATACACACACACACACACACCACAGCAAACAACAAACACACACACACACAAAAACCACCAACACACTCTCACTCTAATCTCACATTTCACCTCTCTCTCTCTCTCTCTCTCTGCGCTCTCTCTCTACTCTCTCTCTCTCTCTCTCTCTCTCTGATACTATATTTCGTATATAGTATAAAAGAACATGAAAAAACAAACCCACGCGAATTAGAAAGCTGGTAGGCCAATGCGTCAACACTAGTCATTTTTTATCCCCCCCCCCCGCTATTAAATGGTTTCACAGATGCTTGTTTGACAACACAAGCACGCGCAACATCACTCACACTGAATAATTATGCACAGACATGTGTGTAGTACTGTGTTTGTGTGCGTTGGGTGTTATGTATTGTCTGCATGAATAGGCATACACAGTCACTTAGATATTTCGGGTGACGAAAACCGAGGTCCCGTGTGCCCATGCACTTAGCACACGCTAAGCCAGTGTGGAAACGAAAAAGTTGTCAATGAGTCAAACATTTTACTCCCCCCCTACCTTATCACACAAAAAAATCGCATGCAAAATAAAAATAATAAAAATGGGTGTCACGCCTCTGCCTGCGTGTGTACCACACGCACCGTACGCTGAATGTGCATGTGTGCGCGGACGTATGTGTGTGTTCGCGTAGTGCATACGCATGTAATTCAACGGTTATTAAAATAATAGCAAGAATTGCTTTCTTTACACCAAGCCATCAGAAAACAAAATGAAAGAAAGAAAGAAAATAGCCAAGGGAACAATTAAAATAATAATGAAATAAAATAAACTGCAACGGATAGTCTTAGAACAATATTTGCAAACATATGTTCCCCCTCCAGTAGAAATGTTCACGTATGTAAATAATAGAAATTTACAATAATAATTATTTTACATCTCGGCAATAGGCCTAACCTTTCAAAGTGAGTTTAACAAAGCCTAGCATTATCATACGTATAGCATTAATTCTTGTTTACTGATGGTTTTATATTTTAAAGGGCCACCCTGACGGATGCGTTTTTTGCAAGAAAACACGTCCAGTCAGCAGGAATAAACACCCTTTACAGAGATCGCAAACTATTTGCTCTGGTTTCCCAGAAATCAAGCCGTCAAAAAGGGCGATCCTCCCTTGGCGGAGGTGCTGGAAGTCAAATTCTTTCACCCAAAGGAAGGGCGTTTGCCGTCTCTGTTTTGAATGGCCGCCTGTGTTTGAGACAAAATCGTTTGCACGAAACGTTTCGCAATACAAGCCTTTTTCTTTATTTTTCTTTTGTATTTTTTTTTATCTATAGGAGTTTCGATCACAACAAAGGAAATAGCTCCTTTTCTAATTTTTACTGCACTACAAAAAGAAAACGCTTCAACAAAATGAGGACCCTCCACCCACCCATCCAAAAATGGCTACTTTCTCCGGCATCTCTGCCAAGGAAAAAAATCCGTTTTGACCGTTTAATTTCTAGAAACAGAGCAAAGTGAGTGTTCCGATCCTTGAAAAAGGCTGTCTTTCTGGTGATCTCGACGTGTTCTTGCAAAACTCATCATCCGTACGAGTCCACCTTTAAGAGATGTCTTTATGTGTTTTGAAACATATATTTCAGTTGCCTTTAGATTGGTATGTAAATTACGTATCATTTAAGCATTGGGACTGCTTGAGGGAAGTATTGTTTTTAATTTTATCGGGTTTTTCTCTCCTTTGTTGCCTGCTTTTTGCTCCTTTTGCTATCTTTGCTGTTTTCTTGTGTGTCTATGTTATTAAAGGCGCATTCGCCGAAATGAACCCAGAAGTTTTTTTTTTGTCCTCTTGTGAAATTAAATAAACGTAACCTTCACTTTACACCTATGTGCGTGTAGATTGTTTGTTTGTGTTGTATCGTAAATAATTTTCATAAACGTTGGCTCCAAGAAGCAGAGGACTGGAATCTAAAATAGAATTAACTTTTTAGTGGTCTGGATATGTCAATTAAATTAGTAATGGCGTATCCATGGGGGGGATGGGGTGGGGGGGGGGGGGGTTATGTGTATGTGTATGTGGGTATGTAAGGTGTGCGTACCGTTGCGTGCATGCATAGGGATGCGCGCACACGCATGTGATATGTAGGCTACGCGTGCAACTCATATCTTTGTGTTATTCCATGTATGTGCGCATGCGCCCAGGAGTGGCGTGTTTTAAAAAAAACGTATTTCATTTTGTGGCTTAACATGTTGTTGTTGGCATACCCGTGGCTAAAAACCTCCAGGGATCCATCCCAACAGCGGAATCAACGTAAACACGTTGAACACTAAGGTAGAAATACATCAGCTACGGATGAGAACATTACGCGCGTTGACCTTTCTTGATTTACCCCGCCACGGTAGCACATGCAGACCTTCTTCTTCGAGGGAATGGATTTTTTTATTTTTTTATGTTTATTTTGTTTTTTTATATTATTTCTATTTTATCTGTTTATTTATTTATTTCTTTTGTTTGTGTGTGGGTTTATTTGGTTTAAGAAGAAGCAAATCTTTATTTACTGATTCATTCGAAATGATCAAGAACACGAAATACAATTAGAGCAACACAAAAAGCTTCGAAGCTTAATTACAAGTAACCGGTATCGTCTGTGATCTCTTTCGTAGCGAAGGCACCATGGGCAAATACAATTTGCCCAAAACATCACTCTACACTCCCACCAAATACAAAGACTTTCAACTGCCAAGCACCCTGCCAACGGTTTTGTCTGGTTGTTTTTAATTTTTTAGAGTTTTTGTTACTGTTTCTGCCGTTAAAGCAATGCATGCTCACTCACACTTGTCACTTGAAAAAAATAGTTACGTCCCTCTTGTTTGTTGAGATGCAACGGACAAACAAGAACATCAAAAAATACATGGCGCTAGAAAAGTTAAGAGGGTAAATGATGTGTGTTTATTGACATGCTCGTGTATGCCCCCTCCCCTCCCCCAGGACATGAACGACGAGAGGTACCGGGGGGCCTCAGCGGCGTGCCAGACTGTGGCGGACCAGTTCCCTTCCAACAGGGACAAGGTGCTGGTGCTGGACGCCGCCTGTGGCACCGGGCTGGTGGCGGAAAAGGTGCGGGGGTGATGTCATTGTCATCGTTATCGTTATCATCATCGTCGTTGTTGTCATCAGCAGTCATCATCAGCAGCAGCAATCAATCATCGTCGTGACATCTTTGGTCGTTGTTGCTCATAATCGTCTTCGTAGTTGATGTCATCATCATTTTTGTCGTCGTCGTCATCGTCATCATCGTCCTTATCGTCCTCATCAATCGTCATCATCATCATCATCAGCAGCAACAACAGCATCGGGGGGGGGTCGTGACCATCTTTGTCTTTCGTCATCACACGTCTTCGTAGTTGACGTAAGTCATCATTATTGTCGTCGTCGTCATCGTCGTCATCATTGTCATTTTCGTCATCATCATCAATCAGCAGCAACAGCATCGTCGTGACCATCTTTGTCTTTCGTCATCATCGTCTTCGTAGTTGACGTCATCATCATATTTTTGTCGTCATCGTCATCATCATCAGCGTCGTCCTCGTCGTCGTCGTCGTCGTCGTCGTTGTCATCATCATCATCATCGTCCTCCCATGCTCCTCATCATTCATCATCATCGATTGTCGTCGTAATCATCATCATCGTCATCCCATCATCATCATCATCATCATCTAATAATCATCATCACCATCACCGTCGTCGTCCGTCCGTCTATTAACACTGTTTATCGTTGTCAATCAGCATCGTCGTGCATCATCATTATCATCATCATCATCTTGGTCATCATCGATGTCATTGTCATCGCTGCCAACTTTCTTGTTATCATCGCTATCATCGTCATCGTCGGTGTCTTTCTTTCTCCTTCGCCTGACGAACACGGAAATTGTACCAATCTTAAAGACACACAGACTCACCACAACTAAATCCCTTGTTTTTTTTCTGGGTAGCTGTGACCCAAATCCAGATTCCTTCATATTTCAAATTGAGGCTGCTCTTTAAATGTTTCCGTTTCGAATTTGGGGGCAATTCTGTATGGGAGTCAAACCTGGTCAAATCTCTCTTTCTTTCCAACTATAAGAGGGAAAAACACGTGAAACCCGTCATTTTGACAAGTGATTCTGGTGGGTCTTATAAGATCGTTGGCGTGCGCTTGCCTTCAAGATCAATTAGTACTGTACTTGTAAAGATGCGTTCTTCATTTCTTGTTCTTCTTATCTAATTTCTTTACTTCTTCTCTTCTTCTTCTTCTTCTTCTTGCTTTCGTTCCTTCTCTTCTTTTTTTCCTTCTTCTCTTCTTTTTCTTTCCTTCCTCTTAATTAAACTTCCTTCTCCCATATCTTTTGATCTTTCTGGCCTCTCTAAATATACTTAACATCATTTTATTTCTTATACTTCGCCACTTCTCTTCCTCCTACCTTCCTTTCTTCTTCTTCTTCTCTTCTTCCTCTTCCCACCCTTCTTCTTCCTCCTCCTCCTCTTCCTTCTCCCCATCCTCCTGTTGAACTGTAATGCCTCCTAGTGTTTCTTTGCACGTGCAGCTTCAGAAGCAGGGGTTCAACAGGATCGACGGGTTTGTCGCCAGTTCCGGCTCCTCCAAAATCCGGGCTAGTGTTGGCAGAATGCGCGGGGAAACCAGTGAAAACTGAAAAAACCGGACACATACGGTGGCCTACGTTACCCATTATGGGCCATAAGGCCTGGAACGCGAAGAAGAAAAAGGAGATGCCAGTTCCAATATGCTGGACTGTGCTTATATCAAGAACGCTCACATAAAAGATGGATATTCCATTTCTTTTCATCGTTTCCTTTCACTTGATCTTTTCTTTGGGAATTTTTGAATGCTCATTTTGCTCTTTGCACGTGGCAGCCTCAGAATTTTTTTTTTTAGATTTTTTTTTTTTAGTCTCCAGAAGTTGGCGCGTCATCAGGATATCGACGGGTTTGCTCTGCCAGTTGCCAAGATGCTGGTCGGTGCTCGCCCTAATGACGTCTTACAGAAGCTGACCAGCGGGTTTCCTCGATGCTTCCCTTTTACCCATGATTCCCCCGGTGGAGTCTGTGGAATCAGAACGCCATTTTCCGAGTTATTGTTCTTTGCGTTTGTCTGGAGGTTTTTTTTCTCCAGAGTTATTGTTCTTTTGCATTTACATAGGGTTTCTCCAGAGTTATTGTTCTTTCCGTCTCCCTAGAGTTCCTCCACAGTTATTGTTCCTTTGCGTTTCCATAGAGGTTTCTCCAGAGTTATTGTTCTTTTTTGTGGATGTTCTTAGGGAGGCACTCAAGAACATTTCCAGATACGATACTGCTTCCCTGCTTTGCTCCGTCCGATGTTTAGGTCCTGTTCGTTGTTTGTTTATCTGGTCTGTCTGTGTCTGTTCTTTCTTTTTTCTCTTTTTGTTTCTGTTTTTGCTCTCTTTCTCTTTCTCGTCTCTTTCATCTCTTATCCTGCCCCCTTCCCCAAGGCAGGTTTTCAGTACGTGTATGTATTACTTAGAATATTATACTATGATATATATCCTTTTACGGCAGCGCCCGCGTGTTTTTGTACATTATGATGCCGGCTCTCGCGTGAGTGTATTGATTTGTGCTTGCAACATAGAAGTACGAGTCCTTTCTTGTTACATCAGCTTTAAGTGCGAATAATCCTTTCTTTATTTCTCTTTCTTTCATCCTTTCTTTGTGTGTGGTGTGCGTTCCTCTGTCTTGTGTGTGTCTGCTGTCCGTGTGTGTTTCTGTATGTGTGTCTGTTGTTTGTGTGTTTGCGGGTGCGTGTTCGTGTGCGTGCGCTGTCGTGTGCGTGCGCGTTTCGCGTGTCTTTCTTTCTTTCTTCTTCTCGCTTTCCTTTCTTTCTTCTTCTGCTTTCTTTCACTTCTGTTCTTTATTTCTTTCTTCTGCATGGTGTCTTGGCTTGCCATCCCCACTTTCTTCTTGCGGTCTTCTGGCTCCTTCCTTTGGTCCTTTCAGCTTCAGTTCTTCCTTTCGTTCTTTCTTTCTTTATTCCTTCTTTCTTTCCCTTTCTTTCTTTCTTTCCTTCCTTAATACACTTCCACTTCTGCATTTCTTTCTATTCAATTTCTTTCTTTCTTTATTTACACTGACCTGTTTCTTTCTGGACGGCTTTATCCTAGTCTAGTCATTTGCTTTCTTGCTTCAATTTCTTTCTTAGCTCTTTCTTTCTTTCTGACTTCTTTCCTCCTTGCTAGTCTTCATGACAGCAATCTTTCTTCGCTGACTGAGTTCTGTTCAGAGGCAGGGGAATGAGGTGAACACCGTTGTCAGGTAATTCACCCTTTCGCCTCATCCTGTCGCGTTTATTCACCACGAAGCTTTAACCTCCATGTCACTAAAGAGTATCAAATCAGGGCCTGTTAGAAAAAGTGTTATCTGAAGACCCTTTTTTCTTTGCTGATTATTGGGAGGTAACGATAGGCTTGATGTTATATTGTCACAGAGGAAGTTAGCAATCCTCACTATTTTTTTTTCTCTCCTCCCATCTTTAAGATTTAATGGTATATTTTGGCTGATAAAAATGTGGCTGGCGGAGAAAGGGTTAAGTGATTGGAAAGAGGAAAAGGAGGGGACAGCTGTCGGTGCTGATCATAGGCAAGTGCTCATCCTCATTAATAGGCGTAGTTGACCTCCTTTTTCCATTAATCCTCGTAGTTGAGTGCTTTGTTTTTATATCATCTTTGCGTAGTTGAGTGCTTTTCAATTAATAGGCGTAGTTGAGTGCTTTTTCCATTAATAGGCATAGTTGAGTGCTTTTCAATTAATAGGCGTAGTTGAGTGCTTTTCAATTAATAGGCGTAGTTGAGTGCTTTTTCCATTAATAGGCGTAGTTGAGTGCTTTTCAATTAAGGAGGCGTAGTTGAGTGCTTTTCCATTAATAGGCAGTAGTTGAGTGCTTTTCAATTAATTGGCGTAGTTGAGTGCTTTTCAATTAATAGGCGTAGTTGAGTGCTTTTCAATTAATAGGCGTAGTTGTAGTTGTAGTCATGTAATTGGTATGTCGTCATGGCAGTATGATTTTATTTCCCAGTATTGTATATAAGCTTGATTGCAGAAGGTGAATGTGGTCTATGTTTCTCTCTCCTGAGAATTTTCATATTGGAACACTTTTGACATCTTGCATAATGCTCTTGTGAGTGTGTGCGTGGTGCACAGTGTATGTATGTGCGTACGTTCATGTGGTGTGTCTGTGTACATAGCGTGCATGTGCGGTAGCGTGAAACGTGCGTGTGTGTGTGTGTGTCGTTGTGTGTGTCTATCAAGTCAAGTCAGTCAGTCAAGTCAAGTCAAAGTCAAGTCTCTCTCTCTCATCTTTAGCTTTTTGAGGGTTAAAAGATAAGCTAACAAAACTTTTTTTCATCCTGCCTTCTCTCTGTGTGTCTCTCTCTCGCTCCTCTCTGACTCCGTGCGTGCGCTCTCGTGCGTCTCAGTGCGTGTTTTTAAGAAGACAGAGAACTCCTCTGTCTCATCGTGTTTATTTTACTTTCTAATGATTCATTATTTGTTTGCCTTTAATGTTCTTCACTATCAATGCAAAGCATTACTGAGCTCATGTAAGAAAGAGCGCTATACAAATTCCCATTGTTATTATTAAATTAACTAACATAACTGAGGGTAATCTTTTTTGTTCTTCAGGCGGGGTGGTGGTGATCGTGATGCGGGAGTCGTTCCTGAGGGAGGTAAAACGGAGTATTAGGACAGGCTGGAGAGGGAGATGGAGGCCATGGAGGGGGAGGGGCTGTGGCGCCTGCTGTCCAGGACCCCCCTGCCCAACTACTTCCACCACCACATGGGGGTCGTCTTCACCTTCCGCCTCTGCTAGATAAACTTTCCATAGCTGTTGTCATGCATGTTTTGCTGTTTTATTAATTAGCCTCTGCTAGATAAACCACCATAGCTGTCGCCACGTCTTGTTATTTTGTTAATTACCCGTTCATCGTCTTCACCTTCCGCTTCTAATAGATAAACCACCATTGTGGAGGGCGATCAGATGCGTTTAAATCTCGAGACCCTATTGCTAAGCTGTAATCTCTGTCCAACATTGTAGGATGGATTTGGTTCTCTACCCAGGTAAATCGTGATTGTGTTGGCTGTATGTCTGGCGGTTGAAAGGGTTAAGGCCACTGGATAACAGACCCTCATTTGAAACCCTTTCAGTCATATGGGCCTTACGTCATTGTGGTGGCCCGGGTACAAGGCAAGGCAAGGCAAGAAATTTATTTCATACCCCATTTGGGCACAGAAATATAAAAACATACACACATAAATAAATTTCCAAGAATCAACCCAAGAGTGATGTCCAAAATCATTTCAAAGATAACCCATACCATAATATTACAAATAATGTAATGTATTACTAAATTAAAAACAAAATGGGAAAAAGACATGATTAATAGCATTTATCTGAAAGAACCGTTAACAACTGTAATGAAGTGCTTTAGTTTGAGTAATATTTTCTTATTTTTTGTAGAGAACAAAGCTTTGAATTTATAAGCATTAGGGCGAGTAAAAAAATACTTAGGGAGGTACCTTCTCCTGTCAGTGTCAAAGAAATGGACAAACAAACAAGTAGTGAAACTCATCTGCCACATCATGTACATTACATTTTTCACAAATTCTTTCATGTCTGGGTGTACCAGTATAACGCAACGTGTTCACAGGCAAGTTATTATTAGTAGTTCTGAATTTTAACACATTAATCATATAGCTATATGGCAAGACTAAGTAATATGGTTCAACACAAAAAGACGTTTTAAACATTCTGTAGTTTAAATATAATTCGTCATTATCTACATGCATATACCAAGATTGTAAAAAGGTGTCTTTTAAGCATCTTTTCACCTTCTCCTTGAACCACAATGGATTTGCATCAAGAAAGTTTTGATTCAACCAAAAACTACTCAAGCCAGTTTCATTTAGTAGTGTATGGATATATTTGATGTATCTGTTTTCATAAACATTTGACTCGTACATTTTCAATAGGCATTTATAAACAAGAACTGATAATTTTTCTGTCTGGTGGTTTGTTACAAGGTTAAACCAAAATGATAGCATTCTACATTTAACAGTTACACCAACAGGGAATTTACCCGTTTCCCAAAAAATCATGAGAGAAGGAGTCGACTGTCTTACTTTCAGAACCAGCTTGTAAAATCTTAACTGCAGTCTCTGAATAATATCATTCATATCAAAGCCCCAAATTTCACAACCATATGTTAGGATAGGAAGTACGGTTTTATCAAATATGTCAATTGTTAGATCTGCAGGAAGCAGACAACGACACAGAAGAAATATATAGTCAGAAGTGGCGAAGAGAAAAGTAAAGACGAGTATGACGATAGGGACGAGATCATGGCCCCCTCATCCGTACTACTAAGTTTTACCCAAAAGCCTAAATGTTACAAAGAGTGATTACTTCGCAGCCCTACCAACCTTGCAAAGAATGAAGCCAACTTTCTCACATTCCCACCTGGAAGGTGAAAAGGTGGGAAGCGTTAGTGTTGTAGGCAGTGAGTGGGCTCACAATGACACCACCACTTGTAATGTAGGTGAAAAGGTGGGAGTAAAAAAAAAAAAAAACCGGCTTCAGTCAGCTGCGGAGTGCGATCTCTTTGTATATTCAGGCTTTTTTGGTTTTACTGCTGAAAGAGACGACTTATCAGCAGTCTCAACATTCATGCGCGTCAGTATGGGCTCCAGTCGTAGTTATTGACGTTATTATTGGTTTAAATAGCATTGTATTTCTGAAAGTCACAAATGAAAATCAATAATGATCATTAGATAGGGCAACAAGAAAACTTATATAAAGCCCTATCTTAAAAAGAAAAAAGTGCACAGACAATAATAGTGACGGACGGCTAAGCAGAGTAATGAAGCGCTATCTTAATTTTCAAATATGTTTTATATATTAATGTAACACATAAACAATCGAAAAACAACAACAAACAAACACACAGAAATTTTCATTCCATTGATGTCATTATTGACTGTGACAAACTTGACATGAGAAGAGCGGCGAGAGTATACCTTCCATTGGTGATTAGAAAAAAGTCCAGAAGGAAACACTCTCTAAATGGCCTAGAAGAAAAAAGACAGTTTGTATCTTTACACGGTTATATCTTCCTATTGATCAATGTTAACAGAGGCGACTTCTTACCATAACATTTGTTTTAAAAACATCATACTGCTACTTATTTTACTATCAATACCAGTTAGAATTTTCTGGCCCGGCTAAAAATGTTTTTTTTTTTTTGTAATTGGAAATTGTTTGAGGTCATTTAGAGACTGTTTCCTTTTGGACTAGTAAGGCAACAATTGCAGCAGTTTATAGGGCCTACGTTTATATTTCGCTAACACGTGTAACATCCCAATTCCCCAATTCGCCCCCCACCCCCACCCCCACCCGCCTGGAGACGCCGGAGAATGGGGGTTTGCGGGTAGTCGAGGGTGGGAGGGGGGTAGAAATTGATTAAAGGGTGGGTGGGTGTGAGGAGTCCATTTTCTCTGGTCTCCAGTCGGTATATATGGCTAAGGCATTGCGTGTATTGTTTATGTCATTTGTTTCAGACCTAGGATTTCATTTCCAGATTTTCTTTTCGTTTAGCTTTTGTATCTCAGTACATGTTCTGTTTCAAGGAAAACTGTTTGGTTCCCAGAATATCAAATTATTAAGATTTTGTTGTGAATCTGTATTTTCGGTTGGGTAATTTGTTTTTGTTTGCTTTGTTATCGCTTTCTGGAATTTGTCACGATTCCTCCATTGTTTTGAAGACGTTTTCAATACACTATCTTATTTATCGGAGTTATTAATATGGATAATAAACTGAAAGGCAGATTTGCCGAAAACAAAATACAAAAAACCTCTCAGCTGTGCAAAAGTTCAAACAAAAATGACAGGACAGTGAAGAGGCCTCGAGGCCTAATGTCCTAACTACCTGACCTGACCTGACCTTATTGAAACACTTGTTATTGGTGCATAATTTTGAAACTTTAAAGCACCTAATCTATAATTTAGAAATAAGGTTTGTTTAAAAGTATAAAGTTTGTTTAAAATTGAAGACAGAGATATTAATATGGATAATAAACTTCAACCAAAAATACACACACAAATGGAAGGGTTGTTTTGTCTATCAAAATCAATATATTGAATATGTGTATGTGTGTTCGCACGCGCACGTGTGTGTACGTGTGTGTGTGTGTGTGTGTGTGTGTTTGTGATATAAAGGTGTGTGCGTGCGTGCGATTGCGTGCGTGCGGACGTGTGCGGAGCGTGTGCGTGTGTGTGTGTGTTTGTGTTGTGTGTGGTGTGTGTGTGTGTGTGTGTGTGTGTGTGTCGTACAAATATGGCTAAGACATTCATTTCACACTTCCAAGGTATACATCCTTGACCTTGACCTTCCACGATACCCAATACTTAGCTAAACTCACCATAAGCCAATGCACCTGCACGCGAAGTTTGAACATTGTAAGTCCAACGGTGTAAAACATGGCCCAAAGAAGAAATTTCGATTTTCAAAGTCAAACTCCAAGGTTAAGGTCATTACTGTTATAGTTTTTCTACAGGACCATTTGTGTACCGTGGCAAACAACCACACAAATGTTGAAGTAATTCCATCTATTGGTTCACGACATACAAATACAGATTGGATACAAAATATATGGCATAAAGGACATTTTGATTTTAAAGATCAAACTTCAAGGTCAAGGACAGCAGGCCATGAATATCGAAAGGAACCTTCCTTTTTTTAGACGTCTACATATCTACCATATGTGACCCAGCACCACGAAAGGGACATTAAGTGTCAAACTGACCTTTCTGAGAAAATTATACATTTGAAAACTTCAGACAAATCTCTTTCTAATATTACAAGAATCATTCTTGTACTTGTTTCCGTTCTAGAGTATGGGTATTTAACGTTAGTAGGGTGAGTCTCGGCCATTTTAGAAAAAACACTGTCTGAAGTAAAGCCTAGCTGACAGAAAATGCATTGACCTATCTCGTTTTGAAAACACTTTTAAGACCATTTAGAGAACACATTAAAGATTACTCCTTTATAGAATATGAATATATAAGATGTTAGAGAACACCAAAATACCCATAATTCAAAACTGACACTATAAATTAGATTTTTGACTTTGCAAGCCTGTTGTGAGAAACTAGCCCAGCGACTTAATGTCCCTTTCGTGGTGCTGGGTCACATATTTGATCAAAATCCGTCCAGTAGTTTTTGAGAAATTTTGAATGACAGACAGACAGACACACACACACACACGCACGCACGTACGCACGCACGCACACGCACGCACACACGCGCACGCACACACACACACACACACACACACACACACACACACAACACACACAGCACACACACACAGAATCAACAGACATACACACACACACGCACACACACACAGTCAGACACACAGACCCCCAAGAATAGTAATAATACACCCGTTCAATAACCAAGCCCTTGTGAAATCCCCAGATTTCAGCACAATATTGCATTATTGGTTGCACTTGAGAATTTTAAAAAATGCAAACCGAATTAAAAGAACAGCCATCTGTACAATTTATTAAAATAATAACCATAATTGCTTTTTTCGCTCTGTTTGCTAGATCGTGACATGCAAATTCCAAGCTAAATCTTGTAGAAAAGTAAACTCCCAAGATTGTTGTATGCATTGACTACATTTATATTCATATAAGATTTCTGTATGCATTTACATTCCTACCACCATATTTACTCTGTTTATTTTCAGAGAGGGAGAGAGAGAGAGAGAGAGAGAGAGAGAGAGAGAGAGAGAGAGAGAGTAGTAGTAGTAATTATTTGAAAGAATAAAATATTTTCTGTAGAATAAATTTTGAAGAGCTGAAGAATAAATTACGACACCGGCTGTCCCCCAAAAGTCTTTGGTTTCTTAAGACCAAATTATATAAACGTAATCAGATACATTTATGTTGTACTATCTATGATCAAGAACAAATAGAGTTTGGTTTTGATGTGCTATTTTCGTTTCTTTTGAGCTGAGATCCCGAAATGTATATTTTTTCCACCCAGCCCTCATCTCTTCCTCCTGCACAGACCTAAATCAAATCGCTTTTAACAGCAGTATCAAAATTGTTACCAAAATATAATGCCTTTGAAACGTGTGTGTGCCAAACAAGAGGTTAATCAACGAAATTGTTAACCCTTTCACCGCCAATGTCACATTTTTGCACCACAATGGCTTTTAACACCCATGTCACTACAATGGCATCAAATCAGAGCCTGTTATGTGAAGACCCTATTTTCTTAATTTTGGGAGGTAAGGATAGGCCTAATGTTATACATGTCACAGAGGAATTTGCAATATTGCAGATCCCCCCCACCCTCTTTACCCAGTTACGTTTAACCCTTTCGCCGCCAGCCATTTTTCAGCCAAAATATACCATTAAACTTACCTGGGTAGAGAAAAAACCCCAATCTGCAATATTGTGAATTCCTCTGTGACATGTATGACATTAGGCCTATCCTTACCTCCCAACATTAAGAAAATAGTCTTCGAATGACAGGTCCTGATTTGATGCCTTTCAGCGACATGGATGTTAAGCCATTGTGGTGCAAAAAATACGACATTGGCGGTGAAAGGGTTAATGTTATCTTTTGGCTGAAAAATGTTGGGAGGTAAGGATAGGCCTAATATTCATATACGTCATAGAGGAATTTGCAATATTGCAGATTCCCCCCCCTCTTTACCCAGTTAAATTTAATGGTATATTTTGGCTGTGAAATATGTCTGGCGGCGAAAGGGTTAATCCAAAGTTAGCAGGACTAATATTGAATAAGATCAAAAGGGTATTGCATTACATTTTCTAGCTTTGTCACAGGTTGGTGTCATATCTAAGCTTCCTTCTTCTTCTCTGTATATCCCAGGCCATATGGCCCTAATGGGTAAGGTACACCTATATGTGTACGGTTTTCAGATTTCATTGGTCTCAGCCCTGCATAGGCCATACACCATACAGATTAAGGAGGAGTTCTATTGATAAAATACCTGGAAGACCCCAGTTGGGTTAATGCCAGGAGGCTGGACCAAGTGATTGGGGAGATCTTTTGGTGACAAAGAGCATCTGCTCTGATCCCGCCAGCCACGTAGCTGGAGCAGTGTATATCCACCGCCCGACACTCTCAGGAGGGCGTTTTCGGGGAATCCATCGATAGGCTCCCAAACCCGTCAAAAAGACCACCCACTCTAATAGATTGGTCAGGCTTCTCTTACCTGTAACATTTCCCCTGTAGGTATAATAGTGCTTCCTCTGGAGAATCTTCCCTACACCTTAGTAGAAGTGATATTAGACATGAAAGTGTGTGTGTGAGTGTGTGCGCGTGGGAATGTGCATGTGTATCTGTGTGTGCTTAAAGTGCATATTTATAAGTAACATTAGGGGATGTATGCTTAGTTAAAACAGTTTAAAAAAAAATTAAAACACAAAAAACATAATAATAATAATGATAATAAAATAAAATAAAAAATCCAGAATTGAACTATTATAAAATAAAAATGCAAACATTCTATCAACAAAAACCCAACAGCAATCATAGAAACGAGCCAAATGGACTTAACATTAAAGTTTGTACAAAATTCAAAAGAGATACGGCATCTTGGAATATACATTTGGATTCATCTTTTCTGAATTCTGAAAGGGCTGATTCAAAATAAGGGCAATAATATAGAATGTGTGTTGTTGTACAATTATCAATAGCACCGCATACACATTGAAGATTTTTTGTGAATTTAGTTTTAAAAGCATTTAGCTTAAGTCTATATGTGTCTTAAGTCTTTAGTGTGTGTGTGTGTGTGTGTGTGTGTGTGTGTGTGTGTGTGTGTGTGTGTGTGTGTGTGCGCGCGTGCGTGCGTGTGTGTGCGTGCGTGTGCGTGTGTGCGTGTGTGTGTGCGTGTGTGTGTGCGTGTGTGTGTGTGTGTGTGTGTGTGTGTGTGTGTGTGTGTGTGTGTGTGTGTGTGTGTGTGTGCGCGCGCGTGTGTGTTAGAGAGAGAGAGAGAGTTGCTTTGCATATGCGCTGTTGGTGGTTGGTGTCACTCTTGAATCTTGTTTTTTGTTATCTGTTGATGAATAATTGATTGCAAAGCGCTTTGGGCTCATCTGAGGTAAAGCGCTATATAAATGTACTGTTATTATTATTATTATTATTATCTGACTCACGCCCCTCTTCTCTTTTGATGTTGTTGTTGTTGTTGTTGTGGTGGTGGTGGTTATTATTGTTGTGGTGGTGGTGATTATTGTTGTTATTGTTGTTTTAAATGATTTCGTTCTGATCGGAATTCGCCGGGCAGGGGCGTAGCACTGAATGCATAATTTATTCACACTTGAATAAAAGTTCGTTTAGCGTCCTCCGGCCTGGAACAGGCCCATAATATAGACATTGATAGCTATGAAGATAGTGGGACGATCCTGGAGGTAGTGCAATACCAGGCAAGTCCAGAAGTTTTGTTAATAATCAAGATTGTGCGTGTGATTGTGATTGTGATTGTGGGATAGTTATTAAGATATTAAATGATTAAAAAAAGTATATAATTATTCACACTTGCCAATGTGTTGAATAGATACAAGTCCTTTTTGGCTCACGTCGTTTTTTAAAAACAAAGTGAGTCTATTGTATCGTACATGTTCGGTTGTGTGTCTGTGTGTAGGTGTGTGTGTGTGTGTGTGTGTGTGTGTGTGTGTGTGTGTGTGTGTGTGTTGCGTCCGTGGTCCAACCTTTAACCTTTAACCTTCCAATTTAAATCCAAACCTTAACGTTGTCGTTTTCTCTAAAAATATAAGGCGTTGGAGGGTTAAAGTTAGCATGATGTTTGATTTTGACGTAAGCCTTCAAGTCACGATGATCAAAGTAGTCAGACACATCAATAAAGGACATAAGAACGACTATCATTTGTTGCAGAGATTACTGTTATGTGACCTTTAACCATGCATTAAGTTGCAATCTTCAAACTTTAACGTTGTTGTTTTCTCTAAAAAATATAAGGCATTGGAGGGTTAAAGTTAGCGGGATATTTGATTTTGATGTGAGCCTTCAAGTCATAATGATCAAAGCAGTCAGAAGCATCCATATAGAGCATAAGAAAAACAATCATTTGTTGCAGAGATTACTTTTGTGCTGTAGGCCTACTGAGTAGACACTAGAAAGAAGACTCTCCATTAGATATGCAAAACGCTGTTTAAAATGAAACACAAGACGTCAGGTGTGTACAAATAGGTACATTTTAACGTCGTTAACTCATATTTTCTGTAACAAATAGATGTGCCGAGTGTGGCGCGTTGACGGCCCGTTTGTTTCGTTTTGGAGCGTCTGTGACAACGGTTGTTCGTGTTCGTTCGCGCATCGTATCTGCGCTGAAATACTTTTACCGCACTTCCGGCGATTATTTGCACACACAAAGTCTAGGCTAGAGATCACGTCTTCATAATGAAGACTACGTACCTGACATTTAGCCCACATTCATTTCAGTCTTGAAAAAAATACACGGAAAATCCAGTGTTCTGTCCTTCAACGAAAGAATCCAGATCATAATCCGATCGGCGATGCTTAGGAGCCAAGGCCTAGGTGACGTGCGTGACTCGGCCGGGCTTGACCTTAACCTTTCATGGTGAAGAGAGGGGGGGGGGGGGTATGAACGAAACGAAAATAAAATATTAGCCTAGGACTAAAGTATCTTATAGAAATGCAGATGATGCGGAACAAGATTTATTCGCATGAACACTCAGTTTAAAACAGTAACAGATCAGGAGTAGGGCCTTACGAATTCCGCATCTTCATTTTCCTAGTAGATGTCCTGTAGGCCTGTATTTGTAAGGTTGTTGTTATTTGGGAAAATTCGCTTGTCCTCGAATCACAATGGCGTCTGCCGGCCGCGCGTGCTATCTGCGTGAGTAAATTATCCTTCTTCTTCTTCAAGTTGGGGATGTTTATCATGCCCCGCACTCACCGGTCTTCATTCAGACCATTAATAGCGCACAGGATGCGTGCTATGTGTAGCGACGATCGTATTTGTGCCAGTCTCACACAGAGTTACGTCCCTTTCTTTAAATTTAAGCGAATCAAAAAATAATAAACTTTTCGAGTTTGCAAATGGGCCAAAATGGAAAAAGAATAATTTATTCTAGTCGCTGCATTATTTTTACCATAAAATAAGTCGTAACGGGTTTACAGAGGATTCAGCTTCCTCGCTTTCAAGCTGAAATTTTCATCTTTCAGACCGATCACTGATCGGCGGTGCGGAGATTTACCGAGTTGAAAAGCGTTGACAGAATCAGTTGTCCGCTCGCTATCTAAGCCCACCGACCGCTAATAAGCAGTGGCGGGTGTAAGATGAAGCCTTCTAGTGATGTTCTCAAAGGTTTAAAAAAAATTCTACCGTGCCAATTTTTTCCTACATGCCCCGCATTGAGCTTACCGAATTGGCGACAGTTTGCCTGTTTACTAACAAAAGGAGTGGCTTCCCTTGCGAATTGGAAACGATCGTCAAACGCTGAATCTAACAATACTTTGCTCCACACCACTAACTTTTTTAGGAAATCACTAATGTTTGCTTCGACGCCATAAATTTAAGCTTACGATGTTGCACACAATAATTTTTTTGTGGTTTTAAACTTTTTGAAAATCGTTGGGGAAAAAAAATGTCTGCTACTGCGCGAGCCTGTCTCACGAGATGACGTCATGGGAAGACGCCATTACTGAAGCGAAAATAGTTTCTGTTCGATTCAAATAACAGTATCGTGAAAACCACAATATTTGAGAGTGTTTTTTCTTATAAAAAAAATATGCATAGTTTCTACAGGCAGTACTTGATTTTTGAATGCTTATTTTTCTGTAAATGAATCGAGTTTTGTGGAACTTTCAATCATATTGATTCTTGGAAGGAATTTGCAACAAAAATGTCTCTTCAGCCTTGTATCAGCATTGTATGAAGAAATAGACCAATGTTTCGATACATCACGCCAGTTATTCACAATGATGTCAATGAATCCCTCACTTCAGGCTGCTTTCCCTCTGCACTAAAAACTGCTATCGTTCGACCTCTGCTCAAGAAATCTTCTCTAGACCCTGAAAACCTGAAAAACTACCGTCCTGTTTCCAACCTTTCCTTTTTGTCTAAAATCATTGAAAAGATCGCTCTTCTCCAACTCCAGGATCACCTTGACCGCAATAATCTACTCTATCCTTTGCAGTCTGCCTATCGCTCTGGTCACAGTACCGAAACAGCTCTTCTGAAAATAGTCAA
Source organism: Phymorhynchus buccinoides (assembly GCA_017654935.2). Taxonomy (NCBI): domain Eukaryota; kingdom Metazoa; phylum Mollusca; class Gastropoda; order Neogastropoda; family Raphitomidae; genus Phymorhynchus; species Phymorhynchus buccinoides. Next base: position 26,628,220 of record CM065707.1, read on the forward strand.
TGATCTTCTCTGTGCTCTCGATGATGGTCAGATCTCTCTTCTCTCCCTACTAGACCTGTCCTCTGCCTTTGACACTATCGATCACCAAACACTTCTATCTCGACTTCAACATACCTTTGGCGTCTCTGACACAGCACTCTCGTGGTTTCATTCCTATCTCTCTGATCGCACTCAAGTTGTCTCTGTTAATGGCCTCTCTTCTCGTTCAGCTGCTTTGGAGCATGGTGTTCCTCAGGGCTCTGTCTTGGGACCTATTCTCTTTGTCCTTTATACACAACCCATTTCCGACATTGTTTCTCATCATGGCATTTCCCATCACTGCTTCTCTGACGACAACCAGATTTACTCGTCTGCAGATCCTTCTCTGCTTCCATCCATTATTCAACGTACACAATCATGCATTGCTGACATTAAATCATGGATGACTAACAACAAGCTCCAACTGAACAATGGTAAAACAGAAATGATTTTCATTGTACCCAAGAAACTCTTGTCAGCAAACTCTGTCCCCACTTCCATCCAGTTAGAAAACTCTCTTATCCACACTTCTACCACTGTACGCAATCTTGGCATCACACTTGATCAGACTCTTTCCTTCCAAAACCAGATTTCCTCTGTCTGTCGTGCTTGTTACTTAGAACTTCGGCGCATTGGATCTGTAAGACATCTTCTTTCCGAGGAAGCTACCAAAACTCTCATCTCTGCCTTCGTACTCTCCAGACTAGATTACTGTAATTCCCTTCTTGCTGGCTGCCCACAAACTGTTCTCGCTAAACTTAAAAAAAATTCAAAACAATGCTGCTCGCCTTGTACTGAGGTGCTCCAAATTCTCTCATTCTACCCCTATGCTTGAATCTCTTCACTGGCTTCCTGTCGGAAAGCGTATCGACTACAAGCTCTCTCTGCTCTGTTACAAATCCCTGAATGGTCTTGCTCCTTCTTATCTCACTGATCTCCTGAACCTTTACACACCTCTTAGACAGTTACGCTCCTCTTCTGACACTTCTCTCCTCCAGATCCCTCGTTACCGCACCAGGACTCTCGGTGAACGTTCCTTCTCTTTTCAGGCCTCCTCTACTTGGAACAAACTCCCTCTTCCTCTCCGTTCTGCCAACTCCCTTTCTTCATTTAAGTCTTCCCTCAAAACCACTCTCTTCAAATCGTAGCCTGCTCTTTTCTTTTGGAAAGTAATTTTTGTCCCTTCTCTTCGCGTGTGTTTGTGTGCAGTGTGTGGTTTGTGTTTATTATTTTAAGCGCTTAGGGCTTGTTTAAGAATGAGCGCATATAAATGCTCATTATTATTAATTATTACTATTATTATTATGTCACACATCATGCTCACACACACACAACAGACACTCACACAACACACACAACACACACAAGAAAAACCACAGCACAAACCTCTTATTCAATCCTTCTCTCACGTCACACAAACGATAGAAACTGATCAAATATTTAGGATGCAGCAGGAAAAGAATGGGTTTTAAGAAGAGGGTTTGAATATAAGAGATGAGTTGAAGTTTCGGAGAGGAGAGAGAGAATTCAAAGAGATGGTGCTTAACAGGAAAAGAAACGTTGGCCAGCAGATTTGAGACGGATGGAGGAAGGAAAGGAGACGAGAATCAGAAGACGAACGTAGTTGGCGAGCACGCTGGGACGCATATAGATGAAGAAGATCAGAGATATAGAGGGGAGCTTGATCATTCAGTGACTTGAAGACAGGAGAAAATTTTGTAACCGATACGTGAATTGAAACCGGGAGCCAAGGTACGCGAACGAAGAACGGAAGTACCTAGGAGAGCGATGAAAATGAGACGAGCAGCATTATTCCGGACCGTTGGAGGCTTACAGATGAGAGTTGATGGACAGCCAGCAAGAAGTGAGTTACAGTAGTAGTCAAGGGAGACAGAACAAAAGCCACATACTAGAGTCTTCAGGGTATCTGAGAGAGGAAACGGGATTGAACTAATTCTTCGAAGTTCTAGATAGCAACGACTTGCAAATAGTGGAAACATGCTGTTGGAAAGACTGAGGTGAAAAAAACCCCTGAGGTGAAAAAAGCCAACTGCCAATTTCAAATCAAAGATAGCAGTGCGCAAACAGTTCAAGCGTCATAATAGCGAGTGTGACCTCCGTGTGCATGAAATACAGGCTTGGAAGCGGCGTGGCATTGAGTGCAATGAGTCATTCCAGCTGGATCTGTGGGATGGCTCTCACTTCCTTACCAGGTCTCTTCCAAGGCATCCAGTGTCTGGGGAAGGTAAGTGGACATGCGGTAATTCAGCCTCACCTAAGCATGTCCCATGCTTTGTTCACTCGGTTGAGGTCAGGGAACTGGAGGTGGCCAGTCAAGAGGGCGATGTTGTGGGTGTTCAACTCGTTGCTGATGACATGAGCCCGGTGACCTCATGGGCGCGTTTTCGTACACAAAAACAAACCTAGAGCATGCTATTCATCAGGGGGAATCACTTGAGGTCTGATGATGTCATTCAAAAGTAGTGCATAACGTTCACGGTGCCCACTCCGGATGACCCCACACGAGTACGTCCTCCAGTCCAAATGCCACCCAGACCATCAGTATTGCCACTCCCATAGCGGGCATGGTCAGCAACAGCAAAGGCCAAACATCTCCCCCAGGCCGTCTTCACATGCGAAGACCTCATTAAAATCCAAACGCATCGTTTCACATAAAAGCAGCCGTGCATTTTCAAAGGGTGACAAACAACCAATTTGATTTGTTGCTTGACTTTTTGTGAGGTAGTATGTATATTGTTTATTTTTTTTTTATCTATTTAAACCGTTTTGTGCAACACATTGTTTTTAAGGAGAGGGACAAAAAACCTCCACAATAAAAATCATACTTACATGCATAACATAGAAAATATTCAAGACAAATATTAATGCATATACACTAAAGGAAAAATAGAAAACGTGGATGAGTAATAATTATCATGATAGTATACTATCAATGGCAGACAGGGAAAGAAAAGTGAAGTTGATGGAAGAGAAAAGAGAGAGAGATGAGAGAGAGAGAGAGAGAGAGAGAGAGAGAGAAGAGAAGAGAGACGAGAGAGAGGACAGAGAGAGAGAGAGAGGAGAGCTGAGAGAGAGAGAGGGTGGTTGGTGTAACTCAGTCCTTGAGACTGACAATACAAAGTTGTGTCTGCATAGCACAAACAATACTCGAGTTTCAAAAATGCATAAACAGGAAAAACCAAGTAAAAATATCAGACCCTGGGGAAGAAAAACAAGAGGAAGAAAAAAACAAAAAAGAAACAAATATGTGGGTTAATCCCTTTTTCCCTTCCTGATGAGTGCAGTACACATGGATCAAGCAAAAATAAACTTTTTAAAATATCTGGAAATGTTCCACACAAATACTTTTGAAATTTTCAACGAGATACATAAATTATTTGTATTTTATAAACTGCCTATCTTGAAATGTTCACACAAAATTTTGAAATTTTCACACGAGATACATTACATTATTTGTATTCTGATCAAAACTGCCTATTAATGTGAAGACAGGATGGTTTCCCTTGCCCATACGCACATTTTATAATTTGGCAACTTTTGGGCCGAGGTTTTAATAGTTTTCATTTTTTTGTTTTGCAGCGATCAACATAACTCGATTAGGTTACGCAGAGCTTCCACCGAGAACATCACATGCTCTATGGCAGCATGTTTATGGGCTGCCAACTAAGAAACATGCTTTAGTTTTGTCATACCTAGACGGTGGTGGCGCGTCATTTTGCCAAATTTACATATTTATTATGATCAAATCACTCTCGAAACGATATAATTTAAACAGCAGAGATTGCTCCTTTGTAAAAATAAACATTTAAAGTACAGCCTAAAACTATGCATTAAGCTGGCGACAGACTATGTGAAGGCCTCATGTGACTCGATCAGGTCGTGACGTAGACCAAATTTTGTTTCCCGAACAGAAGAGGTCACAAGCCATCCGACTCGATCAAACTCGATCAGTGACATTTAGAACCGCCCCTATTTGTCCCTGTCACCATACTGCGGCCATTGAGTCAGGACTGATCGAGCAGCATGGTATGCCAAATGAGGCGAAACGTTTCACGACTGATCGAGTACATGAGGCAAGTCACATAGTCTGGGTCGCCGGCTTTAGCCCACAACAAATCAATGACCAGTAACCCAAGGTCACCTTGTCGCCAGTTTTCGGCCACCCAGTTCCTTGCCCACATCAGTAATTTCATCTGCCTTGCAACTGGTGATGATAATGATTTGTATGCGATGAAAGAGAATGACAAATTGTTTTAATTGCCTCAATATCCACATGGCTTCTTGTTTCTACCTTCGTTTTTTCAATAAGCTTTCAATAGGGCTGACTAAGCAAGTAGAGGGGAGCAACTCTGGGGGTGTTTGGCTGATTTTGGTAAACTAGATTTTTTAAATATTTGTATTACATACCGAAATTATCATTTGCAGTTTAAACAGGACTGTACATACGCCCACCCCCACCCAAAAAAAACGCACACAAACAACCCGGCCCACAATGCCGTTTGTATCCCATAGAATAAATCGGAGATGGAGATGCCAACAAAGGACCGACCAGGAGATGCGTTCATGTTCTATCCAAGGGACGGTAGAAAAAAAGCATGTATTTATGAATTTTAGAAAAGGCGCCCCTGCGCGCACGCATGCAGCATGTAGGCCTACGCACTCACGCAAGACAGACAGCTGATGCGTTCATGTTCTATCAAGGGAGGTTATAAAAAATCCCTGTATTTATTAATTTTAGGAAAACGCTCCCCTGCGCGCACGAATGCACGCATGTACTCACTCAGCAAGGACAGACCAGCTGATGCGTTCATGTTCTATAAAGGGAGGTAAAAACACCTGTATTTATTAATGTTAGAAAACGCGCCACTGCGCGCACGCATGCACGAATGTACGCACTCATGCAAACACGCCACACGCACGCACACAGCCACAACGCACGCACACACACACACACACACACACACACACCCACAAACACACACACGCACGCACGCACACGCACGCCGAACGCGCGCCACACACACAACACACAACACACACACACACACACACACACACACACACAAACCACACACACATACATGCACGCACGCAGACACACACACATACTACTCAACGAAACATTTGCAGCGCAGACCCATCCAAGCATGACAATTCAAATGTCACGGAATATGCACATGAACGTGCGCGTGCATGGATAAGGGGGGGAGAGGAGAGAGATGAAGAGACGAGAGAGAGAGAGAGAGGAGAGATGATGAGAGAGAGAGTGAGAGAGATGATTGAGACGGAGATGAAGAGAGAGAGAGAGGAGCGAGAGAGATTCGTATTAAATTTTTAAAGTAAAACGTTTTCATTACAGTTGTGATCCATTTTTTAAGAGCTGAAGAAAGCTTGACCGAATCGGCTCTTATCCGCCGAAAGCCTTTGTTATAAAGACCACAATTACATAAACCTAATGAAATAACATTGATGTTTTAATATCTTATGATCAAAAACAATTAGAAGGTTTTGCTTTTGAGTTGTTATTTTCAGTCTTCGAGTGGAGAGCCCAAATTATTTCCACATATAGCCCTCACCCTTTTCTTCTTCAACCGACCTAAGCCAAATCGATAATTAACAGCCTGTGTTCTTCCACAGGACCTAACTCAAATCGCTATTAACAGCCTGATCTTCCACAAGACCTAACTCAAATCGCTATATAAAGCAGCAATAAAACCATTACCAGAAGAATGACATGCTTTTGAAGGTATACGGCGCGGAAAGGAAAACGTATAAAACAACGAAATTATTAATTAAAAATCAGAAGAAAAAAATCAGCGTCCAAAAACGGTACTATGAATTAAAATGTTCTAGTGGTGTGACAGGTTGGGGGTTTTTTTTATTATTGCGGAAACAGTAGTTATTATAAAAAGGAATGGGCTGCAAACTAAACAGCACTATGAGTGATTCTATTCTGTCCATACCGCAGGTTCTGTTTGCTCTCTCTGTCTATCTTCTGTCTACTCTGCCTCTCCTCTCTCTCTGTCTCTCTTGTCTCTTTGGTCTCTCCTCTCTCTCTTCTCTATATTCTCTCTCTCTCTCTCTCTCTATGACTCTCTCTCTCTCTCTTTATATAGCAGCTTCACATTCAACTGAAAGGCACAAAACACATGGTGCAATATATGTAATCGCCACCACCAGTATGCCATGTGTTTGCCCTTTGATGTGAATGTTGAGAGAACGTTGACACCCTTTGAGCAAGTTGAAAATTAACTACAGACCAATCAAAAAACAGATTGTCTAGAAACTTTTAATTGCGTCCCCCCCCTCCAAACCTCATTATAACACAGCATTACACATACTCACAGTAGCGCATCTGTGCGCGCGAAAGCACAAAACAAACAAACACCACACACACACACACAACACAACACACTACACACCTACTCATCCGCTCACCCACCCACTCACGCATACACTCAGTCCCTTGCGACAGATTGGCAGCACGTGAAATTTGGCTGTCACGACGGACTTGTGGTGAATAAAAGCGTGCACAGCAATCTCTCAACACATTACATATATTCTGATCGCGTCTCGCCTTTTGGCTAAGACAGTGATTCAGGAATATAAATTTTGTTTGTATTTTTTTTTTTATACCCTGTTGGTTTGTTCAGACCGTCGTTACAGGGCGAAAGCCGATACGAGACGTTTAAACTGAACTTCCACCATCTCTCAACCAGCGAGCAAAACCAGTGGGAGTGGCCGGCCGTCAGGGGAACCAAAGTCAACAAGAAATGTTATGTAGAAGAATGAAAACTATGCTGGATGTAATGATTCACTATACGGGAAATTAATGACATGAAAAATGGAAAATGAAATGGATCTGATTCGTCTCGTTTTTGTGGTTGTGTTTATTTTATTTTATGCCTAGTCCAAGGATATCTCCAGAACTGCCTGACAGATCCGCTTCAAATTGTGTTGGTGGTGTGTCACCACGAGATGAAGGCCTACGCGCATAAAGTATTGCGCCCGTCGTGACCAGAACTGAGAAACCAAAAATATTTAGGGGCCATAACTTCCCTCCTTATTCATTGGACTTAAAGTCTTCAAACTTGTCTGTTTGTACATGGATTATGGCGATTCTGATGATGATATCGATCAAGGTCAAGGTCAAGGTCAGGGGAGATCGGTAGGCCTTGAAAGT
>CM065707.1:26635941-26653441 GCA_017654935.2 Phymorhynchus buccinoides
TGACGTGGGGGGGACTTTAAAGAAAGTATTCTAAAGGGCTAAAAACCCCTTTAAATGGTAGTACCTAAGAACAAAATTAACAAGGGCGTCGCCGAGCGGCAGACATGTCCGTCACCAGCAATGCCACGCACTTGCGACACCCCGTAGAGTGTCACATCCTGACACAAAATTGGAAGGGATTCTGTCTTCTAGTTCACGAGATACAGCTTGAAGAAGAAAACATATAGCGCAAAGAAGGAAATTTCGGTTTTCAAGGTCACACTTCAAGGTCAAGGTGAGCATGGTGATAATTTATGCTCGGATGTTTTCTTCTCTAGGGTATACAGTACCACACACAATCTGAAGCGCTTCTGTCAAGTACCAATGTGGAAAATATGGCTTAAAACCCAAGTGTAGACCCCTACCACTTTCAAGGCCTACAGATCGCCCGGACCGTGACCTTGACCTTGATCGGTATGCCACCATCAGAACGGGCATAAGCCAAAGTACCTTCATGCCAAATTTGAAGACTCTAACTCTAACGGTGTGGGAGTTATGGCCCCTGAAAGATTTTCGGTTTTCAAGGTCGTACGCCAAGGTCAAGGTCACGACGGCAATATGGTTTGCGCGGATGCCTTCCTCTCATGGTGACACACCAGCACACAAAATTTGACGTGATTCTGTCAACCCGTTCGAAAGATATCCTTGGGACAGACAGAAGGAGAAAAAAATGACCCTCCGATTTTCAGGCTCCAGCGATCTTTTTGACCTTGACCTTGACCTTGATCGGGATGCTATCATCAGAACGGGCATAAGCCAAACCACCTTCATACCAAGTTTCAACATCCTATGTTGATCGGTGCCCGAGATATGGCTAACAATAGATTTTCGGTTTTCAAGGTCGTACGTCAAGGTCAAGGTCACGACGGCAAAATGGTTTGCGCCGATCTCTTCCTATTAAGGAGGCACACCTTCACACAAAATTTGACGCGATTCGGTCAAGCGGTTCGGGAGATATCCTTGGGACAGACAGAAAAAAAAAGAAAAAAAACCAATACAAACCAGCCCATCGCAATAGTCCGTCTTGGTGACGGACTAATAAACAGTAATAATGACTTCTTTCTCAATCTCTCTCTCTCTCTCCCCCCCTCTCTCTCTTTTTCTTTTCTATTCTTTATTTGGCGGGAGGGGGATGGGGATGGGGTTACGGAACCCGTGTAGACCCCCACCCCCACCCCTGGATCCGGCCCTGATGATAGGAAGAAAATAAAAGAATCTTCGTGAAGCTTTGGGCAAATAAAAGCTGAAAGTCTTTAGAGAATGGGAATCATTAGTACATACCAGAGTGGTGTAGAGTGGCACAGTGGTAGCGCGTTCGCTTCGTGTCAAATAAACCCGAGTTCGAACCTAGTGTACAGGGGATTTTTTCCTCTCACTTTGCACTAGGCCTTACGGTCTGAACGTGGAGTCTTTAGGATGAGACGATAAACCGAGGTCCCGTGTGCCCATGCACTTAGCATACGTTAAACCCAGTGGCAACGAAAAAGTTGTCATTTGGTCAAAAATTACCCCCCCCCCCCCCCCCTTTCCTTCCTTATCAGTCACACATAAATCGCATGCAAAAACTTTTTTTTTTAAATTGGGTGGCGTGCCTCTGGCTGGCTCCAGGTGGGAGCAACCCGAATTTCACAGAAACGCCTCTGTGACTATAAAGTACCTAATACCTAATACCTATACCAGATTACACATGTTAGTGTGGCACACACACAACAATAATCAATAATTATACTAACTTTCACCCAAGGAGGCGCAACGGATAGAGATACTGGGAGATGGGCATAAGCGAGTAACACACACACGCGCGCGTGCGCGCGCGTGCACACACGCACACACGCACGCACACACACACACACACACACACACACATATACACACAGAGTGACACACACACATATATACATGCACGCACGTGCACACGCACGCACACTCACACACACAGAGTAACACACACACACACACACACACACACACACGCACATGCACGCGCGAACACACACACACAGAGTGACACATACACACACAGAGTGACACACATTCACACATACACTCACGTGCAAGCACACACACACACACCACACACACACACACACACACACACACACACACACACACACACACACACACACACACGCACACACGCACACATACACACACACACACACAGGGAGACTTTGACTTTGACACATACACACACAGAGGGAGAGAGAGAGTGACACACACACATACACACACACAGAGTGACACACACATACATACACACACGCACGTGCACAACATACACACACACACAGTGACACACACACATGCATACACACACAGAGTGACACACACACATACACACACGCACGTAGACAACACAAATACTCACGCGCGCGCGCGCGCACGCGCGCACACACAAACACACACACACACACACACACGCACGCACGCACGCACATACACACACCTTTCCTGTCTAATATCACTTTTAGTGAAAAGACGTTAAGCCAAAGAACAACAACAACACACACACACACACACACACACACACACACACACACGCGCGCGCGCGCGCGCACGCACGCACACGCACACACACACACGCACACGCACACGCACACACACACACACATCGTAAAAAAAAACCCAAAATCAACGCTAAATTCCTTTTCGCACGTTCCCACGGCAAAAATCAACGCTAAATTCCTTTTCGCACGTTCCCACGGCCACGTGTCAGTTTATTATTCTTTATTATGAAACTGATACCAAGATTCTTCTGCCCCGACCATAATGATCTCCGAAGGTTGAAACGTGAGAAGAAAAAGAAATCTTCGTGAATCTTCGGGCAAATAAAAAAGCAGCAAGTCTGTTGAGAAAACTCTCTCTCTCTCTCTCTCTCTCTCTCTCTCTCCTCTCTCTCTCTCTCTCTCTCTCTCTCTCTCTCTCTCTCTCTCTCTCTCTCTCTCTCTCTCTCTCTCTCTCTCCCCCCCCTCTCTCTCTCTGTGTTTCGGCGTGTACCTGTAAGTGAATGGGTGGTTAGGCTTATTATATTCTTTAGTTCATGGGTTGTGCTTCCTTGGCATTGGAGCATTGTTTGCTAATGTCAATAAAATTCATTTTTCAATTTCAATTTTCAATTTTCTCTCTCTCTCTCTCTCTCTCTCTCTCTCTCTCTCTCTCTCTCTCTCTCTCTCCCCCCCCTCTCTCTCTCTCTCTCTCTCTCTCTCTCTCTCTCTCTCTCTCTCTCTCTCTCTCTCTCTCTCTCTCTCTCTCTCTCTCTCTCGATTTTTTCTTCTTCCTCTAGTGTAAACTATCTATGTATGCATGGACACTGCATTAAATATAGCATCCACGATGTATGTAAGATGATATATTTTGTTTCTTAACAAATCTTATGAACTGATTTAGTCGCCAGTTAGGCTTATTATATTCTTTAGTTCATGGTTTGTGCTTCCTTGGCATTGGAGCATTGTTTGCTAATGTCAATAACATTCATTTTTTTAATTTCAATTTTCAATTCTCTCTCTCTCTCTCTCTCTCTCTCTCTCTCTCTCTCTCTCTCTCTCTCCTCTCTCTCTCTCTCTCTCTCTCTCTCTCTCTCTCTCTCTCTCTCTCTCTCTCTCTCTCTCTCTCTCTCTCTCTCTCTCTCTCTCTCTCTCTCTCTCTCTCTCTCTCTCTCTCTCTCTCTCTCTCTCTCTCTCTCTCTCTCTCTCTCTCTCTCTCTCTCTCTCTCTCTCTTGTTTTTTTCTTTCTTCGTCAAGTGTAAACTATCTATATGCATGGACACTACATTAAATATAGCATCCACGATGTATGTAAGATGATATATTTTGTTTCTTAAAAAATCTTATGAACTGATTTAGTCGCCAGTTAGGCTTATAATATTCTTTAGTTCATGGTTTGTGCTTCCTTGGCATTGGAGCATTGTTTGCTAATGTCAATAAAATTCATTTTTCAATTTCAATTTTTAATTTCAATTTTCAATTTTCTTACTCTCTCTCTCTCTGTCTCTCTCTCTCTCTCTCTCTCTCTCTCTCTCTCTCTCTCTCTCTCTCTCTCTCTCTCTCTCTCTCTCTCTCTCTCTCTCTCTCTCTCTCTCTCTCTCTCTCTCTCTCTCTCTCTCTCTCTCTCTCGCTCTCTCTCTCTGACTATCAATCTGCCAGCATTCTCTTCTTCTTCTTCTTCCTCCACTTAAATCGAAACTTTTATTTAATAAAGGTGTTCTCATGTACACGGAGACTCTCCATTCGTCTTCATTAAAGGGGCACCCTGACGGATGAGTTTTTGCAAGAAACACGTCGAGATCACCAGGAAAACACCCTTTACAGAGATTGCAACACTCACTTTGCTTTGGTTTCCTAGAAATCAAAGCGTCAAATCGGCGATTCCTCCTTGGCGGAGGTGCTGGAAGACAGATTATTTCACCCAAAGAGAAGGCGTGTGCCGTCTCTTTTCTAATGGCCATCAAATCGTTTGCACGAAATTCTCGCAATACAAGCCTTTAAAAAAAAAAAATGCAGTTTATCTAAAGGAGTTTCGCTCACAACAAAGGAAATAGCTCAATTTTTTTTTTTACTGCACTACAAAAAAAGAAAATGCTTCAACCACAACGAGTGAGGAATCGCCGATTTGACGCCAAGGAGGAATCGCCGTTTTGACGGCTTGATTTCTAGGAAACCAGAGCAAAGTGAGTGTTCCGATCCTTGGAAAGGCTGTCTTTCTGGTGATCTCGGCGTGTTTCTTGCAAAAACCTAATCCGTCAGGGTCCACCTTTAAGTGATAACAGTATTATGTTTATTGTCCACGAGTTTCGACACGATACGGCGCCCGGTGAAATAAATTTCCCACTTCCTACCTACAATAACTCTATTCAAATCGAGTCTTTCTTATTCTGGAAGTTGGTTATGGAACCTCCCCGTGGGGATACCCGGGGGGTCTTTCGTAAAAAATAGTTCCCCCACCTTCTGGAAGTTATGTGCTTGTTACTTCCCCTAATCTGCCACTGTCTTTGACTCTGCCTTTTCCCTTTGCTTTCTATCATCTACTATCTTTCTGATTTATTGGCTCGTTCTCCTGCCTTTTTAAAAAAAACAAATCTTCCAACATTTATTTTCCTTTGAGCTCCTCCGAAATCGGAATGTGTCGGATGTACGCAGCGGGGGAGACCAGTGAAAAAAATGAAAGCCGTACACATACGTACCTTACCCATTATGGCTATGTCATAATATGGCCTGGGAACACAGAAGAAGAAGAAGAAGAAGAAGAAGAAGAAGAAGAAGAAGGCTATGGAACAGACTCCGAAAAACAACACACACACACACACACACACACACCAAAACAAGCGCGAAATCGCAATAGTTTGTGGCACGCGGTCTATTTTTACCACTCCAATCATGAGTGACCTTCCCTGGCTTTTCAATAATTTTAATCTGTAAACCAGAATGTTATCTCTGCACCATTTCGTAACTTTTTATATCTTTTGGAAAACATTTAAAACTATGTATCCTACTTATACTCATCAAAAGAAGCACCGCATACTCGTCGTGTCTGTTGTAGTGTCTGTATTACGTATGTTTATTATTTTGTACGCTTTTAAAATACATCATTTTAAAGAGCGGCCTCAATTAATTTTGAAGTGTAGCCTCGATTAGGTTTAACCGAGGCGTGGTTACCGCTACACCTATCTGTATTAATTTTAAAAAATCGGGACTTTACTGGTTTCGTACTGCCTCCGGGCATTGCCTCCAGTATTGTTCCCACCATATTTGTATTTACAAATGTCCCATGTGTGTCTGATTCAGGCCAAGAGGACGTAAAACACCATTTTCGTCGTGTAGCCTCGATTTGAAGTGCGACAATTTTGTCAAAATGTGCGACAATTTTGGACCGACCGACCGACAAAGTGAGTTATAGGTTTGTGGCTTGAGCCACAAACAAAAAGACACCCGAACCACACTTCCGACAATGACTGCCAGAGAGCAGAGGGGACAGCTGCTGCTATTCCGACAGGCTGGGCTCAAATGTATTTATAGCGGAGAAGCCTTTTGATTGGTTGACGATAATTATAACACTATGCATGAAATAAACACATAATAGCATAACAAGATGTAATAATATACCAAATACCAAAATAATAGAATATACCAAATACCAAAAAAAGAATACCAAACCTAATATTAAAATTATTATGGCATAAAGAATGAAAAAAAGCAAAATTGCACAAACGCCCCAAAGACGGTCAGGCAAACAAGACACAATTACACACACACACACACACACACACGTACGTGCACGCGCGAGCATACGCACGCTCATGCACATACACACGCGTGCACGCACTCACACAAATATGCGCGCGCACCAAGCGCAGATATTCACACTCAGACATGCACACACCATACCAGGTTCATGCTGACAAAGATGACCGTTTATCACTTTTGGGGGGGGAAGGGATGATGGGGGGGGGGGGGGGGGTGAGCGGGTGAGCGTTACTTTTTGTGAACTCTTCTCAGCATGCTGACTGAGTTTTGGATCAACTGATTTGTATTTCTCATTCAGAGAACTGCTGATATCACAGATTGCATACCTATAGGCCTAGATTCCCACAGAGAGGAGTTAGAGAGGTTCAAAGACGGACAGCTACGAAAACTTTGGAAAATAACGGGTGAGCGGGTGAGCGTTACTTTTGTGAACTCTTCTCAGCATGCTGACTGAGTTTTGGATCAACTGATTTGTATTTCTCATTCAGAGAACTGCTGATATCACAGATTGCATACCTATAGGCCTAGATTCCCACAGAGAGGAGTTAGAGAGGTTCAAAGACGGACAGCTACGAAAACTTTGGAAAATAAAACATTTAAACCAGCTACGAAAAAAGCACACTTTTGAGCAATTCTTGTATCGTTCTTCTTCTGCTTCTTCTTCTTCGGCTTGATCTTCCACCTTCATCGTATCGCGCGTACTGAAGATTCTGAAGATCACAGTCAACGATCGTTTGCAGTCAACGATACGAGTGACAGAAAGACAGCAGTTTGCAGAAGGAAAAAAACGAACGCTTTTATCAGTAAGGCGATGACTCTGCGTTCTACTACTGTGAAAACGCGGCCAGGTGAATAGAATATGCCTTTTTAAAACCGGTACGACGTTGTGGAACTGGGAGATGTGAAGAAGCTGGTAATATAAGTCCAGGAAACGAAGACCAGATTCAGTTGTACATCTCTCTTCGGAATCTTTCTTTTAAAAAACCAAAAAAACTTTCATCGCCAGCCATTTTTCAGCCAAAAAATACCATTAAACCTAACTGGGTAGAGAAAATAAAATATCTGCAATATTGCGAATTCCTCTGTGACATATCTAGCATTAGGCTTATCCTTACCTCCCAAAATTAAAACAATAGTGTCTTCGGATAACTGGTCCTGATTTGATGCCTTTTAGTGACATGGGTGTTAAACCATTGTGGTGCTAAAATGCGACATTGGCGGTGAAAGGGTTTTTAGTGAAATTCGAGAAGCACATATTGCATGCGGACACCGTGGTGGAAAAAAACAACAACTGAAAAAGAACTGTCCCAAAATGTATGTGAATGTCACGAGAGATCAGATGAAGCTGTCCACCCCACCCCCCTCACCCCCACCCTCCCGCCCTTTGTGTGAACTGCCTGCTGAAAAAGTGCAAGATGAACAAATGTGTGGTGTGGTGAAGCCTCCCATCCTGTCACAACGTTTCTGCACAAGAGGACAAGAGTCTTCAAAGTGATGAAGTTGGCTGCCTAGGGAGAAGAAGAAGAAGTTGATCAAAATAATTGACCTTCAAAGCCAGCCCGATCGGGACTAGAGGTCAGAGTCAAATCCAGCCTCTGTTTGTCTGTCTGTCTCTGTCTGTGTGTCTGTGTGTCTATATCTCTCATTCATACTCACTCACGCACACACGCAACAAGGGCAGGGGAGAGACTTTATTGCTGTTTTATTTTGTGTGTTTAAAATGTGTTTCTTCAGTCATTTGTTTCTTCCGGTGACGTTTTCTCTCCCTCTCTCTCTCCCTCTCTCTCTCTCTCTCTCTCTCTCTCTCTCTCTCTCTCTCTCTCTCTCTCTCTCTCTCTCTCTCTCTCTCTCTCTCTCTCTCTCTCCTCTCTCAAACCTTTGTTACTTCAGTTTACCTGTTGTCACCCCAACCCCCTTGTCATAAGGCCAATTTGGCAATGACAATAAATTTCAAGTGTTCAGCTTCAAGTGTCTAAGCGTTCTCTCTCTCTCTCTCTCTCTCTCTCTCTCTCTCTCTCTCTCTCTCTCTCTCTCTCTCTCTCTCTCTCTCTCTCTCTCTCTCTCTCTCTCTCTCTCTCTCTCTCTCTCGCTCTCTCTCTCTCTCTCTCTCTCTCTCTCTCTCTCTCTCTCTCCTCTCCCTCTCTCTCTCTCTCTCTCTCCCCTCTCTCTCTCTCTCTCTCTCCTCTCTCTCTCTCTCTCTCTCTCTCTCTCTCTCTCTCTCTCTCTCTCTCTCTCTCTCTCTCTCTCTCTCTCTCTCTCTCTCTCTCTCTCTCTCTCTCTCTCTCTCTCTCTCTCAAACCTTTGTTACTTCAGTTTACCTGTTGTCACCCAACCCCCTTGTCATAAGGCCAATTTGGCAATGACAATAAATTTCAAGTGTTCAGCTTCAAGTGTCTAAGCGTTCTCTCTCTCTCTCTCTCTCTCTCTCTCTCTCTCTCTCTCTCTCTCTCTCTCTCTCTCTCACACACACACACACACACACACACACACACACACACACACACACACACACACACACACACACACGCGCGCGCGCGCGCGCGCACATATACATACACACACACTGGACTGGACTGGAACCAATTTATTGTCATATTAACTATAAAAGCTGTACTGACATTGGAAAAAAGTCAAACAGAAACCGATGAAATTCAATAGATAATAAAGAAATTATACAAAACTTGAAATTGGGAAAAGAAACAAAAAAGAAAATTCTCTCTCTCTCTCTCTCTCTCTCTCTCTCTCTCTCTCTCTGTATTTATACACCGAGTCGGGAAAATCTATTCGCTGTTGCATAGTTTTAATTGTTTAAGTGGGTGATAATTAACGTTCAATATAGAAAACGATAGATGTTTAAATGGCTCAATCTGCTTAATCTACTTTCCTCATCAAATAAAAGTCATTCTCTCTCTCTCTCTCTCTCTCTCTCTCTCTCTCTCTCTCTCTCTCTCTCTCTCTCTCTCTCTCTCTCTCTCTCTCTCTCTCTCTCTCCTCTCCCTGTATCTCAATGGTCAACTTAGGACGCTGATGTGACTGCTAGGGGGGCAATCAAACCAGTAGGGGCTTAGTGCTTGATATTCTTAGTTGGGCGTAGTGAGAGAGAGAGAGAGAGAGAGAGAGAGAGAGAGAGAGAGGGAGAGGGAGAGGGAGGGACTCATCTCCCTCCCTCTCTCTCTGACTACGCCCAACTAAGAATATCACGCGCTAAGTAAACCCCTACTGGTTTCACTGCCCCCTGGCGGTAAAATGCGCGTCCTAAGTTGCTCAATTCTCAAGCCGCCTCTCTGCAAGTTACTGATAATCAAACCAACCCTATTAAAACACCCAAGGGACCCTTTCACGCAGAAGCCAACGGTTCTTGAACCGCAACTCACCCCCCACCCCCACTACTGTAGCAATGCAAGAAAAAAAGATCCCAGAAGCCTCGCCTCGCTTTATCCCTCCGCCATTTATTAACCATCCACGAGGCTACGTTTTCAGGGCCGTCTGTTTGTTCCTGGCTATCTATCTGACTTTGTCTGTCTATGTGAGTGTGTTAGCACGATAACGCTTGAACGGAGGGACATATAGGAGGCTCAAAGTTTGCATGCGGATAACTAGTTAGGATATCTAGGCCAAGCGCGAAGATGAAGGTCATTGGTCCAAGGTCAAGGCCACTGGAGCCGGGTATTTTTGTTGTTGTTGTTGCTGCTGCGAGACACGGTCCAAGGGAAACAAATCTTGCTTTGAAGAAACCGGCCACTAACAGCACCTTGCTGCTTCCCTTTTACTTGTCTTTAATTACATTTAATTGTGTTGAAAGCTGGTTAAACGACGACTTTGTTGTTTATTTACTCGCTTGTTTTTTTTTAACACAAATGCTTGATTTGTGGCGTGCACATGCTCGAATCTTTCCCTGACACAGTCATACAATTTCAGCAAGATTCAATGAACGGTTTGGAAAATATGAAGCAAGAAGTAAATGTATGGGTGCAGGCACACCCACGGGGTACGGGAAGGGTTTTTAATGTTATGAGTGGTGCTCGTTCCTGACTATGTAATGTTATGTATGCATCGTGGCTGCATGATGTATGTTAGTTAACACGATAACAGCGTTGGGACGGAGGGTCCTAGGACCCTCACATTTTGCATGCCTATAATAATGATGATGATAATAATAATATTATATTATAATAATAATAATAATAATAATAATAATAATAATGATGATAATGATAATGATAATAATGATAATGATAATGATAATACTACTACTACTAATAATAATAATAATAATAATAATAATAATAATGATGATGATAATAATAATAATAATAATGATAATGATGATAATGATAATGATAATAATAATGATAATAATAATATAATAATAATAATAATAATAATAACAATAACAATAACAACAATAATAATAATACCATAGCTAGAATATCATGCCAACTTCGAACATGAAGGTCATTGGTCAAAAGTTCAAAGTCACTGGACGCGAAAATACAGCCTTTATAAGCACATCTTGATTGTTAAAAAAACAACCACTTTGGGACTTTCCTGGTATTACAGTACGATGGCTTGGAGTCAAAACGGACTATCTTTAGACAGTCCATTGACATATTATTGAACTTATTACGAAAACGTACAACCTGTATGAAAAAAAGACTGCTGAAATATAAAAAGCAAAACCCCCTTTGTATATTTCTGCAGTCATTGTTTGATACAAGTTACGAGCCTTCGTAATAAATCCAATAATATGCCAATGGACCATCCAAAGATAGTCCGTTTTGACTCCAAGCCATCGAGTACCTCCAGGATCGTCCCAATATCTTTAGGGTTATTAATGTCCCATATGTGCCTGTTCCAGGCCTGAGGACGTTAAACGAGCTTTTATCACAGCCGCGTGGCTGGTTGATCTAGCGTCTGGCTGCGACGCGCTCTCCAGGTGGGAGCAACCCGAATTTCACAGAGATGCCTTTGTGAATTTAAAGTACCTAATACCTATAGTCTCTTTTGCTCTTATTCCCCGTAAAGAAAATAGACCCTAATGCCGCATTATTATTATTATTATTTATTATTATTATTATTATTATTATTATTATTATTATTATTATTATTATTATTATTATTATTATATTATTATTATTATTATTATATTATTATTATATTTATTATTATTATTATATTATTATTATTATTATTATTATTATTATTATTATTATTATATTATTATTATTATTATTATTATTATTATATTATTATTATTTATTATATTATTATTATTATTATTATTATTATTATTACTAGCGCAACGCCCCGTACCGGTAACGCCTAGTACCGGTAACGCCTTGTACAGGTAACGCCAAGTACCGGTACCGCTGAGTACCAGTTTCGCCGGGTCCGCAAAATATTATATTTTTACTTTTGTGGCTGAAAATACAATTTTTTGACCCCTACCACTTTCAAGGCCTACCGATCTCCATGACGTTGACCTTGACCTTGATCGGTATGCAATCATCAGAACAACCATAAGCCAAAGTACCTACATGCCAAGTTTGAAGTCCCTAAGACCAACGGTGTGGACGTTATAGCCCCTTAAAGATTTTCGGTTTTCAAGGTCATATGCCAAGGTGAAGGTCATGACGGTGATAATTTATGCGCGGATGCCTTCTCTCATGGTGACACCACACAAAACTGGAAACGATTCGGTAAAGCAGTTCGGGAGATATGCGTGGGACAGTAAAACCCAATCATTAAACCCCTACCACTTTGAAGGCATACTGATCTCCCTGACCTTGACCTTGACCTTCATTGGTACGCCATCATCAGAACGGCCATAAGCGAAATACATTCATGCCAAGTGTCAAGACTCTAGGACCTGCGGTGTGGAAGTTATGGCCCCTTAACGATTTTCGGTTTTCAAGGTCATACACCAACGTCAAGGTCAGGACGGCAAAACGTTTTGCACAGATGCCTTCCTCTCATGGGGACACACCACCACACAAAATTTGAAGCGATTCGGTCAAGCAGTTCGGGAGATCCTTGGGACAGACAGAAAAGAACAAATAAACAAACAAAAAAAGGAAACAAACCCGAACAGCTCGGATGTACTAAACGCAAGTGCGTGTGGAGCTGCGTGTGGTCCCCCCCCTTCCCCACGACGCCTTGATGGAGGTTGCCAAGGATGCTTGATACCAAATTTGGTGTCGATCGGTTGAGAACTGTGGCCCCCTCCAGCCCACCCCCCTGAACACCCCCCCACACACACACCCCGACCATCCCACCCCTCACCCCTCCAGACACCCCCTCCCCCCCCAGACCCCTCCCTCCTCCCCTCAACCCCCTCCCCCTCCCCCTCCCATCCCCCCATCCCCCCTGCCATCCCCCATCCCCCTCCCCTCCCCCCCCCCCCCCCCCACGCTCACAGCTCACACGCACTTGCCGTTAGTAAATCCGAGCTGCGTGTGGTCCCCCCCTCCCCACGACCCCTTGGCGGAGGTTTCCGAAAAGTAAGGACGGCATGACCTTCGGAGGGTGTCAAGGATGCTTGATGCCAAATTTGGTGTCGATCAGTTGAGAACTGTGGCTGTGCATAAGGGACACACAGACAGACAGACACAGACACACACACACACACACACACACACACAGACAGATTTCGAAAATATATATAAGATTATTCCACCATGCTCGCTTCTTCTGCCCACACGTAACACAACATTCCGATCTCTGACCCCTCTCTCGGGAGGGCGGAATTCAGTCGAATCTACAATGCAGCCTACAGTCGAATATACCATGCAGCCTACAGTCGAATATACGGTGCAGCCTACATTCGAATCTACAATGCAGCCTACAGTCGAATCTTCAATGCAGCCTACAGTCCAATCTACAATGCAGCCTACAGTCCAATCTAAAATGCAGCCTACAGTCAAATATACCGTGCAGTCTACAGTCGAATATACGGTGCAGCCTACAGTCGAATATACGGTGCAGCCTACAGTCGAATCTACAATGCAGCATACAGTCGAATCTACAATGCAGCCTACAGTCCAATCTACAATGCAGCCTACAGTCAAATCTACAATGCAGCCTACAGTCGAATATACCGTGCAGCCTACAGTCGAATATACGGTGCAGCCTACAGTCGAATATACTATGCAGCCTACAGTCGAATATACGGTGCAGCCTACAGTCGAATCTACAATGCAGCCTACAGTCGAATCTACAATGCAGCCTACAGTCCAATCTACAATGCAGCCTACAGTCGAATATACAATGCAGCCTACAGTCGAATATACGGTGCAGCCTACAGTCGAATATACTATGCAGCCTACAGTCGAATATACGGTGCAGCCTACAGTCGAATCTACAATGCAGCCTACAGTCCAATCTACAATGCAGCCTACAGTCCAATCTACAATACAGCCTACAGTCGAATTGACAAATATTTACATTCGACCGTAGGCGGCACTGCACATTCGACTGTAGGCTGCATGGTATATTCGACTGTAGGCTGCACTGTAATGTTTTCGACTGTAGGCTGCAATGTATGATTCGCCATGTATTTTCGACTGTAGGCTGCATTGCAGATTCGACTGAATTCCTGTCACCGCGTCCTATCACGTAACCCGCTGTAGAGAAAAACAAATTTGCATACAACCCGTCCCGGCGCGTGCGTGGTGTGGTGTGGTGTGGTGTGGTGGAAGTAAGCTGAACCAGCACGCGCCTCGCTATTGTTATGTTATGTCCGAAAATGGATCACTTTACCCTACACTAACTCCGAAAGCTGTAATTACCGTAGTCAATCCAGTAAACTCCCCTACTCCCCTTTAAGACCTAGCAATTATTGCTGGTGGTTGTATTCCCTAGCTAAGCCGCGTTTGATGTCGGCGCTTTTGGTGGGGGGGGGGAGGTGGGGGCGGGTGGGGGGGGGGGGGGGGGGGGGGGGGGGGGGGTGGGGGGGGGGGGGGGGGGGGGGGGGGGGGGGGGGGGGGGGGGGGGGGGGGGGGGGGGGGGGGCGGGGGGGGGGGGGGGGAGGGGGGGGGTGTTGTTGCCAATCGAAGCATAGAGGTGGGGGGGTGGGGAGGAAGGGTCATTCTACTGGAAAACGGACGAACAAGGGGAACTTTAGTTTAGCATCTGTTTGCCATTTCTGACCCCCTCTCCTCTCTCTCTCTCTCTCTCTCTCTCTCTCTCTCTCTCTCTCTCTCTCTCTCATCTCCTCTCTCTCTCTCTCTCTCTCCTCTCTCTCTCTCTCTTCGTCTCCTCTCTGTCTCTCTCTCTCTCTCTCCCTCTCTCTCGTCATCTCTCTCTCTCTCTCTCTCTCTCTTCTCTCTCTCTCTCTCTCTCTCTCTCTCTCTGTGTTTTCTCTAATATCTCTCTATGGTGCTTGTATTATTCACAGAGAGAGAGAGAGAGAGAGAGGAGAGAGAGAGAGAGAGAGAGAGCGAGAGAGAGAGAGAGAGACTTGACACTTGACACTTGAAACTGTATTACGCAAGAGAGAGAGATGAGAGAGAGAGAGAGAGAGAGAGGAGAGAGAGAGAGAGAGAGAGAGAGAGAGAGAGAGAGAGAGAGAGAGAGATGGGGGCGGAGGCGGGGCCGGGCAGGGAGAGGATGATTGGAGATGGGGCAAGAAGATCATCCAACGAAAACGGTCATTATTTAAATCGATGGAAATGAACGTTAAATAGAGAAGAAGAAGAAAACAACACCCACGACGAATGAGCTTTAATTATGTGATCAATCTGCAAGTAAGTAAAAGGCAGACTGAAAAGAAAGAAAGAAAGAAAAAACCCGAAAGAAACAGAGAAATGGAGGGGTGAGTGGGGGAGAGGGGATGAGGGTGTGTGTGTGTGTGTGTGTGTCTGTGGGCGGGGGGCTAGGCGGGGACCAGGGGTGGGGGGGGTGGGGTGGGGGGGTGTTAATCTGTATTTTCGCCCACAATGGATTATTACGTGTGGATTGTCGCTGCTTTGAACCGCCACAGACAATACAACCACCACTGCAGCGGGATGGGGCTACTGGGAGGGACTGCTCAATTGCAGTTTAGTCGGGAGGGGCGGGGTGAGGGTGGGGGTGGGGGTTGGGTGGGGGTGGCGGGGGGGGGGGGGGGGAGGGGGGAGGGCAATGGGACACCTAACACACAGGCTCTAGTGGGAGAGGGAAAAGCCCTTCCCCACCCACCCCCACCACCCCATCCTCTCACCCCACCCCGTTGCCCCACAATGCCGGTTATCAGTTGCAAATTATGCACATGAGCGCGTGGAGACTTGCCCCGTGATGCCACGAGAGACAAATTTGAAACGGCACCCCCACCCCCCCCCCCCACCCCGTGGGGATACCGGGGGTCTTTTGCATAAATAGTTCTCCCACCTTCTGGAAGTTCTGTGCTTGTAGCTTCCTCTAATCTGTCACTCTCTTTGACTCTTGCCTGTTCCCTTTGCTTTCTGTCATCTACTACTATCTTTCTCTGCCTTACCCGGTCCATTCTCCTGCCTTTTGTCACGGAACACTTTCCAAAAGATTTCATCTCCAGCCGAAGTCGGACTAATTGCTGGGGCCTAACTATTTCTTAGCTAGGCGCATAGCGGCAGCATGACGCATCTGCGCTCATAATTGACAGGAAACTGTCTGAGCGATCAAAGAAGAAGAAGAAGAAGGAAACTGACATCCTACGCTATAGAGCCAACAATAATACTAGCAGCTACGCCCCGCGCTCTCTACGCTTAGCGGCAGCTCTTCACACGAGGGGTGCCAGCCAGAACAGTCTATCTGTGTCCTTTATTTCTTTTGAGATAGACTGTTCTGGCAGGCAGCCCAATTATTGTCAAGTTGACAGGTCGGTAAAGGTAAAGATGTGCCACCCCCCCCTACATTTCTCGGTTGATTAATGTTTTTCCCTTTGTTGCCTTTCTTACAAAACATAAAGCTGTATTTTATTAACCTTTTTCAGCTAATTATCTTTTTGGAATAATAACCGTAACCGTAACCCTAACCCTACCCCCCCCCCCCTATAAGACGGAAAAACGCAATGAACCATGACTGTGACAAATGCGCAGTGGTAACTGGGGGGGGGGGGGGGGGTGGGGGGGTGGGGGGGTGGGGGGGGGGGGGGGGGGGATTGGGGGGGGGGACTGGGGGGTGGGTGGGGGGGGGGGGGGGGGGGGGGGTGTCCTATTAGATAATGGCCTTTATCATGACTGCGATTAATTATTGAACAAAGATAATTAACTGAAAATGTTCATAAAATACAGCTTCATGTTTGGTAAGAAAGGCTTTAGAATAGCAGTTGCCAGAATAGCACTTTGAAAAGTCTCCGACTGCATCCCCCCCCCCTCCCCCACCCCCCGGTGACGTTTGATCACGAATGTACATATGGTTATAGGGATCTCTAACCAACGGTTTTCAAACTACAAATGTTTGTTTTAAGCAATCGGCCCAGGTCTTCAGAATAGCAGTCGCCAGTCACAGCACTTCAATATGTTTCCCTCTGCATTCCTCCAGTGATGCTGATTGCAAATATATATATATATATATATGGCTAAAAGAGGTTTACCACTACCAATAGTTTTCATACTACAAATGTTTGTTTTATGCAAATGTCCCGAGTCTTCATAATAGCAATCACCACAATAGCACTTCAAAATGTCTCCCACTGTATCTGCCCAGTGATGCTGATCGTGAATATATGTGCTTTAAAGTGGTCTGCACCCAACTGTTTTCAAGCTATGGCTATTTTGGGGGGGTTACTTGTTTTCATAATTATATCTGCTTCGAGGTCAAATGTAAAAATTAAGGTCGAGTGGCTTTTAAATGTCTCCTACTGCATTCCATAGGTGAGAGAGAGAGAAAAATAGCTTTTTCGCGCATCCAAGAATATATATGATCAAGAATATATATGGTTTTGTGGGTGTAAACCCAATGGTGTCCGAACTACAGCCACAGGTGAAAAGGAAAAGTTCAAAAGTCAAGGTCAAGGTAATTAGGATAATCAATTCTTTGCACCTTAAGCCAGTCTACCAACCTGCCAACTTTGAAGCCTGCAGATGAAAAAAAAAGTTAAAGATATGGCCAAAACACAATTTTGACAGCTCCAAGGTCTATGTCCTTGATCTTGACCTTGACCTTTATCAGTACCCAATAATATTGTGATTCACCATTAGCTAATGAATCCCAGTGCCAAGTTTGAACATTGTAAGTCCAACGACGTAAAATATATAGTCTCAAAA
>CM065707.1:26663441-26665899 GCA_017654935.2 Phymorhynchus buccinoides
ATAGTTTAGTATAGTATAGTATAGTATATATACCCAAGCCTCTCTGTGTAATGTTGGCCTTAAAGGCCTTGCTCGTATCTATAATTTTATGGCGATTAGTCAAAGCATGAAACTAAGCTATCGTGTTTGAAACAGGAAACTGTGCTCTCCTCCCAGCACCCAGTCCCTTACCTTTAGTTTCCATTCGTGTGTCGTCTGTCTGATTCTCTCTCTCTCCTCTCTCTCTCTCTCCTCTCTATCTCATCATCTCTCTCTAACAATATCTCTCTCTCAATCTCTCTCTCTCTCTCTCACTCTGTGTCTGTCGTCGGTCTCTCTCTCGAAACTCTCTCTCATCGATCTCTAGTAGTAGTCTCTGCTCTAAAACCACATCTGCTTTCTCTGTAGTGTCTCTTCTAAAAGCTCTCCGTCTCTCTCTCTTCTCTCTCTCGGAGATCTGCATCTAATCTCTGCTTCCCCTCTCTGCACTCTGTAGAAAGAAACTCACTGGTGATCTATATATACATGTAGCAGGGAGAAATAGAGTGGCAGAGACGACAACAAGAGAGTTGCACCTAAATGGGCAATGCAGATAGTACATTGGGGGTCACACAAGTATGGTGATGAATATAGGGACCGCCGGTGGTGTCAGTGAGATAGTTCGAGGCGGGCAGCCTGAGGGAAGGGAGGGAGGGTGTTAGTGGTGTTGGGGCTAAATCCGAGCTTTTCGAGGTCCAGTTGCATGGATAAACAACCTTTCGAGAGAGGGGGGGGGGGTATTTGTATTATGTATTTGAGAGCCGAGAGAAGCAGACGACGAGAGAGAGAGAGAGAGAGAGAGAGAAAGAGAGACGAGAGAGACAGAGCTAGGAGACAAGATTAGAAGAGACACCTCGATTACATGATGACACTGAAAAAACTTTATTACAGGCGTTTTGAGACGAGTCGAACGAGTTGAAGAGTTCTGATGAGAGCCGATATGAGCCCAGAGAGGACGTTAGTGATTTCTGGACACTGAAAAACTGTTATTTAACTACCATGAGAGACCGCATGAGAGAGAGAGAGGAAGAGAGAGAGAGAGAGAGACGATGGAGAGAGTGAGAGAGACACAGAGAGAGAGAGAGACGAGAGAGAGAGAGAGAAGAGAGCGAGAGAAGAGAGAGAAGAGAAGAGAGAGAGAGAGAGAGAAGGGAGACAGAGAGAGAGAGAGAGAGACACGAGAATGGTTTAGATGAATAGGCCATTGGCCCATGTCATGGTGGGTGGTTACAAGAACACGAACAACATAATATATTTTCAAGGGCAATAAATAGCCTTATGAACGAAGATGAGAGAGAGAGAGAGAGAATGAGTAGGTAGACTGACGAGAGAGAGAGAGAGACGTGAGGAGATGAGAGAGAGAGAGAGAGAGAGGCAGATAGACAGACAGAGAAACACACAGATAGTAAGAGACAGACAGACAGACAGACAGACAGACGTGAAGACAAAGAGACAGAGAGGGGGTATAGATGAGACAATGACATCGAAGACAAAGCCATTCCATCTCCGCTGCAAACAAATCCCAGTCCGGCTTGTCATAATAGCAAGTGGCCTCTTACGCTATTCGGACATCATCGTCATAAATGTGACAAAGCGGCGCAGACATTTCTAACTTGTTTCAAAACAGCAACTAGCATGGCTTTCAAATCTCCCACTCTATTCAATGAAAGCAGTCAACCAACCCCCTCCCTTCTTTGTTTCTTCAGAAGGTCGGATTTCTGTGTGTGTTGGGTTACGTTAGAGCCTTCTCGGGTTTCGTAGAGAAGAGACTAAAACATTGATGAGAGTTTCCAAGTGGTTCACCAACTTTATTTTGTTGATTGCTTGTATTTGATGAGAGTGTGTGTGTGTGTGGTGTGGGGGGGGGGGGGGGTTGTGTGTGTATGTGTGTGCGTGTGGGGTTGTGCGTGCGTGTGTGTGCGTGCGCGAGCGCGCGTGTGTGTGTGTATGTGTGTGTGTGTGCGAGTGAGTGTGCGTGCGTGTGCGTGAGTGTGTGTGTGTGTGTGTGTGGGTGTGGGTGGTGGTGTGTGTGTGGGTGTGTGTTTGTTTATGTGTGTGTATATGCGCGCGTGCGTGCGTGTGTGTGTCAGTGTGCGTATGTGTGTGTGTGTGGGGGGATGAATCAGTGCAAATATTTTGTTCATCATTTTTAACAACTGTACGATTTAGAGAGAGAGAGAGAGAGAGAGGAGAGAGAGAAGAGAGAGAGAGTGAGAGTGAGAGTGAGAGAGAGAGAGTAGAGAGAGTGAGAGTGAGAGTGAGAGAGAGAGAGTGAGAGAGATGAGAGAGTTAACAAAAGGGGTTGAACTTGGTCGACAAAAATGGTTAGGTCGACAATACTAAAAATGAGTGAAATTGAGTCGACAAAGACATTAGGTTTGTCCACGATCAACAAAGCGATTGAACAGGTTTGTCGACAAAGTGACAATGTTCGACAATA
>CM065707.1:26666399-26671399 GCA_017654935.2 Phymorhynchus buccinoides
ATTGACTGATGTCAAATTTAGACATGGAATCATCATTGCTGATGATGTGGTTTGGTAGGCCGATTCGGGCGAAAATGGCTTTGAGTGCCGCAGCTATCTGACTAGCATCAAGTGAGGAGATTGGGGCGGGCATAGCCACCTGCATGGTACATATGTCGACCACGGTGACTATGTACCGGAATTTCTTCTTCCGTTTAGGTAGAGGCCCGACCAAGTCGACTGCCACTCGCTGAAAGGGAGGGGTAGGTGAGGGCTGTATGTGTGGCGGCCTGTCCCGATAGTACCTTCGGTGTGGTGTTTGGGGGTACAGTGCTGCCTTTCACCTGAGGTACCTGTGGCGAGTGGTCTTGGGTCGTTAGGCGGACATTCCTTGGGAAGGATTTTCCAAGTTGTGGCGCGACTTGGGGACTTGGGACAATCTGGATTTGCTCGCGCGGCAATTTGGTTTGCCGCGTTGAGAAGGTTTCTTCCCTGCTGAGGGAGAGTTGCTCTTTGGGAAGGAGGGAGGGTGGGGAGTTGGTTTGGTTGTGGTTTGGGGAGGAGGGAAATCCTGCTGCTGAAACAATGGCAGGTTGAGAGGGGTGCCCTAAAAACACATACTGTGATCCCAGTATGAGGTCATAGACAGGACTGTCCATGAGCACTGCCTTGATGGGTCCCTTAACATATCTGGTGTCGACATTGATTATGGCGACTGGCAAAGTGGAAGGGGGGATTGCAGCATCAGGGCCTTGCAGAGAGATGAAGTCTCCCGTGTATGCTGACGCGGGGACTAAGGATCCGCAGACGATTGCGTCGCATGACAGTCCAGTGTCATATAGACACTGAACAGGGATGTTGTTGACAGTCGCCTGTCCAACGACTGACGGTGTGCCTGGACACTGTACAGGGGAGGGGTTTGTGCAATTCTGCGAAGTCGAGACGACTTGCATAGTTGCAACATTTTGCCGATTGTAAGCAAGTTTCCTGCAGTCATCCCGATTGTGGGTGTTCGACTTGCAGTATGAGCAGAATAAGGGTTGTCCCAGTGGTTGTCGTTCATGGGTAGAACTGTTTGACCCACTGTTGGAGTTGGGGTTAAACCTGCTCTGCTGTGAAGCAGTGGACCCAACTACTTGCTGTAGTTTTGGCCTTTTAGGGGCGCTAGGTTCATCATGGGCTAGAGTGTACCGGTCACTTAGCTGGATGAGGTCAGCCAGAGTTGTGGCACCTTGTTCGGCAGTAAAGGTGCGTAACTCTGGGGACATGGTTTCGCGCAGTTGCTCGCCAACCATCAGTTCCCGGAGATCCTCATAGGACTCAGTTTTGGCAGAAAGGGACACCCATTTTGTCAGATAGTTCCCCAGTCTATCTGAAAATTGGGCATAGGACTCTCCCCTACCTTTTCTGGTTGACCGGAACTTTTTCCGGTAGGTAGTCAGCTGTCAACTGGTATCTGTTGAGCAGGGCTTCTTTCAAAGCTGGGTAGTCGGTAATTTGGCTTGATGGAAGTTTGCTGTACACCTCATAAGCCACACCCCTGAGACTTTGGGCAAGCTTGAGGTTGAACTTTTCCGGAGCAAGCTCAAATTCCTGGGCCAGTCTTTCAAATCTATCGAGGAATGCATCGATAGACTCTGTTGCCTCATTGAATGCCTCCAATGTGAAGGTCATGGCTGAGGTATGAATGGGAGGGGGAAAATTTTGAGGGGCAGCAGTCTCAGAGTCTGCTGAGTTTTCAAGCTGCTTCATAGCTAGCTCATGGTCTCGCGCCTTTTCTCGCTCAGTGGCCTCAAGTTCGAGTTCTTTATTTTTGGCATCCTGCACTAGTTTCCTCTGCCTTAACTCATGAGTACGGATTTGCTCTTGCTCAGCAGCATCATGAGCTCTCTGCTTATCTTTCTCAGCTTCCTCCCGAGCTTTATCAGCCTCTTGAGCATCATGAGCTCTCTGTTTGTCTTTCTCGGCCTCCTGAGCCTCCCGAGTTTTATCAGCCTCTTGAGCCTCCCGAGTTTTATCAGCCTCTTGAGCCTCGCGAGCTTTATCAGCCTCTTGAGCCTCACGAGCTTTTGTCTTTCTCTTGAGCCTCGCGAGCTTTTTCTTTGTCATATTCAGATATGACAAAATTTGCTAACTCTTGGCCTGACAATCCTAGAGATTCTCCCCATTCTTTAAGTTCCCTCCTAAGTTTAACAATCTCAGCCATGGTTGTAAATACAACTATTCAAAATAAAAACAAAGCTGCTGAGTTGAATGTATCAAACAACACTTAACTATTTCAGCATAAACAGAAATAGCATGCACATCAAAATAAAGTCATAAATAGCATTCAAACAAATCAAATCAAAACACAGTGAACCAAATCACAATAACTTTCCCAGTGGACACAAGATAAGTTTTGAAAAGGAACTACCGTTTGAATTGAAATTTGTTAGACTTTATGAAAAAAAATATCCCGGACGCGAGCCCCCAATTAGATGTGACGAGGTAATGGGTTTAAAAGGCTAAGTCCCTAGGGAAGACTTTAGAAAATTTGCCTTTAGCCCACTTCTCTAGGGTATGGGAGATGAGCAACTTTCCCGGCCCCTTTTCATCTAATAAATTTATATTTGTGCCCGGGTTCTGGCTCGTATGGTTGTAAGAAATACAAGTGGTTGAATTGCTCTAAATGGCAGACAGAGAGAAGTAGGGTTTTACATGAAATTACAAGACTCCCACTTTCATCAGTCTGACCAAAGGGTTCAGGATTATTTGACACTTGTATTTTATTTACTCCCAAAATCTGCATAAGATTATGCAACAATAATAATAAAGCAGCTCAATGGCGCCAAAACAAAATATGGATAAAAAACAATGAAATCCGAAAGGATTCACAAGACTTTTGTCTTTCTATAAGGTTCGCCCCATGCCGGAAGGGTTACTAATTATCTTCAGTGTCCGTAGGAAAGTTCAAATGATTGGCGCAGTCAGGTGGACTTAGCTGTTTCAAGTTCTGGGCTTGCTCGTCAGGTGAGAGTAGCTCCCAGTCGTTCCGGTTACGGCTTCGCGGGATGGCACGGTTCAGGCGTGGTCTCCTCGCGGATTCTGGGTGCGGGTTGTCTTGGCGACGGACCCGTCTTGGTGCTTGGTGGAGTCCGGGATGATCTTCCGGCCCACGATGCCCTGCTGATAATCACAGGAGAAGGTGGATGTAGATCTCTATGGCTTAGAGACAAGGGGCTTCAGTCGGCAGGGAATTAGTGAATCCCAACCGGCTTGAAGGCTTCCCTTGTACAATAGCACTACATGTAGTTAATAAATAAACTGAATTTCAGTTAACAAACTGAGATCAGTAAAACATAAAAGGTGATCAAGACAACATCATTCTCCATCCAACACCTGGAAAGGAATGGTATCATAAAGTGCAAGATTGCGGCCCATAGGTTTCCTACTAAAAATAGTGCAAGATTGCGGCCCATAGGTTTCCTACTAAAAATAGACAAAAGGGTTAGTAGGCATAAACTCCGGTTCTGGTACCAAAAGTGTTCAAGTCAAAAACACACACACACAAATAATCAGTGCACATAAATAGAATAGAATGTTTACCACTTCTTTTCTATAACATATCTATCTACTCCTTATTCATCATGGAACATAGGATCTAGATCAAAACTAGAGTCAAACAAACAACCAGTCTCAATCACCAGTCATCAATAAGACTTACTAGGTGGGCTATTCTGGCTGGGAGAGGTGTTGCTCTAGTCAGTTTCAGCGTCTTGTGTGAAAAACTTTTCCTCACTACGCCAATTATAGCCTTCACTTTCAAACAATGAAAGCCTGCTATTGGTGTATTACAGTCCACACGTCACAAGATGCTGTTCTAATTGTACCGAACAATCACGCGCCTATTACATCCTTATCACATTCCGGACATTCCTAACCTTGTGATTCAAATCCTTCTCGTGCTCGGAAAAGCAAAACCATCTTCAAAGGGAGATAACCATGGTTGTCACTTTCTTGTTATGGGTAAGGAAGCGGTGTCTTACAAAGGGAGATAACCTCGGTAGGTGGTACGTGCTGACCGGGGAGACAAATCGGACTTGACAAGGGACCAATCCCGGAATCGGCATTCTTTTTGAAGCGGCCGGGCAATTAACGTGGCGGCTGGTAAGTGAAAAGAAAAGGAGAGGGGGGGGGGGGTGTAGATAAAGAAAGAGGGGTCGCGCGGGACACTTACGTCACAGTTGTTGCAAATTTACATATTTACTTCCCGTGTTGACAGTTCAAGACGAACTCACGATCACAATACCAGGGTGAGTTTCTCTAGAGAACGGTCGCCGCGCGAATCACGCTTACGCCAAAAGGGGCCTAAGAAACACTTTAGAAAACGTTTGCGGAAGGATATTACAAGCTCTTGTCTGATTGGTCAATTTTTTTAAATATTTAAAACAAACTTTAATGAACCAATCAACAACAAGAAACGTATTCAGCCCCTACTAGTTCCGGATAGTTCTCGGTGTTTGGCAAGAACAAAACGCCACGCGAACTATCGGCAAACGAAGGGTGTTTCTTAGACCGTTTTTGCCGATTTGAGCGAGCGCAACGTAACATTAGCCCTTGTGAAACGGACCCTGGTTTGCCGTGGTGCTCATTGATGGTAAAATGTGAAGCGAAGCTAACCGGAAACCGGTAGTGAACACGTGATTAACTTGTTGGCGGAAGTGAGTGGCGCTCTCTCTCGCTCTCTAGCGTCTGGAGGTGCATTGTACTGCCACGGGAAAACTGAGAAATGGACGATTTTCTTATTATAAAGTTTAACTCTTCTAGCACCATGGGCGAATGCATTCATCCTAGACATCACTCTACACTCCCACCAAATGCAAAGACATTCACCACCAAGTACCCTTCCAAGTGTGTGTCTGTTTTAAGAGCTTTTGCCACTGTTTCTTCCATTAACCCTTTCACCGCCAGCCATATTTCAGCTAAAACATTTCCATTAAATTTACCTGGGTACATAACAAAATCCATCTGTAGTATTGGGG
>CM065707.1:26676399-26686399 GCA_017654935.2 Phymorhynchus buccinoides
CTCTCTCTCTCCCCCCCCTCTCACTCTGAATAAACTGTCTGTCTGTCTCTCTCTCTCTCTCTTCTCTCTCTCTCTCTCTCTCTCTCTCTCTCTCCCTCCCCCTCTCACTCTCTCTCTCTATCTCTCAAGAGAACTCTCTCTCTCTCGCTCTCTCTCTCTCTCCTCTCTCTCTCTCTCTCTCTCTCCCTCCTCAAATCTGTGTCTGTATATACAGATAGACAGAAAAGAAACGAGTAGAGAGTGGGCGCATAATGGGTGGGATAGGGACCCATGGAGAGGTGGGTGGGATATAATGGGTGGGGTGGGGAGGTTTAACAGGAGAGGAAAAGAGGGGGAGGAGGGGAGGGAGAGGGAGAGAGAAGGTGAGGGAGAGGTGGTGAGTGGTTAAATGATACCCAGGTGTGCATCGGATAAACAAAAGGAGAGAGGTGGGGGGGTATATTTGTATTTGAGAGAGAGAGAGAGAGAGAGAGAGAGAGAGAGAGAGAGAGACAGACAGACAGACAGGAAGAGAAGAGAGATGAAGAGAGAGAGAAGAGAGAGAGAGATGAGAGAGAGAGACGAGAGGTGAGAGAGAGAGAGACTGGATACTGGACACTGAAAAACTTTATTTAACAGAGAGAGAGAGAGAGAGAGAGAGAGAGAGAGAGAGAGAGAGAGAGAGAGAGAGAGAGAGAGAGAGAGGCAGATAGACAGACAGAGAAACACACAGATAGTAAGAGACAGACAGACAGACAGACAGACAGACAGAGAGATAAAGATACAGAGAGGGGGTATAGATGAGACAATGACATCGAAGACAAAGCCATTCCATCTCCGCTGCAAACAAATCCCAGTCCGGCTTTTCATAATAGCAAGTGGCCTCTTACGCTATTCGGACATCATCGTCAAAATGGGACAAAGCAGCGCAGACATTTCTAATTGTTTCAAAACAGCAACTAGCATTCTTTCAAATCTCCCACTCTATCAAGAAAGCAGTCAACCAACCCCCTCCCTTCTTTGTTTCTTCAGAAGGTCGGATTTCTGTGTGTGTTGGGTTACGTTACGCCTTCTCGGGTTTCGTAGCCTGTTAACTAAAACATTGATGAAGTTTCCAAGTGGTTCACCAACTTTTATTTTGTTGTTGCTTGTATTTGAGAGTGTGTGTGTGTGTGTGTGTGTGTTTGTTTGTGGGGGGGGTGTGTGTGTGTTTGGGGGTGTGTGTGTGTGTGTGCGTGTGTGTGTGTGTGTGTGTGTGTGTGTGTGTGTGTGTGTGTGTGTGTGTGTGTGTGCTGTGTGTGTGTGTGTGTGTGTGTGTGTGTGTGTGTGTGTGTGTGTGTGTGTGGTGTGTGTGGTGTGTGTGTGTGTGTTGTGTGTGGAGTGTGATGTGTGTGTGTGTGTGTGTGTGTGTGTGTGTGTGTGTGTGTGTGTGAGAGTGTTCACGTGGGTGCGTGTGTGTGTGTTGAGCCGATCTGAGATGCACTGTGGGTGCGTGTGTACAACTGTTGAGGGAGGAGAGAGGGTATTGAATTCTGTGCAAGATAGAGAGAGAGAGAGATGTTTTAGAGGACTGAGAGACGAGAGAGAGAGAGAGAGAGAGAGAGAGAGAGAGAGAGAGAGAGAGAGAGAGAGAGAGAGTGAGAGAGAGAGAGACGAGAGAGAGAGAGAGAGAGAGAGAGAGATGAGAGAGAGAGTGAGAGAGAGAGAGAGAGAGAGAGTGAGAGAGAGAGAGAGTTTAACAAAAGGGGTTGAACTTGGTCGACAAAAATGGTTAGGTTCGACAATCAACTAAAATGGTTGAAATGAGTCGACAAAAGACATTAGGTTTGGTTCCACGATCAACAAAAGCGATTGAACAGGTGTCGACAAAAGTGACAATGTTCGACAATCAGCAAAACTGGTTGAACTCGGTCGACAAAAATGCTTGGTCGACAAGAGTGGTTGAAACGACAAAACAAAACAAGCGCGGATTCGCAATCGTTTGTGGCGTGCGACAATTTTGGACCGACAGACAGACAGACCGACAGACCGACAGACCAGACCGACAAAGTGAGTTATAGGTTTGTGGCTTGTGCACACACACACACAAAAAAGTGTGCTCTCTAATTATAACATGGGGCAAAATGTTATGCCTTGTCGCTTTACAGTTTAAAAAAATGAAAAGGGAGGAGGGGGGGGGGGAGGAGGGGGAGGGGGAGGAGGGGGGAGGGGAGGAGGGGGGGGAGGGGGGAGGGGAGGGGGGGGAGGAGGGTCTTAAGTTTCAGTGGCTGCGTAGTATAAGTGACTGTCCAGATTTATCGCCCTTGTCTCGCTCAGACAGTAAACCATTCCGGGTGCGTAGCACCGCTATCGCTACGTATCGAAAGAGCTATCCGTTGTTACCACTACGACTCATAGAGAAAAAAATAAATGATGACTGTGTGCCAATCTGTCAGTTTGAATTCCGACAGATTAACTCTAACCCTATCCCTAACCCTAACCCAAACCCTTTTCCTAACCCTTTGCCATTTTAGTACCCTATTCCTTACCTAAGTTTAACCATATTTTAGCCCTAACCCTAACCCTTAGTTGCCCGTAGTGATTGATCACAGTAGTGTTATCGATACGAAGCGATAGCCGTACTGATTTATCTTGCTAGTGTTGTCGATACGAAGCGATAGCCGTACTGATTTATCTTGGTAGTGTTATCGATACGTAGCGACAGCCGTACTGATTTATCTTGCTAGTGTTGTCGATACGAAGCGATAGCCGTACTGATTTATCTTGGTGGTGTTATCGATGCGAAGCGATAGCCGTACTGGTTTATCTTGGTAGTGTTATCGATACGTAGCGACAGCCGTACTGATTTATCTTGCTAGTGTTGTCGATGCGAAGCGATAGCCGTACTGATTTATCTTGGTAGTGGTATCGATACGTAGCGACAGCCGTACTGATTTGCTTTGGTAGTGGTATCGATGCGTAGCGATAGCCGTACTGATTTATCTTGGTAGTGGTATCGATGCGTAGCGATAGCGGGATGTCCCCACTGTTCTCCTCAAAGTTCATGGCTGGAAAGGGTTAAAGATTCATGAAGGCTATCAGTTCGTCACGGATGGTGTGTGTGTTTGCGTCACTGCCTCGGTTCAAATGTTCCATTGAGTTGATTTGCTGTTAAAAGACCCCCCACGTCACGTGTCACATTCCCTCTTATACTAGGAAGATTTCTTAAGATTCCTTACTAGCTATAAGAGGGAAAACACGTGCAAACCGCGATTTTGATACGTGACGTACGGGGTCTTTAAAGGGCCACCCTGACGGATGAGTTTTTGCAAGAAACACGTCGAGATCACCAGGAAAACTTCCTTTACAGAGATCACAACACTCACTTAACTCTGGTTTCCCAGAAATCAAACCGTCAACTCGGCGATTCCTCCTTGGCGGAGGTGCTGGAAGTCAAATTCTTTCACCCAAAGAGAATGCCTGTGCGGTCTCTTTTTTCACCGCCAATGTCGCATTTTAGCACCACAATGGTTTAACACCCATGTCACTAAAAGGCATTAAGTCAGGGCCTGTTTTCCAAAGACCCTATTTTTCTTAATTTTGTGAGGTAAGGATAGGCCTAATGTTATATATGTCACAGAGGAATTTGCAATATTGCAGATATTTTAATTTAACCCAGTTAAATTTAATTGTATTTTTTGGCTGAGTTAATGGCCGCCTGAGTTCAGACCAAATCGTTTGCACGACATTTTCGCAATACAAGCCTTTTTTTCTTTTCTTTTTTTATACAGATTATCTAAAGGAGTTTCTCCCACAACAAAGCAAGCAGCTCCATTTTTTTAACTGCACTACAAAGAAAGAAAACGCTTCAACCACAATGAGTGTCCCCCATCCAAAATGGCTACTCTCTCCAGCATCTCCGCCAAGGAGGACTCGTCGGTTTGACGGTTTAATTTCTAGGAAACCAGAGCAAAGTGAGAGTTCCGATCCTTGAAAAGGCTGTCTTTCTGGTGATCTCGACGTGTTTTTTTGCAAAACCTCATCCGTCAGGGTCCACCTTTAAGATCTCTTACCAGCTATAAGAGGGAAAACACGTACGTGAAAACCGTGATTTTGACACGTGACGTGGTGGGTCTTTAAATTGTTTTTTTCTTCTTCTGTTGCTTTTCTTTTTTAATAGAATATTTGTTTGTGTCGTTTGCGTGTTGGTGCTAGATAATAACGCGCGCACGCGTGTATGTGTGTGTGTGTGTGTGCGCGTGCGTGCGTGCGTGCGCGCGTATGTGTGTGTGTGAGCGACCGTGCGTGCGTGCGAAAACGAAAAGACCCTTTTACCGCATCTATATTTACATACATGTGTGCTACAATTATTCGATTTTTCATATGAAAAGACTGCATTTTTGGCTCACGTCGTTTTTTTAAAACAAAGTGAGTCTATAGTATCGTACATGTTCGGTTGTGTGTCTGTGTGTATGTGTGTGTGTGTGTGTGTTGCGTCCGTGGCCCCGACCTTTAACCTTAACTCAAACCTTAACGTTGTCATTTTCTCTAAACATATAAGGCGTTAGAGGGTTAAAGTTAGCAGGATACTTGATTTTGACGTGAGCCTTCAAGTCACGACGATCAAAGCAGTCAGATACATTGATAAAGAACAAAATAAAGATAATCATTTGTTGCAGAGATTACTGTTCTGCAACCTTTAACCTTGACTCAGTCACATTCTTCAAACTAAAGAAGACTCTCACTCTCCACTGAAACTTTAACGTTGTCATTTTCTCAAGAGAGAGGGTTAAAGTTAGCAGGATACTTGATTTTGACGTGAGCCTTCAAGTCATGGCGATCAAAGCAGTCAGATACATCGGTAAGGAACAAAAGAAAAGAAAATCATTTGTTGCAGAGATTACTGTAACTGTTGTGTTGTACCGAGTAGGAGATACATACTGGAAAGAAGACTCTCCATTAGATATACAAAAACGCTCTTTAAAAAGAAACACAAGACTTCAGGTGTGTACAAATAGGTACATTGTAACGTCGTCAACTTATATGTTCTGTAACAAATGGATGTACCGAGTGTGTGCGTTGACGGCCCGGTTGTTTAGCTTTATTTGCGCCTTTGAGTAACGGTTGTTCGTGTTCATTTGCGCATCATCTCTGCGCATAACTTAGCCTACTGCACTTCCGGCAACAAGGCCTAGGCCTAGAGTCCATGCCTTACCTCATAATCAAGACGACGTACTTAACATTTAGCCCACATTCATTTCAGTCTTGAAAAAAAATATACGGAAAATCCAGGGTTCGTCGATTTCACTGCCTTCGACGTACGAATCCTTTGTTAGGCCTAGACGATTGATCACCATGAGCAAAGACTGTACAGGGGAAGATAAACATGGATGAGCTTGCTGGCTGTGACCTTGACCTTTGCTTTGTGGCAGAGGGGGGGGGGGGGAATTAACGAAACGAAAATAAAATATTAGGACTAATATAAAATATCTTACAGAAATGTAGATGATGTGGAACAAGTTTTCATCGCATGAACAATCAGTTTAAAACAGTAACAGATCACGCAACTTCAATTATTAATTTTCTAAGAGTAAGAGGCTTAGACCCACAGGCAAAGACTAGGCCTACTACAGGTGTCCGTAGACCCCCCTTACCCCGGCGGGGGGGTGGGGTGGGGGATTGGTCACTATGTTTTTTCTGAAAGCTTGGTCAATATGCTTTTCAATTTTACTTGTTTGCCAAAAATAAAAATAGGGCTCCACTATGTTACATGCGCATACATATAATTAAATTTTAAAGAAAAGGGTAGGGGTGCATAGAAATAATTTTAATTTACACAGTAAAATAAAAATTAATTCTGTTTTCAGATGCACAAGTGTCTACATAACAGTATTCTCTCTATACAGGCATGGGAATTGTCATGGGAATTCCCATGCCTGCTATAGTAATACAAATCAGACGTGAGCCTTGCAGGCTTTGCCTCTTGTTATTATACACATTGGTCCGGCCACTCTCCTAC
Source organism: Phymorhynchus buccinoides (assembly GCA_017654935.2). Taxonomy (NCBI): domain Eukaryota; kingdom Metazoa; phylum Mollusca; class Gastropoda; order Neogastropoda; family Raphitomidae; genus Phymorhynchus; species Phymorhynchus buccinoides. The sequence goes on from CM065707.1 coordinate 26,682,377, forward strand.
ACAAACAGGCCTAATTCTTCACGGTTGAGTGTTCAATCATGGACTGTTAATGCGCACAGCTGTTTCGGGGGGAACATTTAGTTTATCTATATTTTCATAATTTTTTTCAAGCTAACTTTAGTTAACTATAAGTACCTTTTTCATAAATAACAGGCGATAATATGTTGTAGTATGTGACAAGATTACTTATAGTCAGTGGATATTGCTAGATTTTCACTCATATCATAGGCAATCTTATTTATGTTTGTGATACTAAGTATATTATTTATACTAGATATGTTGATTGATACTGCTCACACAAATAAGTTCTTACCATAAATCTGAGGGAAGAAATATATTTGAAATACTATGTAGAGCAGACAGACAAAATATCTTTACAGACAAAAGCTTGGTACAGTTTTTATCTAAGATTTCTAGACTCAGGCTTTTAACTAAATAGCTTGATTTTGTGCGGGACGGAACAGCTGTGAATGTCTTTCTAGCCGATTGGCAATCACGAGTGCACGTACGTACGGCAACAGAATAATATATAAAACTAGTTACACCCGTGCTCCGCACGGGTCCAGACGTATTTTTGGGGAAATGCAAAGATAATTTATTCAATGTTACATTGATAGAACATACATTATGCTGTCTGTGAATGTAAGAGAGTTCCCCGTACCACAAACTAAAGACTAAAGATGCAATAGAGGAAGCAATGTATTGATTTGAGCAAAGTTTGCGTGACCTAGTGTCTAACTTTATTAGCACTGTTGTCGTTGTGCGAGAGCGAGAAGGGCAGACGGAGAAGGGCGGAAGTTACGAACACACAGGTTCGGCATTCTTCGTGCTTTCCGAGGTAGATTCGGCAATTTCCGACACAGCTCGGGCGACGCAGACGGCACAAAATTTCAAGGACATTTCATACATTTTGCCTTCAAAATCAGCTTTCAAAAGCAAAATTTGGAACCAGACATAGCGGAATCGCATCGTCCCAACGCGTTCTTCTGGAACTGTATGGCCAGCAAAAGTCCGATGTTTACGCGGTATCCGAGTGTTTACGTTATTTTACACTTCGGGCCTTAGCGTATTATACTCCTCACAAAAAGTCAAGCAACAAAACTTCTCACTGTAAATCCACTTTAATCATAAATCGTAGGTAGTTTTTTTTACTGTTGCGATTTCATCTTCAACATTTCATTAAGTGAAATTGAGTAAATCACATAACAGATTCATCTCAATTTCAGGATACTGAGCAACAAAAGAAATGGGTGCCCAAAACAGGGGTGAAATAAAGCCAACTGCCAATTTCAGATTCAAAGATAGCAGTGCGCAAACAGTTAATAACGTCATTAATAGCGAGTGTGACTCCGTCCAGGCTTGGTAGCGAGTGGCATTGTGGGCATGAATACAGGCTTGGAAGCGGCGTGGCATTGAGGCAATGAGTCCATCCAGCTGGATCTGTGGGATGGCTCCTCATTCCATAACCAGGTCTGCTTCCAAGGCAGCCGGTGTCTGGGGACTGGCGGGCATGCCGTAATCAGCTCACCTATGCATGTCCCATGCCTTGTTCAATCGGGTTGAGGTCAGGGAACTGGGGTGGCCAGTCAAGATGGGCGATGTTGTGGGTGTTCAACTCGTTGCTGATGACATGCGCCCTGTGACATGGCGCGTTGTCGTCCACAAGAACCAAGCTAGCACCATGCTATTTCATCAGGGGGATCACTTGAGGTCTGATGATGTCATTCAAGTAGTGTATAACGTTCACGGTGCCCCACCGAATGACCCCTACATGGGTACGTCCTCCAATCCAAATGCCACCCAGACCATCAGATTGCCACCTGCATAACGGGCATTCTCAGCAACAGCAAAGGACAAACATCTCCCCCCAAGGCCGTCTTCACACTTGCTGACGCCCATCATTAAAATCCAAACGCATCGTTTCACATTAAAAGCTAGCCCGTGCATTTTCAAAGGGTGATAACACCAATTTGATTTTGTTGCTTGACTTTTTGTGAGGAGTATGTATTATAGATTATCTTCTTGGACAGATAATGCTAAGCAACGGGTTCATGCGTGATTGTTGTTCCTTCACGGACTCTTGATGTCATTCAGTCATTCAGATTTGAACATGTTTGCTTGCACAAAATCTGCTATAGGGGTAGACAACCACTGAAAGTTTTAGTTGGATCGAGGACCCTCGATTCAATCGTTGCAAAACCAGAAAAAAAGAGCCCTCTTGACTCCACCATTGACGACGATGCCAAAGAAGGAATGGAAAGAAAGGTTACGTCACTTGCTGACAATACAATAGCTGCACTGAATTATGGGAGTGGCGGCCATCTTGTTTTTTGGCTTTTTCTCTCCCGTTAAATATTTCACTGAGAAAAATGAAGTGTACTTTATGCCATTTGAAAATTAAAAAAAATGCAACGTCACTGGAACATACAACAAACAAACAACTACACGACAAGTCTAAAGTGACGTTATTTGATTCACAAGAGACAAAAACAAAACTATTGGATACTTCGGCGAATGCGCCTTTATCAACATAGACAAACAAGAAAACAGCAAACAGCAAATTATAGCCAAAAAAACAATAGAGTCTTTACACTTGTCGAGTAGTTGTTTGTGTGTTGTTGATCCCATTTGATTGTTTTGTTTTTCTTCCTTCTTCAAATCGGATGCATTCTATGTTCAAAGAAAGAGGCGGATGGAAAAAAAAGGTGAGGGGGTGAGGGGGTTGAAGAGGGTGGGGGTGGTGGTAATCCAAAGTTCAGGTTTTTAGAAAGAAAGTTTTTTTAAATTTTAGCAAAATTAAAGAAAGTGTTCAACTCCTGCACCCCACTCATTTTGAGCTTTCGCTTGCTCAGTAGTTTCTAACTGTTTTCTTGGCTACATACCTTTTTCGTCTCTCTCTCTCTGTCTCTGTCTCTGTCTCTGTCTCTGTCTCTCTCTGTCTCTCTCTCTCTCTCTCTCTCCTGTCTCTCTCTCTCTCTCTCTGTCTCTCTCTCTCTCTCTCTCTCTCTCTCTCTCTCTCTCTCTCTCATTTTGTATCCCCCTTGCCAAGAGGGCTATTGCTAATGGCAATGAAAAAAAAAACATTGTTTTCTCTCTCTCTCTCTCTCTCTCTCTTCTCTCTCTCTCTCTCTCTCTCTCTCTCTCTCTCTCTTTCTCTCTCTCTCTCTCTGTCTGCCTGTCTCTCTCTCTCTATGTCCTCTCTCTCTCTGTCTCTCTCTCTGTCTCTCTCTCTCTCTCTCTCTCTCTCCCTGTCTGCCTCTCTCTCTCTCTCTATGTTGTCTCTGTCTCTTTCTCTCTCTCTTTCAGTCTTTCTGTCAAAAGAATGTTAACTATACCGAGGGTTTGGAGTTTATAACGTGTCATCGTGTGGAAAGTGAGGATGAATTTATCATGAAATTTAAAGACAGGATTAAGTTCCCCCTATTAACAAAATTGGCACTCCAGAATTCAAACGTCCCTCTCTCTCTCTCTCTCTCTCTCCCTCTTTATATCTTTAATAAGTGGTATTATAGCTTCACAGGGGCCCCCTGGCGGACGAATGTCTGCAAGAAACACGTCGAGATCATCAGAAAGACAGCCTTTTCAAGGATAGGAACACTCGCTTTGCTCTGGTTTCCTAGAAACCAAACCGTCAAAACGGCGATTCCTCCTTGGCGAAGTTGCCGGAGAGAGAAGCCATTTTGGATGCGGTGGGTGGAGGCCACTAAAGAGTGGTTGAAGCTTTTTGGCTCACTCCTGTTAAGTGAGTTTATAGTATGATAATTGTTCGGTTGTGTGTGTGTGTGTGTGTGTGTGTGTGTGTGTGTGTGTGTGTGTGTGTGTGTGTGTATGTGTGTGTGTGTGTGTGTGTGTGCGTGTGCGTGCGTGCGTGCGTGTGCGTGCGTGTGCGTGTGCGTGTGTGTGTTGCGTCCGTGGCTCCAATCTCCAGACTTTAACGTTGGCATTTTCTCCGGAAATAGTAGGCGTACATTGTTCAAACTTTGCATACACATAGATGTTTATGCAAGCGTTCAAACAATAATG
>CM065707.1:26693899-26696619 GCA_017654935.2 Phymorhynchus buccinoides
CTCTCTCTCTCTCTCTCTCTCTCGACTCCCTCATATTCATCCTCTCTCTCTCTCCTTCTCTCTCTCGCCCTCTCTATCTCACTCCCTATCTCTCTCTCTATCCGTCTCTCTCTCTGTCTCTCTCTGTCCAACTTTGGGATTGGAGTACGTGAGATACTGTATTCAGATGTTGTGTTTCTCTCTACTCTCTCTCTCTCTCTCTCTCTCTCTCTCTCTCTGTCCTCTTTCTCTCTCTCTCACTCTCTCACGTCCTCTCTCATCCCGCCTCTCTCTCCTCTCTCTCTCTCTCTCTGTCAACTCGTGAGATCTGTATCTCTCTCTCTCTCTCTCTCTCTCTTTCGTCTCTCTCTCTCCTCTCTCTCTCTCTCTCTCTCTCTCTCTCTCTTCTCTCTCTCTCTCTCTCTCTCTCTCTCTCTCTCTCTCTCTCTCTCTCTCTCTCTCTCTCTGTCCAACTGTGGGATTGGAGTCGTGAGATACTGTATTCTCTCTCTCTCTCTCTCTCTCTCTCTCTCTCCTCTCTCTCTCTCTGTCACACTTCTGGTCTCCCGGAGTCTCTGTCCGCTACTGTCTCTTCAGATGTTGTGTCTTCCTCTCTCTCTCTCTTCTCTCTCTCCCCTCTCTCTCTCTCTCTCTCTCTCTCTCTCTGGTCTCTCTCTCTTCTCTCTCTCTCTCTCACTCACATCTCGTGCACTTTGGGATTGGAGTACGTGATATACCGTATTCAGATGTTGTGTTTCCTCTCCTCTCTCTCTCTCTCTCTCTCCTCTCTCTCTCTCTCGTCGCTCTCTCTCTCTCTCTCATCTCTCTGCTCTCTACCACTCTCTCATCTCTCTGTCCAACTTTGGGATGTGGAGTAAGTGAGATACTTTTTCAGATGTTGTGTTTCCTCACCCCATCCATCCTCCATCTCACGTCCTCCAATCATCTCCTCTCTCATCGCACATTCCCGGTCATCTCCTCGTCTCTTCCTCTCTCCACTCGCTCTCTCCCAGTCTCCTTCTCCGATCTCTCTCTCCTCGTCCTTCTCTTCACTCTGAATCCTCTCTCTGCTCTCTCTTCTGTCCACTTTTTGGGAGTGGAGTACGGTGAGATATCTGTATTCAGACAGGCATGTTGTGTTTCCTCTTACTCTCTTCCCTCTCTCTCTCTCCTCTCTCGCTCGCGGCTTGTCATCTCATCCTCCTCTCTTTCTCTCTCTTTTTCTCTCTTTCTCTCCCTCTCGTCTCCCCTTCTCTCCCTCCTCTCTCTCTCTCAGTCTCTCTCTCAATCTCTATCTCTCTCTCTCTCTCTCCCTCTCTATCTTCTCTCTCTCTCTCTCTCCTCTACGCTCATTCTCCCTCCATCTGCATCTCTCTCTCTCTCTCGCCGTCTCTCTCCTCTCTGTCCAAACTGAACTGTGGGATTGGCAGTAATAAAATAAAACGTGAGATTACTGATTCGATGTTGTGTTTTTCCTCCCTCTACTACTCTCTAACTCTCTCTGTTGTGTTTCTCTCTAACTCTCATCTCTCTCTCCACGCTCTCGTCTCATCTCGTCTCTCCTCCTCTCTCGCTCTCTCTCGATCCCCTCCCTACCTCTCTCTCTCCTCTCCTCCTCTCTCTCTCTCTCTCATCTCTCCGACCTCTCCTCCGTTCCCCCCTCTCCCCTCCCTCGGCTCTCTCGCATCTCGTCCAGCACACTCTCTCGTCATCTCTCGTCCTCCACTCAGTACCAACTCCATCTCTCTCTCATCCTCCTCCGTCTCTCTCACACGGCACCTTCAGTCCTCTCTCTCAATCTCCTCTCCGCAATCCATCCCGCCATCCTCTCTCTCTCTCCTCTCTCTCTCGGGGCATCTCTCGCTCTCATCCCTCTCTCTCCCACCATCTCATCCTCCTCTCTCTCTCTGCGTCACTTCTCTCGTCCCACCATCTCACGCTCTCTCATCATCTCTCTCCCCGTCCTCCTCGTCCTCTCTCTCTCTCCTCGCTTCTCTCTCCCGTCCCTCGCACTCACAACGTCTGTCGGCCCTTCTCTCCTCTCTCGAGTTCACTCACCACTCCTTCTCTCATCCCTCGCTCTCCTCTCTCTCTTCTCTCTCCCCTCATCTCTCTTCCCTCACAGTACTCTCTCCTCCCGCTCTCTCTCTACTCTATCTGCGTCTCTCCTCTCGACTCCCGCCCTTCCCCCGCCTCCCTCAACATCTCTCCCACCTCCGTCTCTCGCTCCCTCTCTCAAATTCATCGATCGCTCTCGCCGCTCTCATCTTCCCCCCGTCCTCATCATCTCCCATCTCTCCCCTCCGCTCCACCACTCTGCTCCATTCTCTTCTCTCTCATCTCTCTCCATCTCCTCCCTCTCCTCGTCCACACTCCAGTTCACCCCCCTCTCTCTCACCTCTCTATCTCCCCTTTTCTCTCCCCGTGTCGTCCTTCTCGACTTCCGTCGCCCTCCGCCCCTCTTCCTTCTCCCTCTCTCCTCCTTCCTCCCTCTCCCCTCCTCTCCCCTCTCATTCCTCTCTTCTCATCATCACTCCGCTCTCCTCTCTCTCTCTTCTCTCTAATCTCTCCCTCTCTCTTCATCTCTCTCACCCTATCCCCTCCTCTCTCATCCCTCCTCTCCCGAGCGCTCGGCTTTACGCGTCTTAACTGCCCTCTTGGATAAGGCCTCTTGGTTCATCTGCCCTCGTTACCGTATTATTCCTTGCATTTGGACTCATGCGAGGGGGGTCGAGCAGGAG
>CM065707.1:26697119-26728494 GCA_017654935.2 Phymorhynchus buccinoides
CCCCCCCCCCACCCCCCCAACACAAACCCCCATAAAAAACATTGATTCTAGCTCTCACTGCACTTCAGTTTCTTTAAGAACTAAAGATACATTTATAAAGTGATATACTAGTCTTTGAATTGTTGGTCCATAGACATAAGATCAGAGGAGAAGTACATTTCACTAATTTGAAGAAGCAAATCAGACCTCCAATTCTGTAAATCATTTTTTCCTTCCACAGAACTAGGCTTCCTTACCCGACACAAGCAGAACGCTGTGGAAAGGCTCGAAAAAGATGAGCACATGAGGAAGCTCAAATGACACCATGATGTCATCATTTACTTCAGGATTATACTACTACTAGTTAAATTAATAAAAGGATTGGTTTCATCCCATCTTCCCCCCAAAAAACCAAACCACCATTGATTATAGCTATCACTCTGGCCCTTTCATTTTTCTGGTCAGAACTAAAGAGGCATTTATAAATGGTAATAATACTATTCTTTGAATGCTGTTTGGGCCAATAACTGAATAAGTACTAAATAGACATAAGATCATAGGAAGTGAAAATTCCTTAATTTGAAGAAGCATCAGAATTCAATTCGTAAATCATTTTCTTCCGACATAACCCCCAGCTTCCCTTACCCGACCAGCAACGCTGCGAAAGCTCGAAATGAATAGTACATAGTGGGAAGCTCACATGACACTCATGATTGTCATCATTTACTTCACTAAAATAGTAAAAACAACCCCAACCCAAACGAAAAATAGAAACATTGATTTGTGTCGCTTTAGACATGTATGCACTTCAGTTTCTTTTAGGATCTCAAGAGGCATTCAAAAAGGGTAATAATTCATTTTTTTAAATTACTGTCTAGGTTGTACCAATAAGTTGACACACAGATTGCTTTTCCCTGAAGTCGGAGTGTGGCTGCCAATGTGCGGGTTAATTAAAACGGTCACACAACTAATGTTCTTATCCCTAGCTGGTGGTTTGTACCATAGTGTTCAAGTGCTTTGGCTGTTGGGCATGGTATGAATCCTGGAGTCTTTAAGCCAGGCGTGCTCAGGGTACAACAACTTTTGATTTAATTATATTCATTATGCTTCTAGTACTCTTTCACAATATGTATACACCATTCCAACTAGGTGTTTTTGGGTGTCTTCCTTGTGGTCGATATACACATAGATTCTTTCTTTTTTGATGTTTGTTGAAGCTAGCAACACGGCATTTTCTTTTTCTTTCCCTTCGGTCTTGCATTTATATAACTTAGATTATGTCTAGATTGTTTCAATTTCTCACTAAACAAAATACTTCTATCTTTGTTATGAAAAATTATTCATTACATTTTAAAATAAATGCCAAAACCATCATAAGGTACTGCGAATCTAATCCTTCAATTACGAAAATTTTTCGGCGGAGCTGTTTTCATGCCTGAGTCTTAAGCTCAGATACACGTATTTCTTGGACGCTCAGATGCACTGGATTTCCGGTCAACAAAACTCAAAATTTCTGCCTGACGCACGGTTTTCACCAAGTTTCAAAAAAGCATTTTTGCATCAATTGTGACACATACATACATGTACACTCACACAAGCCCATCCAAAATATAACTACATGTGCGTTGCACACCCGCACAACAAACGTGTTCGTGGAGAATAGCTTGGTTATTTTTTTGGTAACAAAAGTACGCTTCCGAATTTTACACTGTGCTTGCTGCTAAAATCAGAGCAAAGTGCTTTCTAAAATCCAGAGTGTTAAATCTTCTAGCACCATGTATTTTCTTTTTAAAACGTCTTTGGTTTATCCGTTGCATCTCAAATATGCCCCCCCCTCTCCAAAAAGTCAATTAGTAAATATTTTTTTCATTATCTGTGCATTTGTCTTTGCTTTAAGGATTAAGACAACAAGAAACAGACATACAGCTTCTTTTGCGAAAATAGACAAACACAGTGGCATGGCGGTTCCTTCGGTAATTACAAGGTGTTTCGGCACATTTGGTGGGATGTGTTTATTTTAGAGCCGATACCTGTCTTGGGTGAATACTACTTGCCCATGGTGCTAGAAGAGTTTAGATAATAAATTGATTTATGAATGTTTGACTGTTTAGACGTCATGACGCACCTACCTATAAAATACCATGGTGCCATAAGTGAACGAAACACTATGCAATTCTCTTGAGAGCAACTTTGCATTCTTGGTAAAACAAGAACAGCAGTGTATGCATGCATACACAGAACACACGCCTGCTCAAAGCAGCAACAAAACTAATAGCTAAGATGAATTGCTTGAGAGGAGCTTACAAGTCACTGTGTATAAAACATAAACGTAAACTGAAAGACATCACCCCCCTTCCCCACAGACGGACATGAAATCATATTTCAGGCCACATAATGACACTCATTTTCATCCCCCGTCACACCATTTAGCATCACCATCAGCAACTTTTTTTTGCAGCTTCGTTAGATGCATCTTGCCTTGATCAAAGCATCGAAGTTGGCCAATTTTGACGTACAATAGTTTAATTTTTGGACGGGGAAGTAATCAGACCAATGTTGTGAATCATTTTCTTCCACAGAACTCAGCTTCCTTACCCAACACAGCAGAACGCTAGTGTAAGGCTCGAAAACATGAATATATGAGGAAGCTCAAATGACACGCATGATGTCATCATCGTGTACTTCATGCCGATACTTATGATTATCGTTTCTGGCAAAAGAAATTCCATTGATCATTTTAACATGGCTCTCGCGGTCGTAATTTATTTTCTAAATTAAAAACCTAATGCAAAGAACCTGCCATTACAAAAAACAATCAACATGCCAGCAAAACGGCCAGAAACGGGACCTCACTCCATACGATCACTGAAAAGGCCTGTAATAGCAGGATCTTCACTTGTCTCCTACATTTAGATGGTCTAACGAGCATCACACAAAGCTAATCGTACAAGCCGTTTGATCGAGAGCACTTCTCTATTCTCTCTATCCAGCCGAAGGCAGGCCCATGGCCAGCGCCCTAACTAGGACACCCCCAGACACACCGCAGCAGCACGACTTCACGGAACCAGCTCAGAAGAGGAACGGAAAGCAGGAGGAGACGGAGCGAAGAGGAGCCAGCCAGGTCCCCAGCAGTGTAGAGGCCCCAGAGGCACGGCACGGCACGGACAAGGACAGGAAAAAGGGTACAGCTAACCATGATACAGTGAGGAGGCGCGGACACATTTGAGGGACAGTAGAAATGGGGGTCAGGACCACAGAGGCAAGGGACAGAAAGAAGGCCCAGGTTTACAGCACCAAGATCGTACGAGAAGACACGTACCGCAGGAGCGACCAGCGAGTTCACCGGGAGCTAGGAGGTATCTTGCGAGGAAACCCAGCAGGAGTAGTTGAGGACTAGCAGACCGCAGAGGCACGGTACAAGGATGTAGTATGTCAGGGGACACGCATGGAGAGGCCCGAAGTTAGCGGATCCCAAAGGACATGTACGCCCCCGACAGAGGAAACCTCATAGAACAGGGAGGCTAGCAGATTGAGAGGGAGAGAGGATGCCACGGGAATGGAATGCGAAGGGCCCCCCACAACACTTTCGTCTTGTGTTACAAGCGCATAATCAGCCAGCATGATACGCGTTAGCGCTCATATGACAGAAACTGTCAGAGCGATCCAACAAAGATATAGTGTTTTTTCACATGCGTGTATGGCACCCCAGTTGTTTGCAGTATTATCTAGAGCGGAGGCAAGCTATGCTAACGCATGATTCCTCACCACGTAATCCAGACCGTTTACCCTTATAATGAACAACTAGAATTTGATTCACAGAATAAACCCGGATATTTGACGCGCAGAAAAAACCAACAGAATTCACATAGTGTACACCGACCTCGCGACTAAAACCCATGATTTAAAGGTATCTTACTTTGCCCGAGGCGCAATCGGTCGCGAAATTTGAAGCCACGTTACAGTACTTCGCTATGTTGTGTCATGCCCTCATCTCCCAAACTACGAATCTTGTATTCATCCTGGCACTTTTAAATACTTTTGAGAAAACTTCTGCTTTACTTTTGGCCATTTCACCCTATCACTACAAGGTTTCGGTCAAAGGCGTCTTTTCATACAAACGGAAACAAACAATAAACGTTTAATCGAAAACCCGGGATTTTCAGCTTTCACCCGGAATTTATTATTTTACCCAGAATTTTTGCAAATTCCTGGAATAATTCCGGCAAATCAGACTGAGTAATCAGACTTGTCAACGTATATCATTCTCTTCTATGGAAAACAGACTAAAGTCCAACATCAGCAGAACGCTGATAAAAAGAACTGTTCGGCAGTAACGAAAGCTCAAATGACACGCATGATGTCATCATCTTACTTTATGAAGAGATTTCTTCAACTTCAATGTACTGGCAACCTGACATTAAAGTTTTATGGACATAAATTATAAATATCCTTACAAGTTACATGTAAATGACCAATTTTTAACTGAAAATAAAAATAACAAAAGTTTAATCAAAAACATGGTGCTGAATGTCTATAATGAAAACTCAAACTAGTCAAAGATGTAACATACAAAATATGCCTAAAAAACATTGCATTCTTACTTTTTTTCCCATCATTTGCTTCCTACTCTTTGAAACTCATCTGTTCAAGAAGTGCCTTACCTGTCCCATTTCATTCAGACTTACTTTTTCTTCTATCATTTGCTTCCTTCTCTTTGAAACTCATCTGTTCAAGAAGTGCCTTACCTGTCCCATTTCATTCAGACTTACTTTTTCTTCTATCATTTGCTTCCTTCTCTTTGAAACTCATCTGTTCAAGAAGTGCCTTACCTGTCCCATTTCATTCAGAACTCTTACTTTTTCTTCTATCATTTGCTTCCTTCTCTTTGAAACTCATCTGTTCAAGAAGTGCCTTACCTGTCCCATTTCATTGAAAACTCGTACTTTTTCTTCCATCATTTGCTCCCTTCTCTTTGAAACTCATCTGTTCAAGAAGTGCCTTACCTGTCCCATTTCATTGAGAACTCTTACTTTTTCTTCCATCATTTGCTCCCTTCTCTTTGAAACTCATCTGTTCAAGAAGTGCCTTACCTGTCCCATTTCATTCAGACTTACTTTTTCTTCTATCATTTGCTTCCTTCTCTTTGAAACTCATCTGTTCAAGAAGTGCCTTACCTGTCCCATTTCATTGAGAACTTCTCAATGTACTTACCTTCACTCACACACATACAATAATCCAAGGAAAACACACACAAGCAGCTGGATCGAAGATGGCAATATCCAGTTGCCTGAATCTTGAAAAAACAACACCCCGAGAGAAGCTCCCCCAATGCCCTCCCTAAAAACCAGGCAACAGCAAAAGCACAGCATGTTGCCCGGCTCACTTTTTCTCTCCTCACACCCTCCCCCCAAAACCAGGCAACAGCAAAAGCACAGCATGTTGCCCGGCTCAATTTCGCTCCTCACACCCTCCCCCCAAAAACCAGGCAGCAGCAAAAAGCACAGCATGCTGCCTGGCTCACACTTTCCTGGTCTCTTCCAACACTCGCGCACACATGCTAGGAAGACAGGCAGGCAGGTAGTGCGGAAGGAAGGAACCGAACTACAGAGCACAGCACTACACTGACACAGCACGGGGCCCAAGAACAGGAGGAAGAAGGAGGGAAGAGAATAGACAAGCTGCTGCACAAGGAAGGGACAAAGGTCAGCAGCGGCTGAGCACTCATTAAGCGCCGCTGACCAGAGCTCTTCTTTCTTACCTGGCAGCTTGTTGATATCCAGGCTGAGCTGTCTCTTTTCATCGTAGGTCATGGGCTTCACATTGTCCTCATCGTCACTGTCGAACGGGGGCAACACGACTGGGGGCTGGGCCGACGCCGAAGAAGATGCCCGCCGCTTCGACCCCCGACCCCCCGGACCGCCCCGCGACCGCTTGGACCCCGGGGACTTCTGTTTTTTGTTTTTCTTTGGCTTGGGAGTGTCCGCTACGGGTCCCCCCATTACCGGGGGCACACTGGTGGCAGCGGCACCGTGAGGCGCGGCCGGAGTCACTGGGGTGGCGGCGAGCGCCTCTGTCGGTTCTTTCTTTGCCTCAACGCCGCTGTCTTTCTTCTTCTCCTTCTTGGGGCGTTTCTTCACCTTGGGCTTGTTCTTCTTCTCCTTCATTTTCTCCAGGTGTATTTTCGTCAGCGCCACCAGTTCCTCCTGGGTCTTCGACAGCTGAAACACAAGAAAAAAGCGACCTCCTTTTGCAACAACAAAAATGACACTATCGACCTAAATAAAAATTGTAATGATTAGGAACTGTTTTTTTTTTTAAAATTCCGCACTTCTCATTATAAACATTTCCATCACTGACTAGACAATGCTACGGTTCGTATTAAAAATCAATCTTGCAGTTCATAATCTTAAGTTTTTAGTTCAAAACAGGGAGCTATGAAACAGGGGCAGTCTTGATCTTTACACACCACCCTTCAAACTTTTGACAATTTTCGTCCAGAAGCATCATTCTACCTTTCTTGACCTACGATTATTTCCATGAAACTGAAACCGTGAAAGAAGCACACTTTGAGAGGGTTGTGAACATGACCCGAGATAGAAAGAGGGGAGTTGGAGTTGAGGGTGGAATGGGGCGTACTTTGTCCTGCAGTTCCTGGATCCTCTTCTCGCGCTCCTCCTCGCTGACGGTGCCGTCGTTGTCGTTGTCGTCCTCCGACTCCTCCTCAGACTCCAGCGGGTCGGCCTCCTCCGCCTTCACTGTGCCCGACACGCTGGGTGGAGGGGTCGGGTCCAGCTGGGGGGGCTCCTCAGGCATCTTGGCGAAGCGCATCTCAAACACGTCCTGGGGAACACAGAAACAGTAGCTGGTTAGTTTGCAGGATTAACCCTTTCACCACCGAGCCAAAAACAAACCTGTCCATCTAAAACTGGCCCCTTCGGCTACAGAACAATATTACCTGATCTGCAATATTGTGGGATTTTCTCCTGCCCGTGACACACTTTAGAATAGGGTTGATCCATGCTAGCCCAAAATTAGGCACAACCACAATACCTGTTGCACTTTCTTTATTAGCAGGTCTTCACAACCCCTTCAGCACCATTTGCAGCTGAACGTCCCGTCGCCCGCAGCACATCCACATTATACTCCTTCCCTGCCAACTGTCAGGCCGCACTGTGTCCCCCGTCCACGCAGAGCGGCGTCTTTCTTAACCCCCCCAAAACCACCACTGCCTTCGCGGACCCCCCTTTACTTTCTGTCTACCTAATACGAAATACTACCTCACTTTAGCCTTCAGACACTAGCTCTGCCCTCCCTCCTTCGCGTCTCTTACGGCAAGCCGCAATTTCGCTTTTTTTAGTTGTCCATTGCAATTACTTCAACTGTTTGTTACTTTTTCGACGTTGTCCAGAAAGTTCAAACCCGTGCACTACCCTCACAATAAGGCGGACTTTTCGTGTCTCGGCGACAGCCTTCCTACTGAAATTAGGCGTCGAGGTCTTGTTTTAAAATCATGAAATTCTTAAGGCTTTGTCTAGGTCAGCTATTTCGACAGTGACAGGGACGTGTGTGAACTTAGAGATTCGTTTTAATGCCAGTTAGAAGCGGGGGGGAAGAGGTTAGCTGATGTCGGTGTGACTCGATGAAGATGATCCAATATTGATTCGAGCCGCGATTGTGATTCGGTACCGGTTTTGACTACTAGGTTGAATTTGGAGAAAACTTCGCTTTTCATAATATTTTTAATGATATTTCTGTTAGTTATTTTGTTAAAGGGATCTTAGATGTGAGTTAGTTAGTCAGTGGGTGAACTTTTGAAGCAGACGGCACTCTTCACGACCGTGCCGGAACAGTAAGTCAAACACCTTTTCGCCTTTGTTGATTTCGGGTTTTTTTATTTTATTAACATACAAAACATTACACGGAACAACAAATTACATCATATCAAAACTTTCCTCCAATGCGTCTCTTTATTAGTATGCCAATAAATAAGTCTGCACCCAAGCACACAGAGCCAAAACTCACGAGCATTATCAATCCAATTGGGGTTGTAGGCGTTTTTCCACCGAATCCAAAAGAAAGCAGCCCTGCGCAGAGTACGGAACCCATCAGCAAAAAATGCAGTGTCTGCTCAAAGGTTAACTGACACAGGTGTTACAATCATTGCTGGTGCACAATTGCGACATTGGCGGTGAAAGGGCCCTAAGTAAAACCCATTACTTGTATTTAACAAGGGATGTGAGGCACGCCCCCAAATAAACACAAGCCCCGTAGTCAAAGGTATCGTACAAAGCTGCTCACAACAAGATTTTGCACTCCGAAATCAAATTTTTTTCGCACGGCTCGTCCCTACACGGATATCTTACTGTCCAATTCCTGTCAAAAATTCGTGCTGGCATCCTTTGTCCAATATCTTCCACATTCCTCACATCTATGGCCTCGTAATACAATACACTTGTTTATGGCAACAGTCACTCAATAGCTTTGAAAACATCCGAATATTCCTTTGAAAACATAGCCGAACATATACAAATAACGCATTGCCATCGGATGTAAATGGCCAACCACAGAAAAGCTTACGAAATTCAGTCAAGGGAATGTACTCACGCTACAAAACTGCTTTCGTTTTCACTGTGAATGCGCGAAGAAAGTCTACCGAACTCGACAATCTGTCTTTCATGATCGTCTCTCTCCTCTCTAAACATTTTGTTTGCGTTTATAGTTGAATAGAAAAAGCGCATTTACGCGCAGCTCTCACATCCCTGTATTATATAAATGATCCCAAGATGGGTGGTCTCGAGCAATTGTTAAGGAGGGTCTTATACCCCGTTAGCAATGCGAAAAAACAACAACAACACAAACCCAAACGCTGAAATCTTCTGTAACAAAGCATGATAGAAGTTACCATTTACAAAGTTACAATAGTGCACTACCATTCGTAACTTCCTTCCTATGTCGACCTAAATCTGTAAAGTGAATCAAGACCCCCATGGTCATGCAAGGTCAGAAGTTCTAAATTGTCTTCAGTTCAGATACTGAAAGCATAATCCACGCTGTCAACTACCCCCAAGTCTCGCATGGAAAAGCAAACAACCAAGCGGTAAAGGGGAGCACACCTGCAGCTTTCTGGCCATGTGGACGACGTCCGATTCGGGCGGGTTGTAGCGGTAGCAGTTCGAGAAGATCAGCCTCATGTCCACCTCAAACTCCTTGGGGGTGTTGTACTCGCGGTTCTCCATCTTCGTCTGCGGATTCACCAGTTTAGGTCAAAGGTGAGAAAGGTACAGAATTTGAAAGAACATATTTTCTGGATATTTTTACCCTTCCCTCCTGCAACATCTTATTATACAACAGTATTTAACTCTTATGCACAGGTCCAGTGATGTCCCAAGGCCCCAGTCATACGTCATTGACCTGTTAAAATTTGAAAATGTCCTATGTGTGTATTGTGTTTCTCCCCTGTCAGGACAAAATGTCCTGATTCAGTTTGTAGCTTTTGGCACACTTTGTCTTATTGATTTTCTGCAAGAGCCAGGGACATTGTCCTTATTTCTCATCTCAGGACAGTTTGTCAATTCACTTTTTCCATCCTTGGTGGCATCACTGAGGTTCTACGACGCTCAAATCTCCCATCTAACACAGACAATGGAGTTATATCCCCAGGACACATTTTGCCAGTATCTTCTCTATGCAATTGTCTTTTTTATTATTACGAGCGCAACGGCCTAGTATCTGTAACGCCTAGTACTGGTAATTGCCAAGTACTGGTAACTCTGTGTACCTAGTGTTTCGCCGGGTCCGCCAAAATTATTATTTTTTTTACTTTTGTGGTGGAAAATACAATTTTTAGACCCCTACCACTTTCAAGGCCTAACAATCTACCGGACCTTGACCTTGATCTTGATCAGTATGCAATCATCAAAAAACAAACATATGACCCCTTAACGATTTCTCGGTTGTGAAGGTCATACGCCAAGGTGAAGGTCATGACGGCGATAATTTATGCGCGGATGCCTTCTCTCATGGTGACATGCCTCCACACAAAATTGGAAACGATTCGGTTAAGTGGTTCGGGAGATATGCGTGGGGCAAGGAAACCCCAATTATTAGACCCATACCACGTTCAAGGCATACCAATCTCCCTGACCTTGACGTTGACCTTCATCGATACGCTATCATCAGAACGGCCATAAGCGAAAGTACCTCCATGCCAAGTTTTATGACTCCAGGACCTGCGGTGAGGAAGTTATGGCCCCTTAACGATTTGGGGGTTTCAAGGTCATACACCAAGGTCAAAGTCAAGACGGCAAAATAGTTTGTGCGGATGCCTTCCTCCCATAGGGACAAACCATCACACAAAATTTGAAGTGATTCAGTCAAGCGGTTCGGGAGATCCTTAGGACAGACTGAAAAGAACAAGAAACAAACAAAAAGAAGGAAACATCTGGAACGAAAAACTACTCCTTTGCGATCGTAGATTGGCAAAGGACAAAAACAGAAAAAAGAAATGAAATCCAACTTAGTTCGGCCTTTTCGGCAATTGTAGATATAAAGATTGTGGGAACGATTCTGGAGGCAATGCCGGCCAGAGGCAGTGCCTAAACCAGTAAAGTCCCCGAGTTTTTAATAATAAATTATATATATACGTTGTAGTGTCATCCGCCCTTGTAATCTCCACTGCCCCCCCCCCCCACCCCCCCCCCACCCCCATAAACAGCCTGGCTGACCTACTCTTCACACCAGCCATGTGTGAACCGATGACGCACAAGCAGCCCCACCCCCCCCCCCCCCCCCACCTTTAATAACAGCAAGTTTGGACAGATGTCGTTTCGCCTAGTGAGCGAAACTGTAAATTGGTGCATCTCGCAGAGAGCGTGAACGACAAAAAGGAAAAGAAACAGTAGGAGAAGGGCGGGAATTTTGATGAATTACCAGTGGAGTATCACTGATAACACAAAAAAACAAAAACAAGAAAAAAACCCAGTATCGTCGACAAGGTGGATATGTCATGGTCTGGTGCATGTGTGGCTTGGTGTTTTGTGGTTATCAGTATCAGACGATCACAGACCACCTGTGTAATGTAAGTGTATGACCAAATGTCGTGTGATGTGTGTGGTAACCGTTTGATGTGTGGATGATGTGTATGCTATGATGTGTGTGTGTAGTGTGTGTGATGTGATGTGCCCCGTGTGTGATCATGATGTGTATGTGTGTGTGGTGTGTGTGCATGACGTGCATTGCATCATCAATAGTGGTTCAACTTGTGTGCACCAAATACACCTTAGCAAGCTAAGTATGAGTTAAAACAACATACCTCAAAATTGATACAAACAGAAAATAATGCACTACAATCCCTCTTCCTTGCCTTTTAAAAAAGGGGAAAAACCCTTCACTGCAATGGGGGGGAGAGAAGAAAAGACAAAGAAATGTAACGTACCTTGACAGTGCCCAAGTCCATAGGCTTCTTGATGATGTTGAAGTAGTCCACCAGTCCCAGCTGTTTGGTGTCCACTGGCTTCAGGAAAGGCCAAGCAATCGTCTGAAAGCAAACCAAACCAAGGTCGTCATTCACTTTGTACATCCGGCCAAGGGTCCTTGGCTATTCACTTGCCTTCTGTGCATGTGATGCAAGTGAAATTGACCCATGGCCAATATTAAAATAATGCGGCTGTGCCCAATGGAAGCTGTCTTTACCAGTGGAAGTTCTCCCTACACTCCCTAAAGAATTGTTGATTGTTGTCACTCATCACGGGTGGGGTGAATGTGTGGGTGGCTCCATGAATGGAGCGAAGTCCTGTGAAGTCGGAGTATTGCCGCCCATGTGGCGGGGCCCTTTAAATAGCAGCCATGCACGTAATCTTCCCATCCTAGGCCATGCGAAAATGTTCACATGGCATTGGGTGTGCACTCAGAGTATTTAAGCTGGGGAATCGGAAAACAACAAGTCAATCAATGAGTAGAGTAACCAGGTCTGTTTTTGTTCTTAGTGATCACACGTTATTGCAAGAATAAAGAAGGGCATGGGGCAGAAATGAAACTATCAAGAAAACATGTACAAGTTACTGTGTTTATAGCCACGTCGACTACTAATTATTTTATTAGGGATGTCACCCGCAGAAAAACCTGATTGCATAAAGCTAAAACATTCCCAGACTTGAACTAACATTTTCAAGCCATTTTTGATGTACAACTGAAACATTAGCTTCTCTCAA
Organism: Phymorhynchus buccinoides; assembly: GCA_017654935.2. Classification (NCBI taxonomy): domain Eukaryota; kingdom Metazoa; phylum Mollusca; class Gastropoda; order Neogastropoda; family Raphitomidae; genus Phymorhynchus; species Phymorhynchus buccinoides. The sequence goes on from CM065707.1 coordinate 26,709,308, forward strand.
TAAACTGGAGAAAAAGTGTTACCAAGCCATGAATCAGTCATCTCTACAGCCAAGAGAGCTGGGATTATACCTGGTTGTTTCCTGTGCCCTCCTTTGATTATGGATCAACTTATTGTCTCGTTATCAAGACAAGCTGCCCTTGCCCAGGAGGCTTCCCCACACTGTGTCTATTCCACTGTGTCTATGATTGTGACTCGATTCACTTCCAGCTTTTATATCAGATGCAAAACATTAGCTTTTCCCCAAGAAATTGGAAAACTTGTTACCAAGCCATGAATCAGTCATCTCTAGTCAGAGAGCTGGGATTACACCTGGTTGTTTCCTGTGCCCTCCTTTGATTATGGATCAACTTATTGTCTCGTTATCAAGACAAGTTGCCCTTGCCCAGGAGGCTTCCCCACACTGTGTCTATTCCAACCTATGACCCAGCCTAGTTTAGCATATCTTTTCCAACAAACCATAATCCTATTTGCTCAAATTTGAATACAAAAACGTGGGCTATTTTACACATTGTTCACTCGAGTAGTCTTCTTTGCTTGTTTCAGCAATTTTCTTACAGTTAAATCCCTTGAAGTTCATCACTGACAATATCAGCTCTGCTCATAAAATGTTGGCCCAATCTACCATGAGAAGTGGTAAAAAATACCTTTCTTTATCAACTGAATCCGTCTTTTTGACCTAGTAGTTGTGACTTGATTCACTTCTAGCTTTTATATCAGATGCAAAACATTAGCTTTTCCCCAAGAAATTGTAAAATGTGTTACCAAGCCATGAATCAGTCATCTCTAGTCAGAGAGCTGGGATTATACCTGGTTGTTTCCTGTGCCCTCCTTTGATTATGGATCAACTTATTGTCTCGTTATGAAGACAAGCTGCCCTTGCCCAGGAGGCTTCCCCAAACTGTGTCTATTCTAACCTGACCCTGCCTAGTTTGGCTTATGTTTTCTACAAACTATCTTCCTCTTCACGCAAGTTTGAAAACAAAAACTTGGGCCATTTTACACATTGTTCTCGAGTAGTCTTCTTTGCTCGTTTCAACAATTTTCTCAAAGTTAAATCCCCTCATGTTTATTACAGACGGTATCAACTCTGTTTGTAAAATGGTGGCCCGTCCACTCTAATGACGAACTGGACGGGCCACCATTTTACAAACAGAGTTGATACCGTCTGTAATAAACATGAGGGGATTTAACTTTGAGAAAATTGTTGAAACGAGCAAAGAAGACTACTCGAGAACAATGTGTAAAATGGCCCAAGTTTTTGTTTTCAAACTTGCGTGAAGAGGAAGATAGTTTGTAGAAAACATAAGCCAAACTAGGCAGGGTCAGGTTAGAATAGACACAGTTTGGGGAAGCCTCCTGGGCAAGGGCAGCTTGTCTTCATAACGAGACAATAAGTTGATCCATAATCAAAGGAGGGCACAGGAAACAACCAGGTATAATCCCAGCTCTCTGACTAGAGATGACTGATTCATGGCTTGGTAACACATTTTACAATTTCTTGGGGAAAAGCTAATGTTTTGCATCTGATATAAAAGCTAGAAGTGAATCAAGTCACAACTACTAGGTCAAAAAGACGGATTCAGTTGATAAAGAAAGGTATTTTTTACCACTTCTCATGGTAGATTGGGCCAACATTTTATGAGCAGAGCTGATATTGTCAGTGATGAACTTCAAGGGATTTAACTGTAAGAAAATTGCTGAAACAAGCAAAGAAGACTACTCGAGTGAACAATGTGTAAAATAGCCCACGTTTTTGTATTCAAATTTGAGCAAATAGGATTATGGTTTGTTGGAAAAGATATGCTAAACTAGGCTGGGTCATAGGTTGGAATAGACACAGTGTGGGGAAGCCTCCTGGGCAAGGGCAACTTGTCTTGATAACGAGACAATAAGTTGATCCATAATCAAAGGAGGGCACAGGAAACAACCAGGTGTAATCCCAGCTCTCTGACTAGAGATGACTGATTCATGGCTTGGTAACAAGTTTTCCAATTTCTTGGGGAAAAGCTAATGTTTTGCATCTGATATAAAAGCTGGAAGTGAATCGAGTCACAATCATAGACACAGTGGAATAGACACAGTGTGGGGAAGCCTCCTGGGCAAGGGCAGCTTGTCTTGATAACGAGACAATAAGTTGATCCATAATCAAAGGAGGGCACAGGAAACAACCAGGTATAATCCCAGCTCTCTTGGCTGTAGAGATGACTGATTCATGGCTTGGTAACACTTTTTCTCCAGTTTATTGAGAGAAGCTAATGTTTCAGTTGTACATCAAAAATGGCTTGAAAATGTTAGTTCAAGTCTGGGAATGTTTTAGCTTTATGCAATCAGGTTTTTCTGCGGGTGACATCCCTAATAAAATAATTAGTAGTCGACGTGGCTATAAACACAGTAACTTGTACATGTTTTCTTGATAGTTTCATTTCTGCCCCATGCCCTTCTTTATTCTTGCAATAAAGTGTGATCACTAAGAACAAAAACAGACCTGGTTACTCTACTATTGTTGTTGTTGTTTTCGTTCCCCAGTTTAAATGCTCTGGGGCCACACCCAGTGCCATGTGAACATTTCGCATGGCCTTGGATGGGAAGATTACATGTATGGCTGCTTTTAAAGGGCCCCGCCACATGGGCGGCCATACTCCGACTTCAGAGGACTTCGCTCCGTTCATGGAGCCACCCACACATTCACTCCACCCGTGGATTGACAACAACCAACAATTCTTTACGGCATGTAGGGAGAACTGCCACTGGTAAAGACAGCTTCCATTGGGCACAGCCGCATTATTTTAATATTGGCCATGGGTCAATTTCACTTGCATCACATGCACAGACGCAATGAATAGCCAAGGACCCTTGGCCGGATGTACAAAGTGAATGACGACCTTGGTTTGGTTTGCTTTCAGACGATTGCTTGGCCTTTCCTGAAGCCAGTGGACACCAAACAGCTGGGACTGGTGGACTACTTCAACATCATCAAGAAGCCTATGGACTTGGGCACTGTCAAGGTACGTTACATTTCTTTGTCTTTTCTTCTCTCCCCCCCATTGCAGTGAAGGGTTTTTCCCCTTATCCCCTTGACTGCCAAAGAAAAGTAAGGAAGAAAATCATTGTACAAATTAATCATCATCATATAATAAAAAGCCAAGTGTCCCGTCTGTGTGTGTGTCTGAAACACGAAACGGGCCTTATAACTCCGCCGTTTTTCGACCGAATCGCTTCAAATTTGCTGTGAGCCCTAATGGGGCGATGGCAACGGCAACCGAGGCGGCCGTATCATTTGCGCGCATCCGCCGGCCTCTCGGCGCCCGTAAATCCGGCGTTTCTGGGCCGATTGCCTTCGAATTTGGTAGGAAGATGACCGGGGCCTGGGGACTATACGTGTGCCAAACCGGAAGCGAATCGGTTCAGAAACGCGCGCTAGACGCCGCTTCACCTTTTCACGAATAACTCAGCCGTTTCTTAACCGAATCGCCTCAAATTTGCTGTCAGGCTTGCTATGACCCGGGCAAAGCATGGCAGGAAATGTGAACAGCATCCGTTCATAAATGCGCGCGATATGCACCAATTTACAGTTTCGCTGACTAGGCGAAACGACATCTGTCCAAACGTGCTGTTATTAAAAGGGGGGGAGGGCTGGGGGCAGGGGGGGGGGGGGGGGGGGGGCTGCTGCTGTGGGCATGGGTTCACACATGCGCCATAGGGGTGACGAGTAGGTCAGCCAGCTGGTTATGGGTGGGGGGGGGGGTGTGACGGGGGGGGGGGCAGTGGAGATTACAAGGGGATGACACTACACGTATCTGTATTATTAAAAAATCGGGACTTTACTGGTTTAGCACTGCCTCCGGGCATTGCCTCCAGTATTGTTCCCACAATCTTTGTATTTACAAATGCCGAAAGGCCGAACTAAGTTGGATTTCAGTTCTTTTTTCTGTTTTTGTCCTTTGCCAATCTACGATCGCAAAGGAGTAAGTTTTCGTTCAGGTTTGTTTCCTTTTTTTGTTTGTTTCTTGTTCTTTTCTGTCTGTCCCAAGGATCTCCCGAACCGCTTGACCGAATCACTTCAAATTTTATGTGATGGTGTGTCCCTATGAGAGGAAGGCATCCGCACAAATCTTTTCACCGCTCTGACCTTGACCTTGGCGTATGACCTTGAAAACCGAAAATCGTTGAGGGGCCATAACTTCCACACTGCAGGTCCTGGAGTCATGAAACTTGGCATGGAGGTACTTTCGCTTATGGCCGTTCTGATGATGGCGTATCGATGAAGGTCAACGTCAAGGTCAGGGAGATCGGTATGCCTTGAAAGTGGTATGGGTCTAATAATTGGGGTTTTCTGCCCCACGCATATCTTCCGAACCGCTTCACCGAATCGTTTCCAATTTTGTGTGGTGGCGTGTCACCATGAGAGGAAGGCATCCGCGCATAGATTATCGCCGTCATGACCTTCACCTTGGCGTATGACCTTCACAACCGAAAATCTTTAAGGGGTCATATGTTTGTTCTGATCATTGCATACTGATCAAGGTCAAGGTCATGGAGATCGGTAGGCCTTGAAAGTGGTAGGGGTCTAAAAATTTGGTTTTCAGCCACAAAAGTAAAAAAATAATATTTTGCGGACCCGGCGAAACTGGTACTCAGCGTTACCGGTACTTGGCGTTACCTGTACTAGGCGTTACCAGTACGGGGCGTTGCGCTAGTGACATGAAAAAGACAACTGATAGAGCCGATCTGGCAAAATGGTCTGGGGATATAACTCTCTTGTCTGTGTTAGATGGGAGATTTGAGCGTCGTAGACCTCAGTGATGCACCAAGGATGGAAAAGTGATATGACAAACTGTCCTGAGATGAGAAATCAGGACAATGTCCTGGCTCTTGCAGAAATCAATAAGACAAAGTGTGCCAATGTTCAAAATTTAATCAGACATTTGTCCTGACAGGGGAGAACACGTACACAATAGGACATTTTCAAATTTAACAGGTCAATGACGTATGACTGGTGCCTTGGGACATCACTGGACCTGTGCATAAGAGTTAATACTGTTGTATAATAAGATGTTGCAGGAGGGAAGGGTAAAAATATCCAGAAAATATGTTCTTTCAAATTCTGTACCTTTCTCACCTTTGACCTAAACTGGTGAATCCGCAGACGAAGATGGAGAACCCCAGCGAACGTACAACACCCCCAAGGAGCTTGGAGTAGCTGGACATGAGCTCTGATCTTCTCGAACTTCGCTACCTCTATACAACCCCGACCGACCCTAATTTTCGGACTGTCGTCCAATCAGGCCACGAAAGCTACAAGCTGAAGCGTTGGTTGCTACCTTATACCGCCTTGGGGACTTTGTTTGCTTTTCCCCCTCCCATGCGAGACTTGGGGGTAGTTGACAGCGTGGATTATGCTTTCAGTATCTGAACTGAAGACAATTTAGAACTACCTTGCATGACCATTCTTATTCACTTTACAGATTTAGAACATAGGAAGGATTACGAATGGTAGTGCATTGTAACTTTGTAATGTAACTTCTATCATCTTGTTACAGAAGATTCAGCGTTTGGGTTTGTTTGTTGTTCTTATGGTGGTTGTTTTTTCCATTGCATAACTTAACCCTATCTTAACAAATTTGCGCTAGGACCCCATCTAATGGCATCATTTTATACAATACCATAGGGATGTCCCCGAGAGTCTCTTTACGGCGGCGATAAATGCGCTTTTTCTATTCTAACTTACTTAAATCCAACACCCATAATGTTTTCAAGACGGTGTCGAACCCGATCCGAGAGCACGACGATCATACAGTGGTCAAGGGCTCGAGTTTCGGTAGACTTTCTTCGCGCCATTTCACATTTTTTTGAAAACGAAAGCAGTTCTCTGTAAGGCGTATGCAGACATTCCCCCTTGACCTGAAATTCGTAAGCCTCTCTGTGGGGCCGTTGAGCCAGTTCACTCACTCTCAATTGCAATGCGTTTGTATATTACTGTTATTTGTGTATAGGCTATGATTTCTAAGGAAGATTTGGATGTTTTGCACAAGCTATGAAACGTGAGCCCTGCTCCATTCGCAAAATTATTTCTACCACACAAGTGATGGTCGCAGGGATCAGAAACGAGAATGTGGACCAAAGGGACATGCCAACACGAATATGTATCGGACAGGATATTGGACAGTGAGAGATCCCCGTGTCGTCCGACATGAGCAACTCCGTAAAAAGATGAACTGAGAGAGAGTGCGGCGGAGGCAAAAAGTATTGTGGCTTGAGTACTTTTGCCAATCTCAGATACCATCAACTACGCTTTTTTTGTACTTGGCCGGTGGCCCCCACCTCACATCCACCCCTGTAAAATACAAGTCATTTTACTTAGCCCCCTTTCACCGCCAATGTAACATTTTTGCACCACAATGATTTAACACCTGTGTCATTAACCTTTAGCACACTGCATTTTTTTTGACGTTCCATACTCTGTCACTGCATTCTTTTTGAGGTGGTGGAAAAAAGGTTACACCGCACTTGATTAAAAATGCTCTAACTTTTGTTGTGTGCAGACTTGATTATTGGATTACTAATAAAGAGATGATTGAGGAAATTTTTGATATGATGTATTTTGTTGTCCGTGTATGTTTTGTTGTTAATAAAATAAAAAAACCGAAATCAACAAAGCGAAAGTGTTGAATTACTGTTTCGGCACGGTCGAAAGTGCCGTTCTGCTTCAAAGTTCCACCCACTGACCTAATTAACTCACGTCTAAGATCCCTTTAACGAAATAACTCACGGAAATATTAAGAATATTATTAAAGGCAAAATTTTCTTTGAATTCAACCTGGTAGTCAAAATCGGTACCGAATCACAATCGCTGTTCGAATCGATATCGGATCGTCTTCATAGTCACACTGACATCGGCTACCCCCCTTCTACTGCATTACGATCTTCTATCACCCTTTCACTGTCGATATCTGACCTAACAAAGACTAAGAATTCATGATTTAAACAAGACATCGACGCTAATTTCCAGTAGGAAGCTTCGCCAACACGAAAGTCCGCCATATTTGATAGTGAACTTTACTTTCTGACCGATCAACACTTTGAAAAATTCAATACAACAACTAAAAAAGCAAATGGCGGCTTGCCGGAAGAGAAGCAAGGAGCAGGGAGCCTCGTTCTGAAGCTAAAGTGAGGTAGTTTCTATTAGTAACAGAAATAAGGTCCGCGAAGCATTGGTTTGGGGGTACCCCTCTCTGGGCGACACAGTGCGCCTGCAGTTACAGGGGAGAGAATTTGCTCGGCGACACAGTGCACCTGCAGTGTGCTAAAGGTTAAAACTCTTGAAATCAGGGTATTGTGTTCCTAAATTTGGGCAGTATGGATCAACCTTACTAAATGTGTCGCAGAGAAAATCCACAATATTGCAGACATAATCTTTTCTGTAGCCAAGCAAGTTTAATGGACATTTTTGGCTCGGTGGTGAAAGGGTTAATCCTGCAAACTAACCAGCTACTGTTTCTGTGTTCCCCAGGACGTGTTTGAGATGCGCTTCGCCAAGATGCCTGAGGAGCCCCCCCAGCTGGACCCGACCCCTCCACCCAGCGTGTCGGGCACAGTGAAGGCGGAGGAGGCCGACCCGCTGGAGTCTGAGGAGGAGTCGGAGGACGACAACGACAACGACGGCACCGTCAGCGAGGAGGAGCGCGAGAAGAGGATCCAGGAACTGCAGGACAAAGTACGCCCCATTCCACCCTCAACTCCAACTCCCCTCTTTCTATCTCGGGTCATGTTCACAACCCTCCCATCTCAAAGTGTGCTTCTTTCACGGTTTCAGTTTCATGGAAATAATCGTAGAATGATGCTTCTGGACGAAAATTGTCAAAAGTTTGAAGGGTGGTGTGTAAAGATCAAGACTGCCCCTGTTTCATAGCTCCCTGTTTTGAACTAAAAACTTAAGATTATGAACTGCAAGATTGATTTTTAATACGAACCGTAGCATTGTCTAGTCAGTGATGGAAATGTTTATAATGAGAAGTGCGGAATTTAAAAAAAAACCAGTTCCTAATCATTACAATTTTTATTTAGGTCGATAGTGTCATTTTTGTTGTTGCAAAAGGAGGTCGCTTTTTTCTTGTGTTTCAGCTGTCGAAGACCCAGGAGGAACTGGTGGCGCTGACGAAAATACACCTGGAGAAAATGAAGGAGAAGAAGAACAAGCCCAAGGTGAAGAAACGCCCCAAGAAGGAGAAGAAGAAAGACAGCGGCGTTGAGGCAAAGAAAGAACCGACAGAGGCGCTCGCCGCCACCCCAGTGACTCCGGCCGCGCCTCACGGTGCCGCTGCCACCAGTGTGCCCCCGGTAATGGGGGGACCCGTAGCGGACACTCCCAAGCCAAAGAAAAACAAAAAACAGAAGTCCCCGGGGTCCAAGCGGTCGCGGGGCGGTCCGGGGGGTCGGGGGTCGAAGCGGCGGGCATCTTCTTCGGCGTCGGCCCAGCCCCCAGTCGTGTTGCCCCCGTTCGACAGTGACGATGAGGACAATGTGAAGCCCATGACCTACGATGAAAAGAGACAGCTCAGCCTGGATATCAACAAGCTGCCAGGTAAGAAAGAAGAGCTCTGGTCAGCGGCGCTTAATGAGTGCTCAGCCGCTGCTGACCTTTGTCCCTTCCTTGTGCAGCAGCTTGTCTATTCTCTTCCCTCCTTCTTCCTCCTGTTCTTGGGCCCCGTGCTGTGTCAGTGTAGTGCTGTGCTCTGTAGTTCGGTTCCTTCCTTCCGCACTACCTGCCTGCCTGTCTTCCTAGCATGTGTGCGCGAGTGTTGGAAGAGACCAGGAAAGTGTGAGCCAGGCAGCATGCTGTGCTTTTTGCTGCTGCCTGGTTTTTGGGGGGAGGGTGTGAGGAGCGAAATTGAGCCGGGCAACATGCTGTGCTTTTGCTGTTGCCTGGTTTTGGGGGGAGGGTGTGAGGAGAGAAAAAGTGAGCCGGGCAACATGCTGTGCTTTTGCTGTTGCCTGGTTTTTAGGGAGGGCATTGGGGGAGCTTCTCTCGGGGTGTTGTTTTTTCAAGATTCAGGCAACTGGATATTGCCATCTTCGATCCAGCTGCTTGTGTGTGTTTTCCTTGGATTATTGTATGTGTGTGAGTGAAGGTAAGTACATTGAGAAGTTCTCAATGAAATGGGACAGGTAAGGCACTTCTTGAACAGATGAGTTTCAAAGAGAAGGAAGCAAATGATAGAAGAAAAAGTAAGTCTGAATGAAATGGGACAGGTAAGGCACTTCTTGAACAGATGAGTTTCAAAGAGAAGGGAGCAAATGATGGAAGAAAAAGTAAGAGTTCTCAATGAAATGGGACAGGTAAGGCACTTCTTGAACAGATGAGTTTCAAAGAGAAGGGAGCAAATGATGGAAGAAAAAGTATGAGTTCTCAATGAAATGGGACAGGTAAGGCACTTCTTGAACAGATGAGTTTCAAAGAGAAGGGAGCAAATGATGGAAGAAAAAGTAAGAGTTCTCAATGAAATGGGACAGGTAAGGCACTTCTTGAACAGATGAGTTTCAAAGAGAAGGGAGCAAATGATGGAAGAAAAAGTACGAGTTTTCAATGAAATGGGACAGGTAAGGCACTTGAACAGATGAGTTTCAAAGAGAAGGGAGCAAATGATGGAAGAAAAAGTAAGAGTTCTCAATGAAATGGGACAGGTAAGGCACTTCTTGAACAGATGAGTTTCAAAGAGAAGGAAGCAAATGATAGAAGAAAAAGTAAGAGTTCTCAATGAAATGGGACAGGTAAGGCACTTCTTGAACAGATGAGTTTCAAAGAGAAGGAAGCAAATGATAGAAGAAAAAGTAAGAGTTCTCAATGAAATGGGACAGGTAAGGCACTTCTTGAACAGATGAGTTTCAAAGAGAAGGAAGCAAATGATAGAAGAAAAAGTAAGAGTTCTCAATGAAATGGGACAGGTAAGGCACTTCTTGAACAGATGAGTTTCAAAGAGTAGGAAGCAAATGATGGGAAAAAAAGTAAGAATGCAATGTTTTTTAGGCATATTTTGTATGTTACATCTTTGACTAGTTTGAGTTTTCATTATAGACATTCACACCATGTTTTTGATTAAACTTTTGTTATTTTTATTTTCAGTTAAAAATTGGTCATTTACATGTAACTTGTAAGGATATTTATAATTTATGTCCATAAAACTTTAATGTCAGGTTGCCAGTACATTGAAGTTGAAGAAATCTCTTCATAAAGTAAGATGATGACATCATTCGTGTCATTTGCGCTTTCGTGTTTTTTACTGCCGAACAGTTTTCTTTTTATCAGCGTTCTGCTGATTGTTGGACTTTAGTCTGTGTTGCCATAGAAGAGATGGATAGTACGTTGACAAGTCCTGAGTTACTCAGTCTGTTTTGCCGGAATTATCCCGGGAATTAGCAAAAATTCTGGGTTAAATTAATAATTTCCGGGTGAACGCTGAAAATCACAGGAGTTCGAAAAACCATCTAATTCTATTATCTGTTTCTGTTTGTATGAAAAGACGCAAGGGTTGACCAAAACCTTGTAGTGATAGGGTGAAATGGCCAAAAGTGCAGCCCCCCCAGTAAAGGTTTCTCAAAAGTATTTAAAATTGCCAGGAATAACAAGTTCACGTTTGGGAGATGAACATGCACACTGCAATTACTGCAACATAGACTTCAAAATTTCGCACAGTGCACTCGCAAGGTACCTTTTAAATCAGGGTTTTATCGCGAGTCATGTACCGATGTGAATTCAGTTGGTTTTTTCTCTCAAATTCTGGGTTTTTCTGTGGAAAAATTCCAGGTTGTTCATTATAAGGGTAAACGGGTCTGAATTAGTGTATCATCGTTAGCAGAGCTTGCCTCCCTCTAATAAACTGCACAACTGGGGGTCCATACACGCACGTTAAAAAACACTCTCTTTTTCGATCGTTCTGACAGTTTCCTGTCATATGAGCGCTAACGTATCATGCTGCTGTTATGCGCCTAACAAAGAAATAGTTAGGCCCAGGCATGTCCTGCCTTCGGCTGGATAGAGAGAATGAATGCTTTCTCATCAGCTTGTACGATTAGCTTTTGTGATGCTCCAACCATCTAAATGTAGGAAAATGAAGATCCTCTATTACAGCATTTTCAGTATCGATGATTCCCTGCTCCGTTTTCTATTGATTTTTTTTTTTAATGCAGGTTCTTTGCATTAGTTTATAATTTAAAAAAATTACACACGAAGCCAGGTTAAATGTAATAATTTCTTTTGCCAGAACGAAATCATAAGTATCCTGAAGTAACATGATGACATCATGCGTGTCATTTGAGCTTCCTCATATATTCATGTTTTCGAGCCTTACACTAGCGTTCTGCTGTGTTGGGTAAGGAAGCTGAGTTCTGTGGAAGAAAATGATTCACAACATTGGTCTGATTACTTCCCCGTCCAAAAATTAAACTATCGTACGTCAAAATTGGCCAACTTCGATGCTTTGATCAAGGCAAGATGCATCTAACGAAGCTGCAAAAAAAAGTTGCTGATGGTGATGCTAAATGAACAAAAAATGATGACGTTATTTGGCCTGAAATGAGTTTTTCATTCCTCATGGTGAAGTGATGTCTTTCAATTTACGTTTATGTTTTATACACAGTGACTTGTAAGCTCCTCTCAAGCAATTCATCTTAGCTATTAGTTTTGTTGCTGCTTTGAGCAGGCGTGTGTTGTGTGTATCTGTGTATGCATGCATACACTGCTGTTCTTGTTTTACCAAGAATGCAAAGTTGCTCTCAAGAGAATTGCATAGTGTTTCGTTCACTTATGGCACCATGGTATTTTATAGGTAGAGTGGCGGCATGGGGTCTAAACAGTCAAACATTCATAAATCATTTTATTATCTAAACTCTTCTAGTACCATAGGCGAATATAGTCGCCCAAGACATAGCTCTACAACTCCCACCAAATGCGAACATTAATTACCAAGCACCATGCCATGTGTTTGTCTATTTTCAGAGCTTATGTCTGTTTCTTCCGTTAAAGCAAAGCATGCACAGTTGAAAAAAAATAGTTACTGGCTTTTTGTCAGTTGAGATGCAACGGACAAACCAAAGACGTTTTAAAAAAAAAATACATGGTGCTAGAAGATTTAACACTCTGGATTTTAGAAAGCACTTTGCTCTGATTTTAGCAGCAAGCACAGTGTAAAATTCGGAAGCGTACTTTTGTTACCACATACCGCTAGTCCCACACACCGTTTGTGTGTGTGTGCAACGCACATGTAGTTATATTCTGGATGGGCTTGTGTGAGTGTACATGTATGTATGTGTCACAATTGATGCAAAAATGCTTTTTTGAAACTTGGTGAAAACCGTGCGTCAGGCAGAAAATTTTGAGTTTTGTTGACCGGAAATCCAGTGCATCTGAGCGTCCAAGAAATACGTGTATCTGAGCTTAAGACTCAGGCATGAAAACAGCTCCCGCCGAAAATTTATCGTAATTGAAGGAATTTCCAGTACCTTTATGAGTTTGCTTTATTTTAAAATGTAATGAATAATTTTCATAACAAAATAAGTTTGTTTATGAGAATTGAAACAATATAATTATGTTATATATGCAACCGGTCGTTTCTAGGCTTCAACACATCAAAGAAAGTCTTGTGTATATAACCACACACCCAAAACAACCTAGTTAATGGTGTATACATATTGTGAAAGAGTACTAGAAGCATAATGAATATAATTAAATCAAAAGTTGTTGTCGTACCCTGGCTTAAAGACTCCAGGGATCATCCCAACAGCCGTAAGCACTTGAACACTATGGTACAAACTCACCAGCTAGGGATAAAGAACATTACGTGTGTGACCGTTTTTAATTACCCCGCCACATTGGCAGCCACACTCCGACTTCAGAGGAAAATCAATCTTGTGTCAACTTATTGGTCAAACCTTACAGTAATTTAAAAAATGATATTATTACCCTTTTTGAATGCCTCTTGAGATCTAAAAGAAACTGAAGTGCTATACATGTCTAAAGAGACACAATCAATGTTTCTATTTTTCGTTTGGGTTGGGGTTGTTTTTAATGAAGTAACATGATGACATCATGCGTGTCATTTGAGCTTCCACATGTACTCATCTTTTCGAGCCTTTCGCAGCGTTCTGCTGTGTCGGGTAAGGAAGCTGGGGGTACTGTGGAAGAAAATGATTTACAGAATTGAATTCTGATTGCTTCTTCAAATTAAGGAATTTTCACTTTCCTCTGATCTTATGTCTACTTTAGTACTTATTCAGTTATTGGCCCAAACAGCAATTCAAAGAATAGTATTATTACCATTTATAAATGCCTCTTTAGTTCTGAAAGAAACTGAAGTGCCAGTGATAGCTATAATCAATGGTGGTTTGGTTTTTTTGGGGGAGAGGGGATGAAACCACTCCTTTTATTAATTTAACTAGTAGTAGTATAATCCTGAAGTAACATGATGACATCATGCGTGTCATTTGAGCTTCCTCATGTGCTCATCTTTTCGAGCCTTTCACAGCGTTCTGCTGTGTCGGGTAAGGAAGCCGAGTTCTGTGGAAGAAAATGATTTACAGAATTGAGGTCTGATTGCTTCTTCAAATTAAGGAAATTTCACTTTCCTCTGATCTTATGTCTATGGCCCAAACAATTCAAAGAATAGTATTATTACACTTTATAAATGTCTCTTTAGTTCTTAAAGAAACTGAAGTGCCAGTGATAGCTATAATCAATGTTTTTATGGGGGTTTTGTTGTTGGGGGGGGGGGGGGGGGGGGTTAATAGTTATTTTGGGGGGATAGGGGATGAAGCCAGCCTTTTTTTTAATTATTAATTTAACTACAGTGGTAGTTTGGTACCCCTCTAATAAGACCTTGAAAGTGCAGTGAAAAAAAAGTTATCTGAGGGGTGGTCTTATTAGAGGACCAAGCAACTTCCAAGTTGAAACTAGGTGATCGGTCATACTCCATAAGTTGGAACTCAGTGAATCAGAATGGTTTCACTTTACCAAAAAAAAAGTTGAAAAGCAGCTCCTTTCCGCTATTAGACTGATAAATCGGTGTTAGTGTGTGCACTACAACTCTCGCTGAATGCAAACAACTCACAAAATCCGATAAATGAAAGCAACTGGCGCATTAGCGTTTGCCGTGATTTCGTATCTGCGGTGTATGCGGCGCCATTTTGTCAGCCGAGTTGTATGCGCGGTAAAAGTTCTGTGTGTGCAAACTGTGACTAAAAATGAACTGCCAGAGCGTTACTTTGTCATGTTTTGTGTTGTGTTGTGTCGTTGTGCATAATCCAGTATTAGGTAGGTCCGTTATGGCGAAGATTAGGTCTGTACTGTTATGTGTAGTTTGTGTGTGAGTGCAACATGGGCCATCGAAGTTGCCATCGGACCCGTTGCCATGACTTTCGATCACGAGTTCGTCTGCTTTTCATCGAGAGATCGATTTGCACGAACTTGACTGCAAAAAGATAAGATTGTGGTCGCATCTCAACCCATGAAATCGGGTCGGAACTCAGGAAAAGTCGTATTTGCAGCATAGGATATATAGTGGAATGTGTTCGGGAAAAAAAAAAATCAGTCGTATGTGAGGAGAAGTCGCATTTGCGAGCGTCTTATTAGAGGGGTACAACTGTAGTATAATCCTGAAGTAACATGATGACATCATGCGTGTCATTTGAGCTTCCTCATGTACTCATCTTTTCGAGCCTTTCACAGCGTTCTGCTGTGTCGGGTAAGGAAGCCGAGTTCTGTGGAAGAAAATGATTTACGGAATTGAGGTCTGATTGCTTCTTCAAATTACAGAAATTTCACTTTCCTCTGATCTTATTTAAATGTCTACTTATTGGCCCAAACAGCAATTCAAAGAATAGTATTATTACCATTTATAAATGCCTCTTTAGTTCTGAAAGAAACTGAAGTGCCAACAATAGCCATAATCAATGGGGTTTTTTGAGGGGTTGGTTTTTTTTGGGGGAGAGGGGATGAAACCACCCCTTTTATTAATTTAACTAGTATAATCCTGAAGTAACATGATGACATCATGCGTGTCATTTGAGCTTCCTCATGTGCTCATCTTTTCGAGCCTTTCACAGCGTTCTGCTGTGTCGGGTAAGGAAGCCGAGTTCTGTGGAAGAAAATGATTTACGGAATTGAGGTCTGATTGCTCTGTACTTCCAATGAGAGACTTAGTGCGATTTTTCTCACACTAGAGGGCATGACTTGAAATTGGCTTTCAGGGAGGCATGTTACTGCGACACTGTGACAAACATAAAGTTACTATGCGTGTGAAGAGTTTTTAAAAAACCAAAGATTCAATCATAAAAGCAGAAAGACATAAAGTCACAGGCTAGGAATAATAAACTGTTATAATTGTTTTTGACACTTATTAATAACCATGTCGTTAGCTAATTTTGTAATCATCACATACACATAACGTCGTTGCCTCACTCGAACACAATGCTACCATAAAAGAAAAATCTCAGAAAAACAGCAAACAATGTTTAGTTCTTCAAAGAAAAAACATTCCATGTGTCTATGTAAAGTAATGATTAAAAAAATTCAAGCAAATGAATAGGAGAGTAGAACTGATTTATGTTACTTGCTACACAAAATCCATGTGACGACAAATGAAGTGTGTCACAGGTAGCAAGTAAAACATGGTGATTGAAGTCAAAGTCTCATAAACAACAGAAAAAGAAAGTTATTTTTCAAGAAATATTGCTCAGTATACTGAAACAGCCAAAGTATGTGAAGTAGACTTGTAATGTGCCTAATTTCAAAATTAACAACGTTATACTCATGAGTTACTGGTGAAATGTGACAACACAAGATCTGCCCATCCAAGGGGGTCCTTACCTACAATCATATATTTTGGCACCCACTAGTCAGAAGAGTAGACAAAATAAAGAAGGTTTGTGCCAAGCTGTCAATATTTCATTCCAAATTACTGCTAAACGAATGCTATAAAAAGAACTATGGTTGTGTGTTACTGCTACAAGATTATGTTACGTTGTGACATAAATTCTCCTTGACAACAAAAAAATTATGAGCCTTTCTCGCCTCTTTCGATGTTGAAAAGAGTGGAAAAGCTATGAGCATTCACACTGAGTCGAAGTTTACAGGAAAACTGGGGGTTCCCGTTATTGTGATGGAGGGGAAATTTTTTAATTGTAATAAGCATTGAAAGCGCATTAAGTGTTAACTTGGGAGTCGTGACGACAATCCGAAATGAGTAATTTGGCTAATATACCACAAAAAACTATTGTACTAATAGGGTAAAAAGCAGCAACTTCCAATGGATCTATAACCTTCATTTTAGGAGTGTCCTTTTTGTAGTCAAGGTTAAACAGTATTGCTAGCTCTCAATGTGAGACAATTGTAGCAAGTAACATACGGACTTAGAGTCAGATTAACCGTAAAGATACACATGAAATTTATTTGAAAATTATATAGTTGAAAGATTACAGAAGAACATTAATACCACTGAAAATGGGTTTGATATTTGTATCTATTTGGAACCACAAGCCCTCCAAGTGGTGCACTGTTCACCACAGCAAAAGCACGCCGATTTTGAGCCATCTAGTGCCGGTATTTTCGCAAATAGTTTTTAAATTTGATTCGTCAATAGCTTACTTGTTTAATAAACATTTTAAGGTTATACAACACAGACAGACTAATCAGATGAGATCACAAGCATTCATGAAATTACAGTTAGGCAATTATTTGGAGGTAGGGGTGGGGCATGGCACCTGTTGACATTGCCTATATTCTAATGTTGATTTCCTCTCGGATTTTGCTCATGTGATGAAAAATATTTTTTAACGGGGCCCCTGCGAAAGTTTAATTTGTCTTTGGCAGGACTATGATTATTGATGTCTTCTGGACTTAAAACAAAAAAGTCTATATGATATTGCTATCAAAAGACTGTTAGTAGGCCACATTTTTCCAATTCTGTACCTCAAATACAATCTCCAGGATGTATGGTGCTATTTGAACGCAGCTCTCAAGACTTTTAACGTCTTAACTAGAGTAAGGGCTAGATCTACAGCGGCGCTACAGCATTTTCGGGTGGCAGTGCTTAGCCTTGCGGCTGATAACGAACCTTTATAAGTTTTATTTCACAAAGCGTAAAATAGAGAGAGAAGTCTGAGTACTGAATGGTTATATGTCCATCGCCCCAAAACAGATGCCGGCAGAATTAGCACCAGGGACCTTTGCATCTTTGATCAATGACCTTCATTTTCAAGCCTGGTCTAGATATATAATATATCCTAGTATTATCCGCAGGCAAAAATGTGAGGGCCACGGTCCCTCGTTCAAGCATTATCGTGCCAGGTGCTTCGCAGCATTTTCAGCTCCAGTGAATCATGACCTTCATTTTTAAGCTTGGCCTAGATATCCTTATTCTTTAGTAACCCTATCTGTCATGCTGAATTGAGCATCCTACTCCTAGGTCCCGCGTTAAAAGTTATTGGTAACCTATAGATACTGAAGGAGTTTTTGTTTGTTTTTAGGCAGATTAAATAAAAAACATTACCAGTTTCACTCTTCGCTCGTCAGTCATGAAAATTATTTCAACCTGTGCCCATCCAAAATGTTAGATTTATATAGGACCGCTCATTAATTTCTGTGTCAAGGAATTAATCTCTTAAATATGCGTAAAAGGTTAATTCTGACGCCAACTCCCGTTGGAATGACTGCGGAACTTGTTTGGGGGCTTTGCAGCATTTGCAAGCATGTTTTGGCAGTTTTTGTTGTTTTTTTACCCGTTCCCAATAAGGTTTCTTACTTTAGAACCCACACGGCTGCGAAGTAATAATAAAATCGACAGATTTATATAGGCCGTCTATAATATTTAAGCTCAAGCGATTCCTGTCACAATGATCACACGCAGTCACACAAAACATCACCAATTCATTCACCCTAGGTACAAGACAGAAGGAAAAAAAATTACAAACTGAAGGAGCTTGAACAGTAGTGAGTCTTGAGCTAAGATTGAAGCCTAGAGAGTAGTTGGTTCATGACGGGAGATTCGACTGGGAAGGAATTATAAAAACAGCAGGGGCATGAAACCAACTGCGGCACCAAATGATTTTAGATTTGTTTTTGAACTTTCAGAGAATATGTTATTTATGGACGACGTGTGCGGCTACAGTATGTCTCTATGGACCGAAAACTTATCCGTATGTGATGGGAACAAATCTGGATTTGACAGGAAAAAAATTGTTGTCAATGATCTGTTGTGGAGTACCTGTACAGTTTTGCGCTGTGTCTCTCAGTGATGTCTGCGGTGCATTTGCACACAAACCCGAGCTTTATGCTTGAAACAAGTCTAATCCCAGGCATGAAAACAGCTCTGCCGTTTCCGCAAAAATTTGTCGTATTGAAGGAACTCTGCCCCCGTGAGCACTGCGACTCGGAGGTTAAGTCTAAACGGCGTGGTCCGAACCATCGAGTGTACACTTGTGGTCAGGAGGAAAAAGGGCAGACGTGTGACCCACGATCGTGTGTTGAAGGCAAGCAGCTGTGAAATGAGGATTTGCCCCCCCCTCCCACCTCAGCAAAAATGTCTTCTCTTTTACCGTAGTTTTTATGCGAATCGGTGGCAGCATAATCAGTAGGACGGGTGTAAAATGGTTCCCAGGACAGTATATTTTTTTACCTGTCTGTCGCCGGGGATGGATAAAAATAAAACTTAAAGCTAGGGAACCTGGTCTATGATGTTCAAAAACTTACATCTGAAAGCCTGGGTTCTGACCCGTGCGTCACTGAACGCAGCAATCTGTCACCTGACGCACAGCGTTTTTCTAAAACAAATGCTACAAAATCATAATAAAGAGAGACCCTCTAAGTTAAGGTAGGCAAGGTGACACCCTACAAATCTAGAGACCTATTTTGTGTAATGATTATGACTTCCTGATTTCAAAAAATGATTGACAGTGGGCAAGCGCAGGTCAAATAGTTATGAACAGTACAAAGTAGCAAGGGTTAATAGACTCAAATCCAATGTTTAGAATCTTCAAAGCGATAAAATAAAGTACGAATATTTCAGTTTTGTGTGCTTGGCACATCAATACCTATATGTTTTCTCTGTACATAGTGAAGTGGGCTAACTTTAACGCTTTTTAATAAAAAGTAAATCAAGAGCAGCGGGGGTAGGCCTGCTCTTGTGTTTGTAGGGGCCA
>CM065707.1:26728994-26758839 GCA_017654935.2 Phymorhynchus buccinoides
CTGTGGCTGCGACATGGC
This sequence comes from Phymorhynchus buccinoides, assembly GCA_017654935.2. Lineage (NCBI taxonomy): Eukaryota > Metazoa > Mollusca > Gastropoda > Neogastropoda > Raphitomidae > Phymorhynchus > Phymorhynchus buccinoides. Next base: position 26,729,013 of record CM065707.1, read on the forward strand.
GTCTCTCCATGCGGAAGCCAACCCAAATTTTTCAGAGACGCCTCTGTGACTATAAAAAACCTAATACCTAAAGTTAAAAAACCTCATCAAAGACTGGACATGAATTCGAAAGGGTGTTCATCTGGGTCTATATAGTTCGTTTGCAAAATGGCTCAGGCCTTGGCACATTAGCAGAGAGAAAGAGAGCTGCTTTCAAAGCCGTGAACAGATAAAAACACACTGGTTACAGAAACAAAAGGAGAAACAAACTCATTTAATCACCAGGGCTCCGCAGGGACCCTCTTTGGGGGTCTATGAAGTACTAAACTTCTAAAGGCCCCCTAAAAAGAATGTGCAGGGATGCAACTAGAAAATTCTTGTTTAGCATTCGCATGCCAATGGGACCCTCTATCCCGCCTCTATGCTAGGACCCTCTATAGCTGTAAGTGAAGGAGTCCCCCCTGAAGACCCTTGTTGTGATGGACTATTGGCGCCCTGACACAACGATTTCGTGCAAAGCCTAACAAGAAACATGTAGCAGTCAGTCAGAAGCACATGCACCAAAAAAAACGACAACTGTAGTTATGCCCAACTCCAAGGACTGACTTAAAACGCGGACCCCCCCCCCCCCTTCCCCATGGGAATACCGGGTGGGTCTTTTTGAGTTTGTATAAACAGTTCTGGAAGTTCTGTGCTTGTAACGTCCTCTAATCTGTCACTCTCCTTTGACTCTGCCTTTTTCCCTTTGCTTGCTGTCCCCTACTCTTTTTGCTAACTGGTCCCATTCTCCTGCCTTGTTTTTGCAAGAAACTTTCCAAAAGATTTCTTCCTTGAAGTCGGTACATGCTGGAGCCTAATGATTTCTTACTTAGGCACATACTACGGCAGCACGAACGCATCTGCGCTAATTTACCGGAAACTGTCTGAGGCGATCGAAGAAAGAAAGAAAATGCAGAGGACGCCAATTCCACCAACCCCCCTCCCCACCACCCCACCGGTGATGACTCACCACTCACAACGCAATGTCCAGCTTACTTTGCCCCGCAATACTATGCAATGGGGGACAAGCGTGTATCACCCCGGTGGCGCCCTTCACTTTCATTTTCTCCTCCCCTGGCCCCGCTCTTTCCCCAACCCTACTCTCACCCGACCCCTGCCACATACATCTTTTCTGCATTTCTTCTTTCTGTCGGTCTTTTGTGTTTAGGTGTCCGCGCGTTGAAAATTATGTAATATCGTTAACCTGCGCGCACATATCCACACGCAAAATAGACACCGAGAGAGCCATAATGTACAGCGAAGAGAGAGAGTGAGTGAGAGAGTAGGAGAGAGAGAGAGAGAGAGAGAGGAGATTAAATTCGAAATTTAGAAAAGGTTCTGATTGAGCCTGGAAAAAAATTAAATACATTTATCATTTTATGTGAAATCGTTAAAAGGCATAAAGCTTTTCAAATTACAGAAAGGTCTGGAAATTGAATGGAAAAAAATCAGTCACTATTAGTATTCTACCAACCAAAGATAAATCGTATTTCTAACCCTCTTTGTGCATTTCTATCTAAGGTTTAAATAAAAGTAAACAGAAAAGAAAAAAAAAAAAAATTACCTCTTGTCGTAGTCACCACTGTGCTGCCCAGTGGTCTCAGCCCCCGCTCCCTGCCAGACAAGCTGGAACAATAGAAAATATGAAAAATCTGAAAGCGCTAAGTCGCAGGCATAAAGGCAGTGCACCCTAAGCGGATATTCCATGTGCATAAAAACCCGTAGCGCAATCCATAATAAGTGAAAACAAAGGGAAAGATTTGCACATGTGTCCGAATTTCCCTTGTTTTTGGTATTACTACGAAACTTACGCTCTATTGTGAACCCCGGCCTTCGCATAATGAATCACCATGTTCTATGGCTTTTTACCAATTGCAGTAACGGCTGATAAAGTCATGGCATTTTCATACAAAAAGGTTACAGAATCTCAGTCGCATCAAAATCCATGTTAACTTTCTTGCTCATAAAACAAAGGCCTTCCTGCATTCCACATTTTTCCCTTGCCCTCGCGCCCCCACCCTTTCTTGTTTCTTAGGTCACTGGGTAGTTAAAAAGAATCCCTAGGAAATAAACTAGCTCACGAAGGCTTTTAGAACCTACCATGCCCTCATGAATTTTCTTTTTCCTCTGATTGGGGATGGTTTTCCTGGCCCCATGCTCCAATCTTCGTTTAGGGACTGCTAGTTGCTATTGGCGCACGAAGGATACATGGCTTTGTGAGTCCCGTGTCATCTGTTCCCCCTACCGCGGCACAGCCAACGGCCTATACTCGTACGAATAGTGGAATGGGCTTTAAAACGTTGCGCAGCATGATCTTTTGTTTGCGTACGCTTCAGTCACACAAAGGCTTCGGACCCACGGTCTGGGCGCTTTAAAAAAAAAAACTCTTCCCATCCTTTAAGGTCTAATTCCGAAGGACCGATAAAATAGGAGTAAAGTATCTTTCGTTCCCAGGATACACACCATGACACAAACTTGGGTTCGGAACCAGTGCACCTTATCCGCAAACCCGTTGGATTACTAGCGCGGAGCGGGCGACTCTAACCAACTCACTCACTGCCATGTGCCGGTCCTAACAATGTACTTTTAGAAAAGTTTAGTGCAAGAGCAAAAATGAAAGACCAATATACCAAAATGAAAATCCATCTTGAGCCATAACATCATTGTTTCAGTTAAAAAAAATCTTGCATAAATCCCACATAATATTATGTCTTGGTTCAATGAGTGTAATTTAAGTATAACTGAGGAAGTGAACACGAAGGTCAATGGGTCAGTTTTGACTCTCAAGTTGGGGGGGGACCCTCGTAGGCTAGTTAGCAATAGCAGCCGGGTGAAAAAAGCATATGAATTTCAGTAGGGGCCTTGAATCGCGGACTCGAAAAATAGCCCCCAAACTCAAATTCAACGAATATCGTCTGTCAACAACTTATAATATAACGAGCATGGACTTGATACAATCAAGTTGACAGACCTAGGCTATGCCTAATCGATGACCTTCAACAGAACACTTGATACAGTAACTTTGCAACGAGACGACACCAGAATGCTCATTTTGGACAATATTATGAAATACAGTCTTGTACTTACAATCTGCGCACAGTTTGGAACAAATCGTGCACAATGCGTACATTTTTGTTGTGTGGGGGGTTGTGTCCGTCTGATTGTCAACCTGCAACAGAAGATGCCGGCTCGTTGTAAACAACTTGTCGACAAGTACGGTTTCTTCAAATAACAAATTCATGACATAATAATTAAGAGACGATATGTAACCCAATAAATCTGTAGACAACACAAAACATCTACAAAAACATTACGCAATATTGCCGATGGGCAAATTTTCGAACTAAACAGTTACGATCCCGTAATATTCGTCTCTCTTAGAGATCCTTACCCGTAGATTGAAATGAGGAGATTTTCTCACTGCGCATGCGTTGCGACCCAAAGTTTGGTTTTCCTCTGAACCCTGAAATTTTACAATTAAATGTAATATTTCCAGAGTAAGAAGCTATACGTTAATGATTACAACCAACAACACCGCTCTTCTTAAAAGATAAGATAAGTGAATTTATTTGTTTTCCTACCTACCCGCGAAATCTAGAAAACAAAGGTCACAGGTGCAACGAAAGTGAGGCTAAGCTACAGTCACAATAAATGGAGGTGTTCCTAGTCAATACTGCCATTTCAAGGCTGTGGATTGACATTTTCCACGCTCGCCGATCTAATACAGCACATAGAAGGACACGCACGGCATTTTAGGTAAGATTTTTCTATTCTCCTACATGGATGGATATTTAGCCCGTGGGTTGTTCTGTGCACGAGTCCGCGGTCAAGACATAGGCTTTGTTTACATTTGGGACTAAAATAAGTGCGAACACGTGTGGCTCTCATCCGCCGCCAGTGTCCACACAAACAGGTGTTGTTTGGAAACTCTTTTTTTTAGCAATCACAATAAGGCTGAGAGAAATATGAGGGGGCAATATTGCAAACGCTGAAAGGATTCCGTCCTGGTTTTTTGTGTCAAAATTATTATCTTGTCTCTGATACTGAGTCTACCCCCCCCAGGCTCCCAATCGTCCCGCAAAACAAGGGTACCCAGGGACTCCTTCACTTAACCAGTGGTCCCAGTGGCATTGCCAATGCTATAAATAATATTTTTTTTAGTGCATCCCTGGACCGCCCTGTACATTTCTTTTAGAGAGTCTTTAGAATTTTAGAGTGCTTCATAGACCCCAATGTGGTCACTGGGACCATGCCACCCCATCTTATTCACCGTTTTGATCTTGCTTGCGTGTTGTTAGTTTGTTTACTTTTTTTTCGAATAAAGATGATTTGGTGGGGGGGGTGTTGTCCTTTGGATTATTTTCAGCGAGGGAACTGTGGGCTCTTCCAACAGGACCCCCAAACCCAATGTAAGCTCCTTCGCCCTCAGCGCCCGCCCCTCCCCCCTCCCCCCCCCCCTTCCCCAGATGCCCCCATGTTCTTGTCCCTACTACTCTCATTACCACTGCCCGGCCCCTTCCCCCCTCATCAACATCTAACAAAAAACACAAAGGAAGACAAGACAAAGGAAAAGAGCTTAGACCTGTGCTTAACCCTTTTCACCGCCGGCCACATTTCAGCCAAACATTTTCTTACAATTTACCTGGTTAGAGAACAAATCCATTCTGCGTATGGGGTCTTTCTGTTGGCATATCTACAAATAAGTCTAATCCTTACTTCCAAAAACTAAGACAACAGGGTCTTTTGGAGAATATGAGAAACCCCAAATTGATGCCTTTTAGGTGACAGAGGTGTTAAATCACTTGTTGTGCTAAAATGCGACCTTGGCGTGAAGGGTTAAAATCCTTAAATAGATGATTGCTTGTGACGTGGCCATCACGCTGGGGGGGGGGACTGATAATGTCGGCTGTGAGGGCGGAGGATGGAGGAATGGTGTGTCGGGGCACTATCTGGTCTAGGGCCAGGTCACTTATTTTTTTAATCTGTAGGCTTTTAGAATGCTGTTGTGTTCCCAGCTGTTTCTTTTTGTCGATGATATGATGATTGCCACCCGAAGGAAGGTGCCTTTTTTTTTTTCGTCCGACTTATATAATCCCAGATCCACCAAGAGATTCCAGATCCAGGTTATGTCATATGGGAGAGAGAGTGGAAGATAGTGAGGAGGTGCAGGGGGCAAATCAAGAAAACAGTAAGGTAGGTGCTTAGCGCTGTATGGCCGCGTAATGTTCTTAGTTGGCGTAGTGAGAGAGAGGGATATGAGTCCCTCCCTTTCTCTCACTACGTCCTGTGCAGTCAAAGTGGTAGCTCGTGCTAAATCTGCAGCTCGCTCTACTATGAGCAGTCTGTATTTGCGACAACTACTACAAATTTCACTTTTCGTTTACGTGAACCATTTACCTAACCCTAACCCTATTCTAACGCTACTAAAAATTAAACTGTGTGGTTCATCGCTCAATCATAGTCAATGTCGCAAATACAGACTCTCAATAGTAGCGAGCTACAGGATTTGCAACGAGCTACACTTTTGACTGCGACAACGCCCAACTAAGAATATCAGCGCTATGCCGCCCCATCTGCTTTGGATTGCCCCCTGGCGTTAAATCATCGTGATAAGTTGCCATTGCCATAAACGGCAGGTGGACATTACTCTGAATAGAGGAAGGTAGTAGGTAGTATCTAGATAGGGACCAGCCTTCATCACCTGAGGCCTTGGCTATAAATCGTCCCCTCAATGTGTCTTTTTGTTTACGTTTTCGTCTGAGCAAGTTTTTTGAAGTAGAAATAATCAAGTCGTAATCAGACAAGGTATCCTGAATTGGGAAGATGTCCAGACGATTTTTTGAAGTATTAATATTTTTGTGCAAACTTAATTCAGTGTCTAGATCATTTAGTTAAACAACCAGCTACTCGGTTAGAAAAATTAAAAAAAGGGAATTACTGCTGGATGGCGCTTTGAGGTGGAACCTATTTCGGTCATTAAAAAACACACCTAAATTTAAATGAAAGAAGAATCATCACCTCTCTTCTTCTTCATGTATCTGGACAGGTGTGGCTTCTCAAAATGGATTTGCTCTCAACATGTCTGCGCATGTGCTAAATTATTTTTTGTGTATTGACGGTTTCAGGTTAGGGTTAGAGGATAGGTTTTAGGGTCAATTTAGTGGTCCAAATACAACAAAGATCAATGTAATGGTACTTCATGAATCGATTTCGCACATGTGCTGATTCGTTGAAACAAATCCTTTGAGAATGCCACAACTGGGCGCCTATCGCAGACTGTTTAGTCGACCTTTTTTCGAGTAGTATTCTATCTACTCAATTTGATCCGCTCCTAACTCTTCAAAATTTTAAAAAAATGCTCTATTACCATTTTCATTGAACAATTGTTTTGATGGTTTAATGAAATGAAAACTTACACATTTTGCACCCAACTACTCTTTCAAGCGCCCATCCATACTACTCAAGACTTGTGTAGGTGGTAAACAGGTCCGCAGTATCGGCAGGCGCTTGAGATTGAAGTCTGGACAACTAAGTGTCCAGTAGGTCCCACCTGTAACTATTGTGTATGATGCATTCCTTTTCTGTTTGTTCAGAACACAGACCCCCCCAGATCGCTGAACTCCAGGAGGAGACAACCCGCCCCTGCCGCTCTCCTTCTCTCCTACAATCCTCAGGTATGGCCATAGTGGTAGGATGCACCGTGTCAGGTTTTTCCTTCCCCATGCTTGTTGTGGGGCGAGTGTAGGAGGTCGCTGGCTGCTGCTTTCGCAACACGTACGTCTTTCAGAGCGTGCATGGTTTTGTTTCGGAGCATCCTTCTCCTAGGCCAGGTTCCCCGCCCAAAGCTGTGATCCCCATCTGCCGCGTATGGCCAGCCTCAACTCTTCACCCGCATGATGCTGGTGCTCAGGGAGGATTTTCGGGCTGAAGCAGGCATGTGGGAATTGTTGATCCGGCGAATTCGCAGATTTTTGCGAGAAATTTTTTTTTTAGGGCAAGTTGTTGTTACTAAGTATTTTACTAAATGTTATGATACTTTTATATTTTATATCGCTGTAAACATGAGGAGGGGGGGTTTTCAAAGTTTTTTTTGTCTCTGACAATATCCCAATGCCTGTATGTCACATGCTTAGTGCTGTCTCTCCCTCAGTCTCTGTCTCTGTCTCTCTTGTTTCACTTTCTCCTGCTTTTCTGTCTCTTCCGTCTGTGGGTCTGTTTATATAAATTTTGAGTCATTAGCGGAGAATTGGGTTTGTTTAAAAAAGACCCACCGAGGATCACACTATCAAGATTCACGGGTTTTCACATGTTTTCCACTCTTATAGCTGGAAAGAAATCTTGTTTTGACCAGTCCTCACTACTCATAGACAAATGCCCCCAAATTACAACGCCTGATACATTCAGTTTAGAAGAGCAAACCCCCTGACGAGAGTTTTTGCAGAAACCACCTTGATATCACCAAACGACAAGCCTTTTTCAAGGATCGTAACACACTCACTTTGCTCTGGTGTTCCTATAAGCAGAGAGGTCTGAGTGAAAAAAGAGCGGTCGCTGACGGGGGATGGGTAGAGGAAGTTTGTTCGCAGGAGGTTGGTCCTGAGACAGAAAAAGAGCGCTTGGATCACATTTTCTAACCCATATCGCCTTATAGTCAGAAAATACGGGGCACACAACAACAGTTTGAAAATTATTTCTAATATGCGGTCACCCTTCAGAAATTGGGAAGATTCAGAGCACAAACCTGTCATAAAGCAATGTTCCACAGGAAATGCTCTCGCCCTATTTGTTTTTTTTTCTCCGAAACTTGCGTCTTCAGGATTGAGAGGCTGTTTTTTACTTCAGTTTCACCCATAATGCTATTGCTAAAGACAGTGGCGAGCTATTCGCTTTGTATAATACTATCATATATGTAAAAAGGCCAGTGTCCCGTGTGTGTGTGTGTTTCTGAAACTGGTCAAGCGGGGGGGCCTTATAACTCTCGGCCGCCGTTTTTTTCGACCTGAGAGATGCTTCAAATTTGCTGTGAGCCTAACTGAGGGATTAGGGCGATGGCAACGGCAACCGAGGCGGCCGTGTTCCCTTTGCGGGGTTCGGCAAATGCGCGAAAACAGCGCCGCATCCGCCGGCCTCTTGGCGCCCGATCTCCAGTGTTTCTGGACCGATGCCCTTCGAATTTGGCAGTAAGATGACCTGGGGACGGTGACTATCCCGTGTACCAACCCAGAAGCGAATGCGTATTCATAAACGGCGCGCAGCTATCCGACTGAATGTCCGCCGTTATTCTTCACCGAATCGCTTCAAAATTTGCTGTACTCAGCTTACATTACTTGGCGTTACTCGTTACTAAGGCGTACCTTTACTAGGGGCGTTACTGTACTCATCGTGCGCTCGTATTTAATAGTAATAATAATAATAATTAGCATTTATAGCGCCCCCTTAATCTTAAAAAAAGCCCTTTAAGTGCTTTACAATAACTATATTATAATACGCGTGCCGACAAGATTTTTAATCTCTATATTTTTCTCCTAAGTCGCGGCGATTTTTGCCTCACTGTGAAATCTTAGGGGCCCGTGGTAGGTGTCTTACAGTTCTTCCAAGTGAAATTCGCCAAGTCGTCGTTTAAAAGCCGGTTTCACATAAAAGTTGCTTAACGGAGGTAGTGATGTGAAAATAAAGACAGTTTCCAACACGGCTGTGGAATGTCCGTAGACGTCTAGCAATGTGTCGTCTGCTTAAACACGGTCATGAATTACATGAACCGAAGCACAGCATTGATTAAGTGTGTACTGTCTACTACGTGTGTGTGTGTTGTTTTTCACAACATTTATCTTTTCTTAAAGTGACAAACCTAAGTCGTTTCTGTGGCGAGGCGTACAATTGCTTTCATGAAGCTAGCGTCAGTGTCCACTGACTTGGACTGCTTGTTCCCCTTCTTCCTCTTATAATAATTTTTTTACATCTACTTATCCGACTGCCGTACAAGCCTTGATATGTCCATGGGTAAAGATCGAAGGCACGTCCGTGGGTTGCGGGTTCGAGTCTGGCCCCTAGCCACACATTTTTTTTTCTTCGGGGTAGGGGCAATCTTTTTTTTTTTTAAAGGAGAGGGAGTGGGGGCGGAAGGAATTGGGCACACCACCATATTTTTGGGTCTCTTTTCTTCATTATTTACCTTAACCATTCTTCTTCTTCTTTTCTTCTTCTTTCGAATCTCAATCGCATCAGACAGGTTCCTGATCAATTATGAACGCAGATGCTTCACATGCTAGCCATGGCGGAGCACGGTGTTTATCTAGTAAATGAATAAACCAGCAAGCAATATAAATAAATGAACGACAAATATTTATAAATACCCAGGAACATGTTTTTATTTACATATCTGTATTGTTAAAAATGTGTGACTTATGGTGTTGCACTGCCCCCGGGCATTGCCTCCATATCGTTCCCCAACCATCTTTATAGATCTATTAGTACCCCATATGTTCCTGTTCCAGTACGGAGGACGTTAAGCAATTTTCATTCCAGGAACAACTGTCTATACCTGTATAATGAGGCTATAGAATGCCGAATTAGAAACGTTAATCCACCCACAGAGAGAGAGTAACACACACAAAACGCATGCGCATCGCACTCGCACAGCACTAAACACAGACACACACACGCACTAAACCTAGACACACACACACAACGCACTACCACACACACACACACACACACACCCACACACACACGCACACATACAACAACACACACACAAACACCCACATCACAAACAACACGCATGCACACAAACCACGCATGCACACAAACAAACTCAGCACACGAACACCACTGCCGGCACACAAACAACAAGAAAACGCATGCACACAAATACACATCGGTGGAAGGGTCACGGTCTTGAAAGAATATATCTTGTGTGATCAATACTTTTGATTTTGTTTATTAATTTGATTTCAGATTCTACAGGACTCGATGCGACTAAGAAGCGAGAGCCTTCGACATTCAGAAGAAGCAGCGGCTACGCTCACATTCTCCCAGCCCGTCTCTTTGCCGGAAAGTACCCCAACGGGTAAGCAGAATTAATGAATGGGTTATTTTTTCTGTTGAAGGTTATTGTAGAATATTCTCTCACTCTACAATTTCCAGTAGCTACGCGGCTGAAAGCATATCATGTGAGTCTTAAAATAATATTACCACTGTACTTTTACTTAAAGACTCCAGGATTCATCCCAACGAGCCGAAGCACTGAACACTTATGGTACAAATGCACTGTGTGGACGGTTTTGATTCCCTGCCACATGGGTAAGCCACCTCGGACTTCTGAGGATTTTGGAGACTGATGGATGTTTTGCTATGAGCTTGTCATGGCTAAAGTCAATCCCGCAACGTGGGTACCAGCCATAAGGCGATACTTTTTTCCCCAGGACTGAGACCCCTGCACCTTGTAATATTATGACTAATAAAAACAGTAAAAAAAATATAATAACAAAACCTGAAATTAGGGTAAAATTTGAGGGAGGAGTCTTATACAAAGGTGCGCCTTAGAGTCTGAAAAATACGGTATGCATCAGTCACATCAGGCCGTTCGCCTTGGCTCAAGGCTGCGTCAGACCAATCGCCACAGGCTAGAACACCAAGGCTACATTAAAATGTTGTTACGCTCTGCATAGTTATGCGGGGATTGTCTTTAGCCATGACAAGCTCCTAGCATAACATCATCAGTCTCCAAAATCCTCAGAAGTCAGAGTGTGGCTACCCATGTGGCAGGGTAATCAAAAACCGTCCACACAAGTGCATTTGTACCATAGTGTTCAAGTGCTTCGGCTGTTGGGATGATCCCTGGAGTCTTTAAGTAAAGTAACGTGTAATATTACTTTTAAGACTCACATGACTATGCTTCAGTCGCGTAGCTACTGGTAAATTGCTAGAGTGAGATAATTTCTACAATCAACCTTCAACAGAAAAAATAACCCATTCATTAATTCTGCTTACCCGTTGGGGTACTTTCCGGCAAAGAGACGGCCGGAGAATGTGAGCGTAGCCGCTGCTTCTTCTGAATGTCGAAAGGCTCTCGCTTGTCCGCATCGGTGTAGAATCTGAAATCAAATTAATAACAAAATCAACAGTATTGATCCACAAGATATATTTCTTTTCAAAGTACCGTGCCCCTTCCATCCGCATGTGTTTGTGTGCCTGCGTGTTGTTTGTGTGCCTGCGTGTTGTTTGTGTGCCTGCGTGTTGTTTGTGTGCCTGCGTGTTGTTTGTGTGCCTGCGTGTTGTTTGTGCATGTGTGGTGTGTGTGGTGTGTGTTGTGTGTGTGTGGTGTGTGTGTGTGTGGTGTGTGTGTGTGTGTGTGTGTGTGTGTGTGTGTAGTGCGTTCGTGTGTGTGTGTCTGTGTTTAGTGCGTGTGTGTGTCTGTGTTTAGTGCGTGCGTGCGTGCGCATGCGTGTGTGTGTACTCTCTCTCTGTGGTTGGATTAACGTCTAATTAGGCATCTATAGCCTCTTATACAGTTATAGACAGTGTTCCTGGAATGAAAATCTGCTTAACGTCCTCCGGTCTGGAACAGACACATATGGGATACTAATAGATCTATAAAGATGGTGGGAACGATCCTGGATGGCAATGCCCGGAGGCAGTGCAACACCAGTAAAGTCCCACATTTTTAACAATACAGATATGTAAATAAAACAGTGTTCCTGGGTATGTATAATATATTTTTGTCGTTTATGTATTTATATTGCTTGCTGGTTTATTCATTTACTAGATAAACCCGTGCTCCGCATGGCAGCATGAAGCATCTGCGTTCATAATTGATAGGAAACTGTCTGAGCGATCGAAGAAGAAGAAGAAGAAGAACTGGTTAGATGTAAATAATGAAGAAAAGAGACCAAAAAATATGTGGTGGTGCCCCCTCCCTTCCGCCCACTCCCCTCTCCTTTAAAAAAAAAATGATGCCCCTCCTCCCGAGAAAAAAAAAATTGTGGCTAGGGGCAGACTCGAACCCGCAACCACGGACGTGCCTCGATCTTGATTTACCCATTGACCTATCAAGGCTTGTACGGCAGTCGATGTAAAAAAATTATTATAAGAGGAAGAAGGGAAAGCAGTCAAGTCAGTCGGACACCTGACGCAGCTTCATGAAAGCAATTGTAAGCCTCGCACAGAACCGACTTAGGTTTTGTCACTTTAAGAAAAATAAATGTTGTGAAAACACACACACACACTGTAGTAGACAGTACACACTTAATCAATGCTTGCTCGGTTTCATGTCAATTCATGACCGTGTTTAGCAGACGACACATTTTGCTAGACGTCACGGCTATTCCACTGCCGTGAAACTGTCTTTCTTTCAAATCACTCCCTCCGTTAAGCAACTTTTATGTGAAATCCCGGCTTTAAACGACGACTTGGCGAATTTCACTTGGAAGAACTGTTAAGCACCTACACGTGCCCCTATATTTCACAGTTGAAGGCAAAAATCGCCGCGACTTAGGAGAAAATATAGAGATTAAAAATTCTTGTCGGCACGCGTATTATAATATAGATTATTGTAAGCACTTAAAGGGCTTTTTTTAAGATTAGGCGCTATAAATGCTAATTATTATTATTATTATTATTAATACTAGCGCAACGCTGAGTACCAGTAACGCCTAGTAACGGTAACGCCTAGTAACGGTAACGCCAAGTACTGGTAAAGCTGAGTACAGCAAATTTGAAGCGATTCGGTTAAGAAACGGCGGAGTCGGATAGCGCGCGCGTTTCTGGAACCGATTCGCTTCTGGGTTGGTACACGGATAGTCACCGTCCCCGGTCATCTTCCTGCCAAATTCGAAGGCAATCGGTCCAGAAACACTGGAGATACGGGCGCCAAGAGGCCGGCGGATGCGCGTTTCGCGCATTTGCCGAACCCCGCAAATGACACGGCCGCCTCGGTTGCCGTTGCCATCGCCCCGTTAGGGCTCACAGCAAATTTGAAGCGATTCGGTCGAAAAACGGCGGAGTTATAAGGCCCGCTTTGTGTTTCAGACACACACACACACACGGACACTTGGCTTTTTACTATATGATTATTATTATACAAGAATTAGCTCGCCACTGTCCTTTAGCAATAGCATTCATGGGTGAAACTGAAAGTAAAACAGCCTCTCAATCCTGAAGACGATTTTCGGAGAAAAAACAACTAGGGGAGAGCATTTCGTGAACATTCTTATTGACAGGTTGTGCTCTGAATCTTCCCAATTCTGAAGTGGTGACCGCATTAGAAATAATTTCAATGTGTGTGTGCCGTATTTTTCTGACTATAAGGCGATATGGTGTTAGAACTGCTGATCAGCGCTCTTTTGCTGTCTCAGGACCAACCTCCTGGAACAAACTTCCTCTCCCCCTCCGTCAGCGACCGACCCTCTCTGCTTTATAGGAAACCAGAGCAAAGTGAGTGTTCCGATCCTTGAAAAGGCTGTCTTTCTGGTGATCTCAAGGTGTTTCTTGCAAAAACTCATCCGTCAGGGTTGCTCTTTAAAATGATGTATGGCTTTGAATTTGGGGGCATTTGTATGGTAGTGAGACCTGGTCAAAACAAGATTTCTTTCCAGCTATAAGAGGGAAAACATGTGAAACCCGTGATTTTGATATGTGATCTGGTGGGTCTTTAAACAACCCAATTCTCCGCTACATGGACTCAAAATTATAAACAGACCCACAGACGGAGAGACAGAAAAGCAGAGAAAGTGAAACAAGAGAGACAGAGACAGAGACTGAGGGAGAGACAGCACTTAGCATGTTGACATACAGGCATGGGAATTGTCAGAGACAAAAAAAACTTTGAAAACCCCCCCTCCTCATTTTTACAGCGCTAAAATATAAAATTATCATAACATTTAGTAAAATAATTTAGTAACAAAAACTTTGCCCTAAAAAAAAATTTCTCGCGAAAATCTGCGAATTCGCGGACAATTCCCATGCCTGCTTCAGCCGAAAATCCTCCGAGCACCAGCATGGGTGCAAGAGTTGCTGCTGGCCATACTGGGCAGATGGGGATCACAGCTTTGGGCGGCAACCTGTCTAGGAGAAGGATGCTCCCGAAATAAAACCATGCACTGCTCTGAAGACGTAACGTGTTGGCTGAAACCAGCAGCGAGCAGACCTCCTACACCTGCACAACAAGCATAGGGGAAAACCTGACACGTTCGCATCCTACCCACTATGGCCATACCTGAGGATGTAGGAGAGAGGCAGGGAGGCGGGTTTGTCCTCCTCCTGGAGTTCCAGCGATCTGGGGTCTGTGTCTGAACAACAGAAAAGGAATGATCATACACCATAGTACAGTGGACCTACTGTGACCAGCTTAGTTGTCCAGACTTCAAGTTCAAGCGCCTGCGATACTGCAGACCTGTTTACCCCCTACACAAGTCTTGAGTAGTCTGGATGGCTGAAATGAGTAGTTTTGGTGCAAAAATGTGTAGTTTTATTCATTAAACCATCAAACAATGTTCACTGAAAATGAGTAATTAGAGCATTATTTTCAATTTTGAAGAGTAGTAGAGGTCCAAATTGAGTAGAATACTACTCGAAAAGAGTAGACTAAACAGGTCTGCGATAGGGCCCAGTGTGGCATTCTCAAAATGGATTTGTTCTCAACGAATCTGCGCATGTGCGAAATCGATCATGACGTACCATTACATTTTATCTTTTGTGTATTTGACACTAAATTGACCCTAAACCTATTCCTAACCCTAACCTGAAACCGTCAAATACACAAAAAAATAATTTAGCACATGCGCAGACATGTTGAGAGCAAAATCCATTTTGAGAACGCCACACCTGTCCAGTAATTGGAAGAAGAAGAAGAGTTGTTGATTCCTTTTTCATTTAAATTTAGGTGTGTTTTTTAATGAAATAAATAGGTTCCACCTCAAAAGCGCATCACAGCAGTAATTCCCTTTTTTTAATTTTTCTAACCGAGTAGCTGGTTAACTAGAATGATCTAGACACTGACATTAAGTTTGCACAAAATATTAATACTTTCAAAAATCTTCTGGACAATCTTCCCAAATTTCAGATACCTTTGTCTGATTACGATTGATTTCTTATCTTCAAAAACTTGCTCAGACGAAAACGTAAACAAAAAGACATATTGAGGGGACGATTTATAGGCCGCAAGGCCTAGGCTGATGAAGCCTGTCCCTATCTAGATACTACCTACCTACCTTCCTCTCTCTTCCAGTAATGTCCACCTGCCGTTTATTGGCAATGGTCAACTTAGTACGATGATTTAACCGCCAGGGGGCAATCAAAGCAGATGGGGCATAGCGCGTGATATTCTTAGTTGGGCGTGTCGCAGTCAAAAGTGTAGCTCGTGCAAATCTGCAGCTCGCTACTATGAGAGTCTGTATTTGCGACATTGACTCTGATTGAGCATGAACCACAAATTTCACTTTTTTGTAGGGTTAGGGATATAGGGTTAGGGTTAGGTAAATGGTTAAAGTAAAGAAAGAGTGAAATTTGTGGTTGTCGCAAATACAGACTCTCATAGTAGCGAGCTGCAGATTAGCACGAGCTACACTTTTGACTGCGACAGGACGTAGTGAGAGAAAGGGAGGGACTCATCTCCCTCTCTCTCACTACGCCCAACTAAGAACATTACGCGCCATACGCGCTAAGCCCCTACTGTTTTGATTGCCCCCTGACATACCTGGATCTCTGGATCTGGATATATAGTCGAAAAGGCCACCTTGTGGCATATCATCGACAAAAAGCTTGGGAACAGCACTTCCTAAAAGCCCTACAGATTAAAAACTAAGTGACCTGGCCAGCCAGTGCCCGCTCAGCGAGTCCCCAGCGTGATGCCACGTCCAGCAATCATCTAATTTAAGTATTTTAACCCTTTCACCGCCAAAGTCGCATTTTAGCACCACAGTGATTTAACACCTATGTCACTAAAAGGCATCAATTTGGGGTCTATTCTCCAAAGACCCTGTTGTCTTAGTTTTTGGGAAGTAAGGATAGACCTTATTTTAGATATGTCACAGAAGAATCCCCAATACTGCAGAATGGATTTTGTTCTCTACCCAGGTAAATTTAATAGAAATGTTTGGCTGAAATGTGGCTGGCGGTGAAAGGGTTAAGCACAGGTCTAAGTTCTTTCCTTTTTCTTGTCTTCCTTTGTGTTTTCTTGTAGATGTTGATGAGGGGGGAAGGGGGCGTGGGTAATGAGAGTAGGGACAAGACATGGGGGCATCTGGGTAAGGGGGAGGGGGGGAGGGGGAGGGGGAGGGCTGGAAGGATGCTTACATTGGGTTGGGGGTCTGTTGGAAGATCCCACAGCTTCCCTCGCTGAAAATAATCTCAAAGGACACACCACAAATCATCTTTATTCGAAAAAAAGTAAACAAACTAACAAACGCAAGGCAAGATCAAAACGGTGAAAAGATGGGGTGGCATGGCTCCCAGTGACCCCCATTTGGGGGTCTATGAAGCACTAAAATTCTAAAGGACCCTCTAAAAGAATGTACAGGGGGTCCCAGGGATGCACTAAAAAAATTATTTTTAGCATTTGCAATGCCACTGGGACCACTGTAAGTGAAGGAGTCCCTGGGACCCCTTGTTTTGCGGGACGATTGGGAGCCCTGGGGTGGGGGTGAGACCTCAGTCTCAGAGACAAGATAATAATTTTGACACAAAAACCAGGACGTGAATCCTTTCCGCGTTTGCAATATTGCCCCCTCATATTTCTCTCAGCCTTATTGTGATTGCTAAAAAAAAGAGTTTCCAAACAACCACCTGTTTGTGTGTGCACTGGCGCGGAGAGAGCACACGTGTTAGCCCTATTTTAGTTCCCAAAATGTAAACAAAGCCTGTCTTGACCGCGACTCGAGTCACAGAACAACCCACGGGCTAAATTATCCATTCCTGTAGGAAGAATAGAAAAATTCTTACCTAAATGCGTGTCTTCTATGTGCTGTATTAGATCGGCGAGCGTGGAAAATGTCAATCCACAGCCTTGAAATGTGCAGTTATTGACTAGGAACACCGCCATTATTGTGACTGTAGCCTCACTTTCGTTTCACCTGTGACCTTTTGTTTTCTAGATTTCGTCGGCTAGGTAGGAAAACAAATAAATTCATTTATCTTTTTAAGAAGAGCGGTTTTTGTTGGTTGTAATCATTACCGGTATAGCTTCTTATTTGGAAATATTACATTTAATTGTAAAATTTCAGGGTTCAGAGGAAACAACCTTTGGTCGCAACGCATGCGCAGTGATAAAATCTCCTTCATTTTCACCTCTACGGGTAAGGATCTCTAAGAGCAGACGAATTTACCGGTATCGTAACGTTTTAGTTCGAAAATTTGCCATCGGCAATATTGCGTAATGTTTTTGTAGATTGTTTTGTGTTGTCTATCGATTTATTGGGTTACATAATCTGTCTCTTAATTATTATGTCATGAATTTGTTATTTGAAGAACCGTACTTGTCCGACAAGTTGTCTTACAACGAGCCGGCATTTCTGTTGCAGGTTGACATCAGACGGACACAACCAAACAACAAAATGTACGCTTGTGCACGATTTGTTCCAACTGTTCGCAGCATTGTAAGTACACGATGTATTCATATATTGTCAAAATTGAGCATTCTTGGTGTCGATCTTGTTGCTAAAGTACTGTATCATAGTGTATGTTGAAGGTCATCGATTAGGCCTAGCCTAGGTCTGTCAACTTGATTGTATCAAGTCCATGCTCGTTATATTATAACGTGTTGCAGACGATATTCGTTGAATTGATTTGGGGGCTATTTTTCGGTCCGCGATTCAAGGCCTACTGAAATTCATTATGCTTTTTCACCCCTGCTATTGCTAAGCCTACGAGGTCCCCAACTTGAGAGTTCAAACTGACCCATTGACCTTCGTGTTCACTTCCTCAGTTACTACTAAATTACACTCATTGAACCAAGACAAATATTATTGTGGATTTGCAGATTTTAACTGAACAATGATGTATGGCTCAAGATTTTCATTTTAGGTATATTGGTTTTTCATTTTTGCTCTTGGCAATAAACTTTTATAAAGTACATTGTTAGGAGGCGCCATGGGTGAGTTGGTTAGAGTCGCCGCTCGTAATCCAACGGGTTTGCGAGTGCACTGGTTCGAACCCAGCTGTTCATGGTGTTGTATCCTTGGGAAAGATACTTTACTCCTATTTTCTGGTCCTTCGGATTAGACCTAAAGGAGTAAAGCCGAGGTCCCGTGTGTGACTGAGCGTACGCAAAAGATCATGCGTTATTTTTTTTGATCTTGCGCGCACGTTAAAGCCCATTCCACTATTCGGTACGAGTAGGCCGTGTGTGCCGGTGGAACAGATGACACGGACTCACAAAGCATGTATCCTGTGCGCCAATAGCACTAGCAGTCTAAACGAAGATTTGAGCATGGGGCAGGATAAACATCCCCAATCAGAAGAAAATCATGCGTGCATGGTAGGTTCTAAAGCCTTTCGTGAGCTAGTTTATTTCCTAGGGATTTTTACTACCCAGTGAAAGAACAAGAAAGGGGTGGGTGCGAGGGCAAGAAATAATGTGAATGCAGGAAGGCCTTTGTTTTTATGAGCAAGAAGTTAACATTGGATTTTGATGCGACTGAGATCTGTAACCTTTTTGTATTGAAAATGACCATGATTTATCAGCCGTTACTGCCATTGGATAAAGCCATAGACATGGTGATTCATGCCTAAGGCCGGGTTCACAATAGATGCGTAAGTTTCGTATGTAATACCAAAAATAAGGGGAAATTCGGACACATGTGCAAATCTTTTCCCTTTGTTTCACTTATTTATGGATTGCGCACGGGTTTCCGCATGGAATATCCGCTTATGTGTGTGCACGGCCTTATGCC
This sequence comes from Phymorhynchus buccinoides, assembly GCA_017654935.2. Lineage (NCBI taxonomy): Eukaryota > Metazoa > Mollusca > Gastropoda > Neogastropoda > Raphitomidae > Phymorhynchus > Phymorhynchus buccinoides. Next base: position 26,747,918 of record CM065707.1, read on the forward strand.
TTCGACTTAGCGTTTCATATTTTTCATATTTTCTTTGTCCAGGCTGTGGCAGGGAGCCGGGGCTTGAGACCACTGGGCAGCACAGTTGTGACTAGCAGACAAGAGGTAATTTTTTTTTTTTTTCTTCTTCTTGTTTTACTTTATATTTAACCTTAGATAGAAATGCCAAAGAGGGTTAGAAATACTATTCTATCTTTGGTAGTAATACTAATAGTGACTGATTTATTTTTCCATTCAATTTCCCAGACCTTTCTGTTAATTTGAAAAGCTTTATTCCTTTTAACGATTTCACCATAAAATGATAAATGTATTTAATTTTTTTCAGGGCTCAATCCAGACCTTTTCTCAAATTTCGAATTTTAATCTCTCTCTCTCTCTCTCTCTCTCTCTCTCTCTCTCTCTCTCACATCACTCTCTCTCTCTCTGTACATTATGGTCTCTCTGTGTATATTTTGCGTGTGCGAATATGTGCGCGCAGGTTAACGATTATTGACATAATTTTCAAGCGGACACCTAAAACACAAAAGACCGACAGAAAGAAAGAAATGCAGAAAAGATGTATGTGGCAGGGGTCGGGGAGAGTAGGGTGGGGGGAAGAGCGGGCCAGGGGGAGGAGACATGAAAGTGAGGGCGCCACCGGGTGATACACGCTTGTCCCCCCTTGCATCGTATTGTGGGCAAAGTAAGCTGGACATTGCGTTGTTGAGTGGTGAGTCATCACCGGTGGGGGTGGGGGTGGGTGGGTTGGTGGAATGGCTCTGCATTTTTCTTCTTCTTCGATCGCTCAGACAGTTTCCTGTCAATTATGAGCGCAGATGCGTCGTGCTGCCGTTATGCGCCTAACTAAGAAATCAGTTAGGCCCAGCATGTCCGACTTCAGCTGGAAGAAATCTTTTGGAAAGTTTTCTTGCAAAACAAGGCAGGAGAATGGACCAGTTCAGGCAAAAAGAGTAGGTGACAGCAAGCAAAGGGAAAAGGCAGAGTCAAAGAGAGTGACAGATTAGAGGAAGTTACAAGCACAGAACTTCCAGAACTGTTTATACAAAACTCAAAAGACCCCCCGGTATTCCCATGGGGAAGGGGGGGGGGGGGGCTCCGCGTTTTAATTCAGTCCCTTGGAGTTGGGCATAACTACACTTGTCGTTTTTCTTTGTGTGCATGTGCTTCTGACTGACTGCGTACATGTTTCTTGTTAGGCTTTGCACGAAATCGTTTGTGATCAGGGCTCCCAATCGTCCCTCACAACAAGGGGTCTCAGGGACTCCTTCACTTACAGTATAGAGGGTCCTAGAGGCGGGATAGAGGGTCCCAGTGGCATTGCGAATGCTAAAAAGAATTTTTCTAGTGCATCCCTGCACATTCTTTTAGGGGGTCCTTTAGAAGTTTAGTACTTCATAGACCCCCAAATGAGGGTCCCTGGGAGCCCTGGTGATTAAATGGTTGTTTCTCCTTTTCTTTCTGTCACAGTGTGTTTTTATCTGTTCACGGCTTTGAAAGCAGCTCTCTTTCTCTCTCTAATTTGCCAAAGGCCTGGCCATTTTGCAAACGAATATATAGCCCAGATGAACACCCTTTCGAATTTCATTGTCCAGTCTTGATGAGGTTTTTTAACTTTAGGTATTAGGTTTTTTATAGTCACAGAGGCGTCTCTGAAATTTGGGTTGCTCCCGCCTGGAGAGCGCGTCGCAGCCAGAGGCGTGCCACCCTTTTTTTTTTTTTTTTTTTTTGCATGCAATTTTCGTGTGACTGATGAGGAAGGAAAGGGGGTGTTAAATTTTGACCAAATGACAACTTTTTTGTTGCCACTGGGTTTAATGTGTGTAAGTGCATGGGCACACGGGACCTCGGTTTATCGTCTCATCCGAAAGACTCCACGTTCAGACCGTAAGGCCTAGTGCAAAGTGAGAGGAAAAATCCCCTGTACCCAGGTTCGAAACTCGGGTTTACTTGACACGAGGCGAACGCACTACCACTGTGCCACTCTATGGGTCGATTCGAGTCATTGACCAAGGCCCCCTGACAATCTGAAGCCCTGCATAACGTGTAATGTTTTATTGCGTATCGACTACAAGCTCTCTCTGCTCTGTTACAAGTCCCTGAATGGTCTTGCTCCTTCTTATCTCACTGATCTCCTGAACCTTTACACACCTCTTAGACAGTTACGCTCCTCTTCTGACACTTCTCTCCTCCAGATCCCTCGTTACCGCACCAGGACTCTTGGTGAACGTTCCTTCTCTTTTCAGGCCTCCTCTACTTGGAACAAACTCCCTCTTCCTCTCCGTTCTGCCAACTCCCTTTCTTCATTTAAGTCTTCCCTCAAAACCACTCTCTTCAAATCGTAGCCTGCTCTGTTCTTTTGGAAAGTCATTTTTGTCCCTTCTCTGTGCGTGTGTTTGTGTGTGGTTCGTGCGGGCGTGTGTGGTGTTCATTTATTTGTTTATTATTGTAAGCGCTTAGGGCTTGTTTAAGAATTAAGCGCATATAAATGCTCATTATTATTATTAATTATTATTATTGTAATCTGTCCAGTAATTTTTGGTTTTAAGAACTGACGGAGACGAGCAGATGAAGGTAAGAACCAGTGGCTAATTTTATGAAGTTCTACTAAAGCTTAAGTGGGAAACTAAACGTTTTTACTTTCTAAATTAAGTAAACCGATTTACTTAATTTAGAAAGTAACAACGTTTAGTTTACCACTTAAGCTTTAGTAGAACTTCATCAAATGAAGCACTGATCCCGTCGGTGTGGTGACGTGGTGTAAACAGGTGTCCGGTTTGTGCTGTGCAGGTCCCACAGGCCTCCAACAGTTTAGCCCCTTTCAACGGAGTCAACTCCTTTCCTAGTCCTAGCGTCTCCGCTCTCCTTAGTCAGGTGAGAAGTACTACAATCTGTGGTCGACTGAGTTGTGATTGGGGGGAAATGGTTCCTCCACTTTCTTGAAGTTATGTACTTGTAATTTCCCCTAATCTGCCACTCTCTTTAACTCTGCGTTTTTCGTTGCTTTCTATCATCATCTAACTTTCTGAGTTTATTGGCCCATTCTCTTGCCTTTTAAAAAAAAATCTTCAAAATAACTTTTCTTCTTTGAGCTCCTCCGAAATCGGAATGTGTCGTCTGTACGCAGCGGGGAGACCAGTGAAAACTGAAAACCAGACGCATAGCATACTTTACCCATTATGGCCTTTTGGCCTGGGAGCGCAGAAGAAGAAGAAGAATTGTTGTGATTTTTGTCTGTGAATGTGTGATGCGGTAGTTGTGACATCCAGTGATGCACCCGAGGATCAAAAAGTGATTAGGTATTAGGTACTTTATAGTCACAGAGGCGTCTCTGTGAAATTTGGGTTGCTCCCACCTGGAGAGCGCGTCGCAGCCAGAGGTGTGCCACCCAATTTTGTTAAATTTTATTGCATGGCAAGTTTTGTGTGACTGATGAGGAAGGCAAGGGGGTGGGCGTGTGGGTAAATCATTTTTGACAGATGACAACTTTTTTCGTTGCCGACTGGGTTTAAGTGTGCTACCCATGCACTTAGCACACGTTAAACCCAGTGGCAACGAAAAAGTTGTCAATCTGGTCAAAATTTACCCACCCGCCCACCCCCTTTCCTTCCTCATCAGTCCCACAAAACTTGCATGCAATAAAATTAAAAAGAATTGGGTGGCGCGCCTCTGGCTGCGACGCGCTCTCCAGGTGGGAGCAACCCGAATTTCACAGAGACGCCTCTGTGACTATAAAGTACATAATACCTAATCACTTTTTGATCCTCGGTGCATCACTGGATGTCACAACTCGCATCACACATTCACAGACAAAATCACAACAATTCTTCTTCTTCTTCTGCGCACGCTCCCAGGCCAAAAGGCCATAATGGGTAAAGTAATGCAGGCGTCTGCGTTTTCAGTTTTCACTGGTCTCCCCACTGCGTACAGCCGACACATTCCGATTCGGAGGAGCTCAAAGGAAGAAAAGTTATTTGGAAGATTTTTTTTTAAAGGCAGGAGAATGGGCCAATAATTACTCAGAAAGTTAGTGATGATAGAAAGCAAGAACGAAAAACGCAGAGTTAAAGAGAGTGGCAGATTAGGGGAAGTTACAAGTACATAACTTCAAGAAAGTGGAGGAACCATTTCCCCCCAATCACAACTCAGTCGACCACAGATTGTAGTACTTCTCACCTGACTAAGGAGAGCGGAGACGCTAGGACTAGGAAAGGAGTTGACTCCGTTGAAAGGGGCTAAACTGTTGGAGGCCTGTGGGACCTGCACAGCACAAACCGGACACCTGTTTACACCACGTCACCACACCGACGGGATCAGTGCTTCATTTGATGAAGTTCTACTAAAGCTTAAGTGGTAAACTAAACGTCGTTACTTTCTAAATTAAGTAAATCGGTTTACTTAATTTAGAAAGTAACGTTTAGTTTCCCACTTAAAGCTTTAGTAGAACTTCATAAAAATTAAGCACTGGTTCTTACCTGTCATCTCTGCTCGTCTCCTGTCAGTTCTTAAAAACAAAAATTACTGTGACAGATTACAATAATAATAATAATAATAATAATAATGAGCATTTATATGCGCTTAATCTTAAACAAGCCCTAAGCGCTTACAATAATAAACAAATAAATGAACACCACACACGCCCGCACGAACCACACACAAACACACGCACAGAGAAGGGACAAAAATTACTTTCCAAAAGAACAGAGCAGGCTACGATTTGAAGAGAGTGGTTTTGAGGGAAGACTTAAATGAAGAAAGGGAGTTGGCAGAACGGAGAGGAAGAGGGAGTTTGTTCCAAGTAGAGGAGGCCTGAAAAGAGAAGGAACGTTCACCAAGGGTTCTGGTGCGGTAACGAGGGATCTGGAGGAGAGAAGTGTCAGAAGAGGAGCGTAACTGTCTAAGAGGTGTGTAAAGGTTCAGGAAGATCAGCGAGATAAGAAGGAGCCAGACCATTCAGGGACTTGTAACAGAGCAGAGAGAGCTTGTAGTCGATACGCAATAAAACATTACACGTTATGCAGGGCTTCAGATTGTCAGGGGGCCTTGGTCAATGACTCGAATCGGACCCATAGAGTGGCACCAGTGGTAAGCGCGTTCGCCTCGTGTCACAGTAAACCCGGAGTTCGAAACCTGGGTAAACAGGGTTTTTTCCTCTCACTTTGCACTAGGCCTTACGATCTGAAACGAGGAGTCTTTCCGATGAAGAAGATTAACCCGAGGTCCAGTGTGACCATGCACTTAACACACGTTAAACCCAATGGCAACGAAAAAAATTGTCATTTGGTCAAAATATAACACCCCCTTCCTTCCTCATCAGTCACACGAAAATTGCATGCCCCAAAAAAAAAAAGAAAAAAAAAAGGGTGATGCGCCTCTGGCCTGCGACACGCTCTCAAGTGCGGGAGCAACCCAAATTTCACAGACGCCTCTGTGACTATAAAAAAACCTAATACCTAAAGTTAAAAAACCTCATCAAGACTGGACAATGAAATTCGAAAGGGTGTTCATCTGGGCTATATATTCGTTTGCAAAATGGCCAGGCCTTTGGCAAATTAGAGAGAGAAAGAGAGCTGCTTTCAAAGCCGTGAACAGATAAAAACACACTGTGACAGAAAGAAAAGGAGAAACAACCATTTAATCACCAGGGCTCCCAGGGACCCATCATTTGGGGGTCTATGAAGAGTAGTACTAAAACTTTTAAGGACCCCCTAAAAGAATGTGCAGGGATGCACTAGAAAAAATTCTTTTAGCATTTTCAATGCCTACTGGGACCCTCTATCCCGCCTCTAGGCCCCTCGATAATGTAAAGTGAAGGAGTCCCTGGGAACCCCTTGTTTTGCGGGACGATTTGGAGCCCTGATCACAAACGATTTCGTGCAAAGCCTAACAAGAAACATGTACGCAGTCAGTCAGAAGCACATGCACACAAAGAAAAACGACAAGTGTAGTTATGCCCAACTCCAAGGGACTGAATTAAAACGCGGAGCCCCCCCCCCCCCCTTCCCATGGGAATACCGGGGGGTCTTTTGCGGTTTGTATAAACAGTTCTGGAAGTTCTGTGCTTGTAACTTCCTCTAATCTGTCACTCTCTTTGAATCTACCTTTTCCCTTTGCGTACTGTCACCTACTACCTTTCTGCCTGAACTGGTCCATTCTCCTGCCTTGTTTTGCAAGAAACTTTTCAAAACGATTTCCTCATCTGAAGTCGGACATGCTGGGCCTAGATGATTTCGTAGTTCGGAACATAACGGCAGCACGACGCATCTGCGCGCATAATCGACAAGAAACTGTCTGAGCGACCGAAGAAGAAAGAAAAATTGCAGAGCCATTACACCAACCCACCCACCCCCACCCCCCACCGGTGATGACTCACCACTCAACAACGCAATGTCCAGCTTACTTTGCCCACAATACGATGCAAGGGGGGACAAGCGTGTATCACCCGGTGGCGCCCTCACTTTCATGTCTCCTCCCCCTGGCCCGCTCTTCCCCCCACCCTACTCTCCCCGACCCCTGCCACATACATCTTTTCTGCATTTCTTTCTTTCTGTCGGTCTTTTGTGTTTTAGGTGTCCGCTTGAAAATTATGTCAATAATCGTTAACCTGCGCGCACATATTCGCACACGCAAAATATACACAGAGAGACCATAATGTACAGAGAGAGAGAGGAGTGAGTGAGAGAGAGAGAGAGAGAGAGAGAGAGAGAAGAGAGAGAGAGATTAAATTTCGAAATTTGAGAAAAGGTCTGGATTGAGCCCTGAAAAAAATTAAATACATTTATCATTTTATGGTGAAATCGTTAAAAGGAATAAAGCTTTTCAAATTAACAGAAAGGTCTGGGAAATTGAATGGAAAAATAAATCAGTCACTATTAGTATTACTACCAAAGATAGAATAGTATTTCTAACCCTCTTTGGCATTTCTATCTAAGGTTAAATATAAAGTAAAACAAGAAGAAGAAAAAAAAAAAAAATTACCTCTTGTCTGCTAGTCACAACTGTGCTGCCCAGTGGTCTCAAGCCCCGGCTCCCTGCCACAGCCTGGACAAAGAAAATATGAAAAATATGAAACGCTAAGTCGAAGGCATAAGGCCGTGCACACACATAAGCGGATATTCCATGCGGAAACCCGTGCGCAATCCATAAATAAGTGAAACAAAGAAGGGAAAAGATTTGCACATGTGTCCGAATTTCCCCTTATTTTTGGTATTACATACGAAACTTACGCATCTATTGTGAACCCGGCCTTAGGCATGAATCACCATGTCTATGGCTTTATCCAATGGCAGTAACGGCTGATAAATCATGGTCATTTTCAATACAAAAAGGTTACAGATCTCAGTCGCATCAAAATCCAATGTTAACTTCTTGCTCATAAAAACAAAGGCCTTCCTGCATTCACATTATTTCTTGCCCTCGCACCCACCCCTTTCTTGTTCTTTCACTGGGTAGTAAAAATCCCTAGGAAATAAACTAGCTCACGAAAGGCTTTAGAACCTACCATGCACGCATGATTTTCTTCTGATTGGGGATGTTTATCCTTCCCCACACCCAAAGTCTTCGTTTAGACCTGCTATTGCTATTGGCGCACAGGATGCATGCTTTGTGAGTTCGTGTCATCCATTCCACCGGCACAACACGGCCTACTCGTACCGAATAGTGGAATGGGCTTTAACGTGCGCGCATGATCTTTTGCGTACGCTCAGTCACACACGGGACCTCGGCTTTACTCCTTTAGGTCTAATCCGAAGGACCAGAAAATAGGAGTAAAGTATCTTTCCCAAGGATACAACACCGTGAACAGCTGGGTTCGAACCAGCGCACTCGCAAACCCGTTGGATTACGAGCGGCGACTCTAACCAACTCACCCATGGCGCCTCCTAACAATGTACTTTATAAAAGTTTATTGCCAAGAGCAAAAATGAAAAACCAATATACCTAAAATGAAAATCTTGAGCCATACATCATTGTTCAGTTAAAATCTGCAAATCCACAATAATATTTGTCTTGGTTCAATGAGTGTAATTTAGTAGTAACTGAGGAAGTGAACACGAAGGTCAATGGGTCAGTTTGAACTCTCAAGTTGGGGACCTCGTAGGCTTAGCAATAGCAGGGGTGAAAAAGCATAATGAATTTCAGTAGGCCTTGAATCGCGGACCGAAAAATAGCCCCCAAATCAATTCAACGAATATCGTCTGCAACACGTTATAATATAACGAGCATGGACTTGATACAATCAAGTTGACAGACCTAGGCTAGGCCTAATCGATGACCTTCAACATACACTATGATACAGTACTTTAGCAACAAGATCGACACCAAGAATGCTCAATTTTGACAATATATGAATACATCGTGTACTTACAATGCTGCGAACAGTTGGAACAAATCGTGCACAAGCGTACATTTTGTTGTTTGGTTGTGTCCGTCTGATGTCAACCTGCAACAGAAATGCCGGCTCGTTGTAAGACAACTTGTCGGACAAGTACGGTTCTTCAAATAACAAATTCATGACATAATAATTAAGAGACAGATTATGTAACCCAATAAATCGATAGACAACACAAAACAATCTACAAAAACATTACGCAATATTGCCGATGGCAAATTTTCGAACTAAAACGTTACGATACCGGTAAATTCGTCTGCTCTTAGAGATCCTTACCCGTAGAGGTGAAAATGAAGGAGATTTTATCACTGCGCATGCGTTGCGACCAAAGGTTGTTTCCTCTGAACCCTGAAATTTTACAATTAAATGTAATATTTCCAAATAAGAAGCTATACCGGTAATGATTACAACCAACAAAAACCGCTCTTCTTAAAAAGATAAATGAATTTATTTGTTTTCCTACCTAGCCGACGAAATCTAGAAAACAAAAGGTCACAGGTGAAACGAAAGTGAGGCTACAGTCACAATAATGGCGGTGTTCCTAGTCAATAACTGCACATTTCAAGGCTGTGGATTGACATTTTCCACGCTCGCCGATCTAATACAGCACATAGAAGACACGCATTTAGGTAAGAATTTTTCTATTCTTCCTACAGGAATGGATAATTTAGCCCGTGGGTTGTTCTGTGACTCGAGTCGCGGTCAAGACAGGCTTTGTTTACATTTTGGGAACTAAAATAGGGCTAACACGTGTGCTCTCTCCGCGCCAGTGCACACACAAACAGGTGGTTGTTTGGAAACTCTTTTTTTTAGCAATCACAATAAGGCTGAGAGAAATATGAGGGGGCAATATTGCAAACGCGGAAAGGATTCACGTCCTGGTTTTTGTGTCAAAATTATTATCTTGTCTCTGAGACTGAGGGCTCACCCCCACCCCCAGTGCTCCCAATCATCCTGCAAAACAAGGTGTACCAGGGACTCCTTCACTTACAGCATAGAAGGTCCCAGTGGCATTGCGAAAGCTAAAAATAATTTTTCTAGTGCATCCCTGGGACCCCTGTGCATTCTTTTAGAGGTTCCTTGAGAATTTCAGTGCTACATAGACCCCAAAATTGGGGAGGTCCCTGGGGACACAGGCACACCCCATTTCTTTTCACCGTTTTGATCTTGCATTGCCGTTTGTTAGTTTGTTACTTTTTTTTTCGAATAATAGAGATGATTTGTGCTGGTGTGTCCTTGGAGGATTATTTTCAGCGAGGGAAGCTGTGGGATCTTCCAAAGGAGCCCCCAAACCCAATGTAAGCATCTTTCCAGCCCCTCCCCCGCCCCACCCTCCCCCTTACCCAGATGCCACCATGTCTTGTCCCTACTCTCATTTACAAGCCACGCCCTTCCCCCCTCATTCAACATATACAAGACAAACACAAAGGAAGACAGAAAAAGGAAAGCACTTCAGACCTGGTGTGCTTAACTCTTTCACCGTCAGACATATTTCAGCCAAACATTTCTATTAAATTTACCTGGGTAGAGAAAACAAAATCCATCTGCAGTATTGGGGATTCTTATGTGACATATAAAATAAGGTATATCCTTACTTCCTAAAAGTAAGACAATAGGGTCTTTGGATAAAAGGACCCCAATTTGATGCCTTTTAGTGACATAGGTGTTAAATCCACTGTGGTGCTAAAATGCGACTTTGGGCGGTGAAAGGGTTAATAAAATACTTTAAATTAGATGATTGCTGGACGTGGCATTCACAGCTGGGGACTCGCTGAAGGCGGGCACTGGCTGGCCAGGTCACTTAGTTTTTATCTGTAGGGCTTGTAGGAAAAGTGCTGTTCCCAAGCTTTGTGGTCGTTGATATGCCACAAGTGGCCTTTTCGACTATATATCCAGATCCAGAGATCCAGGTTGTGTCAGCGTGGGCAATCAAAACGTAGGGCATTAGAGGTTTTTATGGGTTGTAATGTTCTTAGTTGGAGTTAGTGAGAGAGAGAGGGAGATGAGTCCCTCCCCTCTCTCTCTCACTAAGCCTTGTCGCCGTCAAAGTTGCAGCTCGTGCAAATTTGCAGTTCGCTACTATGAGATTGTGTATTTGCGACAACCACAAAAATTTCACTCTTTCTTTACTTGCACCATTTAACTAACCCTTAACCCTATCCCTAACCCTAACAAAAAGTGAAAATTTGTGGTTCATGCTCAATCAGAGTCAATGACGCAAATACAGACTCTCATAATAGCGAGCTGCAGAGATTTGCACGAGAACACTTTATGACTGCGACTACGCCAAACTAAGAATATCATGCGCGAAGGCCCTACTGGTTTGATTGGCCCCTTGCGGTTTAAACATCGTACTAAGTTGACCATGGCCGATAAATGGCAGGTGAACATTACTGGAAGAAGAGGAAGGGTAGGTAGGTAGTATCTAGATAGGGACTGGCTTCATCAGCCTAGGCCTGGCGGGCCTATAAATCGTCCCCTCAATATGTCTTTTTGTTACGTTCTTCGTTTCTGAGCAAGTTTTGAAGATAAGAAA
>CM065707.1:26759339-26766839 GCA_017654935.2 Phymorhynchus buccinoides
TCTCTCCCTTCTCTCTCTCTCTCTCACCACTCCCTCAAGTGTGTCAAGTCAGTCATGATCGTCATGCAGAATTTCGCTATAACATGTGTGGGGGGGCAGACAAATCTCGAATTCTGCGCGAGATTCCGTGTACGGTACGAGAGTAAATGAATGGGGGTGGGTGGGATAGGGATTTGATCACGGTCATTTTCCTCTTTCATCTTTTTTACATGATACTTTTTGTTTTGCGGGGTGGGGGGGGGGGGAAAGGGGAAGGGGCTGGCTGGGGTTTGGTGTTTGGGGGTGAGGGGGGTACTAAGGGGTGTGTGTGGTTGGGTGGGGGGGTGGGTGGGGGGGGGGCAGAAAGAACAGGAAAGGGGCAGGGGGGGTGGGGGGGGGGGCAGATAAGACAGAAAGAAGGGGGAATAGTAGGGATGGGTGGGGTGGGGGTAGGCCAAGTTGACATTGACTCTGCGGAACTGAAGCGGACACTCTTTGGTGAAATGACGCGTCGCACCCTGATCTCCCTCCGTTTGCAGGTCTGTCTGATACTTCAATCGGTGTCAGCACCGATTGATAGTCTAAGGTATATTGGTATGTTAATATATTATGAAATGAAAAATTCGGGTAAAAGGTAACAAGATGTTTGCCTTTTGCCCGTGGCCCCCCCCCCCTTGCATTTTCATCGGTTAAAACTTTCACCGCCCAAGTAAAGTTAGTCGCATTTTCGCACCACAGTGTTTTAACACCTATGTCACTAAAAATGCATCAGATGTGGTAGTCTCAGTATCCGCAAAAACAAAAAGACTCTATTGTCTTAGTTTTGGGAAGTAGGTTTAAGGGTAGACCTTATTTTATATATGTCACAGAAGAATCCCCAATACTGCAGACATTTTTTGTTCGCAGTTACACAGATTATACATATAATGGAAGCAATATTTGGCTGAAATATGGCTGGCGGTGTAAGGGTTAATTGTATTTATCCGTGTTTGCCTGTCTTACCATATATAAAGCTGTATTTTAGGAACATTTGTTTAGCTAATAACCTTTTTGGAACACTAACCCTACTAGCCCTAAACCCTAAACCTAACCCTACCTACCTAAACCCACCCACACCCCCCCCCGCCCCCCACCCCCCCACTATGTACTGCACAGTACACCGCGATCTTGTCACAGTTGTGAGTTCGTTGCGTTTTTCCGTCCTTATAGGGTGGGGGGTAGGGTAGGGTTTAGGGTTAGGTTTAGGGTTAGGTTTAGGTTTAGGTTTAGGGTTAGCATCCAAAAGGGGGGGGAGGATAATTTGGTGAAAATGTTCCTAAAATACAGCTTTATGTATGGTAAGAAAGGCAATAACGGAAAAATACAATTAATCGAGAATGGGGGTGGTGCTAAGTTCATTATTTTGGGAATAGCTCAAACAGTTGTGCTGTTGCCAAAAAGATGAAACTAGGTCGGTAGGGTGGTGGGATCGGCAACAGAAAAAAACCGGGAAAAAACCTGACAAGACACCCCCTCCCATAGTAAAACTGTCTAATGTTTCTGAAAAGACTTCTAGTAGTGAAGTGCATTGCGACAACACACCTGCTGTTGCATTTGAGCAAAAAGGAGAACAATTATTTGGAAGATTTTTTTTTTTTGGGGGGAAAGGCAAGAGAATGGGCCAATGAGTCGGAAAAATAGTAGATGATAGAAAGGAAAGGGGAAAAGGCAGAGTCACAGAGAGTGGCAGATTAGAGACAGTTACAAGCACGGAACTTCACAAGAAGGTGGGGAAACTATTTTTCGTGTAACAAAGGACACCCCCCACCCCCCACCCCTCCACCCCCGGTATTCCCCCACGGGGGAGAAACTCGTAGAAGGGGGGCGGGGGTCATTCACCCTCTGCCCCGGGAATGGATACAGCATTACATGAATGACAAAACTGATATACCGTAAAGACAATCAAATGAGAGGAAAAAACCCCAAAATGAAAACGTCAGTCTTTATCCTGTTCTTTCCCCTCCTCCCCTTCTACTTCTTCTTTCTTCTTCTTTCTCTTCTTTGTGCTTCTTCTTCTTCTTACTTACTCTTCTTTCTTTATTACTCTTCTTCTATTTCTTCTTCCTCCTATCTTCCTCCTCCTCCTCCTCTCCCTCCTCCTATTCCTCCATTCCGTGCAATGAATTTCCTCGCTTGCAGACTGGGACTATTCGTGTGCCCCCCGTTATGTCCATATCTCGTCTGGCAGAGGGCTCTCGCGAGATTTCACGAGACCTCTGATCACGTCGTTTCCGGTTGTGTGTTTTTTTTGTCTTCACAGCGCACATGCCGTCTGCCTTCGATGACAGCAAGGGAAAATGAGGGTGGTGGTGTGGGGGCGGTGGGCGGGAGTGATTCCCGACAAATGGCCATGCAATGTCAGCAGCAGTCGGGCTCTGTTCTCTCACTGTCTATGTCTGTTCTTACGTACACGTCTGTCTGTTTGTCTCTCTTTCTCTCTGATTTTGCTTTGTTTTTTGTTGTTGCTTGTTGCTGTTTTTGTTGAGGACCTGATGGTGCGGGGGGGGGGGGTGGTGGGGGGGGGGTGGGGGGAGCCTTATTTGTGCTTATTTCAAGGATCCTAAGAAAACATTCCGATTTCTCTCTCTCTCGCTCTCTCTCTCTCTCTCTCTCAGCGGGGTACTCTCATCATCTCTCTGCTCTCTCTCTGTGTTTATCTCTCTCTCTCTCATCTTCCTTCTCTCTACTCTCTCCATATCACTCTCGCTCTCTCTCTATCTCTCTTCCTCATCTATCTCTCCTCTCCTCATCTCTCTCTCTTCCCCTCCTCCTCGTCTCTCTCTCTCTACTCTGTCCTGTCGTTCTTCTCTCCTCGCTTCTCTATTCTCTATTTTGGTTTCCCCCCACCCTGTTTCCTCTTTTCTCTCTGTGTGTGTGTCTCTCTCTCTGTTCTTTCTCTCTATATATCTTCTCTCTCTCTCTCTCTCTCCTATATCTCTCTCTCTCTCCTTCCTCTCTCTCTTTATGCTCTCTCCATCTCTCTCTCTCTCTATCTCCCATCTCTCTCTCTCTTCTCTCTCTCTATCTATCTCCATCTCTTTCTCTCTCTTCTCTCTCTTCTCTCTCCTCTTTAATCCCTCGATCTCTCATCTCTCTCTCTCTCTCCTATCTGTCTGTCTTTCTCTCTCTCGCTCTGTTTGTTTCTATGTCTGTTTGTCTGTCTGTCTCTATCTCCGTCTCTACTTACTATCTCTCACTCTCTATCTCTCTATCTCTCGTCTCTCATCTCATACTACTCGACTGTCGCCTGTCTGTCTCTCTCTGTGTCTGTCTCTTGCTCTCTATCTCTCCTTTCCCACTAACTCTCCTCTCTCTCTCTCATCTCACAGACTCTCTCTCTCTCCTCTCTCTCTCTAACTCTCTCTCTTCTCCTCATCTTTCTTTCTCTCACTCTCTCTCTCGTCTCTCTTCTCTCTCTCTCTCTCTATCTCTCCTATTTCTCTTTTCTTTCTATCTTTTCTTTTCTTTTCATGATGATGGTGATTAGATGTTTTTTGGTTATTTCTTGTATCGGAAACTCCGCTTCTCTTTTTATTATTTATTGGTTTCCCTCCCTTGAGCGTGGCGAGCTAGAAACAAAAAAGAAAAGATCGGGAAAAAAAAAGAAAGAAAAAAAAGGCATTGTATGGAAGGTAACTTGCTTCAAAAGATCAGAAAACTTTTGCAGGACTTGGTTGATCGAGAGATAGTCAAGCACTGGAAGACTGGTAGGACACCATAAAGTTAAACGTTTCATTCTGTATAATTATGTATAACTCTAAGAATGAAAGAGTGAGGCCAAGAGAGGAGATAACGAAATTGAACAAACGGGGGAATACCCTCTTAGTTCTAATTAACTCCCCTCCATCAAAATTGATTACGATGCCAATCATTTAGCAATGCGTGGATCAGAGCCAAAGTTATATATAACTCTGTTGACCCTCTTACGATATGCACTTTGAAAGATATGCCAAATAAAAAAAGGGGTGGTGCAGCACTAGCTGCGATACGATCTCCATCTACGGAAACCCCGGGTTTCACAGAGACGATTCTCTGTGACGAGAAAGATGATAGAACACAATGTAATTATAAATGCACCGCAATGCAATGCAATACAATGCAAAGCAATACAATACAATACAAAGCAATACGAATACGATACAAAGCAATACAATGCCGA
Organism: Phymorhynchus buccinoides; assembly: GCA_017654935.2. Lineage (NCBI taxonomy): Eukaryota > Metazoa > Mollusca > Gastropoda > Neogastropoda > Raphitomidae > Phymorhynchus > Phymorhynchus buccinoides. The sequence continues at coordinate 26,763,517 of CM065707.1, forward strand.
GCTTGTTCATCATCTGACTTTTGAATGTTTTTTTTGGGTGTCATTATGATCTGTGAGTATTTGGAGTGTGTGTGTTTGTGTGTGTGGGTGTATGTGTGTGTGTGTGTGTGAGTCTGTGTGTGTGATGTGTAGTGTGTGTGTGTGTGTGTGTGTTTGGTGTGTGTGTGTGTGTGTGTGTGTGTGTTTGTGTGCGCGTGTGCGTGCGTGGAGTGCGTGTCGTGTGTGTGTGTGTGTGTGTGTGTGGTGTGTGTGCTGTTTGTGTGTGTGTCTGTGTCTGGTGTATGGTGTCTGTGTCCTGCTTGTGTGAATGTGTGGTCCCCCCCCCCCCCCAAAAAAAGGAAGAATGAATGCATTCATTTTAATCTGCTGCACGTGTTGCAAAAAAACAAATGCCATTATAAACTTCTTGTTTTTTAATGGACAATAAAGGTATTTTTTTTATCAAAACAAAAAGGAATTGAATACAATACGATTACGATACGATACAATTCAGACACAACCAATTAGGATGAGAATTAACACCTGTGGTCCCATAGTGCGCGAAACGCATGCACAATATCTTGCGCGCACGCTCAACCCCCATTCCACTATTCCAGCTAGGAGTAGTAGCTGCAACGTTGTGCCTGAGGGATGGATGACACGAATTCACATAACTTGCAAACCCCCCAAAAACCAAAAAAAAAGCTCACCACCCATATGGTGGACGTGTGACGCTTCTGCATTTTTGCGGCAACGCGCTCTCCCAGGTGGGAGCAGCCCGAATCTCATAGAGATAGTGTCTGTGAGTAGAATGTAGGGGGCCTAATACCGATGCCCAGACCAGTCCTTGTGGCGTGAGTAGAATTTAATTCCTTCGCGGAGCTTTGAACTGTTTCAAAGTTTGTACTAATCTTTGGGCCCATGCTGGTTAAGAGCAAAAAGTTATTCCAAAGTTTTATTAGGCAGATGGACATATCTGTGTATCTGTCTGTTGTCCCTCTCTCTCTCTCTCTTCTCTCTCGCCTCTCTGTCTCTCTCTCTTCTCTCCTCTCTCTCTCTCTCTCTCTCATTTTCTCTCTCTCACTCTCTCTCTCTCATCTCTCTCTCACCTCTCTCTCTCTCTCACTCTCTCCCGTCTCTCTCTCTCTCTCACTCTCTCTCTCTTCCCATCTCTCTCTCTCCTCTCTCTCTCTCCTCGCTCTCACTCTCTCTCTCTCTCATCTCTCACCTCCCCTCCTCTCTCTCTCATCATCCGTGTCTCGAGCTTCTCGTCTACTCTCGCATCCATCTCTCTCTGTCTCTCTCTTCTCTCCCCCCCCCCCCCTCTCTCCGGAGTACGTCTCTCTCTCTCTCTCTCCAATCTCTCGTCTCTCTCTACTCTCTCTCATTCCTCGTCCTCGCTCTCTTCTCAGTCATCAATCTCTCTCCTCCATCTCCCTCTCCTCCGTCTCGTCTCACGTCCTCCTTCTCGATCTCTCATCTCTCGTCATCTTCATTACGGGTTTCTCTCTCTCACGTCTCTCTCTCTCTCCCCTCTCTCCCCACTCTCTCGCTCTCGCATTCTCTCGCCATCCTCTCTCACTCGTCATCTCTCATCATCCCATCTCTCCATCTACACCGAACTCCTCACCTGCCTCTCAAGACCCGTCTCAGCTCAATCCCCGGTCTCTCTCTCGCTCTCTCCGCCTATCTCTCTCCCCCATCTCGCTTTCTCCCTCTCTCCCTCTTTTTTTCTCTCTCCCTCTCTCGATCTCTCTCTCTTACGCGTTCTCTTCTTCTCCACTCATCGTCTCATTCGTCTGCCTATTCGATCTGCTCCTCTCACTCTCCTCTAGGTCTCTCCTATCTCTCTGAAATCTCCTCACGTCTAATGCGTCAATCTCCAAAGTGTCTCCATCTCATCTCTCTCCTATCATCTTCTCGCGCCCTCTAACTCCCGATCGCTCTCTCTATCTCTCTCTCTTCCCTCTCTCTCTCTCTCCCTCTGTCCCTCATCGTCTTCGGGGTCCTCTCTCCCTCTCCGTCTCAACTCCATCTCTAATCTCTCTCGTCTCTCCCTCTCTCTCGCACTCTCTCTCTCTGCTCACTCTCTTCGGCTCTCTATCTATCTATCTATCTCTCATCTCTCGCTCTCTCTTCACAGATCCCTCCTCCAAAACTACGTCTTCTCTCTCTCTCTCTCTCTAGTATCTCTCTCTCTCTCTATCTCTCTCTCCGTCTCTCTCCATATCATCTCTCTCTCTCCCCTCTCTCTCTCGTCTCTCTCCCGCTCTCTCTCTCCTCTCTCTCTCTCCTCTCCTCTCCTCCCTCTCTCTCTCTCTCTCTCCACCTCTCTTTTTTTCTCTCTCTCTTTCTCTCGTCTCTCTCTCTCTCTCTCTCTCTCCCTCCCTCCGTCCATATCCTCTCTATCTCTCTCTCTTTCTCTCCATCTCTCTCTCTCCTCTCTCTCTCCTCACTCTCGTGTCCCTCTCCCTCTCTCTCTCTCTCGCTCTCCTCTCTCTCTCTCCTTCACTCTCCTCCCTCCTCTCGTATCTCTATCCCTCTCTCTCTCTCTCTCATCCCCTCTCTCTCCCTCTCCCCCCCTCTCCCTCTCTCTCATTGCCTCCGTCCATCTCTTTCTCTCTCTCCTCTATCTCTCTCTCTCACTCTCTCTCTCTCTCTCTCTCCTCTCTTCCCCTCTTCTGTCTTCTCTCCTCTCTTCTCTCTCTCTCTCTCTCTCTTCTCCCCTCTCTCTCTATCTCTCTCTCCATCTCTCTCTCCTTCCTCTCTCTCTCTCTCTGTCTTTCTTTTTTTTTTTTTTTTCTCTCTCTCTCTCTCCTCTCTCTCGTGTGAAAGGTTTTCTAGTTGTATGCTATTATAGTATGTTGTGTATGTCCCTTTTCTTTCACCTCCTCCCCCCCCCCCCCCCCTTGTGCCTTTATGACATGGGCAGAAAGGCCTACTAATCAACCTCCCTAAATCGATCCCTACTCTCGTTCTCCATCTCTCTCTCTTCCTCTCATGGCAATCGCCTCCCCCTCTCTCTCTCTCCCTCCCCTCTCTCTCTCTCTCACTCTCATCTCTCTCTCGCTCTCTCTCTCTCCCCGCTCCTCTCTCTCCTCGCTCCACCTCTCTCGCTCTCCTCTCTCCCTCACTCTCTCTCACTCTCTCGTTCTCTCTCTCCTCTCACAAAAAAAAAAAAAAAAAACTCTCTCATCTCTCTCTCTCACCCCTCTCTCATCTCCTCGTCTCTCCTCTCTCTCGTCATTCTCTCGTCTCTCATCCTCCTCCTCCTCGTCCATCTCGTCCCCTCATCACCTCCTCCTCCTGCCCTCGCTCCACTTCTCTCTCTCTCCCTCTTCCTC
>CM065707.1:26771839-26781876 GCA_017654935.2 Phymorhynchus buccinoides
CGAGTGTCGCTGTGTCCCCGTTTCTATATTGTCCCTGTCTCTGTGTGTCCCCAATTTTGTCTCTATGTGTTCCCCGTCTCTATGTGTCCCCCGTCTCTATGTGCTTCCTGTGTCTCTAGATTCCCCGTCTCTATGATGTCCCCTTCCCTCATCTCTATGTGTCCGCCGTCTCTATGTGTCGGCCGTCTCTATGGTTATCCTCGTCTCTATGGTGTCCCCGTTCTAGGTCTCTCTACTCTCTCTCTCGTCTCTCTCTCTCTCTCTGGGGTCTCTATGTCGGGTCGCCGTCTCTAGGTTTCCTCGTCTTATATGTGTTGTACCAGTATCTAGGTCTACTCATATCTATGTAACAGACCAAATAGTATGTGTAAACTCTTTATACCCTAATTCACACACAACTCGATAATTACACCATAAAAAACACCACGTGTGACACCATAGAGTATGTGGACCACGACGGCAGGGCGATCACCTTCGAAACGGAGACCCTTGGCAGATAGGTGACCGACTAACATAGTTTCGGGGACATATATGTGTCGCAGGGGGGGGATATAGCAGATGGGGACATATTAGAGATGGGGGACATATAAGAGACGGGGCACACTCTAGAGAGTTTGGGCGACATATATGTGACGGCTGATCACAACAACTTCACGAGTCTGGGGACATATAAAGGACGGGGACTATAATTAGACGGGGGACATATAGAGATATCGCCGTCAATAGGAGATACAGGGAAATATAGAGACGCCGTCTCTAAGTACACACATGACAGGGAGACATATAAGATGGGACATTAAAGACGGGGACATATAGAGTATCCTCGACATATAGAGACGGGTACTATAGTATCTAAGGGGACACGACCATATGAGAGCGAGGGACTCTATAGAGACTGGATCACATAAGAATAGAGTCGAGGAGAACATGAAAAGATGGGGACATGATAGATGACCTAGGGGGACACCCTAGACCGATGAGGGACAATTAAAGATGAATGGACGGGGGACATAATGAGACCGCGTGACCACATACAGAGACGGGGACATATAGAGACCGAGACACACAAGAGACAGGGACACAAAGAAACGGGGACACAAAGAGACGGGGACACAAAGAGGGTGACACATAGAGACGGTGACACAGAGACGGGGACACAGAGACGGAGAAATAAAGGACGGGGACACATAGAGACGGGACACAATGAGGGTGACACATAGAGAACCTAAGAGACATAGAGACAGGAGCACAAATGAGGTTGACACATAGAGACGGGGTCACAATGTGGGTGACACATAGAGACGGGAGCACAATGAGGGTGACACATAGAGACAGGAGTCACAATGAGGGTGACACATAGAGACAGGAGCACATAGTGATGGGGACCACATAGAGACGGGGGGCATGTAATGAACGGTGACACATAGAGATGGGGGCACAATGAGGGTGACACATAGAGACGGGGGCACAATGAGGATGACACATAGAGACAGGGGACACAATGAGGGTGACACAATAGAGACAGGGCGCACAATGAGTGTGACACATGGAGACGGGGGCACAATGAGGGTGACACATAGAGACGCGGGCACAATGAGGGTGACACATAGAGAAGGGGGGCACGATGAGGGTGACACATAGAGACGGGGGGCACAATGAGGGTGACACATAGTAGACGGGGCACAATAAAGGGGGACACATAGAGACGGGGACACAAGGAGACGGTGACACATAGATAATAGGGGGGCACAATGAGGGGTGACAAATAGAGACGGGGGGTACAAATGAGGGTGACACATAGAGACGGGGGCACAATGTGTGTGACACATAGAACGGGGGGCACAGTGAGGGTGACACATAGAGACGGGGGCAACTGAGGTGACACATAAGACGTGGCAATCACATGATGTCCAAATAGAAACGAGGGCAAAATGAGGGTGACACATAGAGACGGACACATGAAGGTTGACCATAGAGCGGGGTCACAAGGGTGACACATAGAGACGGGGGCAACAAGGAGGGTGACACTAGAGACGGGAATCACAATGAGGGTACCCATAGAGACGGGGGCACAATGAGGGTGCACATAGAGACGGGGGCCCAATGAGGGTGACACATAGAGACAGGGGGCACAATGAGGGTGACACATAAGAACGTGGGCACATATAATGGTGACACATCGTGAGCAGGAGCACAATGAGGGTGACACAATAGAGACGGGGGAACAATGAAGGGTGACACATAGGAGACGGGGGGCACATGGAGGGTGACACATAGTGAGACGTGGGCACATGAGGTGACACGCAGAGCTGGGCACAGTGAGGGTGACCATAGAGACTAGGTCACATGATGGTGAGCACATGAGACGGAGCACAATGAGGGTGCACATAGAGACGTGGATCACAATGAGGGTTACACCTAAAGACGGGGGCACATGAGGGTGACACATAGAGACGGGGTCCAATGAGGGTGACACACAGAGACTGAGTACACCATGAGGGGACACACAGAGGGATGGCACTGATCTTAAGTCGACTTCTCCATGCAATGGCCGTTAGTGATTTGGGATGGATGGTGTGATTCATCCATTTTTTGCCTGGCTCATTACGATTCGTAACGAGGTGTCTTCTCTATTGGGATTTGGCCGGTTATTACTGTTGATTCTTTCTGTATGTAGTATATAAGTCTATGGATTGAAATACTACACCTTCGCACGCACGCCGCACGTACGTACGTACATGACGTATGTTCGTATGCCTGCACACAACACGGACACACGCACCACAGCACGCACCCACATAAGATAGAGAGGAGAGGAGAGAGAGAGGAGAGAGAGAGCGAGTAGAGAGAGAGAAGAAGCGAGAGAGAGGAAGAGTACAGAGTACAGAGAAACACAAGAGACGAGAGAGAGAGAGAGAGAGTAGGAGAGGAGAGAGAGAGAGAGAGATTGGAGAGATGAGAGAAGAGAGAGAGAGAGAGAGAGAGAAGACAGAGAAGACCGAAAGAGAGAGAGGAACAGCAAAGAGAGAGAGAGATAAAGAGAAGAGAGCGAGAGGGGGGGGGAGAGTGGAGGAGATGAAGGATATGGAGGAGTCAAGAGAGGATGCGCACCAACCATTGTAATAGGGGGTGGGGGTAAGGGGGGGGCGGGAGGGTAGGGTGATAGGGTCTTTGACAACTGAGGACGGGATGGGGTAGGGGGTCTGTATTTTAATCAGGATTCGGAAATATCTGTTTAAGCATGCGTAATTGCTTGAATGGATTGCCAGCGTAGTATTGCAGGCAATAAATCTAGATGAATTTTATATGAGGCGTCGGAACACGACAAACAAAACACACACAAACAAACACAACACTCACACACAGGAACACGCCACAAAAGAAAATGAGCCTAGCAAAGCAAACGCAATTCGACGATTTGCAAAATGGCAAAACCTAAAAAAGGCTATAGGCTGTGTCCAGTAAAGTGCATCCACAACATTAAAAAACCCGCACCGAGCAGATTCAAAATGACATACACTGAAATGGGAGAAACTGTACATAACATAATTGCCCCTATTTACGTAAACAACAACAACACATGCACCGAGTGCGCGGCGCACATCATACACACACGCGCGTACACGCACGCACCGCACGCAGCACACGCGCACAACGACTCACGTTCGCACCCACCACCACTAACACGCGTAACTCACACGACACTCACGCACCGCACACAACACACACACAAAAAAACAAACACCACAAAAAACGCACACAACACACACACAGGGTGGGGGGTGGGTGTAGGGAGATGGCGAACCGAAGAGAACAATACAGATTATAAACAAAAAAAAAAAGAAACACTACAAAAAGGTGGAAAAGATGGAGAGAAGAGAAAAGAACCGACAAAAAAGAGAGAAAAAAAGCAATGGAAAAAATGAAGATGCAGGACCGGAATGTTTAACACCCACGGAGAGTATTATTCTAAAAGAAAAGAGAAAGAAAAAAAGGAAATAAAAATCAAGCTAAACCTCTTCTACACAACAAACTTTTTGACAAATCGCCACTGTAAGGGTAAATACCGCTGTCTCTGTCTCTCTGTCCTCGTCTTCTCTCTGTTAACTGTCTTGCATTATTATTTCCTTACGACGAATTGGATATATTTTTTAGCCTTTCGTTGTTTGTTTTGTTTTGTTTTTTGCTTAGTTTTGTGGCGCAAGCCACAACCTTTCACTCCTTTGTCGGTCGTCCACAATTGTCGCACGTTTGACAAATTGTCGCACTCACATCAGGCTACACTTCAAATTGAGGCCACTCTTTAATGATGTATTTTTTAGAAAGCCTCAAAGATAATAAACATACGTAACAGACACTACAACAACACGAAGTATCGACGTGCTTCTTTCGATTAGTATAAAGTAGGATAGCATAGTTTTTTTTTAAATGTTTTCCAAAAAGATATAAAGTTACGAAATGTGCAGAGATACATTCTGGTTACAGAATAAAATTATTGAAAGCCGGTTAGGTAACTCCTGATTGGAGTGGTAAAATAGACCGCGTGCCACAAACTATTGCGATTTCGCGCTTTGTTTTTACCTTTCTTTCTCTCTGTCTCTCTCTCTGTTTGTGAGTGATTTCGCGGTTCCCATTTACTTTTCAAGGAGCAGAGTAATTATAATTACAGTCGCAAACTTGTTATTGACACCCACCACCGATTCAATTGTTTGCATTGAAATTTGTTTTCACTGACCAGCAACATTCGCGTTCTCCGGAAAAGGATATAGGGTTTCAAATCAAATCAAATCAAATCAATTCATTTATTATCTCTCAAGGGATTTTGTTCTGCCAGAATAAAGACATTGACATTCAGCAATGCATGATAGGAGCAAGTAACACATAATTCCACCTAAAGATACACATTATATGGGATACATCATCTAAGGAAGAAGCATGCTAGTTTCTTTTAACACGATGAGGACACACGTTTACCCTAAAAGGATCATGAGTTTGGAGGTGATGGATCTGTGGATGAGGATTTCTGTGCCTGGAGTTGACTTAAAAGTTTTTGTGTACGACGTCCAGAAGGAAATGTTATGATGGATAGGATCAGCCTAGTTATTGTCATGACACTGAAAGAAGCAGAATTTAACGAGAGTCTAAACTTGAGCGGTGGCGGAGGGCGTGGTGGTTGTGGTGGTGGTGTGTGTTTGGTGTGGGTGATGGGGTCTCCAACTACGGCCACCGTCTGAAATTGAGCGAATATACCAAAACGCGAATACTTTCCTCCGTATTGCAAACTGCGCGAATGTCTGATGGTCAAAAGCGCAACAACCCCCCCTTCCCTTCCACCCCACCCCCACCCCCATAGGGGAGTAGAAAAAAGAGTTTCACGGCAAGGAACGGACTATTAGTAAAATCGACGCAAGTAACGCAAAGTGCGTGCGTGCGTGTGCGCGTGGGCGTGCGTGTTTGTGTGCGTGCGTGCGTGCTTTGTTATGTGTGTGTGTTTGTTTATTGTGTGTGTGGTTGTGTGTGGTGTGTTTTGTGTGTGTGTGGTGTGGTGCGGTGCGTGTGCGTGCGTGCGTGTTCGTGTGCGTGTGTGCGTGCGTGTACGTGTGTGCGTTGCTTGCGTGTGCGCGCGCGCGTTATGTGTGTGTGTGTTTGTGTGTGTTTTCGTTCGTTTGTGCGTTCTCTGTTCTCCTTTCTCCTGTCTCGTGGTATTGTCCTCAATTGTTTCTTCATGTCGCGCAAATTGCTAGAGGAAAACCATAAGCCCAATGCCCTAAATATAAATTGAACATCGTAAGTCAATGAATGTGAAAGATATGGCCACACAAAAAATTTCGGTTTCCAACGTCAAACTTCAAGGTCAAGGTCAACAGTGTTTAGTTTCCATAAAAATCACCCTGCACCTGCTACACCACCACACAAAATTAACGATTCTGTAAGTTCCGCGATACAGCTCGGAAATGAAATATAGAGACCAAGAGGGGCGTTTTGTTTTTCAAGGTCACACTTTCAAGGTCAAGGTCAGCCGATCTGAACATCGACAGGATCTTCCTTTAAAGATGCCTATGCAAATTTGATTATAAATCCGTCCGCATAGTTTTCTTTCCGAGACAATCGAATTACCGACAGACAGACGGAAAGACAGAACAGAACAGACAGACCTGGTCACAGTACACGTCACTTGGCGGTAATAAATAATAAACAAGTCAGGTCACGATCGTGCGATATGTATGCGCGGATGCTTCCTCTCATGGTGACACCACCACACAAATTTGAAGCAGATTCTGTCAAGCGGTTCGGAGTATCCTGAACATACACGGGGGAAGAGCACATACACGAACGAATTCATACTCCTTTGCCAGATCGTCGGCATTTGCATTTGCCGATCTGTCGGCAAAGGCAATCAATAATATCCCCCCAAAGTCACGAAGCATAAGTGGCAGGTCCAAGCGTTACTAAGCAATTTAGTAAAGCAAAGGACATCATTGGATTGGGGTGGGGTGGGGAATAGCAGACAGAGCACCGAATAGTGGTGCCACTGAGTTCAATCGAGAGAGAGAGAGAGAGGAGAGAAGAGAGAGAGAGATGAAGAGAGAGAGAAGGAGGAGAGAGAGAGAGAGAAGTCTGAAGTCTAAAGTAGACACTTCAATCGAGGAGAGAGAGAGAGAGAGAGAGCGCGAGAGAGAAGAGTGAGAGAGAGAGAGAGAGAGGATAGAGAGAGGAGAGAGAGAGAGAGGCAGAGAGAGAGAGAAAGGGAAGTCTGAAAGTCTAAATATGAACTTTCAATCGATAGAGAGAGAGGAGAGAGAGAGAGAGAGAGAGAGCGGAGAGAGAGAGAGAGAGAGAGACATAGGGAGAGAGGAGAGAGAGAGCGAGATAGAGATAGAGAGAGAGCAGAGACTTTTGATGGTGTCCTGGCATAATTTAGACCTATGTATACTTATTCTCTCTAAGGACTGTACATTTTGATGGTGTCCTGGCATAATTGTAGCCTATGTATACTTATTCTCTCTAAGAGGACTGTGCCTTTTGTGGTGTCCTGGCATAATTTAACCTATGTTCCTTATTTCCTCTAGACTGTGCATTTTTGATGGTGTCCTGGCATAATTTAGAACCTTGTATACTTATTCCTCTCTAAGGACTGTTGCCTTTTGATGGTGTCCCTGGACATAAATGTAAACCTATGGATACTTTATTCTCTCTAAGACTGTACATTTTGATGGTTCGCTGGCATAATGGATACCTATGTATCTATTCTCTCTAAGGCTGTGCATTTTGATGTGTCCTCTGGCATAATGTAGTACCTATGTATCTTATTCTCTCTAATTGACTGTCATTTTGATGGTGGTCCTGTCTAAGTAAACTATGTTTACTTCTTCTCTCTAAATAGACTGGTGGCCTTTTGATGGTGTCCTGGCAATGTACCTATGTTACTTATTCTCTCTAGGACTGTGCATTTTGTGGTGTCCTGCATAAGTAAACCTATGTATACTTATTCTCTATAAGACTGTTCTTTTGATGGTGTCACTTGCAAATGTAAACTCTATGTATACTTATTCTCTCTAGACGTACATTTTGATGGTGTCCTGCCATAATGTAAACCTATGTTATACTTTATTTTACAGTGCCCTGTTCCCTCGCCAGGGCATTATCCTCACGTCAAGGTCGACTCACCAGTTTTTGATCGATGCGCATATCCATTGCTTTACAAAGTCAGCTGTTTCTCAAAGCCACACTTTTGTATAATGACCCTTTCATAGCCTACTCGCAAAGAACAACTTTCCATTAGGGTTGACGTTCAAATGTCGGACTGCACGCTAAATTCACAGAACCTTCCTTTCACGAGTATCCTATTATGCCAAAGCTGGCATCTCTCTCTAGTATGCACACCCCTCGCCGAGAGATAAAACTTGAATTTTCAGGCGGACATTGACCAACTGAACCACACATACTGTGTTTTTTGTTTGTTGCTTGCTTCATGGCAAGATCCTATCTCCTACAGCTCTCAGCAGTCACTATACTTCAAGCTATAGTCTTCAACTTGAGAGAAATTGAAGGTTATCTAACCACCCCCTTTTGTTATTATTAGCCACAGATAACCACGACGTAACACAAAAAGCACAATAGGGTGGGGAGTTCAGGTTAGTTTTAACTTTCCACTCTCTTTTGGTTTTAGCCACAAGGCTAGGTTCATCAATGCTCGAGCATAGAGAGCGGGGGATGTGAAGGGGAAAGGTAAAGGTATGGGGTGGGGGTGGAGGCAGATGTTACCAGCTGTTGCCTTTGGGTGAATCAACGGTTGTGGTAACTTGGAAACCATGTCTGATGATGTCCCTGACCGTTACATGTCACTAACACATGGCTTCTGCCGTCTCACCGCTCATGATCAAACTTTGGCCTTTCTGGCCTTTTGTCGATTTGTTTTTTGGGTTTTTTACACGGTGTTGCCTGATTTATTTCGTCTTTCTGAAAATTGGTTTTTTTATGATTATTCTTAATCGGGCATCATACGTAACCCTGCATGAGCATGTTAAGCTCTGCAGACCTCTAAAAAGAAACAATAATCAGATAATGTTCACAATTCCACAGCGCCGTGTAAATGACGTTTTCCATTTCCACGCGAACGGACCAAACCGTTCTTCTTATGCCATTCTTTTCACAGCCGTGAGCACCGGATCCATATTGTGGTTATAGTTTCTGGCGACCAACAAGGCTTTTGCATCAGCCTATGTACAGAACGGCGCAAGTGGTCCATCTCCAGAGGTTCTTACAGCATTCTTTCAACAGCCGTGAAGCCGTTCCATATTTGGTTATAGTTTTCTGCGACCACAAAGTGGCTGTTGCATCGTCCATCATGTACAGAACAGCGAAGTGTCATTCCAGAGGATTCTATACGAGTCTTCTTTCACAGCCGTGAAGCATACCGATCCATAGTGGGTCTACTAGTTCTGGCGGACCACAAAGGGCTGTTGCATCAGTCTTGTACAGAACACAGAGTGTCATCTCCAGAGGTTCTTGACCGTCATTCTTTCAACAGCGTAAGCACCGTACCCATAGTGTGGTTATGTTCTGGCGATCCAAGGGCTGTTGCATCATCCTATTGTACAGAACGGCGAAGTGGTCCATCCTCCAGAGTTTCGTGTACTTCTGTCAACAGGCCGTGAACACCCGGATCCATATTGACTTGTTATAGTTCTGGCGACCACAAAGGCTGTTCTCAGTCCTATGTACAGAACAGCGAAGTGTCTCTCCAGAAGTTCTTACAGCCATTCTTTTCACAATGCCATGATGCAACCGGATCCATAGTGTGTTCGTTCTGGCGAACACAAAAAGGGCTGTTGCATCAGTCCTATGTACAGAACAGCGAAGTGTCATCTCAGAGTTCTTCAGACGTCTTTCAACTCCGTGATGCACCGTAGCCTAGTGGTGGTTTACAGTTCTGCCGACCACAAAGGGCTAGTCGATCAAGTCCTACACACCTAGCAGTGGCAGTGAACTTTCCAATGTTTTGTCAAAAAGGTCTCTTCATCCCTGTACGTAGTTCTCATAGACCTCGGTTCATGTGTCAGTAATACTGCATGACGTCTGTCAGGTGGCCTCCATTATTATCCTGCTGACGCATGCTTATATGCAGCAGGAGTTAGTCAGGCGTGTTCAACTGTGAAAGGGACACATAGTTCTATCCCCCCCCCCCTCTCTCTCCTCTCTCTCTCTCTTCCGTTCTCTGCCGCTCTCTCCGTCTCTCGTCTCTCTCTCTCTCTATCTCACTCTCTCTCTCTGGAATCTTTCCCATCGAGAAGATTCGAGGTTTTTTCGTCATCTGCAAGCGGGACTGATATTAATTCGAAAGATTGTTTTTACAGTAACGACACATTATTCCGTTTTCGAAGTCACGCCGTTATACTAGCGTCGAACAGAATAGCTTTGTAATTTAAAACCAAAGTTTGTCACAACCTTTAAGCCCTTACCCTATCTTTTACAAACTAATAACAAACCCATTTAAGAGTTCATAAGCTTAGATTTCTATCCCGGTATTAAAGTAA
>CM065707.1:26782376-26816945 GCA_017654935.2 Phymorhynchus buccinoides
GGTCTCGTGGTAATGACACACATTTGATTTCCGCGAGTTTGTTCATGTTGTTCTCCGACCCCCCCCCCCCCCGCCCCTCTTCCTTTTCGCCATGCTGTTTATTGTAAATTTTTTAGACAGAGAGATATCTGCTTCTTCTTCTTCTTCCGATGAGCTCAGTTGCAGACTTCTGCTCACTTAGGAGCGCAGAGGTCATGCTTCCGTTTATGCGCGCTAACTAAGTAATAGTTAGCCCAGTCAAGTTTCCTGACTTCGGCTGGAGGAAGTCTTTTTAAAGGGTTTAGTGAAAAAAGCAGAGGAGAATTGAATGGACCCCCCTGGTAAGACAGAAAGATTGAGACGTTATAAGCAAAAGGGAACAAAAGGCAGAGAGAGTCAAGAGTGACCGATAAAGGAAGTACAAGCACAAGAACTTCCAGAAGGTGAGAGACACTATTTATACAAAAGACCCCCAGCATCCCCTGGGGGGAGACAGAGATATTAAGTTTAGTGTTTAAATTCTACACTAAATACACTACATACATCACAGCATAGATTTTTCTTACATATTCAGATTTTAAAAAACACACACAGAAAAAACCCCTCTTAATTGAAGTTACTGTACCGTAGCATGTATCGCTCTTTATGTTAGTAGTGGGTATAATCTGTCTGTGTCTCTCCACGCTCTCTCTCTTTTGTCTCTCTTTGATCGCAGCATATCATGTGTGGTGTGTCAATTTCTAATGCTCGTACGACTCAAATTGCCCAAAACTTTTACAAATATCTTGTTTATGTATTGATTACTATATGATATGCGAGTCTATTTTATTTGGAATCTTGTTTTCCTCTATGCGGCAAACATTTGGATTTATGGTCTGGTTACCAGATGTATAAACTAGTGAAAGTGTAGTTCAGGCATTGCTCTAAATCAGGTTGACAAAAAACCCTCTACAGGTGGAACCTCCCTTATAAGACCTTCAAAAATCGATCCAAAAACGACGCACGGGTCTTATAAGGGAGGGTCTTGTCTTATAGGGAGGTAATTTTGATACTACAAAGAAGGGCAATGTTCAGAGAAGTAGGTCTTAATTGGAGGCAGCGTCTTATAATGTGAGTCTTATAAGGGAGGTTCCACTGTAGTAAGGTCGTAGGTTTGCCATATTGATCCAGAACCACGGTTATGAAAAAAGCATTTCTGCCAAATTGATGGCCAGCGATTAAAAGCAAGATGTGGATTTGCGATTCTGAATCACTGTCCCACACCCACACTGTATTACAACAGACACACACACACACACACCACACCACTGGAAATTATTTTAAATGCGGTCACCAATTCAGGATTGGGAAGATCAGGAGACATTGAAAAACGTGTCCTTCAGCTCCCCGGGGGGGTCTTTCGTAAAAATTAGTTCCCCCACCTTCTGGAAGTTCTGTGCTTGTCAGCTTATTAGTCATTGTCACTCTCTTTGACTCTGCCTTTTTCCTTGCTTCTGTCATTATATCTTTCTGACTTATTCAAGTTATTGGCCCATTCTCCTGCCTTTTTTCAAGAAAATCTTCCAAATAGTATTGTTCTCCTTTGAGCTCCTCCGAAATCGAAGTGTCGGCTGTACGCAGCAGGGACCATGAAAACTGAAAACCAGACACATGTGTACCTTACCCATTTATGGCCTGGAACGCAGACGAAGAAGAAGAAGAAGTTTTTTCAGCGATTGAGAGAATGTTTAACTGTCATTGATTATAAATATAATTATGATTTTGACTTTGTGTGTCTGGATTCCCAGAAATCGGGCCCTCTCCCTTTTGAAGTGTCTTCCGGAATTTGTGTTCCTGACTCCTGCTCCAGTATGGACATAGACATTCTGCTTAATGCAGGTAAGAGATTTTTGACTGGGAACAAACCAACAGAAACAAACAGACATGCAACACATTAAGCAAACCCTTTCATTCGCCGCAATGTCGGCATTTTTTGCCCCACACGATTGAACACCCATGTCACTAAAAGGCATCAAATCAGGACCTGATATCCAAAGACCCTGTTTTTCTCTTCATTTTGGGAGGTAAGGATAGGACCTTAACAACCCTTTTTTATGCAAATATGTCACAGAGGAATCCCCAATATTACAGACATATATTTTTTTCTCTACCCAGGTTAGTATAATTGGGAATTTTTTTGCTGAAAGATGCCTGGCGGCGAAAGGGTTAACAAAAAACCCCTTTGTGTGTGCGCGTGATGTGTGGTTTTTATGTGTGGGGGTGTTTAGTGCATGTTTTAGCTTGGATAATGGACATACGTCCTCATATTTTAATATGAGTGAAAATCGGTTTAGCGTCCTCCAGTCTGGAACAGACACTTAATCTATCTATCAATCAATCAATCAAAAATTTATTGTCTTTAAAACATAAAGAAATTCTTTGTCTGGCATGCACATAAAACACACATATAAACATAGAAATAATAAGAAACATATGGGACATTAGTAGGTATAAAGATGGTGGGAACGATCCTGGAGGCAATGCCCGGAGGCAGTGCAACACCGGTAAAATCCCAATTTGATTTGACTGACAGCAAGGTGCATCAGGAATAGGGACACCCCTGGAATCTATCACAGAATCTTGATTATCGTTACAATAGTTTCCTACAATGCACACGTAATTGCGAAGTCAACTTCCAAGTTGAAACTAGGTGATCGGTCACACTCCATAAGTTGGAACTCAGTGAATGGTCTCACTTTACAAAAAAAAAGTTGAAAAGCAGCTCCTTTCCATTATCAAACTGATAAATCGGCGTTAGTGTGTGCACTGAAACACTTGCTGAATGCAAACAACTCACAAAATCTGATAAATGAAAGCAGTTAGCGCATTAGCGTTTGCCGTGATTTCGTATCTGCTGTGTGCGCTGCGCCATTTTTTCAGCCGAGTTGTACGCGCGGTAAATGATTTGTGTGTGCAAACTGTGAGTGAAAATGAACTGCCAGTGCATTACTTTGTCATGTTTTGTGTTGTGTTGTGTCGTTGTGTAGAATCCAGTATTTAGTAGGTCCGTTATGGCGAAGATTAGGTCTGTACTGTTAAGTTAAGTTTGTGTGTGAGTGCAACACGGGCCGTCAAAGTTGCTGTGGCTTTCGATCACGAGTTCGTCTGCTCGTCTTCTCAGGTTCGTTTTTCTTTTGGAGTCTCCTGCGGCTTAGACACTGAATGCGTCTTTATCGTTGTTTTTCCCAGAATGTTATTACATTCAGGGGGTGAGGCTTAGACAACGGTGCGCTGTGTAGTCCGGAAAATACAGTATGCCTGTGCTTTGTGTCAAGATTGTCTTGATTTTTTTCTTTAATGCTTAACAAAGTACTTTTTTTTTTAAAGTGATGTTTTATTTTGGGTTTTTGTGTGTGTGCAGTGTTTTCAATACTACAGATCCATTTGCCGCAGTACGCGTACGCTCTGTGTCAGGACCCCAACGGACTGAAACTGGATAACCTTGCCATTGCTGGACTGTGAGTCGTTTGTTGTGTGTGTCTGTGTGTCTAACCAGTTGGTTGTGAACGGCTGCACAGAATCACTTGAAAGTTTTTAATAATAATAGTAATAATGGTTATTTATAGAGCGCTTAACTCCCTTTGCAGGGAGCTCAAAGCGCTGAACAAAGGCCTAAACACTAACATACAGATAAACATACTCATTAACTCATTAGCATCGCAACTATTTTGAATTATTAAAAAAAACTCGCAAATCACTCCAGCCATACACACAAACAAAACATACATAAACAAAAGGAGAAATGAAAGAAGATTAAGGATTTTTACTTCAGGTTTAGACATTCACATAGGGAAGTGGTAGATCAGACTTTTTTTTATATGTAGACTTTATATAGAAAAACTCTACACACCGATTGGTTTCCCCACAACAAACCACTACAAAAGCAAAGTCAGAGGCAAAATTGTGGTCTAAGGGAGCGAAGCGAGTTTAGAAGTGACCCAAGGTATGGTGTGCACACAGATTTACTTGACGAAGGTATGGTGTGCACACAGATTTACTCCCCTTGAAGCAAATGCATCAAATTGACAGCTATCTATTATTTCCGGATATATATGGCCGGAACGACTTGAATGAGTTAAAGCAGACCTGCCTACCCATACGATTTTTCCGTATTTTGTACACGATTTTGAGCCCCAGTACGGCAGTACGGTAAATGGAAAATTAACATGGCAAAACTTTGAACTTAAGGTCTTCTAAGATCGGTCAAAATCGAGTCTGTCAACGCGCCGTCATTCGATCCTAGTTTCACTTTCACGACTTCCAACTTCCGGTTAGTGTCGGCCATATTAACTTTTTCATGGTTTGGCGGGATCGTCACATTGCAAATCATGTCTAAACGACCCAGCAGCAGTGAAACCAGCGGCCCTTTGGCCATATTGACTTTTTCATGGTTTGGCGGGATGGTCACATTGCAAATCATGTCTAAACGACCCAGCAGCAGTGAAACCAGCGGCCCTTTGGCCATATTGACTTTTTCATGGTTTGGCGGGATGGTCACATTGCAAATCATGTCTAAACGAACCAGCAGCAGTGAAACCAGCGGCCCTTTGGCCATATTGACTTTTTCATGGTTTAGCGGGATGGTCACATTGCAAATCATGTCTAAACGACCCAGCAGCAGTGAAACCAGCGGCCCTTCGGCCATATTGACTTTTTCATGGTTTGGCGGGATGGTCACATTGCAAATCATGTCTAAACGACCCAGCAGCAGTGAAACCAGCGGCCCTTCGGCCATATTGACTTTTTCATGGTTTAGCGGGATGGTCACATTGCAAATCATGTCTAAACGACCCAGCAGCAGTGAAACCAGCGGCCCTTCGGCCATATTGACTTTTTCATGGTTTAGCGGGATGGTCACATTGCAAATCATGTCTAAGCGACGCAGCAGCAGTGAAACCAGCGGCCCTTTGGCCATATTGACTTTTTCATGGTTTGGCGGGATGGTCACATTGCGAATCATGTCTAAACGACCCAGCAGCAGTGAAACCAGCGGCCCTTTGGCCATATTGACTTTTTCATGGTTTGGCGGGATGGTCACATTGCAAATCATGTCTAAACGACCCAGCAGCAGTGAAACCAGCGGCCCTTCGGCCATATTGACTTTTTCATGGTTTGGCGGGATCGTCACATTGCAAATCATGTCTAAACGACCCAGCAGCAGTGAAACCAGCGGCCCTTCGGCCCCCAAACAGGCCAGAAAACAGGTATTTCTAGCAAGGTACAAGCAAATTCCCGGAATTCAACCATCCTCGCTGGGAAGTACCTTTGCACGGTGTTTGTACTGCCAAACGGACTTCGTCATTTCGCATGGCGGTTTAATGTTCTGTAATGTTCCGTTTTTGGGTCTCCTTGCAAAATACGGAATTTTGAGAAAAAGTACGGAATTTTATTTTGTGGAGTACCTAAAAAAGAAATTGGGGGTAGGCAGGTCTGTTAAAGACAAAACAAGAATAAAAGAATAATCAACATGAAGACAAGTATCAATGAATATAAACATTAAATATAATAATTATAGCAATTAACTGCTGTACTTTTTTTTTCTGAAGAAGTAAAGCACCAGAAGCATTGTAGCCTTACTTGGCAACGTTCTTCAGGTCATTTTCTCTTTCTGCTGTCTGTCTGTGTGTGTGTGTTTTATTTTATATATTTTTTGTCTTCTTCTTCTTCGTCGTCAATCACATCAAAAAGAGACTTTTTTTTTTCTTCTTTTTTTTTCTTCTTCTTCTTTTCCTTTGCGTTCTGTTAATAAGAATGATAATGAAAGTGATGATGGTATGCAAGAGTTGTATGACAGACAAGTAGTCAAGAAAGCCAGGAAAATTCTTAATGATAACAGTCATGTTCTTTTGCTGGCCCTACTGTTTTTTAATTCGTTACCTTTAGCCCTTCGTAATGCACAAACGTTTAACGCTTTTAAATCAGGCATGAAGACCTTCTTATTCCATACCTATTTTAACCATGATTAATCTGACGTGTATCAACCGTCAACCTGCTGATATGTCTTATTCCAAACGGTGTGTGTGTGATTGCGTGCGTGTGTAGGTGAGTGCGTGCGTGCGTGCGTGTGTGTGTGTGTGTGTGAGTGAGAAGGCGCGAGAGAGAGTGGAGGGTGTGTTTTGCTGTTGTTGTTTTTTAGGGGGGGAGACAGCGCGGGGTGAGGGAGGGGGGAGGGGAAGGGGGTGGTGAGAGAGTGGAGGGGCTGGGGGTATATGTTCCCCGCATGTATTAATTTTAATGTTTTCTAATGATATCTTGTTCTTACGATGTCAAAGTTCTTTTTTATGTTTTAATCTTGTATGTCTCCTTTCTCTTCTTTCTTAAACCTGTTGGTTTTTATCTTTGTAATGGCGCCTGGAGCCTCGCGAGGGACAGGCGTCACTTTTTAAAATGAATTAAATTATTATTATTATTATTAAAATACTATGAAGTGTTACCATCGGGCCGTCGATACAGAACTCTAAAACTGAAAATAAGAGCACAGAAAACTTTCTTACCAAGATCAATTCATCTGTTGAACTCTTAATGCACTGCATCGAGTGATTGTTTTGCTGAGCAGCCTGTCCATCTCCTTGGGATTGAATTTGTATTCGTATTCGTCCAGTTTGTTAACTACAATATTGCAGTGTTATTAGTTATTAGTTTATATTCTTTAATTGTTGATAAATGTGTTTATTGTTGTTGTTTTTGTTGATAAATGTGTTTATTGTTGTTGTTTTTCTTATGTGCACCTGGCTGCAATTTCTCAGTTATGAGATAATAAAGATGATTTGATTTGATGATGATGATGATGATGATGATGATGATGATGATGATGATGATGATGCTATCGTCAGCAAGAACAAGGACATTGAAAGCGACAAAGATGACAACGAAGAGACGATTTTCGGAAAGAACTAGGGGAGAGCACTTCATGAAAATTAGAGTTGTTTACCTACATTACTCTGTCAAATACCATAGCAACAATGCAACAATGGTGTCGGAGCTTGAAACCGCAGGATGCGAGTCAGCGACTTGCAAACATTTTTTTAAAAGAAAAATTAGGGGTGGCCAGTGGCCACAAACTGATAAAACTTGCACAAATATAAATGACATAAATTTTTAGAATGACGCACAGTGTTCTAAGTGCTGTATGTCTACTCAAACACACGAGTCGATAGGCTACGAGAGCTGATGGTAGAGTGACTTCCCCTGTTTGACCGATTGAATTAGGCAAGATCACTCCCACACACCATGAAATTACTCCCCTTAATTATTTCCGAACAATTCCTATTGGATAACAATGATAATGATTCTTGAAATTCGACATCGATGATGATCTTATTATCTTGATGATTATTGTAATAAGCATATTGTCATCATTTTGATTGCAGTTTCTTTTGTTTGTTTGTTTTCTGCTCAACGTAGGGTGGTAGTTGGAATCGTTTTAGCCCTCATGCCAAGTCATGGTGGTAGGAACGTCAGTCGATTTGCTCTACCCCTCAGAGGAGGGTGAACCGCATCGACCCTATAACAGACAAGATGCTGCTGCTGCTGCTGATGATGATGATAATGACGATGGTGATAACAATGGTGGTGATGATGACGACGACAATGTCGAGGAGGAGGATGATGATGATGACGACAACAACAGTGTGGATAATAAAAAACATGATTATGATAACGTGTACCCATTGTATACAGGCAGGTGGCCTTACGATTAAACTTTCTGACTTCCGAAAAAACAACACAACAACAACCTGAAAACGTTATTATGTATGAAAATGATAATGATAATGACATTGATGATGACGACAATGGTAGTGATGATGATGATGATAATGATGATGATGACAATAACAGTGAAAAGATAATGAAAACATGAATATTATTAGGCATGAAATTGACAGTATTTATGATGACGACGATGATAATTATGATGAAGACGACAATGAGGCTGATGGTGATGATGGTAATGATATGTCAAATTGGTAACGATGATGATGAAGATAATGACGACGACAATTTTTAGGTATTAGGTATTAGGTACTTTATAGTCACAGAGGCGTCTCTGTGAAATTCGGGTTGCTCCCACCTGATAATGAAGATAATGACGACGACGATGATGCTGTTGATGACAATGCTATCACTAATACACAGAACACGGATTCCCCTCATTCTAGCTCCTTTCAGTTTTCCACAGAGAGCTTTTTGTTTCAAGTTATTTCTTTTAACAGCGGCAAATATTCTTATCATTGATTGTGGTTAGGGATAGGAAAAGACCTTAGAAGTGGCATGCCACCATAAAACAATGTAAGCCTGATGGATAAAACACTTTAAATTGTTTTTTGCTGGTGACGAGTGTTAACAAAAGGCATGAACTGAAAGGAGCTGAGAAAAGCTACTGTGATATCACCATAACGAAAGATGCTGATGGTGATGATAGTAATGCTATGTCAAATTGGTAACGATGGTGATGAAGATAATGATGACGACAATGATGCTGTTGATGATCATGTCACCATAACGAAAGATGATGACAACGGTGATGATGTCGATGACATTCATCATCCAGAACGGTCGTCGGCCTTTTCCTGACCCTGATGGTGGTGGGCACGTTGGTGGACCTGCTCTACCGCCACGCCCCCCAGTGGAGGAGGGTGAACCGCATGGACCCTGCTACCAACAACATCGACGACTTCTACACCGCGGACAGCAGCCACCTGCACTTCAACAGCAGCAGCCACATGGACAATGTTCTGCTGCTGGGGCAGCAGCCGACGAAACTCTGTGAGCCTGGTGAGTGGATATTGGTACCCGGCCAGAGGCCGAGGTATTGCGATCGGTTTGTGTGTGTGTCTGTCTGTCTGTGTATCGATTATCTTAAAAACTACTGTTTGGATTTTGATTAAAATTGGCAGAGGGGTAGACAGCTTGAAAAGGAAGCTTCCTTTCGTTAATCAACACCGTGCTGACCTTGACCTTGAAGTTTGACCTTGAAAAACGAAATTTCCTTCTTTGGGCTATGTAATTTCCCCCCAGCTTTATTTCGTGAACTAGTGAACAGAATCGCTTCAAATTTTGTGTGGTGGTGTACCATGGTGCAAGGAAGTTTGTATAAAAGTTCAGCTGTATCTCGTGAACTACTGAACAGAATCGCTTCAAATTTTGGGCTATGTATTTTATGCATTCTGTAAGGGTGGAAAGTGGTGTGTTTATTGGGGGGGTGGGGGAGGGGGGAGAGGACATCACTCGGTGCAAGGAAGTTTGTATAAAAGTTCAGCTGTATCTCGTGAACTACTGAACAGAATCGCTTCAAATTTTGGGCTATGTATTTTATGCGTTCTGTAAGGGTGGAAAGTGGTGTGTTTATTGGGGGGGGGGGAGGTGAGGGGGGGGGGGACAGGACATAACTCTGGCCGGGTTTGCATTGTCACAATGCGTTGCTGCCGCTCGGCGATGCCCTTGTTTTGATAAGTAACAGGGTTCGTACAGGGTCCTTGAAACCTTGAAAAGTACTGGAAAATTGACATGGCCTTTTCCAGGGCTTGAAAAGTGCTTGAAAAACAGCAAAGGCCCCAAGACTCCTGGAAAAGTCCTGGAATTTTCAAAATCATCTGACCACGTCCATCAAAGTCAAAATCTCCTCCGCAAAAAATAATTGAAGGTTAAAACTAAATTCAAATAAAAAAACTAAAAAAACTAAAACTTTTAAGGTCATACCGATATCGCGATCATAGCAGACGACATTTGCGCGAGTTGTCTGCCGCTGAAGTTACTTCCCTTTACCGTACTTCCGTTTTCCAACAAAATGGAGACTGCATTTTCAGCGATGTTTGGCTGCAAAAAAAAAGAATATCAGAGCTGGTTAGCTCCGTCAACAGATGGTTCAAAACTGAAAGCTAGCTGCACAGTGTGCAAAAAGAACTTTGACATCACCAGCATGGACGAGAGTGCTGTAAAAAGCCATTGTCAAGGCCAGAAGTACAAGCAACTCAGGCGGGAACGAAACCGACATTGACCGGTATGCCAGATTGAATCCTTGAAATTTAGTAAACTGGTCCTGGAAGGAAAAGTCCTGGAATAGTCCTGAAATTTTTTGGACACAGATCTGTACGAACCCTGATATTTTTATATAGTAAGTGACTAGTTTCCCCAGCACGACAATATATCTGCTCATTATAAAACATCACAAATGAAAATCTTAATCTTCCATCCAAATACATAGCGTTGTTAACCGTCGCTTTCTTTCTTAGCTTCTTTTCGAATGATTTATTGTATTCTACTTCACACTATTTAGACTCTTTTTTAGACGCTCAGTCAATTATGAGTGCAGATGCATCATGCTGCTGTTATGCACCTAACTAAGAAATAGTTAGACCCAGTATGTCCGTCTTCAGCTGGCGAAAATCTTTGTAAGAGTTTCTAGAACAAAAGGCAGGAGAATGGACCAGTAAGGCGAAAAGATAGTTGATGACAGGGTCCGATGTCAGAAATCAAAAGGAAAAGGCAGAGTCAAAAAGAGCGACAGATTAGAGGAAGTTACAAGCACAGAACTTCCAGAAGGTGTGGGAACTATTTGTATGAAAGACCCCCCCGGTATCCCCACAGGTGTTTTTTTGCCTCCTGAGGATGAGGAAATGTTCTTACTGACTTGATATGCATTACTCATAATCTGCGTTTTAATGTCGTTAGGTTTCTTTTCCCAAAGCGCTGATTGCTTTCCACCCTTCACAATATGTACTGTATGTTTAGGCGATACTTTATTTCCTTCCAAGAATGAGTCCCCTGCGCCTTAAAGATATGACTACTACTATAGCAAGAAAGTATGATCAGGTCAGGTCAGGTCAGGTAGTTAGGACATTAGGCCTCGCGGCCTCTTCACTGTCCTGTCATTTTTGTTTGAACTTTTGCACAGCTGAGAGGTTTTTGTATTTTGTTTTCGGCAAATCTGCCTTTTAGTCATGCTCGTATTGTAGTTTTGATATGTTGGTGTATCCACCAAGGAGGTTTTTGAATTGTGTTAGATTCTGTGCTCGTTTAATATGTGCAGGAAGAGTATTCCAAATTCTGTGCTCGTTTAATATGTGCAGGAAGAGTATTCCAAAACTTTATTACTCTGTTAGAAAATAAAAAAATTCTAATATTAGTTCGGCTATACTGGGTTAGTATTTTTAAATCACTGTTACGGGTTCTTGAGTCAGTTGTTAGCTGGAACAAAGATTTATTAGTATTGTTATCACTGTGAAAAATGTATGTGTTTATCAGATCCCCACGAATTCTTCTGTATTTCAGAGATGGTAATTTCAACTTTCTTAGTCTGTGTTCGTAATCAAGGTGACTAACGCCTTTAATCAATTTTGTTGCTCGTCTTTGGACCCTTTCTAATGCTGCCGATTGCCTTTTTAAAAACGGACTCCAGACCTGATTTCCATACTCTAGATGAGGTCTGACCAAACTTTTATATAGTTTTAAAAATACTATATTATCTAACCCAATAAAACTTCTTCTAATTAGGCCCAGCATTTTGTTGCCTTTACCAATAGCCGTATTAATGTGGTTATCAAATGCTAATCCAGAGTCAAAGATGACTCCAAGATCCTTTTCCTCTTTGCAAGTTTTTAGAATATGTTTGTCGGTACCATGTGAGATTTCATAATTGCAACTTGGATTATTCTTTCCTAAATGCATCACCTTACATTTACTATCATTAAAATACAGATTCCATTTCTCTGTCCAGTTTATTACTAATAATATTAGTCTGTCAATGTCATGTTGAATTGTTTTATATTTTTTTGAAGTATTGTATATTTTAGTATCGTCCGCAAAAAAATTTACATATGCTTTCTACTTGATCCGGTAGATCATTAATGAAAATCTGAGTTTTGTGTACAATTTGAGGGGGTGCGCCTTATTGTCCGAACAATACAGCATGTCATCCTTTTACAGGTTTTTTTTCCAAGGCGCTGATTGCTTTCTCGGTGTACACCAACGGGGCCAAGCTGTTGAACACGGATCACACGACGGACACCCTGGGATGTGTGCACGGCATCCGCTTCCTCAGCATGACCTGGGTGGTTCTGGGCCACAGTTTCCTGTTCCCTATGTATGTGGCGAGTGAGTACGAGAGAGAGAGACAGACAGACAGAGAGAGAGATGTGGCATCCGCTTCCTCAGCATGACCTGGGTGGTTCTGGGCCACAGTTTCCTGTTCCCTATGTATGTGGCGAGTGAGTACGAGAGAGAGAGACAGACAGACAGAGAGAGAGATGTGGCATCCGCTTCCTCAGCATGAGCTGGGTGGTTCTGGGCCACAGTTTCCTGTTCCCTATGTATGTGGCGAGTGAGTACGAGACAGACAGACAGAGAGAGAGATGTGGCATCCGCTTCCTCAGCATGACCTGGGTGGTTCTGGGCCACAGTTTCCTGTTCCCTATGTATGTGGCGAGTGAGTACGAGAGAGAGAGACAGACAGACAGAGAGAGAGATGTGGCATCCGCTTCCTCAGCATGACCTGGGTGGTTCTGGGCCACAGTTTCCTGTTCCCTATATATGTGGCGAGTGAGTACGAGAGAGAGAGAGAGAGAGAGGGAGACAGAGAGAGAGAGAGGCAGACAGAGAGAGATAGAGAGGCAGACAGAGAGAGAGAGAGAGATGTGGCATTCGCTTCCTCAGCATGACCTGGGTGGTTCTGGGCCACAGTTTCCTGTTCCCTATGTATGTGGTGAGTGAGTACGAGAGAGAGAGACAGACAGACAGAGAGAGAGATGTGGCATCCGCTTCCTCAGCATGAGCTGGGTGGTTCTGGGCCACAGTTTCCTGTTCCCTATGTATGTGGCGAGTGAGTACGAGAGAGAGAGACAGACAGAACAGAGAGAGAGATGTGGCATCCGCTTCCTCAGCATGAGCTGGGTGGTTCTGGGCCACAGTTTCCTGTTCCCTATGTATGTGGCGAGTGAGTACGAGAGAGAGAGACAGACAGACAGAGAGAGAGATGTGGCATCCGCTTCCTCAGCATGACCTGGGTGGTTCTGGGCCACAGTTTCCTGTTCCCTATGTATGTGGCGAGTGAGTACGAGAGAGAGAGACAGACAGACAGAGAGAGAGATGTGGCATCCGCTTCCTCAGCATGAGCTGGGTGGTTCTGGGCCACAGTTTCCTGTTCCCTATGTATGTGGCGAGTGAGTACGAGAGAGAGAGAGAGACAGACAGAGAGAGAGAGAGATGTGGCATCCGCTTCCTCAGCATGACCTGGGTGGTTCTGGGCCACAGTTTCATGTTCCCTATATATGTGGCGAGTGAGTACGAGAGAGAGAGAACGAGAACGAGAGAGAGAGAGAGGCAGACAGAGAGAGATAGAGAGGCAGACAGAGAGAAAGAGGCAGACAGAGAGAGAGAGAGAGATGTGGCATTCGCTTCCTCAGCATGACCTGGGTGGTTCTGGGCCACAGTTTCCTGTTCCCTATACTTGTGGCGAGTGAGTGCAAGAGAGAGAGGCAGACAAAGAGAGAGAGCGAGAGAGAGAGATGTGGCATCCGCTTCCTGAGCATGACCTGGGTGGTTCTGGGCCACAGTTTCCTGTTCCCTATACTTGTGGCTAGTGAGTACGAGAGAGAGAGAGAGAGAAAGAGAGAGTGAGAGAGAGAGAGGCAGACACAAAGAGAGAGAGACAGAGAGAGAGATGCGGCTTCCTCAGCATGACCTGGGTGGTTCTGGGCCACAGTTTCCTGTTCCCTGTACTTGTGGCGAGTGAGTGCGAGAGAGAGAGAGGCAGACAGAGAGAGAGAGAGAGAGATGTGGCATTCACTTCCTCCTCAGCATAACCTGGGTGGTTCTGGGCCACAGTTTCATGTTCCCTGTACTTGTGGCGAGTGAGTATGAGAGAGAGAGAGGCAGACAGAGAGAGAGAGAGAGAGATGTGGCATTCGCTTCCTCAGCAATGCAGTGGAACCTCCCTTATAAGACCCGCCGTTATAAGACTCCCTCCCACATAAGGCCTACTTCTCTAAGACATTGCCCTTCTTTGTAAATATTAAAATTACCTCCCTTATGCAACTCCCTCCCATTGAAGACCTCATTTTGGATGATTTTTCGAGGTCTTAAAAGGGAGGTTCTACTGTACCATATTTTGCGGACTATTAGGCGATACTTTTTTTCGTAGACTGAGACCCCTGCGCCTGATTATGTGACTGATAATATAGTAAGAAACTATAATAACAAAATCTGAATTTTGTGTGAAATTTGGGTGCTGAGCCTTATAATCAGTTGCGCCTTGTAGTCCGTAGAATACGATACTGTGTTTACGGAAAGGCTGTAGATAGATGAAAAATGAATTAACCCTTTCACCGCCAAAGTCGCATTTTAGCACCACAGTGATTTAACACCCATGTCACTAAAAGGCATCAAATTGGGGGTCTATTATCCAAAGACCCTATTGTCTCAGTTTTGGGAAGTAAGGTTAGACCTTATTTTATATATGTCACAGAAGAATCCCCAATACTGCAGATGGATTTTGTTCTCTACCCAGGTAAATTTAATGGACATTTTTGGCTGAAATATGGCTGGCGGTGAAAGGGTTAAAGTACAAAGGTTTACTGTGGGATGGTTATGGTTTGCAGGTAATTTTGCGGGCTACTTCACGGAGGTGCTCAAACGCTGGACTTTTCAGGCCATCATCAACGCCTCAGTGTCTGTGGATACCTTCTTTGTGCTCAGGTGAGATTAACTCATTCGCATCGCAACGATTTTTTTAAACGTCCAACGAAGAGCTACCAAAATGATCCCAGAACTAAAAGATAAAACGTATGCAGAGAGGCTCAAAGCTCTTAAGCTACCAAGTCTAGCTTACAGAAGATTCAGAGGCGATCTCATTGAGGCATATAAATTCAAACAAGGTCTTTACAGTGTAGAAGGATCATGTTCAGACAACTGATCGCTTCTCAGCCTTTTGGCTAAGACAGTGATTCAGGAACATAAATTTTTGTTTATACCTGGTTGGTTTGTTCAGCCCGTCGTACATGGCGAAAGCCGATACACGACGTTAAACTGAACTTCCATACAGTGTAGACAGCGAGGAAATCCTCCCATCACGTACTGAATCACGCACAAGAGGACATTCTCTTAAAGTTAGAAAACAAGCGTCCCAACTGGACATTAGAAAGCACTACTTTGGGCTGAGAGTGGTCACAGCCTGGAATAATCTGCCAGATCAAATAGCCAATGCACCCTCTTTGAATGTGTTTAAGGGGAGGTTAGACAGGTACTACAGAAATTTCCAGCATAGTCTGGAGCCACCATCCACCAAGAGGCTCCCAAAATGTGGAGCGACCCGACCAACGAAGGGGACGCATTCATAGACCCGCTACAGGCTGCTTGCCTTCCAGCGGAAAGGAACCTGTGAGAACCTGTGAGATTTTGAATTATGCAAAAAAACTCACAAATCACTCCAGCCATATACACAAACAAAACATACATAAACAAAAGGAGAAATAAAAGAATATTAGTTTTTTTCTTCAGGTTTAGACATAGGGAAGTGGTAGATCAGACTATTTTATACATAGATTTTATTTAGAAAAACTCTTTAAACCAATTGGTTGCCCCACAACAAACCACTACAAAAGCAAAGTCAGAGGCAAAAGTGTGGTCTAAGGGAGCAAAGCGAGTTTAGAAGTGACCAAGGTATGGCTTGCATACAGATTTACTTTCCTTGATGCAAATGCATCAAATTGACAGCTATCTATTAATTCCGGATATATATGGCCGGAACGACTTGAATGAGTTAAATATCTAGTGTGGTGGACTTCTTGGGTTTCAGATAAATTCTGTTCACGAAACTTTTGCAAACTGTAGTAGATTTTGAGTGACTTATTTCACTGAGTACAAGCCGCCTTGGCTTAAGGCTGCGTCAGACCGATTGGCATAGGCTAGAACACCAAGGCTACACCAACGTGTTGCTATGCTCTGCATAGCTATGCGGGGATTGTCTTTAGCCGTGACAAGCTCCTAGCATGACGTCATCAGTCTCCAAAATCCCCCGAAGTCGGAGTGTGGCTCAACCCGCCACGTGGCGGTGTAATCAAAAAAACGGTCACACGCGTAATGTTCACATCCCTGGCTGGTTCATTTTTGTACCATCGTGTTCCAAGTGCTTCGGCTGTTGGGATGATCCCTGGAGTCTTTTAGCCAGGGTATGACAACAGCAACAACAACAACTGAGTGTTTATGTTAGCATGGTACATGAAGGTGTTTGTGTGTGCGTGTGTTTGTTTGTTTCTTATGTGCATTGTGTGTTAGCTCTTCTACTACCAAGTATTACTTAGACTGTTTACCGTTGCACACCAAGTAATTTTTGTCGCTGCACTGATTTTCGCACACACTCACTTTAAAAATTCATAAAAAGATACTCGCTCGGATCATCACGAAAATTACCTGTGTCGATCTGCTGCTGCAAAAACCCAAGATCGTTTCAACACTTTCGATGCTCTTTTTTATTCGCCTAAGTTCAGATTCTGCCACTTCTTCCACAGTAAATGCTTCGTCGTCACTGTCGCCATCTTGTAGAGGTTCACGCCAAAAGTCGTCAGTTTCCATCGTCGAAAACGCGACAAAAATCGATTGAAAATTACAAAATTTAGCCTACAAAATAATGAACATGGTGGAAGATTGTGCTTTCCCTGAGCGAACTGCGCATGTCACGGAAGTAAAGGATGTGATGTCACTTCATATAAATAGCGCAAAGGGGGACACCGGGGTTTCCCTAGTATCTGGCGGTCAAACCCGCCCATGGCTAGCAACGGTATACAGTAAACCGGGCGGTTCAACCCACCGACGGCAGCAGAAGAGTTAATCTATAATAATTGCTGGCTAGGTATATATATTCAGTGTTAATCTTTATCTAGTGTCCATCTTTACACGTGACTTGTCATTCTTCCCTATTTTTGTTAAACCTTAATCTTATTCCTGGCTTATATTAGTTATAATGCTTTTGTATATTCAATGTTCTGTGTGTTTGTTGAATTCTGTAAAATGAAAAAAAAATGAAATAAAAACCCACACAAAAAAAAACCACCCCTGAGTATAAGGTGCTTCATATTGTAAGATGCCGTAGACTTATCTTTGTGCTATAGTGAAAAAGTTAGTGTTTTCTGCGAAAATGCCATTGCTGCATTTCGTCGGTGAAATTAAAAAACCTTGTATCTCAATTTTGGTAGTTTTGAGTAAAATTTAAAAAACTGTTTTAAAAAGTAACCGCATTGACCACGATTGATTAACTATGATGAATATGTTGTTCAAGACATTGCGAGTTTAGTCCTGCATTTTGTTAAAATTACTTGAATTTTTTTTTTTTTAGACTTGAAAAGAACGAAGATACGGGTTTTTGTCCTTAACTAGATCTGAATTTGGGACTTGCACGTTTTTCTTCTATTTTCACAACCTCATTTACCCCAGATAGAAAGTCGTTAGAGATACGAGCTGTTGGTGGAAGGTGGCGGGAAAAATTGGAAAGCTGACTATGTATCTAACTCAAACCCCTAAAAAAAATTGAGATACGAGGTTTTTGAATTTTGTTGACGATTTGTTGTTGTTGTTCTGTTGTTGTTGTTGTTATCTCGTTGTGTTGTTGTTATCACTGTCGTTGTTGCTGTTGTTGTTATCACTGTCGTTGTTGCTGTTGGTGTTGTCACTGTCATTGTTGCTGTTGTTGTTATCACTGTCGTTGTTGCTGTTGGTGTTATCACTGTCGTTGTTGCTGTTGTTGTTATCACTGTCGTTGTTGCTGTTGTTGTTATCACTGTCGTTGTTGCTGTTGTTGTTATCACTGTCGTTGTTGCTGTTGTTGTTATCACTGTCGTTGTTGCTGTTGTTGTTATCACTGTCGTTGTTGCTGTTGGTGTTATCACTGTCGTTGTTGCTGTTGTTGTTATCACTGTCGTTGTTGCTGTTGGTGTTATCACTGTCATTGTTGCTGTTGTTGTTATCACTGTCGTTGTTGCTGTTGTTGTTATCACTGTCGTTGTTGCTGTTGGTGTTATCACTGTCGTTGTTGCTGTTGTTGTTGTCACTGTCATTGTTGCTGTTGGTGTTATCACTGTCATTGTTGCTGTTGTTGTTATCACTGTCGTTGTTGCTGTTGTTGTTATCACTGTCATTGTTGCTGTTGTTGTTATCACTGTCGTTGTTGCTGTTGTTGTTATCACTGTCGTTGTTGCTGTTGTTGTTATCACTGTCGTTGTTGCTGTTGGTGTTATCACTGTCGTTGTTGCTGTTGGTGTTATCACTGTCGTTGTTGCTGTTGTTGTTATCACTGTCGTTGTTGCTGTTGTTGTTATCACTGTCGTTGTTGCTGTTGGTGTTATCACTGTCGTTGTTGCTGTTGGTGTTATCACTGTCGTTGTTGCTGTTGTTGTTATCACTGTCGTTGTTGCTGTTGTTGTTGTCACTGTCGTTGTTGCTGTTGTTGTTATCACTGTCATTGTTGCTGTTGTTGTTATCACTGTCGTTGTTGCTGTTGGTGTTGTCACTGTCGTTGTTGCTGTTGGTGTTGTCACTGTCATTGTTGCTGTTGTTGTTATCACTGTCGTTGTTGCTGTTGTTGTTATCACTGTCGTTGTTGCTGTTGGTGTTATCACTGTCGTTGTTGCTGTTGTTGTTGTCACTGTCGTTGTTGCTGTTGTTGTTGTCACTGTCGTTGTTGCTGTTGTTGTTATCACTGTCGTTGTTGCTGTTGGTGTTGTCACTGTCGTTGTTGCTGTTGGTGTTATCACTGTCGTTGTTGCTGTTTGCTGTTGCTCGGTTTCTAAGAGCAGACGCTGTTGTCACGTTGTAACCTAGTTCTTGTTGTTGTTTTTATCAAAGTGACTGCGCATGCGTTCTTGTTACTTTTGTCTGAAAAAAATGGCGGACTTATCAGCAGTAGCGATTGTTGGGAGATTGTTTCAAACGAAGAAAAACGAACCCAAACCAGAAAACGAAAATCATCTTGTTCTAAGAATAAACATCGGCCTGCCGCACAAGTTTTTAAAATAGCTTACACGGAGGAGTGGCCTTGCATCGTCAGAAGTTGACTTGTTGCGAACCATGCTCACTGTCTGTTGTTGACTTCTGTGTGAATCATGTTGGTAGAGACGATTGCCGTCAACACGTTCAATCGGCACATATTAAGCAGTGCGTTTCGGCTCAGGTTGTTATCAAATCGATTGCCGTTGTTTTTGGATGCTACTGAAAAATTTGCCATGCTACTGTTGTTATGGCACTGATTGGGAAAAATTTGTTGCTTTGCTGTTGTTGTTATCACTGTCGTTGTGTTGTTGTTATCACTGTCGTTGTTGTTGTTGTTTGTTGTTATCACTGTTGTTGTTGTTGTTGTTGTTGTCACTGTTGTTGTTGTTGTTATCACTGTTGTTGTTGCTGTTGTTGTTATCACTGTTGTTTGTTGTTGTTGTTGTCACGTTGTTTTGTTATCACTGTTGTTCTCTGTTGTTGTTATCACTGTTGTTTGTTGTTGTTGTTGTTGTCACTGTGTGTTGTTGTTGTTGCTGTTGTTGTTGTTGTTGCTGTTGTTGTTATCACTGTCGTTGTTGCTGTTGTTGTTATCACTGTCGTTGTTGTTGTTGTTGCTGTTGTTCACTGTTGTTGTTGCTGTTGTTGTTATCACTGTCGTTGTTGCTGTTGTTGTTATCACTGTTGTTGTTGCTGTTGTTGTTATCACTGTTGTTGTTGTTGTTGTTGTTATCACTGTCATTGTGCTGTTGTTGCTGTTGTTGTTTGTTGTTCATTGTTGTTGTTATCACTGTTGTTTGTTGCTGTTGTTGTTATCACTGTTGTTTGTTGTTGTTGTTGTTATCACTGTTGTTTGTTGTTGTTGTTGTTGTTGCTGTTGTGTGTTGTTATCACTGTTGTTTGTTGTTTCGTTGTTATCACTGTTGTTGTTGCTGTTGTTGTTATCACTGTTGTTGTTGCTGTTGTTGTTATCACTGTTATTTGTTGTTGCTGTTGTTTGTTGTTGTTCTCGTTGTTGTTATCACTGTTGTTGTTGCTGTTGTTATCACTGTTGTTTGTTATCACTGTTGTTGTTCTCGTTGTTATCACTGTTATTTGTTGTTGCTGTTGTTTGTTGCTGCTGTTGTTATCACTGTCGTTGTTTGTTGTTGCAGCGGCCTTCTGGTGTCTTACCTGGGGCTCAAGGAGATGAAGAAGACAGGGGGTCGCCTCAACTGGTTCAAGTTCTACTTCCACCGATTCTGGAGGTACATGGGTGCTACTCTTTCATTTTTACACTGATTTCAGTATTTTTAATTTTGCCAGAAACTGAATTTCATTTTTTTTTAAAATGCATCCCAAAATTAGAAAAAAATTGACCACAAGCGATTTGGGGCATTTTGAACTTGGTGGTTCTATCTTGGAAGTTTATAAAGGCAATGTAATAATTTTACAATGCTTGTCAGTCTCAAACTGTCTGTCTATCATTTTAACTGTCTGTCTATCTCGTTATCTCTCTCTAAAGGAATTGAATGTTCTGTTTGCCCCAGGGCTGGGTGGAAAAAAGCATTGTGTAGTGTTGTTGTTGCTGCTTTCGCCGTTCGTAGCAAATCACACCAAGGCCAAGAGACGGCTTTGCTCTTTATTCTGCTAGAACATGAATCTCACTTGCTCTGTTGGGAGTCGGGGCCTGACTGAGCTTTCTCACGCACGCTCTCCACAATTACACTTCCGATCGCTCAGAGTTCATTCCCATCATTCCGAATTCATTCACTCGCACGTGCACGACATTCCAAGCATTCTCACTTTGCCCTCTCACAATTGTATTGCTTATCTCATGTTTCCCTGGTTAAATAAAATTTCGTTTTCGTTCGGTTTTTTTCTCTCTTACGTTGCCCCCCTGAATCGTCCGACGGGGCTCTGCCCCTGTACTCTGCCGGGGCCATGGGTCCCTGGACCCCTGCCTTTAATTTTTTTTTCATTTTGGGGATTTGCACCCATGGAGGTAAAATGAGTAATAAAATGAAAATCGTGATCATTAACGCTATGCTACGGATACCATATTTTACAGACGTTAACCCGTATCATATTGTCATGGGTGACAGTAGTTCAAGCATGCTCCTGAAATCAGGATTGAAAAAGCTGATAGAGTCTTCAGGATTTGTCTGTCTTGTCATCCGGAACCACAGTCTTTTTTTTGTCTTTTTTTTTCCCCCTTGGAAATGGTGTCAATAATGTGTATGTGAAAGGGGTGAGTGGGATGAACGGCGTGAGCATTTTTTATTTTTTATTTTGTCTTGATTGTTTTCTCTCGTAATATTTGTAAAGCGCTCTGAGGATGATTTTTTATCATCGAAGAGCGCTATGGAAGCTTTATTTATTATTATTATTATTATTATTATTATACATAAAATAAAACATTTCTGCCAAAACTTAAGTGATGGCCGATTATTAAACAAGATGGTAGATATATACAATTCTAACACCACCTCCAACCCATCCTGTATACACAAAAACACACACAAACTTTGGAAATTATTTTTAATATGGTCACCGTTTTCAGGATTGGGAAGATTCAGAGAAATTGAAACGTGTCATTTCAGGATTGAAAAAATGTTTTACTTTCTCACCCACACATTTCAGGAATGACGGGTTTTCACTTTCTGAACCTGATGACACTGGGTCCTTTAGAAATGTTTGTTTAGTTTGTTTGTATTTGATATATTCTAGTCACAGAGAGTTATCTCTGCGAAATTCAGGCTGCTCTCCCCCAGAAGCCATTTTTGGGGGGAGTGGGGGTGGGGAGGGGGACAGGGTGAGGAAGGGGTGGGGGCAGACTTGGGAAACCTAGCTATCAATTTGGTAAAGCGCACAGATCGTACTAGCTTTAGGTTAAGTCCCATCAGATGGGCTCGACGTTCAGTTCGATTTTCCTGTCGAACTAGAAAGAAAGGGTGAGGCCCGGGATTCGAACCCCGGGTCACCCACCCACGCTGCAGTCAAAAAATCGAAATCGTCAGGCGAATGTCTTACCCACATTGGTGCAACTTTGCCTGGTGTACAAGGATTTCCTGTTTTTGAATTTGACCAGAAAAGGAAGTTCCCTTTTTTTAAATTTGTCAAACAAGATCTTTGTGCGTCTACTGCATTTAAAACTCTTTAAGATAAGTATTTGTATAAATTGTGGAAAAAGCAAACTAAAATACCTTCATAAATCAAATTTTTCTTCAGCTGCTGGAGGACATGCCCCTAGACCCCGGCCTTTCAGGGATTTTTCACCCATGTACCCACTCTTGCCACCTTCCTTACTGTTGCAGAGCTGATTGTAGGGCGTGGGATTGGTGCAATCCCCCCAAAATCTGTTCCTTCCCGCAATAATCGGGTCTAAGCGCGGGTCCTCGCCCGCATATTTGCAGAACTGCCTGCACTTTTTACCGATCGCTGCGGGAATTCCTTCGTCGTCTGCTAAATCCGTCGTCTGCACAAACCAAAAGCATCAAGCAGGAATGAATGATTTCCTCGACATTTCATTGATTCCTTTACAATGTTAGTGTAAATCAACCAATCGCGTTCATCTCGTTTTACCGACAAGAATTTGCGAGAGTCCTACCCGCCTTGTTGAATTTTCTTCAAAATGAAGCGGACAACGACGCTCTTCGACTTTGATTTTTGTGGCGGCAAAGTAAAAAAAAAAAAGAAATCCTCTGCCAAATGAGTGTGCAGAAGATGTTGCAGAAACAGCTACTGCATCAACAGTCTCGGAGAAGCAGCCCGAAGATAACGGCACTAGCGCGAGGGAGCACCGGTTCCAAGACGAGTGGCTGAAGAAGTGGCCATGGGTAGCGAAGATTGAATCGGCCGCCTCCCCTTCCCCTCGTATCCATTGGACCTGCCTGCTTTTTTTCATTCTTAGGGGGGGGGAAAGCCCCCACTTTTTCAAAATCCTCGAATCAGCTCTGCTGTTGTATCCATTTTTCTTCTCCCCCCCCCCAGGCTGACCCCACCCTACATGCTGATCATTTTCGTGTACATGAGCCTGGGTGCGTACTGGGGTTCGGGCCCCATGTGGGTCACCAGCAACAGCGACCGTGACAACTGCAGGACCTACTGGTGGCACAACCTGCTCTACGTCAACAACTTCTTCCCCTCCACAGAATCGGTGAGCTTATCGGAATAGACGATTTTAGAGAAAAAAAACTAGGTCAGAGCACTTCGTGAAAATTAGAGTTGTTTACCTCCATTACTCGGTCAAATACCATAGCAACAATGCAACAATGGCGTCGAAGCTTGAAACCGCAGGATGCGAGTCAGCGACTTGCAAACATTTGGGGTGTGAAAAATAAGGGGTGAAATATTGCTACAAAGTGATACAACTGTATTTTC
Organism: Phymorhynchus buccinoides; assembly: GCA_017654935.2. Lineage (NCBI taxonomy): Eukaryota > Metazoa > Mollusca > Gastropoda > Neogastropoda > Raphitomidae > Phymorhynchus > Phymorhynchus buccinoides. The sequence goes on from CM065707.1 coordinate 26,805,732, forward strand.
AAACACTTTAAAGTAAGCATTTCTATAAATTGTGGAAAATGCAAACTAAAATACCTTCATAAATCAATCATTTTTGTCTTCAGCTGCAGGGGGACATTACCCCTAGAACCCGGCCTCTAGGTTTTTTCATTTTGTGTAGTTGCACCCATATAAATCATTGTAATCGCTATTTCAAAGTGAAAAAGTAAACTTGGATCAACCACGGGCATCAGTATTGTCAGAGGATTTCAGAGGATTAAGAATTTCTGACAGAGGATTGGCTTCTCTTGTCAGAGGTTTTGCCTTTTTGGCTCACGTCGTTTTTTAAAACAAAGTGAGTCTATAGTATCGTACATGTTCGGTTGGGTGTCTGTGTGTATGTGTGTGTGTGTGTGTGTGTTGCGTCCGTGGCCCCGACCTTTAACCTTAACTCAAACCTTAACGTTGTCATTTTCTCTAAACATATAAGGCGTTAGAGGGTTAAAGTTAGCAGGATACTTGATTTTGACGTGAGCCTTCAAAGTTCAAGTCACGACGATCAAAGCAGTCAGATACATTGATAAAGAACAAAATAAAGATAATCATTTGTTGCAGAGATTACTGTTGTGCAACCTTTAACCTTGACTCAGTCACACTCTTCAAACTAAAGAAGACTCTCACTCTCCACTGAAACTTTAACGTTGTCATTTTCTCCAAAAAACATAAGATGTTAGAGGGTTAAAGTTAGCAGGATACTTGATTTTGACGTGAGCCTTCAAGTCATGGCGATCAAAGCAGTCAGATACATCGGTAAGGAACAAAAGAAAGAAAATCATTTGTTGCAGAGATTACTGTAACTGTTGTGTTGTACCGAGTAGGAGATACATACTGGAAAGAAGACTCTCCATTAGATATACAAAAACGCTCTTTAAAAAAACCCACAAGACTTCAGGTGTGTACAAATAGGTACATTTTAACGTCGTCAACTTATATTTTCTGTAACAAATGGATGTACCGAGTGTGTGCGTTGACGGCCCGGTTGTTTAGCTTTATTTGCGCCTTTGAGTAACGGTTGTTCGTGTTCATTCGCACATCATCTCTGCGCATAACTTAGCCTACTGCACTTCCGGCAACAAGGCCTAGGCCTAGAGAATAAGAGATCTGCATGCCTTACCTCATAATCAAGACGACGTACTTAACATTTAGCCCACATTCATTTCAGTCTTGAAAAAAAATATACGGAAAATCCAGGGTTCGTCGATTTCACTGCCTTCGATGTACGAATCCTTTGTTAGGCCTAGACGATTGATCACCATGTGCAAAGACTGTACAGGGGAAGATAAACATGGATGAGCTTGCTGGCTGTGACCTTGACCTTTGCTTTGTGGCAGAGGGGGGGGGGAATTAACGAAACGAAAATAAAATATTAGGACTAATATAAAATATCTTACAGAAATGTAGATGTGGAACAAGTTTTCATCGCATGAACAATCAGTTTAAAACAGTAACAGATCAGGAGTATGGCCTTACGAATCACGCAACTTCAATTATAAATTTTCTAAGAGTAAGAGGCTTAGACCCACAGGCAAAGACTGTAGGCCTACTACAGGTGTCCATAGACCCCCCTTACCCCGGCGGGGGGGGGGTGCGGGGGGGGGGGGGGGGGGGGGGGGGGGGGGGGGGGGGGGGGGGGGGGGGATTGGTCACTATGTTTTTCTGAAAGCTTGGTCAATATGCTTTTCAATTTTACTTGTTTGCCAAAAATAAAAATAGGGCTCCACTATGTTACATGCGCATACATATAATTAAATTTTAAAGAAAGGGGTAGGGGTAATTTAATGCATAGAAATAATTTTAATTTACACAGTAAAATAAAAATTAATTCTGTTTTCAGATGCACAAGTGTCTACATAACAGTATTCTCTCTATACAGGCATGGGAATTGTCATGGGAATTCCCATGCCTGCTATAGTAATAAAAATCAGACGTGAGCCTTGCAGGCTTTGCCTCTTGTTATTCAGTGTTATCCTTTGTGCTAAATAGCATTTGAAAGTGATTTCTCACTGCATTAAAGCCTTTTTGGTGGTGTTCAGAACTGATTTTAGTGTTGTCCCTCTATACTCTGGGGCCTTGATGGCCCTTTTACTGCGGTTTTCAGAGGATTGGACCTCAGACTATTCTGATGCCTGAACCAGTATTGTTGTTCAAAGCGAATCATAGGCACGAGGCGAGTTTTGCTGCACTTAATTTTTTATTTTTTGTTTTTTTTTTTTTTTTTTTTTTTTTTTTTTTTTTCCCCCCCTTTTCTTCTTCTTCTTCTAGGCAACCCCAGGCTGGTAATGATGTTTGCCTCAGGCAGTGACATATTGAAAGGGTTAATATACCGTTGCCATCTTGGTTGGTTTTTTTCAGTGTCTGGGGCAGTCTTGGTACCTGGCTAATGACATGCAGTTCTACATCCTGAGCCCCCTCATCTTTGTGGCCTTCTACTTGTGAGTTTGTGTGTGTGTGTAGATATATATGTTTGTCATCTGTGTGTGTGTGTGTGTGTGTGTGCTAATGACATGCAGTTCTACATCCTGAGCCCCCTCATCTTTGTGGCCTTCTACTTGTGAGTTTGTGTGTGTGTGTAGATATATATGTTTGTCATCTGTGTGTGTGTGTGTGTGTGTGCTAATGACATGCAGTTCTACATCCTGAGCCCCCTCATCTTTGTGGCCTTCTACTTGTGAGTTTGTGTGTGTGTGTAGATATATATGTTTGCCATCTGTGTGTGTGTGTGTGTAATGACATGCAGTTCTACATCCTGAGCCCCCTGTTCTACTTGTGTTTGTGTGTGTGTGTAGATATATATGTTTGTCATCAATGACAGCAGTTCTACATCCTGAGCCCCCTCATCTTTGTGGCCTTCTACTTGTGAGTTTGTGTGTGTGTGTAGATATATATGTTTGCCATCTGTGTGTGTGTGTGTGTGTGTGTGTGTGTGTGTGCTAATGACATGCAGTTCTACATCCTGAGCCCCCTCATCTTTGTGGCCTTCTACTTGTGAGTTTGTGTGTGTGTGTAGATATATATGTTTGTCATCTGTGTGTGTGTGTGTGTGTGTGCTAATGACATGCAGTTCTACATCCTGAGCCCCCTCAACTTTGTGGCCTTCTACTTATGAGTTTGTGTGTGTGTGTAGATATATATGTTTGTCATCTGTGTGTGTGTGTGTGTGTGTGCTAATGACATGCAGTTCTACATCCTGAGCCCCCTCATCTTTGTGGCCTTCTACTTGTGAGTTTGTGTGTGTGTGTATGCGCGTGTGCATATATATATATATATATATATATTATACGATTTCTATGACCTCCCTTATTGAATCCTTCACTGGATCCACCAACATGGCATCCCATCTCTTCTACTCTCTTCGAGGGATTGTAACTTTAGAACATTATTATTTTTGTTATTTTACACAAGATTGTTACCATTTCTTTTGAATTAAGTGCTGGTTTGCTTTTATTGTGGACTTTCAATCTGGTGCAAAGAGGACAACCTTTCTCTTGTAGAAAGTCTTCTAGCTCAGTTTGAATGTTCACTGTGGACATACTTTGCAGGCCGATATGCAGACTGAAGAGTCTTTCTCAAAGACGAAACAGCTGTCTTTGCATAGGCATTGTCTATCTCCCCCATTGGGAGAAAAAGTAAATCAGCACATTATTTTCTTTTATTCTTTTCAGAACACACGGCCGTTCAATTTGGATCATTTAGTTCCCACATATGCGCTATCGTGAAACCCACTCACCTCCTCCTCTTTTGCATCTCCTTCCTTCCCCATCCATCCCTCCCTCCCATTCCTTGACCGTAGCAAGACTTCACGCCGCAGCAAAGGTAGCACGCAGGCAGGATTTCACAAGTGGGCTGCTACAGCCAAAGTTCTATTTGGTCGCTGGCAGCTTGCTTACTACACACGCGCGCAGCAGTGCAGCAAGGCTTGGTGGCTTGAAGAGTATAGCCTAGTAAAGAGTGTTCCTCTTTGCATTGTGCTGTGGAGAAACTACACAATGACACTAGTTGTCTTTCAATTTAAATTGCTCAGCTACCGTTCGACTGAGCACCTAACTAACTACACACTTTAAACACACGATGACTCTAGAACTTATATGTAAAAGCACACTTATCAACACTGGCTACTTTAGACAGAACACGCCGAGGAAAATGCCACATAAATCTGTGGTACTGAGGGAAAAACCTAGGCCTTTAAAATAGCGCGCACTGCTGTTCTATTCCAACCCTGACTGCTATAATGTACACAAAGTGTGGTTTATTAATTAACACTAATTACACCACAACTAGCTTTTGGTTCGAATCACTGTTCACACAATGCTGTTCACCACACACCTATGTATGCTCACACCAAAATGTTTGGCAAATCGAAAGTCTGTTTAGAAGCAGTGGACGAAAACATACGGAGCACAAATTCCACTCTGTTTTCCCACTTGTTTCTGGCGCTTCCAAGAGGTTGAGTCATTCGCATTTCCCGCCTCTGGAAGCCTAGCCGGCAGCAACTAAAGAGTCTGCAAATGCCAGTTTTGTAAAGCCGTGAACACAGAATAAATTATAAAGTTAAAATTAAAGTTATTCAGTTTCTTTCTTAGGCTCACAAACTTAAATATTGGACACAAAACAAGTTTTTTTCAAGCAAACTATATATATAAGAGGAAAGTTTAATGGTGTGGTTGTTTTTTCTTCTTCAATTCTTGTACGTTTATATATATTATATATATATACTACTAAGCAAAAGTTAAGTAGCACTTTTTCACAAGCACACAGTATTGTTGCCGTTATGTTTGTTTAATATTTGTTTAATGTGCATTTGAAAAATCAAAAATCATTTAAACCAAGCGCACAAAAGAAAGATGGCTTCATCAAATCATCTCAAATTTTGCAGTTAAGTTATTCAATAACGTGTGTTCACAAGTCTCCTTCACATTAGACGCGCAAGTTCCGTACGGAAAACCCTAAATAAGTGGAAGAAAGAAGGATAAAAGTTTACGCATATAGGGGAAATTCGGACACGTGCGCAAATCTTTTCCCTTCTTTGTTTCACTTATTTATGGATTGCGCACAGGTTTCCACATGGAATCTCCGCTTATGTGTGTACACGGCCTTATTCTTGTTTGTTTTTTAATTTCCGCGCGCAGTTCTCCCATCTACGGCACCGTATCCACCCTGGTGTTTCTGCTGGCCACCACGATCCCCCCTGCGGCCATCACCATGACGGAGTCTCTCAACGCCGCCCTGGTACAGCAAGGCGGCAATGGCTCCAGCAGGTATCGTATTTGTGGACAGTCTTTTGGACAACGCAGTTTTAGTTTTTGCGCCCCCACTGTCTGGAACTCCTTGCCTGTTCACCTCCGTCACCAATCAGCACTTCCCGCTTTCAAAACCCAACTCAAAACTCATCTGTTTCAAAGAGCTTTCTCTCTGTAACTTTCACGTAAATTAGATGATGGTCGAATGAATGTGTAGAATGATAGTGTATTGCGTGTGAATCAGTGAATGTGAACGCCTTGATTTTATTTCTAAAGAAAGGCGCTATATAAATGCTATGTATTATTATTATTATTATCATTAAATCGCCAGAAGAGGGTGGCGCCCTCGGAGGAGGACCTCACTCAACGCTGGCCCCGCAACTAAAAGAATAGTGTCGTCAGTAGGGGGGCTTAGTAGGTGGTGGTGTCCTGAACAGGCTCTACTGAACTCCACCGAAGTGACTCGGCAGCAGTGCAGTGTCTCCTCGGTTGGTTGCCTCCTGACGGCCTAACATAGATTCGCTCCCCTCGGACTGCTGGTCTCGGATTCTGCGACCTGAACGTGCGGAGGTGTGGCCGCGAGTTGGGACTCGGAATGAGCGGCGTGGGAGCAACGCCACTGTACGGACCAGAAGATGGAACAGCCAAAAAAATGTTTTTAAATTGAGAAGAGGGAGGCAAAAGGGTTGCCGTGCAACACCGCACACTAGACATAGAAAATTCCGGCAGTTTTCGCGAAGAAAAAATGCAAACAAGACAGCAGGAAGTCTGCATAAACTTTCCTGATTTGAGAGGGGAGCATACTCTTGCTTGTGACCGCAGTAAGGGCGCGTGGCAAGTATTTAACGAATGCTTTCAGGGCTTCAAAGTTTTACTGTCTTTTGCCAGGTTAAACTGTACTATCACCGTATAAACTTTAGGGCGGGGTTTGTTTGTTTTTAGAGAGGGGGGGGGGGTGGGGACATTTTTTTTAGATTTTTTTTTTTTTTTAAATCGACAAATTTGCGTTATACACAGAAACACCTAATGGCCTGAAAATTATGTATTACCCTTTTTTTGGGGTGGGTGGGGCACAGCTACCTACCCCCCTACCCCCCCCCCTCCACTCCTCGAATGATGACACTGTATTTGAAAGTGTGTATTGACGTTATTATATTGATAACGATTCTGTTTGTGTGTGTGTTGCAGCAACAACTATTTTGATGACTACTACATCAAGCCGTACAATCGCATGGGTCCGTACATCGTCGGCATGGTGACCGGGTTCCTGCTCTACCGCAGCAACTGCAAGGCCAGGATCAACAAGGTTAGTGGGTCGATGTACATTGCCCATTTTGACTTGCAGTATGCTGCTTCTTGGCCAATATTAAAATGATGCGTCTGTGCCCGATGGAAGCTGTCTTTACCAGTGGCAGTTCTCCCTACACGCCGTAAAGAATTGTTTGCTGTTGTCACTCCACGGGTGGAGTGAATGTGTGGGTGGCTCATGAATGGAGCAAAGTCCCCTGAAGTCGGAGTATGGCCACCCATGTGGCGGGGGCCTTTAAAAGCAACCATCCACAGTGTCTTCAGGATTTGGCCATCTTGTCATCCCGAGCCACCTGTCTTCTAAAAATCTAAACATTTTTGCCAAAATTAATGGCTTATTAAAACAAGAGGATAGATTATTAGATATGAAATTTTAACGCCATCCCTACCCATCCTGTACAGACACACCCACACCCATTGGAAATTATTGAAAATGTGGTCACCACTTCAGGATCGAGAATATTCAGAAAACATTCATACGTGCATTGGTGCTTCTTGCAGGATGTCCTGAATTGCAGGATTTTTTTGAATTGCCTAGAGCCGGCGTCGCCACATTATGACGATTTGAGAAACAACGATTTTCTTACACACACACACACATACACAAGTGCACACTTGTACAATAAAATATTCAAAGGAATGTAGCACTTGTACTAGTCTAGAGGGGTGAAAAAAGAGCAGTAAATGTGTGTGTGTGTGGGTACGCGCGCTGCCCATGCACTCCACCGGGGCCGCCCCCTTGCAGGATTTTTTTATATTTTCCATGAGCACCGTGTCATTTTAGGATTGAGAGAATGTGTTTTACTTTCACCCACATACGGACACAATTGGCTTTTTTTTGCTGTCCCATCTTCTGGGCCGTACAGTGGCATTGCTCCCACGCCGCTCATTCCGAGTCCCAATTCGCAGCCACACCTCCGCACGTTCAGGTCGCAAAATCCGAGACCAGCAGTCCAAGAGGAGCGAATCTATGTTAGGCCGTCAGGAGGCAACCAACCGAGGAGACACTGCACTGCTGCTGAGTCACTTCGGTGGAGTTCAGTGGAGCCTGTTCAGGACACCACCTACTAAGCCCCCTACTGACGACACTGTTCTCTTAGTCGCGGAGCCAGCGTGAGTGAGGTCCTCCTCCGAGGGCGCCACCACGACCGTCCACCGACAGCTCCCCAGAACACACTGCTCCCCATGACTTTGACCCGAATGCACCAAGGCATAGACTGGATCGGAAACCGAAACTGAGGTCACCATGAGAGCAGGGCTTGCAAAGCCACAGAATTTGAGACTTTACCCAAAAAAAATGATTGATGGAAATGAGGCGGATGACTATGATGATGATGATAATGCTATGGAGTTCTGTATTGGTCTGAGACTGCACGACAGGGCTGTATTCTACGCTTCCTTTCATAATGATATCCTGGCGTTACCAGGCCCGAGAAACTACAGACACCTGCAGTGTTGGTCTTGAAATTAGAGCAACACATCATCCGTTAAGCGGATGAAGCTCGACTGTGTGGTTTCAGTCTTCCCATTGAGCCCACAGCCACTCACTGTGGGTGGGAGTCAGTCCAGGACCGAAAACACCCTCACCTCTGATGGGATTCGAACCCGTGACCTCCCAGCCAGTAGTCCGCGACGCTAACCACTGCGCCACGGTGGCTGGTGGCTTTTTGTTTTTTAACCAGGTGGTGAACTTGGTATGCTGGGCGGTGGCCACGGCGGTAGCTCTGGCCGTGCTGTACGGGTTGTACGAGAGGTTCCAGGGGCACCATCTGACGCACCCGGTGCAGGCCTTGTACAACGCCGTGGCTCGCACCGCCTGGGGAGGCTCCGTGGCCTGGGTGGTGTTTGCCTGCGTCACTGGGAACGGGGGTGAGGGACTTTAGAATCTCTAAGACGCACCTGTATATAAGCCGCATCCCTTAAGTTGACAAAATATTGGGTATTTATTCACATTTAAGCCGCACCAGTTTATAAGCCACAGACAAAATTACGTGCATAAAGCAACACAAATATAGAATTTCTCCTATCAGAACATGATTATTTAATGTTCTCAGACACTTTGAACATGAGATTTGAATCAATTGATTACCAAAACCAGTTTTGAGTCTAAAAAAAGCTCAAAATAGGCTGAAGAATGTGTCCAGAAACAGATTTAATCAAACTGATAAATGTAGAATGGAAAAAAATCCACAGAGGGCACTCATGGGTAAAAGTTGAGGAAAAAAGTAGCGACTTACAGTCGGCATTTTACGGTAGTATAGTGTGGCACTGGCTCAAGCCTAAGCCTCGCGGCTTATAAACGTCCCTTCATTGACACTGTTTTGTTTGCATAAAGCATGCCTTTTAAAATTATGATTGTAATTCAATCATCATGTTCAAAAAATAGTTGACTAAAATTTTCATCCTTGTCAAGGAGATTTTTTGAAGGTGTTTAGTTGGTGGTGCTCTTTTTAGGTTAGAATTGTAAGAATAGGCATTGCCTAAAATCTTTATCCTTGTCAAATAAAGTTGTCCAGTGTCCAGTGTTAGTAAATTCCAGAGGTTAGCATCTCGATTACTAAAACAATGTTTACGCTGCAGATCGTTTAAGATTTTATGACAGTGGATAACTGATTAACTATAAAAAAAACCGGGTAACTCGAAAAACACTGGATAACTCACAATAGTTTGTTGGAGTCCCAGTTTCTATAATAATTTCTATGTTGAAAAGTCTTTTTAGCTCAAAATATTATCCATCTCAAAATAAAGTTTCAGTCCCTTCAATTTTGACATATAAGCGATTTTTGCTGTATATATTTTAGGATGTATAAACACAGTATTTTAGGTATTAAGCCATAAATCCGTGGAGTGTCGGGTAAAAAATCGTGATCCGTTTCCGCAGAGCGCTCGCTAGTGCCCAATTTGCGCTTGCCGACTATGGCCACAGACTGTACTGTTTACCGTCAAGGAGGAATTGCCGTTTTGACGGTTTAATTTCTAAGAAACCAGAGCAAAGTGAGTGTTCCGATCCTTGAAAAGGTTGTCTTTCTGGTGATCTCAACGTGTTTCTTGCAAAAACCTCATCCGTCAGGGTCCACCTTTAACTGGGTAGAGATAAAAAAATATCTGCAATATTGGGAATTCCTCTGTGACATGCATAACATTAGGCCTATCCTTACCTCCCAAAATTAAGAAAATAGGATCTTTGGATAACAGGCCCTGATTTGATGCATTTTAGTGACATGGGTGTTAAATCATTGTGGTGCAAAAATGCGACGTTGGCAGTGAAAGGGTTAAGCCAAGGCGAGTTGATGTATTACTCAGGCATGAAAGAATTCCGCGTTTCGTGGAAAATCCGCGGAAATTTTTCAAAACTTCCGCGGGAAAAAAAAAATTCCGCGTAAAGGACCGATCTTGCCGTATTCTTATATCTACAAGTCACTATTTGGCGATTCTGAAACTGGTTAACCGGAAGTCGCTTTAGCTCACTCGCTTCATTTGTGCGAAGGAAGGCGAAATGAGTACCTCCCGCTCAACAAAAGTAGCGATGTTAGCTGAAAATGTGGGTGGAAGGATATTTGTGCTGACCAAATTTTTGGAATAGATTATGCCCCCTCCCCGCTGAACAAAACTTGTGACGTGAGTTAGGTGAAAAGGTGGTTGGAAAAAATTTTTGGAACATTCTTTCCCCCCTCCCCCCCTCAAAACTTCGGACGTTAGATGAAAATCCGGGTGGAAGGATTGTTCTCGGCTGCCAAAATCTCATTCTTTGATGCCTGAAAGATGTTTGTGCTGAAAAAAAAATTTTGGGAGTGTTTTGCGCTCCCCCCTCACCGCCAGCCCCCGCCCCCCCCCTTCCGCTGAACAAAAATTCCGACATCAGGTGAAAATCCGGGTGGAAGGATTTCTCAGCTGAAAAAATCTCCTCTTTTTTTTTATCTTCATCCACTTTCATGCCTGATTACTTTATCTATTCAGACCTGTTTACCATCCCGATTTTGCCGTAATTTTTACCAGGGGAAAAGTCAAATTACGGCTACGAGAAAAAAAAAAACGGGAAAACAAAATCCTAAATATAAAAAAACCCCACTACAGTTGCGTCGGTAAGCGAAGCTTTTGAAACAATGCGGTGAAAAGTCATTTCGCGCCATTTTCCTTTTCTGTTTCAAAATGGCGTTTCAAAAGTGCATTGGCTTCGTTTCTTCAGCAGAAGTACTCAAATCCGAGTGCAAAAGTCACTTAAGTGGCACAGAAATTCAGGGAAAGTGACCTAAAAATTCCAGGAATACGTCGTTCAGCACTAGGTGACGAGCATGTGTTCTGTGTCTACTGCTCGACGGACATTAGTATTGCACACTCAGGTCAATACGATATCGACGTTCATTGGTCACGCGTTGGATTACAGTTCTTTTTTCTCGTCAAAATTACGTTTTTTTGGTTTCAGAAATTACAACCACTTGCAAAATAGGGGTAACACAGGTCTGTCTATTACTATGCGCAGGTTTCGTGAACACCATACTGTGTACGTGGAAGGCGTTCATCCCGCTGAGTCGTCTGACATACGTCATCTACCGATCCACATCATGGTTCTCACCACCTACGGCCTGAGCAGAGACACCACCTTCTACTACTCTGATGCCAACGTGGTCAGTGCCACTGAGATTTCATTTTC
>CM065707.1:26817445-26847445 GCA_017654935.2 Phymorhynchus buccinoides
TTCTTCTTTTTCTCCTATCCACTTCCTTCTTCTTGATAGTTTGTTGTCTTGCGCATTCCCGTAGATCCTCCCAAATACACTTGTACAGCGACATAATAGTCATCAGTGACTGCGGTTGCTATCTAGGGAAAAGAAGAAGAAGAAGCTGTTTTTCAGTGTTGCTGTTTTTGCTGGCTGGATGGTGAAGCATCGGTCATTCTTCCTAGCCAGGTGTTCGACTAGGTTCTTGCTCTCCTGATCTTCATGCCTTGTTGGTTTGATGTGGCGCTTGTTTTTGACTGGTGTTACATATATATGTCATATTTCTCTGCTTCAATGCCGGGGAAGAAACCCTCGACGACCTTGTGGTTGTACAGGAAAGTCAGCCTGTGTTGTTTCCTTCTTTCCTGCAGAGATGGAAGGCCAAGGTCACTCAGCATGGCTGACACAGCCTGTGTTGCGGTACTGGTAGTCTCTCTTTGTAAATCTTGCTGCTCTTCTCTGGATGCCTTCCAACTTGCCTATTTCACTTTGGGTGTGTGGATCCCACACTATGGAGCTGTAGTCAAGGAGGGATAGATCTACCAAGCGAAATGTATGCTGTCTTCCGGCAGATTTCAGGGCAGAAGCGGAGATACCTGCGGAGCATGCCCAGGATAGAGTTCGCTCTCTTGGTGATCTTGCTGATGTGGGCAGACCATGACAAGTTAAAGCTCAGTTCCACGCCAAGGTATGGGTGAGAGTCCACTTGCTGTAGGATGTGATCATTCAGCTGGTAGTAAAGGACGATCTCTGTCGTGTACTCAGGATGAAACATTTCTTGGCATTGAATCTCATGCCCCATTCTTCGGCCCATGGTTCAAGCTTCTTGAGGTCGTCTTGCAGTGCAATGTGGTCTGCTTGAGATTTGATCTCATGATAGAGCAGACAGTCGTCTGCAAACAACCTGACTTGGGATGAGATGGAGGCCGGCAGATCATTAATGTGGCACAAGAAAAGAATCGGGCCAAGCACAGTACCTTGAGGTACTCCTGAGTCGACGGTTGCTCGATCGGATGCCTTTCCCTCTACTACCACTTTCATACGACATTGGGTGAGGAAAGTGACAAGCCACTGATGGAGCGGTCCTCTGACGCCGTAACTGTCAATCTTCTCCAAGAGCTTTGTGTGGGGAACAGTGTTGAAGGCCTTTGAAACATCCAAAATGGCTACATCTGTCTGTACATTCTTCTCAAAGCTCTGGCAGAGGTCATGAAGAGTGGTGACCAGCTGTGTCTCGCAAGAGAAGCCCCGACGAAAATCATAGTTCAGGTTGGTGAGAACCTTGTTTTTCTCTAAGTGCTGCTGCATCAGGTGACTGCAGATGATGTGCTCCAGGAGCTTGCTGGTCACTGACGTTAGAGAGATAGGCCGATACTTTTCTGCCATGTGCTTGTCCCCCTTCTTGAAGATTGGCGCGATGTTGGCTGTGAGCCAGTCATCCAGCAGGGTTCCAGTGTCAACTGATTTCTGGAAAATAACTGTCAGTCCTGCCAGCTGGGATGCGCACTCCTTAAGGACTCTATTGGGGATATTGTCTGGGCCTGTAGCTTTGGATGGGTTGATGTTCTTTAATAGGTTTTCCTATGATTAGTATGATGTCAGTTCAAGTTTTTAGAAGTAGGTCTACTCGAAATCAGACTCTGGTACCAATCACGGATCAGCTTTGATTTATACACTATTTTCTGTCAGCTTGGGAATTTTAGTTTACACGAGTAGTCTGCATACGATACATTTTAGAACACTAGATGGTAGACCCTCTAAAAGAATGTGCAGGGGGGTCCTAGGGATGCACTAGAAGTAGAAACATTCTTTTTTAGCATCCACAATGCTACTGGGACCCTCTGTCCCGCCCCTAGGACCCTCTATAAGTACTGTAAGTGAAGGAGTCCATGGGACGCCCTTTTTTGCGCTTTTTTTGCGGGACGATTGGGAGCCCTGGATTGTGTTCAGTTGTTAGAATAGGCCTACTAAAAAAGATGCTATTTCATTTATTGCTGGAAAATAATAAGTGATATGAATTTTATGACAGGACAGTCGTGGAATGGAATCAGATGACTGACGCCTCCATCAAGCAGGCCCCGCCAGTGCAGTATTTTCAGCGCTGGGCGGTCCCCCTGGGCCTGCACCAACTAAAAACTAAATTAGGGATTAGAGGCCATAGACCAGAGTAGTGGTAAATGAAGGGCAGGAGCTGTGCCAGTCGGGGTTTGTCCCCGGTGACCGCTACGGTAGCCGGATTAGTCTTGCCCGGATACTAATGAAAGAAAAGCTTATCCAAACTTCTCTCTGTTTCAGTTTGTCTGTCTCTCTCTCCTCCTCTAGTCTATCTCTCAAATATGTGTGTCAAATACTCATACTACCATACATTTTTATGGCAATAAGAGTTATGTTCTGTTCATACACATATAGTTGATATACACATATTGACTCTCAATCTCATGTGCGCATTTATGTGCACACACGTCATATGCCTACATCAGTACATGCATAATGTATTGTATTGAAATTTAGGTTTAAAGTTAATTATGCCTTTTATGGCCCATCACTTTTTAAAAAATGACCTCTTCTCTCTCTCTCTCTCTCTCTCTCTCTCTCTCTCTCTCTCTCTCTCTCTCTCTCTCTCTCTCTCTCTCTCTTTGTCTCTCTTTGTCAGTTTGTCAAGTCAAGTCAAGTCAAAATCATCTTTATTGAGGGTTAAAGAATAAGCTAACAAAGCTTTTTTTCATCCTGCCCTTGTGAGTCATACATATACACACACAGGCACAGATTAAGAAATTCATGCTGTAGGAATACGCACAGTAGGAATTTGCGCAGTATTTAGGAATGCCATGCAGTACATTCGCACAATAGGAATTTTTGCAGTAGGAATTGGCGCAGTGTTCACTACAAAGAAGAAGAAATCTACTCAAACTTTGTACAATCTTAACAATTTTTATTACCAGTTGAGCAGAATTCTTTACAAAGAAACATTGTATTTGTAAGGTCACTCATATGAACTTCATGAAATCAGTAGAACTGGAGATATTTTTAGTATGTGTTTTAGTCAGTGTGTGCATGTGACTTTTTTGTGTGAGTGTGTTCTGTATGTGTGTATGCTTGTTTGTGTGTGTGTGTGTGTGTTCACACACACACACACACACACAAACAAGCACACACACACACACACACACACACACAAACAAGCATACACACATACAGAACACACTCTCTCTTTCCTTATCCATTCCCTCCCCTCCTCCTTAACCCCAGGAAAAATAAATAATTGTTTTTGTTATGTTTTTACAGAGGAAACCATGATGAAGAGGTACAGAAGCTTGAGGACACAGTCTGTCAAGTATTCGAACACTTATCTAGCATAAAAAAAGTGGAGCTTCTACCAGTGACATCAAGGAGCCCTCCTGGAAGTACTACCAGCTATTGAAATCCTCCGGCCATGCGTAACTTCACGCAAAGGAAAAGATAATATGGTATGCATATTAATTTAATGTTTGTAAATGTATTATAATGATGTATGGGATAAACAGACATAATTCGCTTGGAATGCTTCTGAGCAAAAGCCAAGGAGTGAACAACCTCAAAATACCCATTTTCAGTTTAGGGCATACTTTTTGCTTTTTATATATTCCACCAGTATCCATAACATGAAAGACAACTTTGAATGGTTTGTTTATGTGATTTAAAAAAAAATCAAGTCAGTAGAAACAAAGAGCAAGTATTCTGTCTTCTAAATCCAATTTCTGCTGATGATAGATCTGGAATATAAAACTTTAAAGTGCTATAGCATGGAAACTGGCCAAGATAATTACCCGTACCGGTAAATTCTGTTTTCTCTGTTTGCATTTGGAAATGTTGCTTCATCTTTTAGAATCAACATCTCAATTTGTGCCCAAATTCCATTATGTCTGTTTTTCCTGTACACTATATCACAATTGTTGCTTGCATCAAATTCAAAAGTAATTGTGAAAAGTGTAAATGATAGCTATATGGCTATACCTACACACTCCCACGCACGCACATGTCTCGTGGGCATTTTAATTTATCTTCCACATGCACACACACACACACACACACACACACACACACACACACACACAAAGCTGAGAGGACTAAACTCTAGTCACAGATTAATGTTTTGGGCCTTTAATGGTACATGAGGCCATCTGTTTACACACAAATAACATTCTTAAAGAAACTTCCTAAGATGTACACAACTTTCAGCAATTCCACCAACATACACATATTGTCAAAGTGATCTCCTAAAATGTTATTCTCAAAAACTGAAAAAAGAAAATAACAAACATTCCTCCAACACACACATTGTCCAAATATACTATAGTATCTCATACCATACAAAACAAATTCAACATCAAAATAAAATAAAAAAATCCACCAACACACACACATTGTCCAAAGTTTTTTTGTTTTTTTGTTTTGGTTTTTACTAATGACACACTGTGACTTTACTTTCTTTCACAAATATAAACATGATGCTGAATGGACTAATTGTGGGCCGCCCACGGACTAAGCACCTCTGAGAGCGGTCACACCTGATTCTCTGCGTTGCGTGGCTTCTGGCCAAAAATCTCGGGTCGCGCGGAATACAGGTTTTGTTAATTCCCCCGTGGGGATACCAGGAGGTCTTCTGTATAAATAGTTCCCCCACCTCTGTGCTTGTAGCTTAGGCGCATGACAGCAGCATGATGCATCTGTGCTCATAATTGACAGGAAACTGAGTGATCGAAGAAGAAGAATGGATTAATGACACACTTTATACACTGTGCACCACCTGGTGGGCCACTTTTTCCCATGTGGATCACATGTGAGACACATTGTCCAAGTAGTATCTCATACAACAGGGCACACACACCAGGGCTCCCAGGGACACACATTTGGGGGTCTATGAAGCACTAAAATTCTAAAGGACCCTCTAAAAAAGAATGTGCAGGGGGTCCCAGGGATGCACTACAAAAATTCTTTTTAGCATTCATAACACTGGGACTCTCCATCCATCCTCTAGGACCCTCTATGGTAAATGAAGGAGTCACTGGGACCCCTTGTTTTGCAGGACGATTGGGAGCCCTGCACACACACACACACACACACACACACACACACACACACACACACACACACACACACACATACACACACACACACACATTGTCACACACACACACACATCACACACACACACACACACACACACACACAAGCTTATTCTTCTATCGTCAATACTATGTACTGCAGTACACCGCGATTTGTCACAGTTGTGGTTCATTGCGTTTATCCGTCTTATAGGGTGGGGTTAGGGCTAGGGTTAGGGTTAGGGTTAATATTCCAAAAAGATAATTCTAAAAATGTTCCTAAAATACAGATGTATGTAAGAAAGGCTAATACGGAAAAATAGAATTAAACGAGAAATGTATGGGGGGGGGGGCACATCTTGACCTTTACTGATTCACCAAAGCATCATGAACTTGTAGCTTCCACTTCTAGTCAGTTGTCGTTCATTCGAAGTGCCATGGATGGAGTTTCAATTCATTTCTTTGTCTGTGTTATTTCCCCACCTCACCTTCACTCTTTGCCAGGGTACTCTTCAATTACACAGCCAGGCACAAGCTAAGACATACAACATTTTCAGATATTTATTTTGTGTGGGGGTGGGCTGCTAATTATTATTTTTCAAGTGCAGTCCCAGAGTAAGAGCTCAACAATTACCATAAGCAGTCATAACTCATATTCATTGTATTCTGATGATTAATGACAGATGTCTCAGATTACTGATTGGTAAGCTTAGGATTACTGACAGTGAAATGTGAGGTAAACAGCTCACATGTGTGTGTTTATTCATGTGTGGGGGGGGGGGGGGAGAGAGAGAGAGAGAGATGTTGTTTCCTTCTTTCCTGCAGAGATGGAAGACCAAGGTCACTCAGCATGGCTGACACACAACCTGTGTTGCGGACGGACTGGTAGTCTCTCTTTATAAATCTTGCTGCTCTTCTCTGGATGCCTTCCAACTTGCCTATTTCACTTGGGTGTATGGATCCCACACTATGGAGCTGTTGTCAAGGAGGGATCTACAAAGCAAAATGTACGCTGTCTTCCAGCTTACTTTTTGTTATATAGGCCGCAACAGAGTTGGCTTGGGCGTTGCTAATGGTTCCACTCTGTTGGTGTCCTAACAAAGAAAGAGTTTTTGAACTGGTCGGTGTATGGGGAGGGAACTTTTATTGCTGTGTTTTTGTTTCTAACTGAAGAAGATCTGCTTGGATTCGACAAGTAAGGAAGTCAGGATCTTATCAGTCTGCGCAATTTGTGATAAGTGATGAAGTCTTCAGGGGGTAAGACCCGGTACTAACCTCTCAATCACTCTGTTGAGCATGGTCAGGCGGAGGTGATGGCGCCTTTGCTGAAGGGATGGAAGTTCATTTTTTTCAAGAAGTTTGATAATACTGCCAGGCGTTGTGGACTTTACCAGTGATGAAGCGGGCAGCATTTTGTTGTATACTGTCAATGTCTTTCTGTAGATAAGGGTCCCACACAACTGCACCATATTCTAGCAAAGGTCTGACTAGAGCTAAATATGCATTGGTTTTACACCGTGGTGGGCAGCGAGAGATTTCATCAGAGGAAATCTAGGGTGCAGCTTGCTTTCTTTGTAATGTTGGAAATATGTGGTCCCCATTTTAGGTCCTCAGATAGTAGAATGCCCAGGTATGGATTTGTTGGAACATGCTGGAGGATGGTGTTGTTTTGTTGATAAAAGAAGCTGGATTTGTTGCATAAAGATAGAATGTAGCACTTGGAAGCGTTGAAGCGCATGCCCCAAGTATTCGCCCAGGTCTCAAGCTGTTGCAGATCTTCTTGCAGGGTCTGATAGTCCGTAATGTTATTAATTTCCCTAGAAGGCAGTCGTCAGCAAATAATCTGATTTTTGATGTTCGATTTACAGCCTTTGGTAGGTCATTGATGTGGCAGAGAAATAGGAGGGGGCCGAGCACTGTACCTTGTGGGACTCCAGAGTCGACTGATGTTTTTTCTGAGAAGGTTCCTTCTAACACTACTGTCATGGTTCTTTGAGTAAGGAAGCAGGAGGGTCACTGGTGGAGGGGGCCTGTAATTCCGTAACTTTTAAGTTTATGGAGGAGTTTGTCATGAGGTACAGTGTCAAAGGCTTTACACAAATCTAGAATGGCGATGTCTGCTTGCTTTTTGTTATCAAAAGAGGACAAATTGGTCTGTGCTGTCCCAAATTGTTGTTCTGTGCTGTCCCAAATGTTCTACACAGAAGTCATGTTTATTTGAAACAGTCATATAAAGAAGAGGGAAAGATAGGAATTACCACTCTTTGGGTGTATGGCAACCCAGTACTTGTCAATGGTGTGGTTGACACCATCCATGGTTTACTTGTTATTATGAACCATGAAGGGACCTGGTTTAGAACATCCTTGATCAATGATTTTAATTTCCTGTTTGCAATGTGAAGTGGATGCACCACTTATGTGATTAAAATAATTAGCATATTGCTATATTTCTGTTGCACTGGCTGTCTGTCACTCACAATGGTACATAAACAGCCTAAAATGCAATACATTATAATATGGTATTGTATATAGCATCCGTATAGTAATACTGTGTGGCGGTACCATAGCTGATGAGGTTTAACCGAGGCGTGGTTACTGCTACACCTATCTGTATTGTTAAAAAATAGTGACTTTACTGGTGTTGCACTGCCTCCAGGCATTGCCTCCAGTATTGTTCCCACCATCTTTGTATCTACAAATGTCCCATGTGTGTCTGTTCCTGACTGAGAGGACGTAAAACACCATTTTTCATCCTCAAATCTCTAATGGGAAAATGAGCCTATATCATATGGGTTAATACTTACAAAGAAGGGCAATGGAAGGGAGTCTTAATAGGGAGGATCATAAAGGAAGGTTCTGCTGTACCTCAGTTCTTGACATATAGCTCAAAATGGTGTCTTCAACTCAAGTTAAAAAACTGATTCAGAAATGTCTGGAAAAAACACACATTTTCTCTCATTCCTACTAATTGTTTGATTTTTGTGTTTGTTTTATTGAGCAGTGCCCTGGCCGCGACTGTATCACCAGCAGAGTGCTCAAGTCGTGAGGGTGGTCATCTCCGCCGCATCCCAGATCTGGTCGGATCAGACGGTCACCAACATGGGTGCTCCTCAGGGGTGCTTTCTTTCGCCTGCCCTGTTTACCCTGTACATGGCATGCTGCAGACTGCGGGTGTAGGGAGCCTGGAATCCTGCAGATGACGCGTCCATCGCTGGCATGGCACCCATGGTGACGAGACAACATACAGTTCTGCCTGCTGATATGGCTGTCTGGTGTCAGGAGAACTGCCTGCTTCTGAATGTCGGCAAGACGGAGGAAGTTGTGGTAAACCTTCAGAAAACTCTCCAGCTCCTCTTTCCCCAACTGATCAACAGCGACCCGGTCGAGATCGTCCAGGACTACAAGTACCTGGGCTCTTTCCTCGACTCTAAGTCCAGGAACTGCTCTGCCTTCCTGAAGTAGCACCAGTGCCTCTTCTTTCTTCAGAAGCTGAGGTGTTCAATGTCACACCCGCCATCTTGATGGTATTCTACCGGATAGCAGTGGATAGCATCCAGCCTCTACCTTTTGGCAACCTGTATGCAGAGGATTCCTCCTGGCTGCGCAGCTGACCAGAACCGCCAGACATGCTGACACACCACTACAGGAAGGTGGTCAGGTGGATCTGGGCAATCCTTGCTAACCCACTCCACAGTGTCCCACCATATGCAACAGCATTCACTGCCAAGCAGCCTGCCATGTGTTTGTCTATTTCTAGAGCTTGTGTCACAGTTTCTTCCGTTAAAGTAATGCATGAACACTCGAGAGGAAAAAATAGTCACTCCCCTCTTGTCGGTTGAGATGCAACGGACAACCAAGAACGTACAAAAATGCATGGCGCTAGAACAGTAGAAGAGTTAGAGAGGCTGAGGAGCCGGAGGACACGGACCTGCCTTTTCCTCCAGACATTCATGCCGTCTGCCATTCAGACTGTTCAACCAGTGTGCTGGGATCCAGTTGGCACTGGGTCTCAGAGTGTGTGAGCTACATGTCTTCCTGCTGTGTGTGGGATGTCATGACAGTATGGAGATTTGAGGAGGGGAGGGGACAGCAGAGTGGGGAATGGGAATCGTAGGGGGGTGGGGTAGGTATAGAAGAAAACATAAGGCAAGAGGGGGGGTGGGGGGGGGGGGGGGGGGGGGGAGGGGGGGGGGGGGGGGGGGGGGGGGGGGGGGGGGGGGGGGGGGTCACCATGTCTTAAAAGCTATTTTTACATAATTATTTTTTTTTGCTTTTACTGGTTGAAGTTCAAGTTCAAGTATACTTTAATATCTCCAAAAGAGAAATTAAGGTTTTTGTTTTGTAATAATTCACTCAATCAATCATTCTTCAACATGGGTGCTACTCTTTAATTTTTACACTGATTTCAGTATTTTTAATTTTGACCAGAAACTGAACTTTAGTGGGTTTTTTTTTAATTCGTCCAAAAAACTAAAAACAAGCAATTTGGGGCATTTTGCACCTGGTTGTTTTATCTTGGTAGTTTTCAAAGGCAATGTAATAATTTTACAAGGTTTATCAGACTCAAACTGTCTATCATTTTAACTGTCTGTCTCTCTCATTATTTCTCTCTCTTATTCTTCCGACAGGGCTCCCCCCCCCCCCCCCTCCTTGAATTGTCCGACAGGGCTCTGCCCCTGTGCCCTGTCAGGGCCATGGGTCCCTATACCTCTGCCTTGAATTGTCCGACAGGGCTCTGCCCCTGTGCCCTGTCAGGGCCATGGGTCCCTATGCCCCTGCCTTTCAGGTGGTGTTTTTTAATTTTGGGAGTTGCACCCATGCTTCAATTTTAATCAATTACTAGTTATAAAATTTGCTCATTCATTAGCTCATTTAAAGATTGATTGTCTTGCTATTCATTTATAGTATTATTAATACTACAATAAATTTGTAGTATTAATACTACATAATTAATCATAAAATGCAGTAATGTACTGAGGGTTGAAAAATGATTTTTTTTTAGGACAAACTGTCCCGAGACAAAACAATAGGACAATGTCCTGGCTCTTGCAGAAATCAATAAAGCAAAGCATGCCAGTGTTAAAAATGTAATCATACATTTGTCCTGACAAGGGAGAACACAATAGGACAATTTAAATTGTGATCTATAGTGTCCTATATTCAGGGTCTGTCTCTGTGTGTGTGGGTGTGTATACTGCTCACAAAAAGTATGGGATATTGACTTTACAATATCATCATGGGTTCAATAACCAGACAATAAGTTTTATTTTATGCAAAAATGATAGTTCAGCCTTTCTTGGCTGTAAAATTGAAGACAAAAATCAATTGTAAAATATCACGTGACTGCCAGAGGCGATAAACATCAGTGGGTATGTTATTCAAAGTCAAATTCACAAAACACCTTTACACAGTTGACGGGTTGTTAAGACTGTTTCTACTTCTAGAACATGCTCTGGAACAGTCTCCTGGAGATTTTCTGGAGGATTGTCGTTTTTCAGTCCATTTTTTTAAAAAGGAGCCAGAATGGTCAGCTCATTGACCGTGGGCCCTCAAGAGAAGAAGAAGAAGGTTCCTAGATCCTCTTATGACCGTTACAATGGTGCAAGCTGAAATTGAAAAACGCCAGCGTTTGGGCAGATTTTAACCTCCAAAATGACAATTCGCGTCTCCACTGAGTGCATTTTGTGCAAGATCACCTTCACATCCATGAAACCCAAACCTTCCCACAGTCCACAAGGTCCCCTGACCATGTTCAATCAAATGCCCCGCTATGCCTTGCAGGAAACCGTGGTCCAACACATTTCCGACTGTTTTATGACTATTTTTGTGACTATGGACATTGCACCCATTGATGTCCGTCTTCTCTGGCAATCACGTGACATTTCAACATTAATTTTATGTTCAACTTCAAGGACTAACATACTTTTATTTTTCAAATGGAATAGAACTTATAAATTTGTTATTGAACCCATGGTGATCTTACAGAACACACTATCCCTTCTTTCTATGAGCTGTGTGGTGCACGTGCGCGTGCATGTGGGGGGGTGTGCACTCTCCTTTTGATTTATGTGCTGTTGTCACTCACATCAGTTTTTATTTTCTTGCTCATCAAAAAGATCAATATTAATACTCACTGCATTATTGCGTGTATGACAATCAGCACAGAGAGAGAGTGAGAGAGGAAGGTTTGTGTGTGTGAGAGAGAGAGTACTGAGAGTGTGTGTGAAAGAGAGAGAGAGAGAGACACAGAGAGGAGTGTGTGTGTGTGTGTGTTTGTCAAATTATATTTATTTTTCTTATTCGTTGTTTTCGCTCATTAATACTTGTGTTATCACATGTCTATGTTTACTTTTATTCTCTACATTCCCAGTGATATATATGAATAATGCTGTGATCTTATTTGTATTTATTTGTTACTGATCCAGCAATGGCCAATCACATCCTAATTATTGTTTTTTTAATGTACTTGTGATTTTTGTTAATAATTACTGAGGTTGTTATAATATAATGGTTTTGTGTATGTGTAGGCTCCTTTTTAATTTCTGTGCAATAATCTCATTGTTATTTTATTAATCGAGATTGTTATTGTTACTATGGTTAGTGTATTCACTAATAGTTGAATTATACCTAACATGTGTAGTGAATATTCTTGCTTGGCCTCATTAATTTATTGCTGTTATCATATCCTTGGCATTGTGTGTGTGTATGTGTGTGTTAGATATGTGTGTGAGGGATGTGTGTGCTTGTGTACAAATTACAATAATACATTTTTGTATGTTGCTTGTTCACTTCAAAAGAATTGAAGAACTATCTTATGCATGTGGGATCCCAAGTGCATTATAGAGATTGCTGAAGTTGTTATGCACATGAATATGGGAGGAGATTATTTTATTGTAAAGAGACTGATGTGTTGTGTCAATTCCAGCTTGAGTGAAAAAATAAAATTGGTGAACAATCTCCAACTAACTGCTGTGCGGCAAGAAAGAAGGGTATGAATGAAAGGTGTTGTGAATAATTTAGAATGACAACTGTGTCTTATGGACTATAAGGCGAATCTTAATGTAAACTACAGACCACAAAATTCATACAAAAAGTTTGGTATTACTGTTACAGTTTCCTACCATATTATTATTATTCATTTGAGAATCACAGGAGTTGCAGTCTTAAAAACAAACAAACAAACAAAAAATGATCGCCTTATAGTCTTTAAAATATGTCATGATAATCGTAAGTGCTCTAATGAACCAATTTAAGATGGAAGGCAAGATTCTCTCTCTCTCTCTCTCTCTCTCTCTCTCTCTCTCTCTCTCTCTCTCTGTCTCTCTCTCTCTCTATCTCTCTGTCTCTCTCTCTCTCTCTCTCTCCTCTCTCTCTCTCTCTCTCTCTCTCTCTCTCTTCTCTCTCTCTCTCTCGCTATCTCTATCTATCTCTGTGTGTGTGTGTGTGTCCCAGTCCCACTCCCTCTCTCTCTCTCTCCGGTCTCTCTCTCTGTCCCTCTCTCTCTCTCTTTCAATCTCTCAATCTTCTCTCTCTCTCTCTCTCACGTCTTCTCAATCTTCTCTCTCTCTCTCTCTCAATCTTCTCTCTCTCTCTCTCTCTCTCTCCTCTCTCTCTCTTCTCTCTTCTCTCTCTCTCTCTGGACCTTTTTCTTTCATGATCTGATTAAACCTTTCAGTGTGTACTTCATACTTATCCTGATTGTAATCCCATGGTATAACCAGAATAAGCAAGCAAGAAAGTGTTCAGCTGGAGACTTCAATCAATGGTGAACCGTGGGCATTATGCATGCAAAACAACCCTCGACAATGGAAAGTTGATAAGAGCAGAGAGTGTCCCACTGACTGGTATGAATCATTGATTGCTAGGTTTCCATGGAATCCACCCCAACCTACCATTCCACAAAATAAGGTGATGCACTAATGGCATCGAGCTCTCCATGTGGCCTGAATTTCAGAGGTCAGTCTCTGCGTGACTAGCAAAGACCATCATAAATTTAATTAAATACTTTGCCGGAATTGGTTTCCTCTCACATCAACTTTAAATTTCGACATTCTTCTACTAGTGGAATAATAATTCTACACGAGAAAGTCCTTCAATCTTGCACCTCGTCATCATCATGGAGGGGGGGGGCTTCATAGGTACAAACTCCAGAACATGTGTGGAAATCTACAAATCCAATGTTCGCTCAGTGCTCCTGTACGCAGCTGAGACATGGATAACAGATAAAAAGATTGAGAGCAGACTATGTTACTACACGCGCGCTCATGAATACTCACCTAGATAAGCTTATGTGTGAATTTGTAGGACTACTATGATGTAGACCAGTGTGTGTGTGTGTGTGTGTGTGTGTGTGTGTGCTGCGATGGGCTCCACTGACATGGAAAGCGCAAACGAGGCAGACCACTGGGCACCTGGAGAAGGACTGTGAAGATGAAGGCAGCAGGGACAAAACTTAAATGAGCTCGGCTGGCATACCCAAGACTGTCGTGGTTTGAGGAGCTTTGTTTTCGCCTTCTGTTGCACTAGGAACGAAAAGGATTATGCATCAGTTTATAAACTGACATACAATTGAGGCTTATTTCCCCAAGGTCATCCCTGTATGGAACTCCCTTCCAGCTTCAGCAGCTGAGGCTCCCTCCTTGGTATCATTCACACACACACAAACACACACACACACACAACACACACACACACACACACACACACACACACACACACACACACTGGCCTACATCATAGTAGTCCTACAAATTCACATAAGCTTATCTAGGAGAGTATAATCATGAGCGTGAGTAATCATCACGATCACCTGTTCTGTTATCTGGATGTTATGAATGAAAACAAGCAACGTCTTCTGACTTGCTACATATAGCCTATGTATGGACAGTTCTACATGTTTAGAAAGTGGGTCGATCCTGGAGATACTGCAATCAGCAGGTCGATCCATGAATTTGCAATGGTTGTGAATGCCTAATGTAGCCTATGCACAAGCAGTTTAAAACTATTAGATAGGCCTGTGTTTTATTCTGCGCCTTTGCCTTCACGTGTCACAGTGTGCGCACGTGTGTGTGTGTGTGTGTGTGTGTGAAGTGCGTAGGCCTATAGATAGGCCTACTATACATGTGACTGCGTGTCCGTGAGGGCATGTATGTGCACACGAACAGTCGGTGTAGGCCTATATATGGCCTATTTCCATGTTATTGGTTCTGGGACACACACTGAAGTGCGTGCTTGTGTCACATTATGTGCACACCTGATTATAGGTTTATTACATTTTACGTCTCGTTTATATTTCAAATACTGAGGCCCACCAAGTCCAAAACAGTGGCAGTAAATAAATGCATTATAATTGCTTTAGTAGAAATGTGTCGAATATTAATGCTTGTCCTGCGTGAGTGGCCGAAAAAACAACTGACCCGTCGCCGGTCTGATTAGGCCTAGGCCTAATGATTTATTGTTGTTCAAAAGATGTGGGATGGAGGATGTAGAGAGAGGAATAAGGATGTTCGGGGGATAGGATGGTCAACTGCATGAGGAATACTGACTGTCAATAGATTCACGCCTTGTTGATTGGTTTCCATTCAATTTGATGGAAATAACGGAGTTGTTCCTTTATTGGCTGAACTCTGCAGTTAGTGCATCTTAATTGCTACTGATGATAAATGATTGATCTGATATGGCGATTTTAACTATGAAGTTAGTGTGTCTTGCTATAAATGATAGAACATCTAGATCTATATGGCAATTTTAACTCTGAAGTTAGGCCTAGTGTGTCTTTACTGACAACGGCGGATCATTGTGGAAGCCGCACATAATGCACCCTTCGATGTGTAACAAATATGCAAATAGAACACAGACACAACTCACACACCAAAGACAACATAAATACTGCTTGTATTCTCAAAACACTGATACAACTGAAAACACACCCACTCAGAATGAAACAAGACAGAGTTTTAGCTATTACTTACTCCCCGTGGGGATACTGGGGGATCTTTCTTAAAAATAGCTCCCCACGTACCTGGCTTCTGGATGTTCTGTACTTATAACTTCTGCCACTCTCTTTGATTCTGCCTTTTGTTCCAAATAATGTTTCTCCTTTGAGCTCCTCTGAAATTGGATTGTGTCCGCTGTAGGCCTACGCATCGGGAAAACCAGAAACGTACGTACTTATCCATTATGGCCATATGGCCTGGGAACGCAAAATAATGAAATGAAACAAGAGTACGAAAGGGGGGTGGGGGTGTCAGCTGTTCTAGTCTGATACGCCCACCATGAAATAGAAACACCCGAATGTGCTAATGGGACCCAAAGATGCACCAGCCACGCCAGCCCCACCAACGCGAGAGCCGCAGCCCTGCTCCAGCCTTGGAAGTCCGTGTTGTGTTACTGGGGAGCAGGCACACACGGGACATTATACAACTACAAGGCACATAATTATGTAGCTACTCCCGGCTTGGTGACCATCGAATACGATAAAAAGGAGTCTTTGCGAAATGTCCCCATGGGTGTACCAGTCCATTTTTCATGACTGCAGAGCCCACCGGCAAAAGACACCCACTCAGAAACCAGAACGCATCCAACAGCCCGCCAAAAGGACAGGCGAGGCCACTGCATCCCATTAATGGAGCTGCCGGACAGGCGCCATGCTTTTCAGCCCCCAGCAAGCTGGGGACCTAGTCCGGCCCCAACCCAGCCTAGCAGTGGGCCAGGCCCACAGTCGCCAGACCCCTCCAAAGACAATATTTTTTATAGACTTTATGTTTTAAGACTACTTGGTTTCCAAATACCCTAATTTTTGTTTATTATTAGAGGGGGGTCGAACAAAAGGAGAGGGGGGAGGAGTAATTGCATTTGTGCGCGCATCCCTGAGAGTTATCTATCCTAATTCATATTGTCATCCGGTTTACTTCATTACTACTTCCGTGTTAGCGATTATCACAGAAATTTGTCAACGTGCTTAGAAAATCCACCGAATCTACTACCTGGTCTAAAAGCCCATGACAATCTAGGCCTAGTTGGCTTATCATCAACAAGATGCCGAAGGGAAAACCAAACAAAACGGTGGTACGTACTGTTATCAACACCGTTTTGAAGTCTGAATCATTTAGTAGTTTAGTAGTAGGAGTAGTAGTAGAACTGGCAGAAGCCGGCGACCAAAACACTTAAAACACTACAGTAGTTTAGTGTTTACTACTGTACTAAACTGTCTGTCTGAACGTCACAACACTGCTGCCATTGGTAACCACCCCTTTGGAAGGATTACTTCACGTCACTTGGAGTTGGAGTCTGGTGTGGCTGAAAGCAGCGGTGAACCAGATGGCCTGGTTAATTCTTCAGTTGGTAACCATCTCTCTCTGAGTCTCTCTCTCTCTCTCTCTCTCTCCTCTCTCTCTCTTCTCTCTCTCTCTCGTCTCTCTCTCTCTCTATCTCTCTCTATCTCTCTCCTCTTTGGGGCCCACGATCATGAAATCGATCATTATGGGACCCTTAGAAGATAAAAAAAAAGTGAAAAAGGGGGGTCGGTTCCATCTGCTGCATGGACATAGGGGTGTTCGAGTTTAGTGACCCAGCCAGCTCGCGCCTACTGCTCGGGTCTGAGCGTGATGCTGCGTCCTGGAAACAGGGGGTTGAGGGGGAGGGGGGGGGGGGGCTGATGGGCTTTTTGAGATGATCCCCTTGCACCGCTGACCGGTGACCCACTGGGGGTAGCAGCAGTGTAGGAGCAGAGGTCGTCCTGCCGCAGATCATTCCACTCCCTGATGGTCCTTGGGAGGAATGCATTTGATCGGTACTTAGTGTGGCATTGATTTAATGATTGAAATCTTTTAAATTGCAGGTCGTGGCCACGTCGCTGCCAAGGAGGAAGAGACTCCAGCTAGGATTGGAGGCTGGGGCAGTGCACAGCGCCGGTGCTGATCTTGTGCAGCATGGAGAGCCTGGTCCTCTGCCGTCTGCTCTCCAGAGAGTCCCAACCCAGGTTCTCCAGCATGGTGTTAACGCTGGACGTTGGCCTGAACTGGTTTAGCACAAAGTGAGCTGCCCTGTGCTGGACTGCTTCCAACCTTCCTCTCTCTCTCTCTCTCTCTCTCTCTCTCTCTCTCTCTCTCTCTCTCTCTCTCTCTCTCTCTCTCTCTAAAATACACAGAGCTGCCCAGGTGTAAACAATATGTATACTTATCTCATTATGCTATATATAAAATGTTGTTCTCTCTCTCTCTCTCTCTCTCTCTCTCTCTCTCTCTCTCTCTCTCTCTCTCCTCTCTCTCTCTCCAGTTGTGGATGTTTGTCCTGCCCAGCTCTCACGGTCTTCATTCAAACCATTAATACTAATAATAGCGCACAGGATGCGTGCTATGTGAATTCGTGTCATCCATCCCACCGGCACACATAGCCTACTCGTACCAAATTGTGGGATGGGGTTTAACGCGTGCGCAAGATCTTGTGCATGCGTTACCACACGGGACCTCAGTTTTTGAAAAGTCTCATCTGAAGGACTTTTCCCCCAACTGACATCAGGTACCCATTTAGTGATTTACACTTGGGTGGAGTGAGGAAAGTAGTCCTGAGTAAAGTGCCTTTCCCAAGGACACCACTGTGAATCAAGCTGGGTTTGAACATGCACACTCGCAAACGTGACAGATTGCGAGCTACTAACTGAGCTACAGCGTCTCTCTCTCTCTCTCTCTCTCTCTCTCTCTCTCTCTCTCTCTCTCTCTCTCTCTAATTGATCTTCTTCATTCTTCCAGCATCCGCTGTGATTGTTTTGATGATTTTGATGCTATACATGTACTTTAGGGGGGTTCAAACATTATTATTTTTGCTGCCCAGATGATCAGCAATCCGGTAGGGGGAGGGTCAGGGGCTGGTGATTATATCTGGGATTTGAAGTCCTCCACCTTGGCAGATGAAATCACCTCAGGTAGAAGACTTATCATTCCACTCACACACAGCCCTTGTGGAAAATGAGTGCTTCCTATAGCTAGTTCTGAAGGCAGGAAGCAAGTAGACCAGTGTGGTGTGAGTGTCTTGTCAGTCTGGAACTAAGGTGGTTGAGGGACTGGCCTGTGTGGAGTGTTGATGGCCACCTCTCCATGGTGGAATTTGAAGGTGGCCAACAGGGGTCTTGCTGATCTTCTCCTGTCTTTGAATGGAGGCCACTGCAGTTTGCGATCACACCGTCCACACTAGATGTTTGTCGGTGGTGATTAACAACCCAGCATGATGCACAGCGTTGGACTCTCTCAATCTTGCCGATATCTTTGGCTGTTTGAGGGTCCCAGACAGGAGTGGCACATATAATTAATCCGAGCATCCATGGGCTGAACCAAGGCTTTGTAGGTGGTCTCCTTGACGGTGATGGAGCCTACCTTCAGGTTTTGTTGAAGGAAGCCTAGCATTTTGTTGTCTTTGTTCACTGTGTTTGTAATGTTTGTGTCCCAGGTCAGATGTTTGGAAATTGAGACACCCATGTACTTCGTCTCCTCAACAGATTGTAGGGTCTTGCCGTGGTGATTGTAGGAACCAGTTTGTTTGTTCCTTTGTGAGACATGCAGGGCTTGGCACTTTTTCGGATGGAATTTCATTCTCCCCTTTTCCTCCCAATCGACCATGTGGTCCAAATCTTGCTAGGGAATTCTGTGGTCCTCTTGTAACTCCTCGGTTTTGTGGTAGAGGATGTCATCGGTGAATAGCCTGGATTTTGAGGTCAGTCTTTCGGACAAGTCATTAATGTAGAGCAGGAAGAGCAAAGGGCCCAACACTGATCCCTGTGGGATCCCTGAATCTGCATGGTCTGTCTCTGAATCTGATGTGGCACCGTCAACAGCCACTGCTTGCTGTCTGTCTGAGAGGAGGTTCTAGATCCAGGAATTGATCCAGCCAGTGATGCCATAGTGGCGGAGCTTGTGGATGAGAAGGGATTAGGGAGTGATTAACCTTTTCGAACGCCTTGGAGAAATCCATCACCGAGACGTCGGTTTGTTTGCCCGTCTCCGTGTTGTACATAAGCTCATCCACAAGCCTGATAATCTGGCTTTCACATGATCGGCCATTCCTGAAGCCATGTTGCTCCTCTCTCAGCATCTTGTTTGCCTCTGCGGTTATGATCTTGCCTTTGAGGAACCCATGATCTTGCTCACCAAGATGTGTTCGAGGACTTTATAGCTTGGGACGATCGGTTGAGTGAAATATGACGGTAGTTTTTTTGTAAAATGTTTTCACCCTTCTTGAGTTCCCGACATTTGCCATCTTCCAGTCCTTGGGGACAATGATGGTGTTGACTGAAGACTGGTAGATAGTGCCAGGGCAGGAGCCACTTAATCTGCCACATCTTTCAGCAGTCTGGTCTCTGTCTCTCTCTCTCTCTCTCTCTCATTCTCTCTCTCTCTCTCTCTCTCTCTCTCTCTCTCTCTCTCTCTCTCTCTTCATCTCGGTCCTTTTCATCTTTTGTTTAAAAAAAATTATTAGCATGATTATTCCACTCACTACAGTGATGTGGGTGGCATCTGTAGATCAAATTGCTACTGCATAATTTTTGTGATGAGATTGTCTATGGTTTGGCTCATCCTCGGTCGCATGAATTCTTTTATTTTTGATTAGTGATCAGCCATTGATTGTGCCTGTGCTACTAACATACACGTCATGTATACATGTGCATTGTGCATTCACTAAATATCAAATGTGAACTTAAATATTTTGTTACTGTAATGTAGGGAAAAGAAAAGGGGATATTTTCCATGAGTTAGCAAAATTGATCATAATAGTATCTTTTTTATTGTTAAGGTCTATTACTTTTCCATGTATGTGTGTCTATCTCAGTGTCTCTAGTGTCATGTGATTGGGTGAGTGTGTGACTGTGACTGTGAGAGTATGTGATTGTGAGTCAGTGTATGCAGAGCTTCAGATTGTTTTTAAACTTCATGGGTCAAATGCTCCCTGATTACAGAAAATGATGAGGTCTATTTCCAAATAATGTGCCACTGTAGTACAGTGGAACCTCCCTTATAAGACCTCCCATTATAAGACTCCCTCCCACATATAAAAAAAAAAAAGAAGTTGTATAAGACCTACTTCTCTGAGACATTGCCTTTCTTTCTAAGTATTACAATTACCCCCCTTATAACATAAGACTCCTCCCTTATAAGACCATTTTGGATGTTTTTTAAGGTCTTATAAGGGTGGTTCCACTGTTACATTTCAAATTTATTGAAGACTTCATGGGACAGATGACCTATGGTTGCACAAAATGAGTGGTCAAATCACCATCATGTGCATTACTGTGCGTGTGTGTCACTGCATGTGTTCTTTGAAGACATAGAAAAATTGTACAGCAGTTTTCTTTTTGTATGTGTGTATTGGTAGGTTGCTCCATCTACTTGGGACACAGCTTCTCAGTCGTGGAGATGATGCCAAGACCAACCAGCAAGCAGATGGCGATAGTCCTCATCACTCTTCTTGTCAACCAGGAGCATATTGACAAGTGGTACAGCAGCGTGTGACTTTGCATACATGTACCTTCTGATAAAGCAGACCCTAACATGTACTACACTACAGTGTGGGCCAGTCGAAGTGTACCACAGCAATTCCTAGCACTTCAACTGTAGCCTTGTGAGTGCTATAGTAGAGTAAATATTGAGAAAACAAACAAGTTTCTATGGTTTTGATATCTACATATCTCTGTCTTTTATTATGTAATGTTGATAATTTGCTTCCATTCTCCATTTATGAGTCTCTCTATATATATCTGTTTTCACACATACACACACACACACACACACACACACACAAAAAAAAGGTCTACACACATGCATGCATGCACATGCACACACACGGATACACACACTACAAGCCTATTTATTTCAGACTTTTTTCCAAAGATTAACAAGTCAGCCTATTATAAGGCACACCCACAAAATTTAACTAGAAATTCAGATTTTGTTATGATATTTTGTTACTGAAAATAAGAATAAAAACTAAAAAAGTATTTTAGACATATTATAAGGCGCAGGGGTCTCAATCTGGGAGAAAAAAAGGATCGCCTTATATATAGTCCGTAAAATACGGTACTTAAAATAACAATAAAAATAGGATGAATCATAAAGAAGCACTTAAAATATTTCATTTGAATGATGGCTGGTTGATGGTTTCATCCCATATGTGCTCTTCATAGCCGAGCAGACATTAAACCTAACTTTCATTCATAACAAGGGAAAGAGTGAGTGTGTGTGTGTATAATGCTGACGGTGTGCCATGTGTGGTGATGGAGGTGTGCGTGTGTGCAGGCATCAGAATAGTCAGAGGATCGGCAAATTTCAGAGGATTAAGAAATTCTGACAGGATTGGTATCACTTGTCAGAGGTTTTCCCCTTTATATTCACTAGCACAATGTCGAGTACCGGTAACGCCTAGTAACGGTAACGCCAAGTACTGGTAACGCTGAGTACAGCAAATTTGACGCGATTCGGTTAAGAAACGAGTTATAAGGCCCCATTTCCCGTTGGTGCTGCTCTGAGAGTGACGCGCTCTCCCTAGTAACGGTAACGCCTAGTAACGGTAATGCCAAGTACTGGTAACAGCAAATTTACAGCAAGTACAGCAAATTTGAAGCGATTCGGTTAAGAAAAGGCAGAGTTATAAGGCCCCGTTTCCCGTTGGCGCTGCTCTGAGAGTGATGCGCTCTCCCTAGTAACGGTAACGCCTAGTAACGGTAACGCCAAATACTGGTAATGCTGAGTACAGCAAATTTGAAGCGATTCGGTTAAGAAACGGCAGAGTTATTAGGCCCTGTTTCCCGTTGGTGCTGCTCTGAGAGTGATGCGCTCTCCAGATTCGCTTCAAATTTGCTGCCAGGCTTTGCCCCGGCCACGGCAAACCTGAAGGCAAATTTGAAGCAATTCAGGTAAGAAACGCCTGAGTTATTTGTGTAGAGGTATAGCGGTGTATGTTGCACGCGTTTATAAATCAATTCGCTTCCGGTTTGGCACATCGATAGTCACCGTTCCTAGTCATCTACCTTCCAAATTCGAAGGCAATCTGGAAATACCGGAGATACGGGTGCCGAAAGGCTGGCGGATACGCGTTTCGCGCATTTGCCAAACCGAGCAAATGACACGGCCGCCTCGGTTGCCGTTGCCATCGCCCCGTTAGGGCTCACAGCAAATTTGAAGCGATTCGGTCGAAAAACGGCGGAGTTATGAGGCCCGTTTTGTGTTTCAGACACACACACACACACACTTGGCTTTTAATATAAAGATGGCTATCTTTTCTGTTAAATTAAACAGTGATTTTTCAATGATTAAGCCTTTTTCGTGATATTGAGAACTGATTTCAGTGTATCTCTTTATTCTAGAGCCTTGTGCCTGTTACCTCAGTTTTCAGAGAATTGGACTGCAGACTATTTTATGCTGGTGTCTGTCAACTGTCATGTGTGTTAGTGTATGTGTTTGGTGTCTGTGTGTCTGTATGTGAAGTATAATGGGCAAATGTTAAGATCAGCTCCCTCCAGCTGTTCCCACGTGTCTCAGCTTAACGAAAAAGGTAATGAATGGTGGGCCAACTTCACCCTGGAACAGCGGAGGGAGCTGATCTTAACATTAGCCGTATAATGTTGTGTATGTGGTATAGTGTATGATAATTTGATGTGTCATGCTATATTGTTACAAATTAATCCTATTCCTATATCCAGCCTAAGAATTACCCTCAACCTACATAATATTAGATAAGTATGTTTTGAAAACATACGCACTCTCCCCTAGTCTATTTTATTAGTTTGTTGCTCCATTATTCAATAACGTTTCAATGGCTTCACATGCCGCCTAAAATATAGCATGGCTACTTGTTTGCGCATCTATGTGTACATATATATGTGTGTATATTACAGTGTAGATACCCCCTCCCTCCCTCTCTATATATCCCCCCCCCCCTTCAAAGTATAGTGCTTGGGTTGGGAAGCCCAGGATGGGGCCTCTACTGCGGAGAGTCCTTGGTGCTACCCCTACGGGAAATAAAACAATCACCTTACAAGCTTACATGCACACATGCGCGCATGCACTCGTGCACATACATGTGCGCGCACACACAAAAACAATAAAACATTTTTTACAACACAACCCTTACCTTAAGTGTTTTATATATATATATATCGTGCTTGTTCAATGTATTGAATATAACTATGTTGCTCTTTGATAGTTATTAATGCTTTTAACTATGTGGCCCGGATAAGGTTTCATTAAGATTTTAACAGTTTTAAACATACACATGAAATGTATACTATTTTAACCGTTCTAAAGCCCCCACCCTCCCCCTTTTATGTAATCTCTATGATAAAATCTTTTTTTTTTAAATATCGCTAGTCCTCAGATACGTGAAAGCGTGGTAGGGACTTTAAACTCCAAGAAGAAGAAGAAGAAGAACCATATTGTTGATGGTGTGTGTACATGTGGGAAGGGGGAGCCAAACATTCAGAACATTATTAATCCCCCCCCCCCCCACGCCTCTACTCCTTCAACCTCCCTTCCCACCCTACCCTGCCCCCCTTTCCTTTTTTGCCCCAAACTTGAGAACTGTTCCCCCCAACCCTGGAGAACCCTGTTCCCCTCCCCGCCCCCCCCCCTCCCACCCCCCCCCCCCCCCCCCCTTTTTCCATCCCACTACTCCCCACATTTCCTCGCTGTGAACTGTAATCACTTTTCCACCCCAGTGCTGCCCACTTCTTCAACCACTGCCCTTTCAAGTTTTGAACTGTGCTCACTGACTTCAAATATAAAAAAGCCTTCCAGTCAACTTTTTCCTGTATTCCCAGTCGAAGTGTTTATGACACGAAACGTCGGTTGCCCCCCCCCCCCCCCTCTCAGGTACTTTTCCCTTCACCTTGTTTTTTTTTACCTATTATTAATCTTAATCTTAAATTATTTCTTTTTCTCTTCAGGGAAATCTTCAGCATTGCTGTGGGACAGTCCATTTGCAGTGACGTGTCTATGACCATCCTGACCATGCCACCCCAGACAGACAACAAAAAACATCACCAGATGATTTGATCTACTTTCTTGAGAACCATGACCGCAACATGGGAGAGGTGGACAAACATGAGCAGTGATTCATCCCTATCATTGCACACAGAGTTCAGCATGGTTTCCAGCTAGTAGTTAAGGGAGGAATATATGTGAAACTCCTTTTTAGGTTTCAGAGTGTTTTTGTGGTTGGTCTAACAGCCTGCATTTTATTTTGTGAATGGAACTTTTTTTTAATGATATAAGTCGATAACATCTTTCATAATGAGAATGCCAAACTGAACCCCACAATTTTAAGAAAGAGAGTTCAAAATTCAGAATTTGAATTTAGTAGCAATTTGTTGTTTGTATGTTTTGCTCTTGCATGCATATATCTATTGTGCATGATAGAAGAGATTTAAAAAAAGAGTATCGGAAAACAGGAGAGTTGGCAGGCGATAAGGCAAATTCTGAAAACAAGTTTTAAAAAAGCTGGGGGACTCTGCAAGAAGCGTTTTTCCCCTTAAAAACTCATTTGTTTTTTGTTGTGTGGTGTGTGCGTGTTAGAGAGAGGGTGTGTGTGCACGGGGGTATGGCCCCATGAGTTTTATTTTGCCTTTTGTTTAATACTAATTTATTTATATAAAAGTACTTGTCCTTTCTAGATGTTTATTTCTCACTTGATGGAGTATGTCTCATTATATTTATGTATTTATGCACATTCTGAACAGTGGATTTCTTTATTTTTGAAAACATTTTTTTTAAATGATTGATTAAACTATTTTGCAGTGCACACATAATCACTTCAAATTCTATACCATATTTTCTTTAGTAACTTAATATAATTTCTGCAGGTTCCAATAACACCCAAGACTAAATACAGTACTTGAACTGGGCAAACTCATGTTATTATCAGTTTTATTGCAATGCTTCTCTGTTAGGGTGCAGATGATTTTGAATGTGTATACTGTGTGTTGGGATAGCTGTGTTGTATGACTGCTTTCACTCTTCTGTGTCTGCAGGTGACCAGCCAGCATGTATGTTAGCCATAAACTAGTTACCGCAGAGCACCCACTAGCGCCAACTTTTCACTCACTGACTGTACCGTTTACATTTATAGATGAGAAACTCAAAGCATGAGACTTGCTTGTTTGCCATTTTCTACAGTACCATTTGGTCTTTACTGTGGTAAAATTGACCAAGTTTCATAAAGTTATTTTTTTAAGTTAATAAAAATGTATGCAGTGAATTTTGTGTGGAGAAGTGAATGACTTTTGTGTAAATGAATGAACTGTAATATAATAAATGACTTTTGTGTAAATGAATGAACTGTAATATAATAAATGACTTCTTGTGTAAATGTATGAACAGAAACTGATTGAAAAAGCCTGAGACAAAGTATTTAGAGTGTCTCGCTTTTCGAAATAATATTTTTAGTTTTATGTTAATATGTGCATCATGAATAATGTGTTTTTTCTTTCAAAAGACAATAAATTTGTGATTTTGTCAATGTTAAGTTTGTTCTTTCAAGTCTGTATTCAAGATTCAAAGAGCCTGTGATTGGAAGGATTGGAAGAAAGACTTCTGTATAGTGTATCCGTCTTGTGTGTGTGGTTGTCTGTGTTAAACAAATGTTATCAAGGCGCAACATTTTAACCATTGCACTCTTGGTGAGAGAAGTTGGCTGAGATAGTTCCTTGTGTACCAATGTTATTTCATTTCACCTGACTACAAAAATTATGGCATGTTAATTAATAGTGATAATGGGTAAATACGCACGTCTCTGTTTTTTCAGTTTTCACTGGTTTTCCCGCTGCGTACAGCCGACACATTCCAATTTCAGAGGAGC
The DNA here is from genome assembly GCA_017654935.2 of Phymorhynchus buccinoides. Classification (NCBI taxonomy): domain Eukaryota; kingdom Metazoa; phylum Mollusca; class Gastropoda; order Neogastropoda; family Raphitomidae; genus Phymorhynchus; species Phymorhynchus buccinoides. The sequence continues at coordinate 26,843,389 of CM065707.1, forward strand.
TCAAAGGAGAAACATTATTTGGAAGATTTTTTTTTTAAAAGGCAGGAGAGTGGACCAATAAGTGGAGAGAGAGTGGTAGATTAGAGGTAAGTTATAAGCACAGAACTTCCAGAAGGTGGGGAGCTGTTTTTACATGATCAAGATCCCCCAGTATCCCCACAGGGAGTAAATAATAGCTAAAACTCTGTCTTGTTTCATTCTGAGTGGGTGTGTTTTTCAGATTGTATGTTTTGAGAGTACAAGCAGTGTTTATGTTGAAATTGTCTTTGGTGTGTGAGTTGTGTCTGTGTTCTATTTGCATATTTGTTACAAATCGAAGGGTGCCAGCAAGAACTGCCTATCTGCCTTTATTCCTCCAGTGATGGGTACTTCTTGCAGGCACCCTTCATTCTGTGCTTCAATCCCTTGTCAGTAAAGTACTTTAACCCTTTCACACCAATGTCGCATTTTTGCTCCATATTGATTTAACACCCATGTCATTAAATGCATTGAAACCAGGGTCTGTTATCCAATGATCAACTTTTCTCAATTTTGTGACAAAAGGGTAGGCCTTATTTTAAACATGTCAGAGATGAATCCCCAATATTGGAGAAACCTTTTTTTTTCTGTATCCATGCAAGTTTAATGGGAAATTTTGGTTCAAAAATGGCTGGCGGCGAAAGGGTTAACAATCAAACTTTATGTCCCTTTAATGTATGTTAAATAAAACAAATACATCTTATTGTGATTGACATATCCTTTTCTGCTCTCTCTCTCTCTCTCTCTCTCTCTCTCTCTCTCTCTCTCTTCTCTCTCATTCTCTCTCTCTCTCTCTCTCTCTCTTCCTCTCTCTCTGTCTGTCTCTCTCTCTCTCTGTCTGTCTGTCTCTCTCTCTCTCTCTCTCTCTCTCTTCTCTCTCTCTCTCTCACCTCTCTATGTAAGCCAATGACATTACAATAGTTCAGTGCCCAGTGCTCTCTCTCTCTCTTCTCTCTCTCTCTCTCTCTCTCTTCTCCTCTCTCTCTCTCTCTCTCTCTCTCTCTCTCTCTCTCTCTCTGCTGCTTTGAGAGGATGGGAGGGGAAAATAGAGTAGAGAGAGGCAGAGAAAGAGAGGAACATAGTAAAACAAGAAAAACACATAAAACTTCAGTACATGTAAAATGAACACGCAGGCCCTATGTACTGCAGGTTTATAGAAACAAATACTAATGCAAACACTACATAAATTCACCTCATAGCCTACATATGAAGAATATCAGATGAACTATAATACATATCTTGATATAATCAAATGACATTTTAAAGCTATGTGTAAAAGCTACATTCATACAGAGTAGATGAAGTTACTTTGATCACTCATTCTCCTGTCATATGAGCATATCCTCCAAAGTCGGAGTGTGGCTGCTCTTGTGGCGGGATAATCAAAAAAGATCACACACACACAATTTTCTCATCTCTATTTAGTGCATTTGTACCATAGTGTTCAAGTGCTTCGGTTGTTGGGATGATCCCTGTATTCTTTAAGCCAGGGTACGTCAACAACATTTTTCTAATAAAGCAATTATAATGCATCTATTTATTGCCACTGTTTGGGACTTGGTAGGCCTATTTGAAATATTAACGAGATACGAAATTTAATAAACCTATAATCCGGCGTGCACATGTGACACATAAGCATGTACTTGTGTGTCCCAGAACTAGTGACATGGAAATAGGCTCTATACACCAACTTCATGTGCACATAGGGACACGCAGTCACATGTACCTATAGGCCTATGCACTTCACTCACACACATACTCGCATGTGCGCACACATGTGAAGGTGAGGGCGCAGAATAAAACACAGGCCTATCTAATAGTTTTAAACTGCTTGTGGAAACTGTAGGCATCCAGAACCATTGCAAATTCATGGATCAAACTGCTGATTGCAGTATCTCCAGGATCGACCCACTATCTAAATATGTAGAACTGTCCACACATATGGCTATCTGTAGCTGGTCAGAAGACCTTGAACTTCATTTTTGAACGTGGTTTAGATACCTTTAGTACCTATCTGCATGCAAAAATTGAGCATCCTAGGTTACTCCATTCTAAAGTTAACATGCTGATGTTGACCTCTGACCTATGACCATGTTTGAACCTGGTCTGGATATTTTTAGTACCCATCCAGATGCCAAATTTGAGCATCCTGGTTCCTCCATTCAAACATTATCATGCCAGTGCTCAGCAGCATTTTCTGCTCCAGTGACCTTGACTTTTGACATAATTATGACCTTCATTTTCTAACCTGGCCTTGATACCTTTAGTACCTATCATGCAATATTAGAGTGTCCTAGATTCCTTTGTTCAAACATTATTGTGCAAGGGGCTCAGCAGTATTTTTTCGCTCCAGTGACCTTGACCTTTCACCTATGACCTTCAATTTCCAGCTTGGCCTAGATGTCATGAGTACCTATCCACCTGCCAAAATTGAGCCTCATAAGTCCCTCTGCTCAAAATTTAGCATTCCAGTTGCTTGGCAGCATTTTTGGCTCCAGTGTTCTTGACTTGTGACCTTTGACCTTAATTTTTTAATTTGGTCGAGATATTCTTAATACCTATCTGCATGCAAAATCTCAGCATCCTAGTTTCCTACGTTCAATCATTAGTGTGCCAAGTGCTTGGCAGCATTTTCAGTGCCAGTGACCCTGACCTTTGACCTTCATTTGTTTTACATGGCCTAGATATCTTTAGTACCTATCAGCATGCCAAATATGAGCATCCTAGGCTCCTCCATTACCATGCCAGGTGTTCAGCAACATTTTTAGCTCCAGTGACCTTGACCTTTAACCTATGACCTTCAATTTCGAACTTGGCCTAGATACCGCTAGAACCTATCAGCATGTAATATTTGAGGGTTCTAGATCCCTTCGTTGAAACATTGTGCCAGGGACTCAGCAGTATGTTTGGCTCCTGTGACCTTGGCCTATTACCTTCAATTTCCAGCTTGGCCTAGATATCCTTAGTACCTATCCGCTTACCAAAATTGAGCCACCTAGGTCCCTCTCAAACGTTATGCCAAGTGCTTGGCAGCATTTTCGACTCCAGAGACCTTTACTTATTACCTTTGACCTTCATTTTTGAATTTGGTGAAGATATTCTTAGTACCTATCTGCATGCAAATTTTGAGCGTCCTAGTTTCCTTTGTTCTATCATTGTTGTGCCAGGTGTTTGGCAGCATTTTCAGTGCCAGTGACCTTGACATTTGACCTATGAACTTCACTTTTTGTCATGGCCTAGATATCTTTAGTACCTATCAGCATGCAAAATGTGAGCATCCTAGGCTCCTCCGTTACCATGCCAGGTGTTCAGCAGCATTTTCGGCTCCAGTGACCTTGACCTTTGACCTATAATGTTCAATTTCGAACTTGGCCTAGATACCATTAGAACCTATCAGCATGTAATATTTGAGGGTTCTAGATCCCTTCATTCAAACATCATCATGCCAGGGGCTCAGCAGTATTTTTGGCTCTTGTGACCTTGACCTTTGGCCTATGACCTTCAATTTCCAGCTTGGCCTAGATATCCTTAGTACCTATCCACTTGCCAAAAGTGAGCCTCATAGGTGCCTCCGCTCAAACGTTATCATGCCAGCTGCACAGTAGCATTTTCGGTTCCAGTGACCTTGACTTATGACCTTTGATCTTCATTGAATTTGGTGAAGATATTCCTAGTACCTATCTGCATGCAAATATTGAGCATCTTAGTTTCCTCAGTTCAATCGTTATTGTGCCAGGTGCCTGGCAGCATTTTCGGCTCCAGTGACCTTGACTTATGACCTTTGACCTTCATCTTTGATTTTGGTGAAGATATTCTTAGTACCTATCTGCATGCACATTTTGAGCATCCTAGTTTCCTACGTTCAGTCATTATTGTGCCAGGTGCTCAGCAGCATTTTCAGCGCAAATGACCTTGACCTTTGACTTATGACCTTCATTTTTTAACATTAACTAGATAGTTTTAGTACCTATCCACATGCAAAATTTGAGTATCCTATGTACATCCATTACCGTGCCAGGTGTTCAGCAGCATTTTTGGC
>CM065707.1:26852445-26859996 GCA_017654935.2 Phymorhynchus buccinoides
CATTGGCAAAATGAGACTGAAATTTGCTTCATTTCATGAGATAATTGGGGTGGGCTTCTTACCCGCCCATGCGCTTTTTTTTTACCCCGTCTTCCCCTACGTCCGCGTACTGGGCAGTTCTGTGGCGTGGGAAAGGGCAGAGAACCAGGTCATGTACCGACTAACAGTTAATCTGCGAGCTACGCTAAAACTTATTATGTCATGCTTTGTTTTATAACCACGGACGACACAGTTTCCACATTATGTGCTAACACACTTTCCATCTGTATGAGATTTTACGTTTATGTTTTCGGCTTATTCCTTTCACCGCCAATGTCGCATTTTTGCACCACAATGATTTATCACCCATGTCATTAAAACTCTTGAAATCAGGGTCTATTATTCAATTGTATCGTGTTCCTAAATTTGGACAGTCAGGATCAGTGACCCTATTCTAAATGTGTCACAGAGAAATCCAACAATATTGCAGACAAAATCTTTTTTTGTAGCCAAGTAAGTTTAATGGAAAATTTTGGCTCAAAGATGGCTGGCGGTGAAAGGGTTAAAACGTCTTCTTCTTTTTTTTATATAGTAAACTCGCTCACAGAACACCCCACAAAAAACAGCAGCAAAAACGAAAACAAAAAAACCCGAAAACCAAGGTAGTTCGAAGACAGCACAGCTCTCCGCCAAGGAGATAAATTCAGACAAGACTATTTGAATATTAGTAATTGTTTGCTTTTCTAGCACGAACAAAAAGATGTAATGGACAGTTGTTTCGCGCAATCAACAAACGTTGGCAACGCATAACCTCCTCGTTGGAGGTAAACACAGAACAACAAAGAAGAGACGATTCGGTTGAAGAAGAAAACCCAAAAAATAAAACTTTTTTTTTTTTTAAGCGTTACGCCAGCCTTGGTATCGTAACTGCAATCATAAACTATATCCATGGAAACATAAAATAGTGAACTTATTATTGCCTTTAATATGAAAAGCAAAGCAACTACGAAAAGAACGAAAACAGAGACACTAGAAAATACAATCAAGAAATGCGCGTATGGATGTGTGAGAAGGAAGTGAGTTGGATAGACAGGCTTGAGGAATGAGACGAGGCACGAATGATTTGGGAGACTGCTCGACTGTGAAGAGTGGAAGTATTGTTGTGTTGTTTATGTTGCTTGAAAAATACATTTGTGACAGAGTGTGGGAAAACCCGGCTAAAGTCGCTGAGAGACATTCTTAGCAATGCACAAAAACAGGTAGCTTAGTTATACTTGATTCTGTGTATTTTGTCAACTTTAAAAAATTATAGAAAAAAGACCATGCCAGAGATAGATCAATTCTGTTTTTTGCTTTTCAGTCTGTAGAATTTAAACTTTCAGATTATATAAAAAAAACGTCAAAAGTGATAATTTCCGACTTTAGCCTGGTTTTCCTATACTCTGTCACATTTATGTTGAAATATTACACGTTCTGTTTTGTCTCGTCAATAAAATAACGTCACTCTGCACTTGTGTATTTGTTTGTGTGGTACTTTGGTCTGTGACGTTGCAGTCTGTTTCAGTTGGGCTTTTTTAAGGTATGGTTCAGTTAATCATAAAATACTGGCCGTTTTTTGGTGTGTTTTTTACTTTAGTGAACAATTATCTCTTTTCATAATAGCTCTTGAGCTAATAGCCTTGACAGTCAATGAACATTTGTTTTTAGATTTATCACTGTTTCACACAGGAGGTGCAGTAGAAGGCATAATGGTCAGCAACGGCAAACTCATTCCTTCATTATCTCTGTCTCGTCAATAAAATAACGTCACTCTGCACTTGTTGTGTATTTTGTTTGTGTTGTACTTTAGAAATTACAATGATAAGGATTATTTCAAAAAGAGAGGGCATGGGGGGGGGGTCAAACATAAAGGGTGAAGAAGGCCACTTTGCGTGTGTGTACCTGTATACAATCCAACAACCAGTGGCGGAGGCCTCCGTATTGTGGCTGCCTTTGGTCTGGGAACAGGTCCATTAGGGTTCACCCCCCACGGTGACGAAGTCCATTCACAGTCCGTGGGGTGACCTGGTACACTGTTGGCCACATGGTCACTGGACTGGGTGGACACTCTTTCTTTCTTTCTTCCTTTCCTTCCTTCTTTCCTTCTTTCTCTCCTGACTGACTACATTGAACTGACTGAATGTCTACCTTTTCTGCTTTTTTTTCTTTGTGTCTGTCTTTCTATCTTTCGTTCTTTCCTTCTTTCTTTCTTTCCTTCCTTCTGTCTTTCCTTCCTTCTGTCTCTCCTTCTTTCTTTCTCTCATGACTGACTACATTGATCTGAGAGAGAGAGAGAAATAGAGATTTTACGCCTTCTGAGTCAAAAGACTATTTGGGGCATTTAAAATGATAAAGATCCTGTGACTACATTGATCTGACTGAATGTCTACCTTTTATGTCTTTGTTTCATTGTGTCTGTCTTTCTATCTTTCTTTCCTTCTTTCTTTCTTTCTTTCTTTCTTTCTTTCTTTTCTTTCCTTCTTTCTTCCTTTCTTTCCTTCCTTCGGTTCTTTCTTTCTTTCTCTCCTGGCTGACTACATTGAACTAACTGAATGTCTACCTTTTCTGTCTTTTTTCTTCCTTTGTGTCTGTCTTTCTTTCTTTCTTTCTTTCCTCTTTCTTTCCTGACTGACTACATTGAACTGACCGAATGTCTACCTTTTATGTCTTTTTTTCTTCCTTTGTGTCTTCTTTCTTTCTTTCTTTCTTTCTTTCTTTCTTTCTTTCTTTCTTTCCTTCTTTCTCTCCTGACTGACTACATTGTCTGCTTGAGTGTCTGTATGTCAACAGAATAATATATATTGCTCACAAAAAGTAGGGGATATTGACTTTGCAATATCACCATGGGTTCAATAACCAGACCATAAGTTTCATTTCATGTGAAAATGATAGTTCAGCCTTTCTTGGCTGTAAAATCGAAGACAAAAATCAATTGTAAAATGTCACGTGACTGCCAGAGGCGATAAACACCAGTGGGTATGTTATTCGAAATCACAAAACACCTTTACACAGTTGACAGATTGTTGGGCCCCTGTTTTCTAACAGACATTGAAGGCAAGGCTTTCTCATGCTCATGAACAGTCTCCTGAAGATTTTCTGGAGGATGTTTTCCCCTGGCGTCCCTAGATCCTCTTATGACCGTTACAATGGTGAAAGCTGGAATTGAAAAACGTCAGCGTTGGGCAGATTTTAACCTCCAAAATGACAATTCGCGTCTCCACTGAGCACATTTTTGTGCAAGATCACCTTCACATCCACGAAACCCAGATCTTCCCACGGTCTACAAGGTCCCCTGACCATTTTCAATCAAATGCCCCGCTATGCCTTGCAGGAAACAGTGGTCCAACACATTGTCAACTATTTTGTGACTGTTTTGTTACTGGGCATTGCACCCATTGATGTCCGTCTTCTCTGGCAATCACGTGACGTTTCAAAATTAATTGTAGTCTTCGATTTTATGTTAAAGGAATAACATACTTTTGTTTTCAAATTGAACAGGAACTTATAATTTCGTTATTGAAGCTATGGCGATCTACAAACAAAACACAATATCCCCTACATTTTGTGAGCAATATACACTTCAAAAATCTAAACTACGGGAGTTTGTCACGATTAGCCTAAATTCAAAGTTCAAAAGATCACCAATTCTTCGAAGATTTTCGATTTGTGTTAAGCAAAATATGCACATTGTGCCATGCACGTGCACATCCTTGATCTCGTGGGATGACATGAAAAAGGTTACAATGACGCAACCGTTTAAGAGGACATGTCAAACCGGTCTGCCTACAATTGTAAAGATCCGTAGTCACACGCATACGGAACAACACACACACACACACACACACACACACACACACACACACACACACACACACACACACACACACACACACACACCACACACACACACACACACACACACACGTGCGCACACGCACACACGCGCACGCACACGCACACGCACACGCACACGCACGCACACACACACGCACACACACACACACACACAACAACAACAACAACAACAACAACAACAACAACAACAACAACAACAACAACAACATACGGTATTTATACGGCGCTGAATCTTGATATAAATCAAATCAAAGCGCACACATACGTTAGCATTCATAATGCATTCAAACAAAAATGCAATACAAAGCGAGCACACACGTTTGACATAAATGGTATAACGCAGAAACAGACCTAAAGGCAAGAGAGAGAGAAGAGAAAGAGAGTGGAGCCTCAATCACGAGGGAAACAGGTGGGTTTTGAGGTTAGATTTGAAGGCTGAGAGGGTCGGTCGCTGACGGAGGGAAAGAGGAAGTTTGTTCCAAGATGTCGGTCCTGAGACAGCAAAAGAGCGCCGACAACAACAGTTGAAAGCTTATACCTAGGGATCTGGAGAGAAAGCGGGTCAGAAACTGAACGTAAAGTGCGAGCTGGCGTATAGATGGAAATATTGTCGCAGAGGTAAGATGGAGCAGCTTTATGGATAGATTTATAGCAACATACATACACACGGAGACTTTTTTGTCTCTTCCTTACATTACCCTACCACATACACACGTAGACCCCCCCCCCCCCCTCCCAACCCACACACACACTTCCCTTTTCTTCACAATCACAAAAGCTACAAAACAAGTCACCCCAAGTCTATCAAACTCCACCTTGCATTAATAAACGGACACAAAGAGGGGGATGGGGACGATCTGCACCTCTGAAGAAGAAAAAAAGGCAAAGGAAGCTAAGTTGAAAACCCCAGTCAAAAGCCCATCACTTTCTCCTTTTTCATCCTGAGATCACTACCCACACCCGAGTCTTACGATGGAGTGACAAAACGCAGCAGGGGGGGGGGGGGAAGGAGGAGGGAGGAAAGGGAGTGTGGATGAGCGTTATAGTCCCACTGAAGATGCGGGTAGGGGTGAAGATGGAGGGTTGACAATGGCGATGAAAAGACCTCCGCAGGAGTTCATGTTATTAAACGACTGATTCAAAAAGTTAGTAAATCCGTCTTCACGTCTCCCTTCTCTCGTTCAGCTTCATCCAAGACGCAGCGAATTTACTGTGTGTGTGGGGTTGGGGGTGGGGGTGGAGGGGGGGGTGAGTAGGTGAGGGGTGGGTTTAGATACTGGCCGGGGGTGAAGGGAGGGAGAAATAAAGGGTGTGGCACCGGGATCGGGAAGGAGGGAGAAGATGAGAGAGCGAAGCAAAGAGAAACAGAGGCGGACCGAAACAGACTCAGAGAGGAACCAAGGCGGATAGATAGATAGATAGATAGATAGATATGATAGATAGATAGATAGATAGATAGATAGATAGATAGATAGATAGATAGATAGATAGATAGATAGATAGATAGATAGATAGATAGATGGATAGATAGATAGATAGATAGCATTCAAAATAATAGAAAACACAACAAGTGGGAAGGCTGTGATGTAAATGTATGATATAGATAGATAGACAGACAGACAGACAGACAGGCAGGCAGATAGAGCCTATCCTTACCTCCTACAAAATAAGAAAATAAGGACTTCAGATAACATTGCCCTCATTTGATGTCTCTTAGTGGCATGGGTGTTCAAAACATTGGGGTGCATAAAATGCGACATTGGCGGTGAAAGGGTCTTGGTGAAAAAGTCCCTACTAACGATGCACTCGGACAGACAACAACGAACTACTGCTGCACTCGTCGTCTGCATGGACAAGATGATGACCATGACCGGGGTTTTATGCCCCCTCTTCCCCAGCAATCAATCCCCCATTATCTTAGCCAACCCTATTGTGTCTGCCCACTGTGACTACTTAGGGCATTCTGCTGCCTCTTCACTGTCAACTCGAGGCACACGGAAGCTTCTTAGCGGGATGGATGGATGGATGGACGGACGGCAGAAGTCAGGGGGACAGAGGAATACACAACGGGACGAATGTGACAGATGAAGGAGACACTCCGGACAGGTGCGCCACCTCTTCATGTCTTAGGATGTTTTGTTTTGTTTTGTACGTCCAGTTTGATCAGAAACGGGAGTACATTTCAACTGGAATGAGGGTGTGAGCGTCTCTCTCTCTCTCTCTCTCTCACCTCTCTCTCTCTCTCTCTCTCTCTCTCTCTCTTCTCTCTCTCCTCAGTGTCTAGGGTCTCTATCTCTTTCTCTCTCTCTCTCTCTCTCTCCTCTCAGCTCTCTCTCTCTCTCTGATCTCTCTCTCTCTCTCTCTCTCTCTCTCTCTGTGTGTTTCTATCTCTCTCTCTCTCTCTCTCTCTCTCTCTGTCTCTCTCTCTCTCTCTCTCTCTCTCTCTCTCTCCACTCCGTCTCTTGTCTCTCTCTCTCTCTCTTCTCTCTCTCTCTCTACTCTCTCTCTCTCTCTCTGTGTGTCTATCTCTCTCGCATCTCTCTCTCTGTCTCTCTGTCTCTCTCTCTCTTCTGTCTCTTTTTCTCTCTCTCTCTCTCTCTCTCTGTACTCTCTCTCTCTCTCTCCTCTCTCTCTCTCTCTCTCTCTCTCCGTTCTCTCTCTCTCTCTCTCTCTCTCTCTCTTTCTCCATAAAAAAAACAACCTGGGCGCACGTTTATGTGGCTTCCAATAACATTGTTCTTTTTTCTTCTTTGTTGTTATAGATGAAGACCCTAGGGATTACAGTCATGTAGGTGTGTGTGTGGGTGATGGGTGATAAAGGGATCGTGGAGGGTGTGGGGGGGGTGGCGGGGGGGGACGGTGGGAAGCAGGGCAGAATACTAATCCTGTATTGTGATGTTGGGTGGACATGATGGTGTGATCCAGAGGAAGTAGGCAGCGTGAACTTGTCACTACAGAGGCCTTCTTTTTTCTTTTAGCCCTCCGACTCCTCCCGGAGCCGAAGGGTTATTGGTTCGTGTATTTTTCTTTCTGTGCCGTTTTGTCTTTCCACGCAATATCTCGGTGAACCATTCTAGAGAATCACTTCAATATTTTGTACAGTTGTAATGCTAGGGGAAGACGGGGTAAAAAGCGCATGGGCGGGTAAGAAGCCCACCCCAATTATCTCATGAAATGAAGCAAATTTCAGTCTCATTTTGCCCATGAGACGAGCGATTAATGTCTAGCATTCGTCTCTTGGACAAATTTGACTGAAATTTTCTTTCATGAGATAATTGGGGTGGGCTTCTTACCCGCCCATGCGCTTTTTACCCCGTCTTCCCCTATCTATAGCTGATATGTCCCTTCAAGTAACTATTGCGATGAAGTTACTCAATCAAATCTTTTTTGATTGGCTCGAGCAAGAATAAATGGGAAGCTCTCCTTGCTTTAGACACTCCGCCCCCACCACCCCCACCCCTCTCTATATAATCTTTTATTAGCAATACGGGATTTGGTTTTGCCTTCATTTATTTTTTTAAAATCATAGCCTACATCAGGATAATTAATTTATTGTTGAGCTTAATCCTAAACGACTGAAAGTATAGTAGAAAGCAAGCACAGAAAGGAACAGATGATCCATACGGTTATTAATGTTTCTATCTGGAAGTCTTGCTGATTTCTCTTAATTCGAATTGC
>CM065707.1:26860496-26875496 GCA_017654935.2 Phymorhynchus buccinoides
TATGGCCTGATCATCGATCTGTCATCATATCACATCATTTATTATATGAAAATAATTCAATGCTATTACTACCCCTTTTGAAAAAAAATAAACAAAATGTTGCTTCTCGGTTATTTTCTTTCTACTAGACGAGATGCAGAAATTTGAGGGGGTGAGGGGATTCAATCTAGGCTTAGGCCTAGGCCTACATGTTTACCGAAGTAGGCCTTTTGAGCCTCGCTATGACGTTGGGGTCAAAGGTACACTTCCGCACAGTTCGTTTCGGGTCAGATTAAGGAACAAACCCACTGTTCGGGAGCGATCGATTGATTCGTTGTTTGTTCGGGCGAAAAGGAAAAGAGCACGAATTGGCTTTGCTCGTTTCGGCCGAGCACCCGTTCGCCCGAAAGAGATTCGGCCAGCTAAGGTTGGGCTTTAATTGTTTGATTTCGTTTATCAACGTTGGCTTGATTGATTGATTGATTGATTGATTAGACCGATTGACTGACTGGTAGATTGATGGATTAATATGGTTTTCAGTTATTGTGCCGTTCACACGTTCGGTCGACGCATGGTGTACCCCGGAGCCACCTCCCTGATGCAGATGCTGGTTGGTGAGTTCACATGGTTTTTTTTATATTCCTCTTCTGTCTGTCCCAGTGATGCACCCAGGATGGAAAGAGGGATTAGGTGAAAATGTCCTGGAAAAAAAAGACAAGAAATTCAGGGGACTTAATTTTGGACTCTATTATTAGTCGTCGTGTATTTTTGTGTTGAAAGAATTCCTGTGTCGGTTTAACATTGTTTTAGAAATGAGATATTTTACCACAAAATTATTATTAAGTAACAAACACCTTTTCAATATAGAGTACCAAGGGGGGTTGCGTACCCCTCAAAATGACGCAAGCATGACGTGATTTCTCTGCAATTTCTCTACGATTTCAAGGGGGGGGGGGTGGTGTACGCGCGTACCCAACCGACGCGCAGACGTGTTAGTACTCTACCTACTTTGGTTTAAATCCATTTGTTATCTTTTGAATGATCAGCGTCTTTTCTTACTGGGATTACGTTGCTATGGCTCACCATTCTGTGAATCTGGCAGTGCACGCAGCAACTTCAACTAGGTCTAAGGAACCATTGTACCAAATTTCGCTACAATCGGTTCAGTGGTTTGGCCGCTATGAGCTGGAACACATTTCGGTCACACACAGACGCGCATACATTCACACACATGCTCGCACACACACGCACACGCACACACACACACACACACGCACACGCACACGCACACACACACACACCACACAACACACACACACAGACAGGAGAGAAAAGCACAGCCCTCGTTCCCACCCCAATGTACTCCCTGTTCTACAGACCTGGGACTGGGAAGGAGTACACAAATATATAGAAGAAAATGACCCAGCTCTTGCTGAAATAGAAAGACTATGTCTGCCAGTAGTAACTTTTTCTAGCCTAAGCGGGCGCTGGTGGCTGGTGACTGGTGGCGATCTTGCCACTTGTAGCCTCTTCCGCTCCGTAGCTCAAACTCTCTGTCTTCTTTTAAGGCTTCCATCAAGACCACTCTATTCAAATGCTAACCTGTATTTCATTTCTGCTGAATCTCTTCTTCTTGCTACCATGTGTGTGTGTGTGTGTTTGTACGCGTGTGTGTGTGTGTGTCTGCGCGCACACGCACCTGTGAGACATATGCGTAACGGATGCTTTGTGATTTATTTAATTTATGTTGCTTAACGCCTTGACTGCCAACAACGTATTACGTACTGACCTGATGACATCACTGATGATGTCATCAGATGAAGAGGAATAACCCTGATATGCTGGCTTTTGCTCTAGCGCAATCCAGAGAGTTATATCCCCAGACCATTGTGCCAGATTGGCTCTATCAGTTGTCTTTTTAATGGCATGATTTGCCCAATGATTTTTTTCTTGATTTTTTTTTCTGGCAGTAATTTATTTATTGTGTAAGCGCTTAGGGCTTTGTTTAAGATTAAGCACGATAAATGATTATTATTATTATTATTATTTCTGTAATGGTCTGTTGCGCAGGAGGCATGCTGAACCAGGGCAGGGCGACTCTCCTTGAAGAGGTAAGGGGGAAGTCAGTGATAATTAAATCGGCGCATTGCGCTGGCTCATAGCAGTACTGTGCAGCCTTCGGGGTTAGCTGGCCTTTGGTGCCCACCATCCTCACTGTCAACTGTCCTGAAATCATCATGGTGTGTGTGTGTTTGTGTTCATTCGTTCCTTCCTTAATTTAACGTCTATTTAACGTGTGTGTGTGTGTGTGTGTGTCACTGTGTGTGTGTGTGTGTGTGTGTGTGTTGTGTGTGTGTCAAATGTTCTGTGTGTGTGTGTGTGTCACTGTGTGTGTGTGTGTGTCACTGTGTGTGTGTGTGTGTCACTGTGTGTGTGTGTGTGTCCTGTGTGTGTGTGTGTCACAGTGTTCGTGTCTTTCATTCTTTAACCCCTTCACTGCCGAGCCCGGTTCCGGTTCCGGGGCAACTATTTGCCAAGCCGTTTTAGGTTGCCGAGTCTATCGCAAAACTTTCTGAATAAAAGTGCATATAACCTATGCTTTTCTGAACGGGAATTGAATATACTATCCTTTGAGAACACTCTCACATGCATTCGAACATACTGCGAAAAGCGTATGGATAGAACACGGGAAACTCTTAGAATAACCCTATGACGGATATTTCTGTGACGGGGCAGTTTATATAGGTTACCGGAAGTTGACGGAAATATCCGTGACGGGGCAGTGAAAAGGTTAATTTAGCGTCTATTTAACGTGTGTGTGTGTGTGTGTGGTGTGTGCATGCGCAAGCTCGTGTGTGTGTGTGTCACTCTGTGTATGTGTGTGTGTGTCACTGTCACTCTGTGTATGTGTGTGTGTGTGTGTGTCACTCTGTGTGTGTGTTTGTGTGTTGGGTCTTATTTTATTTATTGTTTCATTCTTTTATTTCATATTTTTTGTATTTATAATTGTAAGCGTGTGGGGTTAAAGATTAAGCGCCATAAATGTTCATCATTATTATTATTATTATTAGTGCCGAGAGAGTGGTGCAGACCTGTTTACCGTACAAAATGTTCGTTACGATATTTAAGGTCATTGTACGAATCACAAATGAAAAATACGAAATTCTCAACATTGATCCTTCGAAATTTTACCCCTGTGCCGAATCCAAGTATGGGTAGGTATTTTTCACCGATCACGGGCTGGGAAATGACCTTCACCGGACGCGTTCAGACTATTTACCCACCTGTGCATGCGCACGGTCACTCGCACGCTGTTCAGTCTTCCATTCTCTCCGCACACGACTCAAGTTCCAAAATGGCGGACAATCAAAACATGTGCACGAAAGTAGTTTCGAAAATGACAAGCCGAAAAGAAAAAAAAGCGAGCACCAATACCAACCAAAGTTTCCAACGGAGTTTGGTTTCACCTTCTCATCGTAAGCCGAGCACTTTGATCTCTGCATGACCTGAAGATGGGATTTTAGGCCTACTGTCGGCACGCAGCGCTGTTCTTCTTCTTCTACTACCGTTGAGTATCCACATTCATCAGTTTGATTTTATGATACTATAGGCTGTTGTCAGTGTTGGTGTCACTGAGTGACGCTGACTGAGTGTGTCTTTCGATTCAGCGTCACATCATACGAATACCAGTCAAACGGCAATTTCTAAGGCAAGCGGTTGTTGTTTTTCTCCGTCATTCTTGATCTTTTATTTTTCTAAGCAAAGTCGGATGTCAGAACAGATGAAATTACCCCTTTCATCGCCAATGTCGCATTTATGCACCACAATGGTTTAACCCTTTCATCGCCACTGTCGCCTTTTGGCACCACAATGATTTGACACCCATGTCACTAAAGCCGGCGACAGACTATGTGACTGCCTCATATGACGCAATCACGTCGTGACGTAGATCAAATTTTGTTTCCCGCACAGAAGACGTCACAAGCCATCTGACTCGATCAGACTCGATCAGTGAAATTTAGAACCCGCCCTATTCGGCCCTGTCACCTGACTGAGTCAGACTGATCGAGTTAGATGGTATGCAAATGAGGTGAAACGTCACAACCTGATCGAGTCACATGAGGCAGCCACATAGTCTGTCGCCGCCTTAAAAGGCATGAAATGAGGGTCTAGTATCCAGTGACCTTATGTTCTTAATTTTGGGAGGTAAGGGGGGGGGGGGTAGGCCCTATTTTATGCATGTCACAGAGGAATCCCCAATATTGCAGACATAATCTTTTCTCTACCCAGGTAAGTTTAATGGAAAGTTTTGGCTGAAAAATGACTGGCGTTGAAAGGGTTAACACCCATGTCACTAAAAGGCATCAAGTCAGGGTCTGTTATCCGAAGACCCTATTTTCTTCATTTTTTGGGAGTAGCACCACCATACAGCAAAAAAAAAGAAAGAAAAGTGTTTTAACTTGTAAGCAGGGCCTGTATTCACGTTGAGATAGCATGAGACTTAGCATGATGCTAACTTAGAAGCTCTTCCAATGTCCTATAGGATTTAATAGGACATTTGGAAGAGCTTCTAAGTTAGCATGATGCTAAGTCTCATGCTATCTCAACGTGAATACAGGCCCTGATTTTAATTTTTTTATTTTATCACAGAATACCGTATTTTACAGCGATACTTTTTTCCTAGACTGAGACCCCTGTGCCTTATAATGTGACTGATAATATAGTAAGAAACTATAATAATAACAAAGTAAAAATGTTTGGGGGGTGCGCCTTTTAATGAGGTGCGCCTTGTAGTCTGTACAGTACGGTACAAATTTTTCGTCCAGGATTTAGTGTGAATGCATCGGACTTGTTTCTCTGTGTGTGTGTGTGTTGATTTTGACAGAAAAGGGGGATTCGAGCTAAAGTCGTGACGGAAGATGACAACCAGATTGACACCATGTTTGTAGACCGGAGGAGACCGGGCCACCCCCACAGCAACGGGAATACACTGGTAGGGGAGAGAGAGAGAGAGAGACAGAGAGACAGAGAGAGAGAGAGAGAGAGAGAGAGAGAGAGAGAGAGAGAGAGAGAGAGAGAGAGAGAGAGAGAGAGAGACAGAGAGAGAGAGAGAGAGAGAGAGAGAGAGAGAGAGAGAGAGAGAGAGAGACAGAGAGAGAGAGAGACAGAGAAAGAGAGAGAGAAAGAGAGAGACAGAGAGAGAGAGAGACAGAGAAAGAGAGAGAGAGAGAGAGAGAGAGAGAGAGAGAGAGAACACTGAACTTGTTTGCATCAGAGAGAGTGAGAGAGAGAGAGAGAGAGAATGAGAACACTGAACTGTTTGCATCAGAGAGAGTCAGAGAGAGAGAGAGAGAGAGAGAGAGAGAGAACACTGAACTGTTTGCATCATAGAGAGAGAGATCACTGAACTGTTTGCATCAGAGAGAGTGAGAGAACACTGAACTGTTTGCATCAGAGAGAGTGAGAGAACACTGAACTGTTTGCATCAGAGAGAGTGAGAGAGAGAGAGAGAGAGAATGAGAACACTGAACTGTTTGCATCAGAGAGAGTCAGAGAGAGAGAGAGAGAGAGAGAACACTGAACTGTTTGCATCATAGAGAGTGAGAGATCACTGAACTGTTTGCATCAGAGAGAGTGAGAGAACACTGAACTGTTTGCATCGCAACGATTTTGAATTATTAAAAAAAACCTCAATACAGCCATGCACACAAACAAAACATACATAAACAAAAAGGAGAAATGAAAGAAGATTACAGGTTTTTACTTCAGGTTTAGACATAGGGAAGTGGTAGATCAGACTTTTTTATATATAGACTTTATATAGAAAAAACTCCACATCGATTGGTTAACCCACAACAAGCCACTACAAAAGCAAAGTCAGAGGCAAAATTGTGGTCTAAGGGAGCGAAGCAAAGATATTCTAAAAGGGTAAGATGGATTACTTAAGAGCTCGGCGAACCGGGCTGATAGAGTTATCGTTAGTGGGGACGTGTACACTATTCACAGTGGAGGCTATCCAAAAACTCAGACTGGAATTTGAACGGAGAATTCAACTGGCCTATCGACGTGTAAAATGTGTCCTGTTTAAAAGGGACATAACCAGTGTTTCTGTTCTCACTACTCATATAGGGAAAAGAGACCGGATGCTTATCTTCCCCTTTAGAATATTTTTGAGCGAAGCGAGTTTAGAAGTGACCAAGGTATGGCGTGCACACAGATTTACTTCCCTTGAAGCAAATGCATCAAATTGACAGCTATCTATTAATTCCGCGCATACATGGCCGGAACGACTTGAATGAGTTAATGTCATTGGCTTACATGGCTTAGATGACATGGCGGTGCGCATAGAACAAAAAATCAATTAAGGAGTGAAGAAGGACATAAAAACAAAATAATGTCTATCTCGACTATCCAATCATATATCAGGTTTCAGGTTTTTTGGGTTTCACAATCATATTTTCGGGTTTGAGGTTTCTCATGAGTTCTAGTTTCAGGTTTTGTGACCCCCCCCTCCTCCAATTAATGGTTATTCACATTTGTGACAGACTATGGGAAAACCCGGCTAAAGTCGCTGAGAGACATTCTTAGCAATGCACAACAAGTGCAACGCAGAGCGGCTGCAAAGTCCCCTCGCAGCATCGCCGTGGTACTCCGAAATCGGAATGTGTCGGCTGTAAGCATACATAAAAACGCATCAAAACAGCACGTAACTACATAAAAAGGCATCAAAACAGCACATAACTGAATAGTTTTTTATATATAGCCTTGGTGTTCGGACCCGTGATTTGAGCGTGCGCACACGCGCGCACAGAAAAATTCATGTCAACTGTGTTATAGACCATTCATCAAGAAATGTTGTGGAAAAAAACTGCATTGAAATACATGCAAAACTTCGCGAGATATTAGCGATTATGTGTTTCGGGGTTTGAACCCAGTAACTGGAGCGACCTTGACCTTAATGTAAAACTAAATGCATCAGTGGATAGCTTGCATCTTGGCAAATTAGTATTCCAAATTTGATGATGATAGACTGAATAGTTTTTGAGAAAAACGGATGAATAGCCGGACGGACGGAGGCACGCCGGATGGACGGACACCGGACGGACGGACCAGACAAAAACAATAGCTCCCCGAACCTTCGGCTCGGGGACTAAAAACAGGTAGCTTAGTTATACTTGATTCTGTGCATTTTGGCAAGAAAAAAAGACTGCCAGATAGATCAATTGTTTTTTTGCTTTTCAGTCTGTAGAATTTAAACTTTCAGATTATATAAAAACGTCAAAAGTGATAATTTCCGACTTTAGCCTGGTTTTCTTATGCTCTGTCACATTTTTTCATTCACAGGTGGTTTGCTGCGAGGGCAACGCGGGGTTCTACGAGATGGGCTGTTCGGGCACCCCCCTGGAGTGTGGCTACTCCGTACTGGGGTGGAACCACCCAGGGTTTGCCGGCAGCACTGTGAGTATTTGCAACAGATTTTTGTTAATAAAAGATAGCAAAACTAGAGTAAAAAGAAATTTTAAAAAACCCAACCAACACTGACACAGTGCAGACCTCTTCCCACAGGAACAAACTCCCATTTCATTTTGAAGACCAAAAGAAAAAAGAAGAAGTTTCTGACCTGAGAAGTATTACCGTTAATTTATAATGACCATCATCATAATCATCTTCATCATCATCATCATCATCACTATTATTGCAGGGAGCATCATATCCCGACTTTGAACAGAGGGCGATTGATGCTGTACGCCATCTACAGGCTGGGTTTCCAGCAGTGTTATTACTTTTATCATCGTCATCATCACTATCATCGTTCCCCGACTCGGAACAGAGGGCGATTGACGCGGTGATGCTGTACGCCATCTACAAGCTGGGTTTCCGGCCCAGCGGCATCGTCATCTTCGCTTGCAGTAGCAGTGTTATTACTTTCATCATCATCATCATCATCACTGTCATTGCAGGGAGCATCGTTCCCCGACTCGGAGCAGAGGGCGATTGACGCGGTGATGCTGTACGCCATCTACAGGCTGGGTTTTGATCCCAGCGGCATCGTCATCTTCACCTGTAGCAGTGTTATTACTTTCATCGTCATCATCATCATCACTGTCATTGCAGGGAGCATCGTTCCCCGACTCGGATCAGAGGGCGATTGACACGGTGATGCTGTACGCCATCTACAGGCTGGGTTTCCAGCCTAGCGGCATCGTCATCTTCGCCTGTAGCAGTGTTATTACTTTCATCGTCATCATCATCGCTGTCATTGCAGGGAGCATCGTTCCCCGACTTTGAACAGAAGGCGATTGACACGGTGGATGCTGTACGCCATCTACAGGCTGGGTTTCCAGCCTAGCGGCATCGTCATCTTCGCCTGTAGCAGTGTTATTACTTTCATTGTCATCACCACTGTCATTGCAGGGAGCATCGTTCCCCGACTCGGAGCAGAGGGCGATTGACGCGGTGATGCTGTACGCCATCTACAGGCTGGGTTTCCAGCCCAGCGGCATCGTCATCTTCGCCTGTAGCAGTGTTATTACTTTCATCGTCATCACCACTGTCATTGCAGGGAGCATCGTTCCCCGACTTTGAACAGAAGGCGATTGACGCGGTGATGCTGTACGCCATCTACAGGCTGGGTTTCCAGCCTAGCGGCATCGTCATCTTCGCCTGTAGCAGTGTTATTAGTTTCATCGTCATCATCATCATCGCTGTCATTGCAGGGAGCATCGTTTCCCGACTCGGAGCAGAGGGCGATTGACACGGTGATGCTGTATGCCATCTACAGGCTGGGTTTCCAGCCCAGCTGCATCTTCATCTTCGCCTGTAGCAGTGTTATTAGTTTCATCGTCATCATCATCATCGCTGTCATTGCAGGGAGCATCGTTTCCCGACTCGGAGCAGAGGGCGATTGACGCGGTGATGCTGTATGCCATCTACAGGCTGGGTTTCCAGCCCAGCAGCATCGCCATCTTCGCCTGGTCCATCGGCGGCTACAGCGCCTCCTGGGCCGCCATGAACTACCCGGACGTCAAGCACGTGGTCAGGGGCAGCGACTCTTTGTTTGGGTTTTTTATGTGACCTTTAAAAGCCTAGCCACAGTGCATACGTTTTGACCTCAATACAATGCGATTGTGACTATGTCTGTGAGTCACATGATTCACGTGAAATACTTCCGTCTAGAAATAGCTGTACTATTTTCATTCACTCACGTAGACTGCAACACACAAATCAAATCAAATGTCTGATACGCAAAAATAAAGATATTTTATCAGATTCATGTACGGGAGACTACAAATAATTATAGTGAACGTAACTAATAGGGTTTCATCAGATTTATTTAGACAGTAGAATTTCATGTCAATCATGCCTCGTAGATGTCAAAATCGGATCGTAGTGAATCGAATCGTATGCAGTGTGGCTTGGCCTTAAGTCTCTTTGTTTCAGTCTTTTTCATTGATTTTTTTTTGTTGATTTTTTTTACAAAAGTCTTTTCTTTGTTTTTGTTGCCTACAGTACAGTGGTGTTGCCTCAATTTTCAGGCTTTTGATTTTGAATTTTTGAGATTTAAAAAAAAAAGAAAAAAGGTTTATGAAAGATTCATGAAACGACAGAATCGTAGCCTAGTTTTCAATTGCTTAAAAAAAGAAGAAAAAAGTAAAAGGAAATTCCTTTTTGTTTTTATCAGTGTCAGATTAAGATTGACTTAACACTTACACTTCTAATATGATATTATTGCATCAGCTGTGCGGAACACCTGTTTCACTAAAGAGGAGTGAAGGATTTTTGTATGTAATTGTTTCATCTTCTTCTTCTACCAATAATGTCCACCTGCCGTAACCGGCAATTATTGACATGTACTGGGATTCAAAGAATTATAAAAATAAAATAAAATAATCATAATAAAAAAAAAGCTAGATACATGGCCTAGCACCTGTCTAGTCCGAGAACACACGAAAAACAAAAGAAGAAAGGGGGGTGGGAGGGGGGAGGTAGTGAGTTTTTAAGCGGGGAGCTTCTAGGTGATACTGCAGACCTGGTATTGCAGTACCTCCTGGATCTGCTCAGAGCATTGAATGATGGTTGGTTGATGGTTCATCCCATATGTGCTGTTTTGCAGCCGAGTGGACGTAAAAGCTAACTTTCATTCATCACCTTCGAGGTAAAAGAGCTGAGCGTGGGGGACTGGATGGTTTCTGGTGGTAGGGAGTTCCAGTCGCGAACGTTTCTGGGGAAAAAAGGAGTTGCTTCGGTAGTCTGTTCTGGAGGGAATCCTTTGGAACTGCATATCGTGGCTCCGTCTTCCGCTGCTGGGAGGTAGAAGTTTGAGGGGCGCTGCACTTCACACAGGCCAGTCCAATTGTGATCTTGTAGATCATGGATAGCCTGGAAGCACGGCGGTGCTCAGCCAGTGTTGGCCATTGTAGCTGCTGGTGGAGCATGGTGCTGACACTGGATGTATTTCTGTGTCTGTTCAGCACGTGTCTTGCCGCTCTGCGTTGCACCTTCTCCAGGTCAGAGATGTGCCTGACGGTGTGCGGGTCCCAGACTGAGCCTGCGTATTCCACAATAGGTCTGACCATGGCTTTGTATGCAAGCTCCTGGGTAGCAGTGGAGCGCACCTTCAGGTTTCTTAAAGAACCCCAGAGATCGTCATTTGGGGTGTTCAACAAAACACCTTATCTGGTCTTAACCCTTTCACCGCCAGCCATATTTCAGCCAAAAATGTCCATTAAATTTACCTGGGTAGAGAACAAAATCCATCTGCAGTATTGGGGATTCTTCTGTGACATATATAAAATAAGGTCTATCCTTACTTCCCAAAACTAAGACAACGGATAACAGACCCCAATTTGATGCCTTTTGGTGACATAGGTGTTAAATCACTGTGGTGCCAAAATGCGACTTTGGTGGTGAAAGGGTTAAAATGTAAGGTATTCCCAGAATTGTTGTAGGCAGGTGTGTTTCTCTGAAATTTAAGTCTTAAGCTCAGCAGTGAAAGGGTTAAAATAATTGAGGATTTGTTTGTTTTTTTTCTTCTCCAGATTCTGGATGCTACGTTTGATGATTGTGTTCCGCTGGCTCTCACCCAGATGCCGAGCTCCATGAGTGAGTCGTCATCATTATAATAGTAATAATACTACAGTGGAACCTCCCTTATAAGACCTTCAAAAATCACCCAAAGTGAGGCCTTATAAGGGAAGGGTCTTATAATGGAGTTCATTTTAATGCTCACAAAGAAGGGCAATGTCTCGGAGAAAGTAGGTCTTATATGGGAGGGAGTCTTATAATGGGAGGTCTAATAAGGGAGGTTCCACGATAGTTACAATGCAGGTGGTCACATAGGACAAAACAAAACTGATCTCCAAGAAAAAAAAGAAAAAAAAGTGGAACCTCCGTATTAAGACCTTGAAATAATCAGCCTAAAAGGTCTTAATAGCGAGTGGTCTTACTAGGGAGGTGGACGCTCAGTAGTTTGGATATGAAGGAGGTAAAAAAAACTTACATTTTTTTTTGGGCAACAATTTAGAGGGAGTCTTAATAGGGTAGGTCTTTGTAGGGAGGTTCCACTGTATTAGTATTTATATACCGCATTATTTTGCTACGCGACTCAATGCGCTTGCTACCACCATTCATTCTGAGTCACATGCTCCAACTTGTACACTTCAAGAATAGTAAGAGAAGCAACTATGAAAATAACAACCAGCCGCTGTGGCGTGGTGGTTAGCGTCGCCGACTACTGGCTGGGAGGTCACGGGTTCGAATCCCATCAGAGGCGAGGGTTTTTTCGGTCCTGGACCAGCTCCTACCCAGAGTGAGTGGCTATGGGCTCAATGGGAAGACTGAAACCACACAGTCGAGCTTCATCCGCTTAATGGATGCGATTCTGAGAGTGTTGCTCTAATTTCAAGACCAACACTGCAGGGCATGGTTAACGCCAGGATATCATTAGGAAAGGAAGCATAGAATACAGCCATGTCGTGTAGTCTCAGACCGATACAGAACTCCATAGCATCATCATAGTCATCCTCATTTCTATCAATCGTTAAAAAGAAAAATGTCTCAAATTATGTGGCTTTGCATGCCCTGCTCTCATGGTGACCTCACTTTCGGTTTCCAATTTAGTGTGTGCCTTGGTGCGTTCGGTTCAAAGTCATGGGGATCAGTTCTCGGGGTCTGTCGGCGGACGGTCGTGGTGGCACCCTCTGAGGAGGACCTCACTCATGCTGGCTCCATGACTAAGGGAATAGTGTCGCCAGTAGGATGCTTAGTAGGTGGTGTCCTGAACAGGCTCCACTGAACTCCACCGAAGTGACTCAGCAGCAGTGCAGTGTCTCCTCAGTTGGTTGCCTCCTGACGGCCTAACATAGATTCGCTCCCCTTGAACTGCTGGTCTCGGATTCTGCGACCTGAACAAGTCGGGGTGTGGCTGCGAATTGGGACTCGGAATGAGCGGCGTGGGAGCAACGCCACTGTACAGCCCAGGAGATGGGACAGCAAAAAAAACAACCCAAAAAACTATGAAAATAGCAATAAGCTAATAACCAACAAAATGAAAAAAACAACAACAAAGAACACATCAAACGGCACAGTTCTGACCATAAGCATGTTACACACAAACGCGCATGCACACCCGTACACACACAAACACGCACACGCACGCACACACTAACTTGACTAATAGTATAAGCTCTACCTTGTTGGTGCTCTTTATGTATTGTACATTATGTATTTTGTTTTGGAAATTATTAACTCACTCGGGATAAATGAGCCGGAGCCGGCTCATGGCTTACACAACCGTTTAAGACGAATGAGCCAGATCCGGCTCATGAGAGTTTTCAAGAGGTTTTGATTTCTGGCATGTAACCAACTTTCAAAAGCCATGCTGCAATCTATTTTTAGTTTGCTTTGACCTATCGTCTCTTGAAATCAACCAATCATTGCAGACTTTACTCTCAGTTTGGGCTGTAGGGGTGTGTGTCACAAATCGGAATGTGTAATTTTTCTTCTTTCTGTGTGTTGGCTGCTTTCGTCAATAGGAGACAAACGACGGTTTGGAATCTGATATTTTTTTTATCGTTTAGTGCATGGTGTTGGTAATCTCTGAAAATATCGGCCCATGACTTTGCATAACTGTTTTTGTGGTGATACGTTTTCGATCCTTGTCGAATGGCCTGTCCTGAATGGTTGTAAGGGGAAGCAACTGGCCAGTGCCGAGTGAGTTAAAAGATTTAACTTCAGCCACCAATCATATAGCAGCAAGTGACTATCGGAACAAAATCAGAAATTTGGCTAAAATGTGCGGGGTGCCCCTGGATGGAGATCCGTTTAACGTCCTCCGGTCTGGAACAGACACATATGGGACATTAGTAGATATAAAGATGGTGGGAACGATCCTGGAGGCAATGCCCGGAGGCAGTGCAACACCAGGAAAGTCCCGAATTTTTATCAGTATAGATAAATGATGCACTGCAGGGTGCCCCTTATAACATGAAGCACCTTTAGGCCGTGTTCACATTAGACGTGTAAGTTCCGTACGGAAAACCCTAAATAAGTGGAAGAAAGAAAGATAAAAGTTTACGCATATAGGGGAAATTCGGACACATGCGCAAATCTTTTCCCTTCTTTGTTTCTTTTATTTATGGATTGCGCACGGGTTTCCGCATGGTATATCCGCTTATGTGTGTACACGGCCTTAGAGTCCATAAAATACATTAATTGGGTATGTTTCTTACTCTCTCTCTCTCTCTCCTCTCTCTCTCTCTCTCTCTCTCTCTCTCTCTCTCTCTCTCTCTCTGCAGGCACCTTAGTAACCATGGCAATGAAGACCTACATGAATCTGAACATCGCTGATCAACTCATAAAGTAAGTCCGACACTGGTTAGAAGAATTTTGACAAGAACGCGCAAAAGCGAAGATTTTAAGAAAGTCAGTTTGCTTGGGAGGGAGGGGGAGGGGAAATCTTGCTCCGTTCATCAACGTCGTCAGCTGTCAATGCCCCCCCTCCCTCTCTCTCTCTCTCTCTCTCTCTTCTCTCCAGTCTCAATACTCTCTCTCTCTCTCTCTCTCTCTCTCTCTCTCTCTCTCTCTCTCTCTCTCTCTGTCAATACCCTCTCTCTCTCTCTCTCTCTCTCTCTCTCTCTCTCTCTCTCTCTCTCTCTCTTCTCTCTCTCTCTCTCTCTCTCTCTGTCAATACCCTCTCTCTCTCTCTCTCTCTCTCTCTCTCTTCTCTCTCTCTCTCTCTCTCTCTCTGTGACTCTCTCTCTCTCTCTCTCCCCCCCTCTCTCTCTCTCTCTCTCTCTCTCTCTCTCTCTCTCTCTCTCTCTCTCTCTCTCTCTCTCTCTCTCCCCATATCCCCATCCTTATCCCCCTCTGTGCCTCTTCCCCCCATCCTCCCTCCCTTTTATTCTCATTTCTGCATGTGCATATATTATTTAGCTTTCTTGTTTGATTTATTTCATTTTTCCCCCAGGGCTGGGTGGAAAAAAGCATGTAACTTGCTTATCTCATGTTCCCTGGTTAAATAAAATTTCGTTTTCGTTTTCGTTTTCTCTCTCACTCTCTTTTGATGTTTGTTTCATATTATAAGTTTTGCGCAAAATTTGTGATGAATGCGTGAAATAGTATATTGTTTATGCACTCCTTTTCCTCCCCCCCCCCCCCCCCCCCCCATCTCACTTAATTGCATTGGTGCAACTCTTTCAGTTTTACACTGATTTAATTTTTTAAATTTTTTATCAGAAACTAAAAAAATTAAAAAAAGCAATGGACCACAAGCTTCTTCTTCTGCGTTCCCAGGCCATATGGCCATAATGGGTAGGGTACATATGTGTCCGGTTCTCAGTTTTCACTGGTCTCCCCGCTGCATACAGCCGACACATTCCGATTTCGGAGGACCACAAGCAATTTGGGGCGTTTTGAACTTGGTTGTTCTGTCCTGGAAGTCTCTCTTGGGCAATCTTGAAAACAGCATGGTGATGCCGTATTGTTTTGAAAGGCGATGTAATCATCATTGATTGTGGCCAC
>CM065707.1:26880496-26884720 GCA_017654935.2 Phymorhynchus buccinoides
AGTGGGGTTAGTTACACCATTCACAGCGGCGGCTATCCAAAGACTCAGACTGGAATTTGAACGGAGAATTCAAACAAAGCATACATAAACAAAAGGAGAAATGAAAGAAGATTACGGGTTTTTACTTCAGGTTTAGACGTAGGGAAGTGGTAGATCAAACATTTTTATATATAGACTTTATATAGAAAAACTCTCTACACAGATAGGTTACCCCCACAACAAGCCACTACAAAAACAAAGTCAGAGGCAAAATTGTGGTCTAAGGGAGCGAAGCGAGTTTAGAAGTGACCAATGTTTACTTCCTTGGGAGCAAATGCATCAAATTGACAGCTATCTATTAATTCCGGACATATATTGACTCATGACTTGAATGAGTCAAACTCGCTTTCGAAAATGTCTGACGATCCCTCAAAACAGTCACGAGCCTGAGTAATCAATCAATCAATCAATCAATCAATCAAAATTTATTGTCTTTAAAAAGATAAAGAAAATGTTTGTCTGGCATGCACATGAAACATAAACATAATAAGAAACATCATTTAGAAACTCATCCAAAATCAAAATTTACGCAAATGTTTCCTTATATAAATAAATAAATAATAAATATAGTATTAAATTACAATCCAAAATAAACACTAGGAGTAGGAAGCACACACACACTCACACACACATACACCCACACACACACACAAACACACACACACATACACCCACGCACAGCTAAAAGTAAGACCAACAGTTTGTGTATGACAATAATTATGTGTAAGGCATGCATCGCAACCCCTTAATCGGAGAAGGGTTTTTGTTGTTGTTTTTGTTTGTTTATTTTGTTTGTTCCATCCTTCCTGTCCGTGTGGCAACCGCAGTCACTTTTGACTATTGTGCAACTGTAAACTTTTGGAGGATCTACGGGAATGCGCGAGACAACAAGCTATCAAGAAGAAGAAAGTGGACAGGAGAAAAAGAAGAAAAATAGAAAGCTTGGCCCACGTATCGTATTTTGCTGACTATAAGGCACCCCCCTCACCCCCACCCACCCCAGCCAAATTTTTCACAAAATTTTAATTTTGTTATTATAGTTTCTTACTATATAAGGCGTATGCGTCTCAGTCTAGTGAAAATTCTGATTCTGATCGCTTCTTGGCCTTTTGGCTGGGACAGTGATTCAGGAACATAAATTTTTGTTTATACCCTGGTTGGTTTGTTCAGCCCGTCGTACATGGCGAAAGCCGATACGCGACGTTAAACTGAACTTTCATCGTCTAGGGAAAAAATAATATTACCTTACAGTGTAATATGGTATAAGGGTTTATGACACACAGAAGATAATCTCATGTGCTGACATCAGGGCTTCTGCTCTTTTCCCCCTCTTAGCCCTTTCACCGCCAATGTCGCATTTATGCACCACAGTGGTTTAACACCCATGTCACTAAAAGGCATCAAATCGGGGCCTGTTATCCAAAGACCCTATTTTTACTTCATTTTGAGAGGTACAGACAGAGCTAATGTTATGCATGTCAGAGAGGAATTCCTAATGTTGCAGATACAATTTTGTTCTCTACCCGGTTAAGTTTAATGGTATATTTTGGCTGAAAAATGGCTGGCGGCGAAAGGGTTCAGGGGTACGCTCACCCCCTGTTTAGAATTTTAACGGGTATTTTCACCCCCAGTTGCACATTTGAAGGGGTAAAGGAGAAAACATGGGAGAAGCTCCATCCCCTGTTCCATCCCCCCACCCCATGCGCAATGAACTTTAAACGATTTGGGCTTTCTGCGCGATCCAGTTGAATTTTAGATCTAGCCTAGACAGATTGTGGCAGAAAGGCCTAACAGACGATTGAGATACGTAGAACGTCATTGACCTACTGATAAGTAACGGTTGTGTTCACACACGCATCATTTTAATGCGTCATCTCACACCCTAAATGATATCTTAAAGGGTAAATCTCACGCACAGTTTCAGATTCTAGGGGGTGATTTGAGAGCTCTAGTGCGTAAATACGCACATTCTGTACGTTTTCAGAAGCCCTGTGACATAGAAGAAGAAGAAGAAGTTGTGCAACATGATTGTGCTAACTAATACAGAATGGTTGCAATTTTATCGTTCAGATAGGTTAAGATTAAGATTAAAATTATAGCCCCGTCAACAACTAAAGCCATGTCAGGGCTGTCACCACGTTAAATCTTACCACGTATTAAAAAAGGATAAAAACACAAGGTAAAAACAAAATTAAAATTTTTTTGTTAAAATACTTTTGTTAAAAAAAACCATTAATCAATCAAAAACTTAGCAAGTAAAAACATGACACGTCTAGAATTAAAAACATCACAGTAGCTTACATCAAGTGAAAAATATTAATGTCTTTCAAGAAATTAAAGATCGTGTCAGGCGGAACGTCACGGAACAAAATGTTTCATTGACTCCGCAGTGTAGTGTTTCCTTCTAATGTCGTATAAATCCCAGCAGTCCAAAAGGACATGACGAATGGAAATTGGAGAATCGCATGCTACACAGTAAGGCGGGTCCTCTCCTTTCAGTAGAAAGGAATGCGTGTAGTATGTGTGTCCCATATGTAACCTACATAAAACCGTTTCTTCCTTCCGGCCGACAGCAGCCGAAGGAAGATATTCTTTAAGGTCTGGACGAATGTTGTACAATTTGTTATTGTTGTAATATAGGTGTCAACCCAATTTTCTTTTTTTCAAAACTTCCCTTATTGAAAAATAATTTTCCCCTTATTTCAAGCCTGAAAACCGTATAAATTTCAGAACACGCAAAACCATGAAAAAGTTGCAGTGAATACATTATTATATTCAGACATCGTTTTCATGCAGTTTTGTTATATATATTGAAAAATGGGCAGGGGAGCGTACCTTCCTTTCTCAAAGGACAGGTTTTCCCATTCTTTCAAGTGTCTCCCACTCCAACTCGTGCCTTTTTGGCCACAGGGGGGGTCGTAGAACTGGAAGCATCTGCCATTTTCGATTCAAACAATGCTCACACGGAAGTTCTGAAGAAACCATGCATGCACAGATTACCAGAACAAATCGAACTCTCTGTGCGCATGACCGATCATCTAGCCTACTGCTTTTCGTTTTCCTGTTCGGCTGCTTGGCGTCCGCGTTTTGTCGTCTGCTATCACAAAATTCTATCACTTCACGGTTTGTCTCTGATTTCTGATCTGCCCGTATAAATCAGTTTTACCCGTATTGAATCTGTTATACGGCCGTACAGACCCAAAATCATGGTTTTCCCGTACAGCAATACGGGAACACCGTATAGGTTGACACCTATGTGGTATGAAAAAGATCCATGATGATGATGGTGGTGATGATTGTTGACTAATTTCTGCGCGAACAGACAAGTTGATGATGGAGCACCAGGTGGTGGTGGACGAATGTCAGGCCAAACTGCACAGCTTCGCCCTGGACGTCTCCTCGACATACCCTATGCTGATAGGTCAGTGTGTGTGTGTGAGACACAGAGAGAGACAGAGAGAGAGGGAGGGAGAGAGAGAGGGGGGAGGGAGAGAGAGAGAGAGAGGGAGGGAGGAGAGAGAGGAGAAGAGAGAGAGAGAGAGAGAGAGATAAGAGAGAGATGGGAGGGAGAGAGAGAGAGAGAGAGAGTCACCTGCACAGCTACGCCCTCAACGTTTCCCCCGACGTACCCTATGCTGATAGGTCAGTGGTGTGTGTGTGTGTGTGGTGTGTGTGTGTGTGTGGTGTGTGTGTGTGTGTGAGAGAGAGAAGAGAGAGACGAGAGAGAGAGAGAGAGAGAGTCAAACTGCACAGTTACACCCTGAATGTCTCCCCGACATACCCTATGCTGATAGGTGTGTGTGTGTGTGTGTTGTGTGTGTAAGAGAGAGAGAGAGGAGAGTGAGTCAAACTTCACAGTAAATGTTATACCCTGGACGTCTCCCCGACATACCCTATGCTGATAGGTCGGTGTGTGTGTGTGTGTCACAGTAGCTTTTCTCAGCTCCTTTCAGTTCATGCCTTTTGTTAACACTCGTCACCAGCATAAACCAATTTAAAGTGTTTTATCCATTAGGCTTACATTGTTTTATGGTGGCATACCACTTGTAAGGTATTTTCCTATCCCTAACCAAAATCAATTATAAGAATATTTGCCTCTGTTAAAAGATAATAACTTGAAACAAATAGCTCTCTGGAAAACTGAAAGGAGCCAGAATGAAGGGAATTTGTGACGGTGGTGTGTGT
>CM065707.1:26885220-26890220 GCA_017654935.2 Phymorhynchus buccinoides
GTTGATGATGACGACGACGACGACGACGACACGATGATGAGTAATGATGATGACGACGAAGACGATCACGATGAATTATGACACACTGATAGGATTATGATGATGACACGAGGAAGATGATGTGGATGATGATGAGGATGATGATGACGAAGATGATGATGATGATTCTCACGATGATGATGACAACACTGATGATGATTATGATGATGACAACGAAGACGATGGTGTGGATGATGATGATGATGATTATGAAGAAAAAGAAGATGATGATTATGATGATGATGACAACATGATGTGATTTATGAATGACGAAACGAAACGATGGTGTGGGATGATGATGATGATGATGATATGATGAAGATGATGATGATGACGACGATGATGATGAGGACGATGATGATGAAGATGACGATGGTGAAGATGATGACGATGATGACAACGACGATGATGACGCGACGATGATATGATTATACGAAACGACGACGACACGATCCTGCTGCTGCTGCTTCTGCTGCTGCGCTGCTGCTGCTGATGATGATGATGATAATGATGATGAAAACAAAGACGATTGTGTGTATGATGATGATTGTGATGATGATGAGGAGGAGGAGGAGGAGGCTGGGGGAGGGGAAAGGGGAGGAGGTAGGAAGAGGAGGAGAGAGAGGACTGAGGTGATTCGATTGGTTTTTTTTGTTTGTTTGTTTGCTTGCTTTTGTTTGTTTGTGGTTTGCATTTTTTGTGAAGCAGAAACTTGTGAATAATTTAGAAGCATTCAGCAAATGTTTGTGCTGCGATTGTTTGACTCTCTCTCTCTCTCTCAACATCCTCGTCTCTCTCATCTCTCTCTCTCCTTCTCTCTGATCTCTCTCGTATCTCTCGCTCTCTCTCTCTCGTCTCACTCTCCTCTCTCTCCAACTCTGCTCTCTACCCTCTCCCTCCTCCCCCCTCCTCCGCCCACCACACACCCTACTCTGGTACTCATTCCCACTCCCTCTCTCTCATTCCCTTTACCTCTCTCATCCTCTTCTCTCTCGTCTCTCTCTCCTCTCCTCTCAGTACGTCGTCCTCAACTCATCTCCTCTCATCTCTCTCTCACTCACTCTCTCTCTCTCTCTCTCCCTCTCCCTCCCCCCTCCCTCCCCACAAACTCACCTCTCCTCTAACTAACTCCTCTTCCTAACTCCTTTTCCCTCTCCCTCTCACTCTCATTCCCTTTAACTCTCTCATCTCTCTCCTCTCTCTCGTCCTCTCTCTCTCTCTCCTCTCTCTCTCCTCATCTCTCTCCTCTCCTCTCTTCCTCTCATCTCTCTGTGAGCTTTTTTGTTTTGATTAGATGTTCTGTTTTACCTCTGTTTTTTAAATCTTTCTTGGCTTTTATTCATGAAATTGACAATGGAGAATGCATCGACGCATGTTAGTGTGGGTGATTTGTGGTTAAAAAAAAAAAATCAAACAATCTTGAGGGGTGGGGAGTGGGAGGTGGTGTGGTGGGTTCCCCATTGTCCACTAAACATTTTATTAAACACACACAGAGACCTACACACAGGCGACGCACAATACACAAACGCACACACACACAGGGGTTAGAAAACGCACGCGCGCCCCAAGCTGCACGCACACACGCAAGCACACGCACAAACACACACACACACACACAACACACACATCCACCGACACACACACACACAAACGCGTCGCGCACGGCAAACACACACTTCGCCACACAAAAACGCACACACTAACGCGCACGCACTACATACACACATACACACAAACACACAAAAACACACACACACACACAAGACCCACACACACACGACACACACACACACACACACACACCACACACACACACACACACACACACAACAAACAAACAAACCACACGCCGCACTCTGCACACGCACCAACAACGTGCACAACCACACGCACACACACTCACACACACACAACACACACACACACCACACACACACCGCACGCACACACACACACACAAACACACACACACACACACGCACAAACACACAAACAAACGCACACACACAAACAAACACCACACACACAAACAACCACAAACACACAAACACACACACGCGCACGCACTCACGCATTCGCACACGCGCACACACGCACACGCACAGCACACACAGTCACACACACAGAGTCACACACAGACACACACACAACACACCACACACTACACAGACACACCACCACACACACAACACACACACACACACACCGGGTTCGCAGAAAGGAGAATAGAACTTTTTGACATGCATGCAAACTTTTCCCCAACTTCTGCAATAGTTTACAATTCTGACACTTACAGAGGTCAAAAACAAACAAACAAACAACAACAAAAACAAACAAGGCCAAACCATAATTGTATTTCACAACTATACACACTCCCAAAGCAACCCATACCCTCCTACAACAAAAAACAACCCCCCCCCCCTGTTCCCTTTAGGGGTCCGTTTCACAAGGGCTAACGTTTCGTTGCACTCGCTCAAATCAGGCGGCAAAAACCGGTCTAAGAAACACCCATCGTTTGCCGATAGTTCGCGTAACGTTTTGTTCTTGCCACACACCTGAACAAACGGCGAACTATACGGAACTACGTAAGGGGTTGAATACATTATCTTGTTTGTTGATTGGTATACACATTAAAGTTTTGGGTACCGGTTCAAGATGTGCCCCCCCCGATGCCCCGCTCCCCCTCCCCCCCCGCCAACCTATCTCGGTTAATTCTATTTTTTCCGTTATTGCCATTTCTTTACCATACATAACGCTGTATTTTTTAGAGAACAATTTTAGCTAATAACCATTTTGGGATACTAACCCTAGGCCCTAACCCTAGCCCTAAACCTAACCCTACCTAGTACCCTAGCCCCTAACCCTAGCCCTAACCTAACCCTAGCCCTAAACCTAACCCTACCCCCCTATAAGACGGAAAAACGCAATGAACCACGACTAGGTTTATTAAGCTAAAAAATGTTCCTAAATATACAGCTTTATCAGTTTATGTTTGGTAGGAAAGGCAAAAACGGAAAAATACAATTAACCAAGAAATGCAGGGGGGGTGGCACATCTTTACCTTTACCAAATTTTGTTT
The DNA here is from genome assembly GCA_017654935.2 of Phymorhynchus buccinoides. Classification (NCBI taxonomy): domain Eukaryota; kingdom Metazoa; phylum Mollusca; class Gastropoda; order Neogastropoda; family Raphitomidae; genus Phymorhynchus; species Phymorhynchus buccinoides. The sequence continues at coordinate 26,888,339 of CM065707.1, forward strand.
AAAGATGTTAAAAAAAATATTGACCTATTAGACAAGAGCTTGTAATATTTCTTCCGCAACTCGTTTTCTAAAGTGTTTCTTAGGCCCGTTTTTGGCACAACAGTTTTGCGTTTTATTCTAAGGCGTTAGAACCGTTATCTAGAGAAGCTAGAACCCTGATTAGCTTTGGCATATATTCCCAGATGGCGCATTGACTGTTTAAAAAAAATGCGAAACTAAATAGAAACTTCAAACAAGGACAGAAAGTTACAACTGTAAGTTTTTTTGTTTGTTTTTTCTCAGCTTCGGAAATGAAGAGTAATAAGTAGTAGTCTGACGCTAAAAGTGCCACCGCTTTACTAGGACAAAGTAGCAAGCATGTGTGATGCGTACATTGTATGCGATGCGATCGTTTGACCGATAGAGTCTGATTGTGCATCACGAGTCTTTAGGGGATCATTAAGGCTAAGTCTAATTGCACGAAGCTGAGAAATGTTTGGGATAAGAGAAGAAAACACCCACGCTTTTACAAGTTAGTGGCTGGGGGGTGAAGAGAGAGAGAGAGAGAGAGAGAGAGGAGAGAGAGGGGAGAGGGAGAGAGGGAGAGAGGGAGAGAGAGGGAGGTAGAGACAGAGAGAGAGAGAGAGAGAGAGAGGGAGAGAGAGGGAGAGAGAGAAGAGGGAGAGAGGCGGGATGGAGGTAGGGAGGGATAAGAGAGCGATGGTGTGTGTGTTTTTGTGTGTAATTGTTGTGTGTGTGTGAATATGCGCTCTCTCTCGCTTGCTTGAGAGAAAGAAAAAGAGGGAGAGAAGAGGAAGTGTGTGTGTGTGTGTGTATGTGTGTTTGTGTGTGTGTGCGTGTGTGTGCTCGTGTGCGGCGTGCGTGCGTGCGTGCAGCGCGTGTACACGTGTGTATGTGTGTGGCCACTGCGCCTCTACGCTGCGCAGTGGACTTGAAGAGGGCGACTTTCTTATTTAAAAATCTTAACGTCTGGTTTTGTTATTCGTTTAGGAGGGTGAATGAAATTATTTGACCGAAGATCTTTTGGAACATACTGTGTCTCGAAGGTGCGTTGGCCAAAAACATGTCCACCTTTATGTTAATTAAATGAATCATGTAGAGCTTCGAGTTTGCACGAGATTGTGACAAACTCAGAGAGAGAGAGAGAGTAGAGAGGAGAGAGGGGGGGGAGAGGAGAGAGAGAGCGAGGGGAGAGAGAGAGGGGAGAGAGGAGAGAGAGAGAGAGAAGAGAGGAGAGAGAGAGAGAGAGAGAGACAGAGAGAGAGAGAGAGAGAGAAGAGCAGAGGGGGGGGCGAGAGAGGGAATAAGAGATAGAAGGGGGATGATATAGAGAGAGAGAGACTTAGAGTGAGAGGGAGAGAGAGAGAGAAAGAGACAGACCGAGAGAGAGAGATAGAGAGAGAGAGAGAGAGAGAGAGAGAGAGAGATAGAGAGATAGAGACATAGAGAGATGACAGAGACAGAGAGAGTGACAGAGATAGAGATAGACAGAGAGAGAGAGACAGAAGGAGAGACAGCAGAGAGAGAGAGACACGTAGATATAGAGATAGACAGAGAAGTAGGAAGTTAACTGAATAAGGCCAACATCCACTTTCGGAGGGGGAGGGGGAGGGGAGGAGGGAGGCAAACACTAAATACATTTACAAGCATACAAAAACAAATACAATAGGGAGAAAGGGAGAGAGAGAGACGCGGAGAGAGGAGAGAGTGAGGAGAGAGAGAGAGAGAGAGAGAGAGATGAGAGAGAGAGAGAGAGAGAGAGAGAGAGAGACAGAGAGAGAGAGAGGAGAGAGAGAGACAGACAGACAGAGAGACAGAGAGAGAACAATTGGTTTAATGCTTAGGCCTTTAGCCCATTACACCGGAGGTGATATGTAAAACA
>CM065707.1:26895220-26900220 GCA_017654935.2 Phymorhynchus buccinoides
CATTTTGATCACGTATTCACTCTCTACTCTTTGAGCCAGAAACAATTATTGAGACAGAGAAAGTTATATGCAGCTTTTATTGACTTCCGCAAGGCTTTTGATTCTGTCAGTAGGGATAAATTGTGGAAAATGTTATCTGAAAATGGTTTAAATGGCAAGATCTTAATTAACAACTCTGCAAAGTATGTATAATGTTGTGAAAGTAAAAGTTCGGGCTAATGGTGATTTAACTGAAGCTTTTTTGCGTCCTCGGGGTTTGAAACAGGGCAAGGTTTGTTAACCAGCTCTGCTTTCACTTTTTATTAATGAATTGACAAAATATATTCTTAGTAAAGGTAAACATGGAATTCAGTTATCCCCAGAAGAAGTCGAATTATTCATTCTCCTCTTTGCTGATGATGTCGCCTTGTTCTCGGACAGTGTTGTGGGTCTCCAGAACCAGTTGAATATATTATTGAATACAGCTGAGCGACTTGATTTAATTGTGAATTTAGATCTATCAAATGTGGTTGTTTTCAGAAATGGTGGGTATCTGTCTTCATCTGAAAGATGGACATTTGGTGGTCAGGAATTGCAAAAAGTTAATATGTATAAATAATATTAATATTACCTAAATAATATTAAATAATATTACCTAAATAATACCTCGGAATTTATCTTTCTACAAGGCTCTCACTTTCATATGCTCTCGAGGATTAGAATGTTTTTGTTTCTGAATTCTTTTGTCTCCTCCAGATAGTCCCACACCATGATTTTCTATTACGAAAATCATCGATTGTACAGCTGCTCTCATGCTACCGTTGGCCCCTACTAACAGGCTATAACGCCAAACCACCCAGTAGTAATGAAAACAGTTTGAGTAAAAGGGCTGGCCATCCCAGCCAGTAGAACCGACCCCCAAACCCTCTAAACAGTAAGCAGTCACGACACTTACTGCACGTACAACACACACCTTCGGGCGAGAAAGGTTATGACATTATCGCCTTCCTAACCAGGCAGCCACTGGAAACTGTCACACTCCCTGACTGAGTCTCCTACCTCCCCCCCCACCCCCCCCCCCCCCCACCCCCCCCCCGCCCCCCCCCCCTCTTCTACTTCCAAGAGAGTAACGTCCCCAAAGACAGTACAGCGCCACTAGTGATGTGTGTGTGTTTTGGGTAGTAGCAAGAAGAGTAGAATGGTCTTCTTGGTAGTAGTAGTAGTACTAGTAGTAGTAGTACTAGTAGTAGTAGTAGTAGTAGTAGTAGTAGCAGGAGGAGGAGGAGGAGGAGGAGGAGGAGAGACGGAAAGCAAGCAAGCTGGGCGTGTAATCACGAGTGCGTCTTAAGCAGTTAATTAACACGAGTAGTAGTATGTATGTAGATTAAACTAAACTACACAAACGATCGGCTGTTTAGCCTATTTTGCACACTACTACCCGTGTTGGCTTGGGACTAAACTAACAAAAAGAAGAAGACTAAACTATCGACTGTTTAGCCTCATTTACATACTGTTACCCGTGTTGACTTCATTTACATACTGTTACCCGTGTTGACTTCATTTACATACTGCTACCCGTGTTGACTTCATTTACATACTGCTACCCGTGTTGACTTCATTTACATACTGCTACCCGTGGTGACTTCATTTACATACTGCTACCCGTGTTAACTTCATTTACATACTGCTACCCGTGTTGACTTCATTTACATACTGCTACCCGTGTTGACTTCATTTACATACTGCTACCCGTGTTGACTTCATTTACATACTGCTACCCGTGTTGACTTCATTTACATACTGCTACCCGTGTTGACTTCATTTACATACTGCTACCCGTGTTGACTTCATTTACATACTGCTACCCGTGTTAACTTCATTTACATACTGCTACCCGTGTTGGACTTCATTTACATACTGCTACCCGTGTTGACTTCATTTACATACTGCTACCCGTGTTAACTTCATTTACATACTGCTACCCGTGTTAACTTCATTTACATACTGCTACCCGTGTTAACTTCATTTACATACTGCTACCCGTGTTAACTTCATTTACATACTGCTACCCGTGTTAACTTCATTTACATACTGCTACCCGTGTTAACTTCATTTACATACTGCTACCCGTGTTAACTTCATTTACATACTGCTACCCGTGTTGACTTCATTTACATACTGCTACCCGTGTTGACTTCATTTACATACTGCTACCCGTGTTGACTGCCTTCTTCTTCTTCGATCGCTCAGGTTCCTGTCAATTATGAGCGCAGATGCGTCATGCTGCCGTTATGCGCCTAAGAAAGAAATAATCAGGCCCAGCATGAGTCCGGCCCGACAACTCGGCTGGCGGAAATTGCTTTTTGAAAGTGTTTCTTTAGAAAAGGCGGGAGAATGGCGGATCGGAGAGGCAGAAAGATAAGTAGATGACAGCAAGCAAAGGGAAAAAAACTAATAACATACGTCTGTATCGTTACAAATTCGGGACTTTCCTGGAGTTGCACTGCCTCCGGGCATTGCCTCCAGGATCGTTCCCACCATCTTTATATCTACTAATGTCCCATATGTGTCTGTGTCAGACCGGAGGACGTTGAACGGATTTTCATTCAAAGGGAAAAGGCCGGGAGTCAAAGAGTGGTGACAGATTAGAGGTAGTTACAAGCAACAGAACTTCCAGAAGGTGGGGGAACTATACAAAAGCCGCCCACCCCCACCCCAGTGGATCCACACGAGGTGGGGTGGGGTGACTAAGACGCACCAGGGTGTATAGTAGACTACTATACATCCCTGGACCGCACTCATGACCACAGGGCCAGGATTGTAGTGAGGGGGGGGGGGGGGGGGGGGCCGGGGGGGGGGGAAGACAAGACAAAGACAAAGGGAAGCTACTGCTACTATTACTACCCGCCCCCGCTTGTCATACATTTTTCAACACTTGCTTCCCTTTCCCTTTAGGCCGGCCCTTTGCGTTGTCTAGCTCGGCTAAAAACCCTCGTGTCAGCGAACCGCTTCGTCTCCAGGGGGAGGAGGGGGGGGGGGGAGGGGAGAGGCGGGGTTCCTACCCCCACCCCCCCCCTGATGATAAAAGGCCAACAACAAAGAAGGAAGGAGGGTAGTTGGGGGTGGGATGGGGGTGGGGGGTACGGCATTTCCCAAGGGGGGGCGGAGCTTATGTTCCCGCTGAGGGGAAAAGGAGGATGGCTCGCGCGATTTGGGAGGGGGTGGGGGGGGGGGGGGGGGGGGGGGGGAAGCTCGCCCCTGAATGAAAATTTGATGAGGCTGGCAGACCACTTGTAATCTTTTCGGTGGTGGTGGTGGTGGTGTAATAGAGGAGGAAAAAAGGGGGGAGAGGGGGCGATAGGGGGGTGGGGGGTGGGTAGTAAAACACGAGAGGGCGGGGAAAGGAAACAACAAGAATAAATGCTGGGGAAGGGGTGGGCTGAGAAGAAGAAGATGATGATGATGAAGAAAAAGAATAATAATAAGGCCGTAAGGCCATATAAGCGGATATTCCATGCGCAAAAACCCGTGCGCAATCCATAAATAAGTGAAACAAAGAAGGGAAAATTATTTGCGCACGTGTCCGAATTTCCCCTATATTCGTAAACGAAGAAGAGAAGAATAGAAGAAAGAAGAAAGAAAGAAGAAGAAGAAAGAAGAAAGAGAAAGAAGAAAAAAGAAAAGAAGAAAGAAGAAGAAAAGAAGAAGAAGAAAAAGAAGAAGAAGAAGAAGAAGAAGAAAAAGAAAAGAAGAAGAAGAAGAAGAAAGAAGAAGAAAGAAAAGAAAAAGAAGAAAGAAGAAAGAAGAAGAAGAAGAAGAAAGAAGAAAAGAAGAAGAAAAGAAGAAAGAAGAAGAAGAAGAAAAAAGAAGAAGAAAGAAGAGAAAAAAGAAAAAAAAGAAGAAGAAAGAGAAGAAGAAGAAGAAGAAGAAGAAAAAAGAAGAAGAAAGAAAGAAGAAGAAGAAAAAGAGAAGAAGAAAGAAGAAGAAGAGAAAAAAAAAAAAAGAAGAAGAAGAAGAGAGAAGAAGAAAAAAAGAGAAAAAAGAAAAAGAAGAAAAAAAAAGAGAAGAAGAAAAGAAGAAGAAGAAGAAGAAAGAAGAAGAAGAAAAAGAAGAAGAAGAAGAAAAAAAGAAAGAAGAAGAAGAAGAAGAAGAAAGAAGAAGAAGAAAAAGAAGAGAAAAGAAGAAGAAGAAGAAAGAAAAGAAGAAAGAAGAGAAGAAGAAGAAAGAAGAAGAAGAAAGAAAAGAAGAAAAAGAAAGAAGAAAGAAGAAAGAAAGAAAAAGAAAAAGAAGAAGAAAAGAAGAGAAGAAGAAAGAAAAAAAAAAGAAGAAGAAAAAAAAAGAAGAAAGAAGAAGAGAAGAAAGAAGAAGAAGAAGAAGAAGAGAAGAAGAAAAGAAGAAGAAGAAGAAGAAAAGAAAAGAAAAAGAAGAAGAAGAAAGAAAAAAGAAGAAGAAGAAAAGAAAGAAGAAAGAAGAAAAAGAAAAAGAAAGAAGAAGAAGAGAAGAAGAAGAAGAGAAGAAAGAAAGAAGAAGAAGAAGAAGAAGAAAGAAAAGAAAGAAGAAAGAAGAAGAAGAGAAGAAGAAAGAAGAAAAGAAAGAGAAGAAGAAGAAGGAAAGAAGAGAAGAAGAAAAGAAAGAAAAGAAAGAGAGAAGAAAAGAAGAAGAAAAAGAAGAAGAAGAAAAGAAAGAAGAAGAAAGAAGAAGAAAGAAGAAAAAGAAAGAAGAAAGAAGAAGAAGAAGAAGAAGAAGAAGAGAAAGAAGAAAAAGAAAGAAGAAGAAGAAGAAGAAAGAAGAAGAAGAAGAAGAAAGAAGAAGAAAAAGAAGAAGAAGAAGAAAGAGAAGAAAAAGAAGAAAAGAAAAGAAAGAAAAAGAAGAAAGAAAAAGAAGAAAGAAAAGAAAAAAGAAGAAGAAAAAGAAGAAAGAAGAAAGAAGAAGAAGAAAAAAAGAAGAAGAAGAAAAAGAAGAAGAAGAAGAAAAAAAGAAGAAGAAGAAGAAGAAGAAAGAAAGAAAGAAGAGAGAAAGAA
>CM065707.1:26910220-26945220 GCA_017654935.2 Phymorhynchus buccinoides
AGAAAAAAAAAGAAAAAAGAAAGAAGAAGAAAAAGAAAAGAAGAAGAAGAAGAAGAAGAAGAAGAGAAGAAGAAGAAGAAGAAAAAAAAGAAGAAGAAAGAAAAGAAGAAGAAAGAAGAAAGAAGAAGAGAAGAAAAAAAAGAAGAAGAAGAAAAGAAAAGAAGAAGAAAGAAAAGAAGAAGAAGAAGAAGAAAGAAAAAGAAAGAAGAAGAAGAAGAAGAAAGAAGAACAAAGAAAGAAAAGAAGAGAGAAGAAAGAAGAAGAGAAGAAGAAGAAAGAAGAGAAAGAAGAAGAAGAAGAAGAAGAAGAAAGAAGAAGAAAAAGAAAGAAAAGAAGAAAAAAGAAAAAAGAAGAAAGAAAAAAGAAGAAGAAGAAGAAAGAAGAAAAGAGAGAAAAAGAAAGAAGAAGAAGAAAGAAGAAGAAGAAGAAAGAAGAAGAGAGAAGAAAGAAAGATTGAGAAAAGAGAAGAAGAGAGAAGAAGAAGAAGAAGAAGAGAAGAAGAAGAAGAGAAAAGAAGAAGAAAGAAGAAGAAAGGAAGAAAAAGAAGAAAGAAGAAAGAGGAGAAGAAGAAGAAGAAGAAGATGAGAAGAAGAAGAGAAAAAAAAGGTACAAGAAGAAGAAGAGAATAGAATGGGGTGAAGGTGGTGGTGGGGTGGGGGACAAAAAAAAGACTTCCGATAGCTAATAAACATTTATCTGATACAAACGTATCATTGTCACATAATTAAAACAAATTACAGTTACACACACACACACACATGTACTGTGCAATAAAGCTGATTTCAAAACGATAAAACAAAGACTAGTAGCAAACTGTCGACATGCAACGCTTTATTTGTATGCAATAAACTAAATAGTCTATAGACATGCAATAAAATCATTTGTTCTTTTATAAATACGTGTATTTCTTAAACTATAACAGCACACGTAGTACCTAAATTCAATATTACCCCTATTTCACATCCAACTTGCTATCGAATGGCTGATTTTGTTTGTTTGATTTTTTGTTGTTTGTTTATTCGTCTACAATTTCTTGTCACATGATGCGTGATGCGTTATGCTTGCCGTTATGCGCCTAACTAAAAAAAAATAGTTTAGGCCGATGCATGTCCGCCTTGCAATCTTTGATAAGAATTTCCAGAACAAAAAGCAGGAGAATGGACCAGTCTTTACTTATATACACGAAAACTTCAACTGATGAATAATATGGGAAAACGACTTCTCAGACATCCAAACTGATAGCTTAAAGCTGCTCTGCTTGTAAATACTTTTAAAATAGAGGTCTCTCTCTAAACTCTAATTAAGGACTCGGCACACGCTGCACTCTTTTGCTAGTTGTACCTCTCACTCTCTGTGGTTGCAACAGTTTCATGCAACCTACAACAAGGTTGTAAGGTTGCAGTTGTATGTTGTAGGGCGATAGAAAACGATCCTAGTTTTTCCTTGGAGTTGCAACATGTTGTAGGTTGCAGCCAATCAGAGCGTCGATTCTCTCTCACGTGTCTTTTTGCATCACAATGGCGGAGGAGACAGTTGCGAAAACAGCAAACTTATCGAATTAATTAGCAAAGTCCCATGCATTTGGGATGTCCATTGTGCCGATTACAGTAATCGGGACATGGCTCGAGAAGCCAAAATCTCGCCCACATTGTTCTTCGTGAGCTCTGATCCGACAATATAACAACAGTAGCAGCAATGATCAGATCGTCGTGTTCATTTTCATCGCGCTCTGAGGAAGCCATTTTGTTAGAATGTAAACCAAAGAAAGTCACGGAAAGTCTCGCGAGAATTGTCCATATATGGCACGGGATTGCAAGGGTGTTGCATCAAAGTTGCAGCGTGTGCAGCATGCTCTGCGATTTTAACTGCAACTTGTATGCAACTAGTTGTATCAACTTAAAAGTTGCAGCGTGTGCCGAAGCCCTTTTCCACGCCCAAACTGTTAAGTTGTGGGCCGCCATTTTTGAATCCCAACCCGCCATCTTGGAATTTAGAAGTACAGCATGTGACTTCCTATCTAGAAGTGTTCACTAGCATCCCATTAATCCATCCAGCTTGTGATGTTCGCTTCTTTTTTAAACGCAAAGTTGAGGCAGGTCACCTTCCTTAACCTTTACCAGACTTCCTGGGTCGCCCACGACCCATAGACACACAAATGACTTAATATCTCAGGAACTATTGGGACTATGATAATAAAATTTTAGTTATTTTTTTAAAACATAGTTTGGCATATGTCAGCAAATTTTGGTGCCAATACAGCAAAAACTAAAGTAATAATTAGATACGTCATTTTAACATACTTCTCCTATGTAACGCGGGTCACGGAGGACCCATACTTTAAAGAGCAGAAATAGGTCACTGCAGTGCATTGAGTCTGGGGTCGTGGGAGACCCGCACCATCTGGAGAAGCATAAACACAAGGTGACTCTTTGACGAGTATGGGTCCTGGAGAACCCGCATCATCTGGAGAGGGATAAATTTTTATTATGGTAAAGGTTTAAAAAAAAAGTGCTATCGGACTAGAAAGAAAAAAAAGGAAAACATTTGTCTATCAGACTATCTAAGGGAAGCAACTATGTATTTAGTTCAAGGCTCAGTTTTGAACTTACAATCGCATGAATAGTTTCCCTTTGAGTGGATTATCGCAACACACAGCCACAGAGAGAGAGAGAGTAGAGAGCATAGGAGGATATTTTTGAGAGAGAGAGAGAGAGAGAGAGAGGAGACGAGAGAGGAGAGAGAGAGAGGAAAGAGCAAATATGAATGATAATATTGAGGGGGTAAAAATGGATAAGCTACAATAGTCTTCTTTGCACCATGCCCTCTCACTCCACACACTAACACCATGCACAATTTGAGAGAGAGAGAGAGAGAGATAGAGGAGAGAGCGAGAGGAGAGAAGTGAAGACCAGGTGATCCGGGATGGAGGGGAGGAGCTTTGAGAGAGAGAGAAGAAGAGAGAGAGAGAGAGAGAGAGAGAGAGATCGAGACTAAGAGAGAGAAAGGGAAGAGAGAGAGAGAGAGAGAGATATCTTGTATTGATGAATAGATATAGATACACAAAAATAGATCGGGCTTGAAACGAATCAAACAAACAGAAATAATAATAATGAAATGAATAACATTACCCAAGCACAAACACGAAAACCACCCAACAATTCACACATATGGCACACACAAGAATAAACAATGCTGAATAGTGTCGTCAGTAGGGGGCTTAGAAGGTGGTGTCCTGAACAGGCTCCACTGAACTCCACCGAAGTGACTCAGCAGCATTGCAGTGTCTCCTCGGTTGGTTGCCTCCTGACGGCCTAACATAGATTTGCTCCCCTTGGATTAGCTGGTCTCGGATTCTGCGACCTGAACAAGCCAGGGGTGTGGCTGTGAATTGGGATTCGGAATGAGCGGCGTGGGAGCAACGCCACTGTACGACCCAGATGATGGGACAGCAAAAAAAAACCAATGCTAGTAAGAGTTACAGTGAAACCTCCCTTTCAAGACCCAATTGGAAAACATCAAGCCCCTAAAAGGACTGTAGGGATGGGTCTTAATTAGAGTGGGGGGGGGAAAGTGGAAAAACCGGTTTGAACCGAAAAACCGGTGCTAAACTTTCGCTGTTCGAAAAACCGGTTCGAGTTGCTGTGAACCTTTTTTTTTTTTTAACTGCAAACTGAAAGTAAGTTTTTCTTAAGATAACGCATTCTTTTCGAAAAACAGCACTGATTCTCAGCGCAGATTGGGTGTTTGTAAACCAAGAGTAGCTGTTTCTAGTTTGTGGCGGTGCTTTTCTTATAACCCTGATTAAACAAAATTTCGTTCGTTCGTTCTCTCTCTCTCAGTCCATGTGTTGGGATAAAGCCCGTGGCTTTGACTTTGACTGAGTGTTGATGTTGACTGTGTGTGTGTCAAAGTTTTCTTTTATTGGTGTGTGTGTGTGTGTGTGTGTGTTGTGGTTGTGTGTGTGTGTGTGTGTGTGTGTGTGTGTGTGTGTATGTGTGCGAGTGCGTGCGTTACTGAGAATATTCCGACAAACAAATATTTGTTTGCATAGGTGAAACTAGTGAAACAAGTACTGGTTAAAAAAAAAGGTTCGGTAAAACCGGTTCGAAGAGGGAAAACCGGTTCGGTTTAAAACCGGTTCGGATTTTTTAACCGGTTCTCAACTCATCTTAATACGGAGGTCGGCACTCAGAAGTCCAGGAGATATAAAAAAGAATTTTTTTAAATTTTGGGGTCACTATTTAGAGGGAGTCTTTTAGGGAGGGATATAGGGAGGTTCCACTGTACATATATATAAAAAATGATACACAACCCACCCCCCACCCACACCACAAGCAAATCCACATTCTTTCAACACTAAATGAGGCTTTATACCGAAAATTATCTGCCCCTGTCTCGTGCCCTGAGATGCGAACGCCACCTAAAGATTATCGCCCTTGCCTGTCAGAAACTAGTGGTAATGTAGCCACAGAAGATTATCTGATCTCCTGACTCGTCACCAGGGGGCATCGGCAGTTCGGGCCTAAACTATTATCGCCCTTTCGTGTCGGCAAGGAGTACCGGATATTACGGACTATAAGGCGATACTTTTGTTCCTAGACTGAGACCACTGCGTGCTTATAATGTGACTGATAATACAGTAAGAAACTATTATAACAAAATCTGAATTTTGTGTAAAATGTGGGGGGTGCGCCTTATAATCAGGTGCGCCTTGTAGTCCGTAAAATGCGGTAGTATAAAGCCTCATTTAAGCTTCATCTCAGAACAAGGTAGTGGCTTCGGTACCATAGCCGATGAGGTTTAAAACCGAGGCGTGGTTACTGCTACACTTATCTGTATTGTTAAAAATTTCGGGACTTTACTGGTGTTGCACTGCCTCCGGGCATTGCCTCCAGTATCGTTCCCACCATCTTTGTATTTACAAATGTCCCATATATGTGTCTGATTTTAGACCGAGAGGACGTAAAGCACCATTATTCATTCATTCATCTCAGAACAAGACGTGGAGTATTTAGGATTCACTTTCTTTATTGGTTACGTGTTCCATATGCTGAACACAACACATACACTAATAATAAATTACTGAGGGGGGGGGGGGAGGGGCTTCCAGCATGCAAAAATTCATTGGTTCCTTTACCACGTTTGTCCTTGGGAGGATTCTTGTTGATATTGTTTGTTGATGATGTTGTTGCGGTGGTCATACATTGTTGTTGTTGTTGTTTGTTGTTGTTGTTGCCTGTCTGTCGTTTCCGACAATGACTGCCAGATAGTAGAGGGGGGCAGATACGGCTAATGTTAAGATCAGCTCCCTCCGCTGTTCCAGGGTGAAGTTGGCCCACCATTCATGACCTTTTTCGTTAAAGGGACAACTACCGATCCATAGGATCGGGTAACAGATAGTCCGAGTCCTACACATCTGACTCGGCGAGCGAAGCCTGTTGTCTCACACAATATATATAGGGAAAAGAGGGGAAAACCCGCTTCTGTTGGCTGCAGCGATTCGAATACTGAGCGCGCTGTGGAAGTTCAGTTTAACGTCGCGTATCGGCTTTCGCCATGTACGACGGGCTGAAGAAAACCAACCAGGGTATAAACAAAAATTTATGTTCCTCAATCACTGTCTTAGCCAAAAGGCCGAGAAGCGATCAGGAAGTTTTTTTGAATGAAATGAAATAGCGCGCGTGAGTCCGAGAGGGGAGTGGAGAGAGAGAGAGAAAAAATGGAGTTTTTTACGTCCTCTTGGCCTGAATCAGACACATATGGGACATTTGTAAATACAAATATGGTGAGAACAATACTGGAGGCAATGCCCGGAGGCAGCATGAAACCAGTAAAGTCCCGATTTTTAAAATTTAATTAATACAGATTAGCTGTAGCGGTGACCACGCCTCGGTTAAACCTCATCGGCTATGGCACCGCCGTACTGAGCGCGCGACGGCCGAAAAATGGTGTTTTACGTCCTCTTGGTCTGAAACAGACACATATGGGACATTTGTCAAATACAAATATGGTGGGAACAATACTGGAGGCAATGCCCGGAGGCAGTACAAAACCAGTAAAGTCCCGATTTTTTTTTTTTTATTAATACAGATAGGTTGTAGCGGTAACCACGCCTCGGTTACACCTCATCGGCTCTGGCACCGCTACGATAATACTGAGCGCGCGTTGCGCCTACCCTCCTTTTATACTGCAGGTAGGTCGTTAAACTGAGAACACGCGGGAACAGCTGGAGGGAGCTGATCTTAACATTTGCCGCAGATACTATTCCGGTGGGCTGGGGCGATAATTAGTTTATAGCGGAGAGTGCCTTGCCCAGGGTAGCATCCCCACTCTCTCGGCCAAGGGGATTTGAGGTTGAAGAGTTGGCGTTGGGGGAAGGTCCCCTAAAGGCCAACCGATCCCACTGGCTGCAGCACCAGAGCCGGTGTTGTTTTGCAAGGGACCCCCCCCTCGTTCGAGAGTCATAGTCTTCCACGAAAGACTACGCTGTAGCATGATATTCCAATACTGTAGAATTAACAAATATGAAATAGTGAGGCTAAGAGAGAGGCTATAGTGAAATGAATAAGGGGAAATGAACTTCTCGTAATTAACTCCTCTTTTTACCCAAAGTTATTTACGGAATCTTTTCGCCTAGCAAAGTGAAAGTAGTGGCCACAACAGTACAGAAACCAAGGTTCATCCTCAAAAAAAGGATGACCCAGAACTGCTTTACTATGATGACATCACACACACACAGTACACAATTTCTACATTATGATCACTGTCGAATATCATTTATAGTGCAGCTCTCATTTACCATTGGCCCTTTCTACAGGCTAATTTGTAACTGGTTGTCATAGTACAATAGAATAGAAACAGCACAGTCGGGTGATCAATATCAATGTTACAATATTATTATTATTTATGGCTGACAATATGTCGCTTTCAATATAATAACAAGAAACCAGCACCATCGCATCATCTTGGGGTCAAGTTGTACACTAAAACGCACACTTCCCCTACCCCACCCCCACACCAAAAAAATTTCGCATTGAAAATGTTCACTAATGAACAACATTCTACCATTCTTCTTTTGGGAAAGGGATAGGGTTAAAGCTGCCTCACACTATCCAAGTTGGATGAAAAACGTTTGTTTGTGTTTGTGTGTGTGTGTATGTGTTGTGTGTGTGTGTTTTGTGTGAAGTTGTGATTTGTGGGTGTGTGTCCATATGTGTGCTGAGTTTATGTGTGTATGTTGTTAAAATATACTGTGATTTTCATGCTTGCGCATTGTGTGATTAATGCATACATGTAGTAGGCCCTATTGTAAGTAGATAGTAGTAGTAGTAGCAGCAGCAGTGTAGCAGTAGTAGTAGTAGTAGTAGCCATGCAGCCATAGTAGTAGTAGTAGTAGTCACAGCAGTTTTTGTTGCTGATTGTTATGTGCATTTTTACCGGCCAAACGAAGTCTGACCGGTATTGGTTTGTCTGCTCATGTTATTGGATTTTTGTCTCATGTTTTTTTTATTCCATTTCAATTCTGTGTAAAGCGCCCTATAGTAGGATGGGCGCTATATAAATGTTCCTCATTATTATTATTAGTCCCCGAGCCGAAGGTTCGTGGAGCTATTGTTTCTGTCTGATCCGTCCATGCCTCCGGCGTGCCTCCGTCGTTCGTCCGGCTATTCGTCCGTTTTTCTCAAAAAACTATTTCAGTCTATCATCATCAAATTTGGTATACTACTAGTTTGCCAAGATGCAAGCTATCCACTGATGTATTTAGTTTTACATTAAGGTCAAGGTCGCGCCAGTTTACGGGGTTCAAACCCCAAAACACATAATCGCTAATATCTCGCGAAGTTTTGCATGTATTTCAATGCAGTTTTTTTCACATCATTTTCTCGTTATTGGTTGTGACCTTTCCACAGTTGTCCTTTCTTTTGACACACAGTGTCAGTGAGTAGAAATCACAAATGCAAATTTTGGTCTGATGAAAACCCTTCCAACCAGGTGGGAAGGAACTGGCGACTAGCTGCCACCATTCACTTCCAACTCGCTCATCAGCCAATGCTTGCTGACAGTGAAGGCGGCACACGGCCACAGGCAGTTGAACACAGTTTATTCACCACTGATTTTTTCTCCAACTAGAAAGGTTGGATAGTGCGAGGCGGCTGTTAGGGTCAGCTTGGGGTCGTTGTAATGACGCTGGAAGAAGCAGACTTAGAGATTGAGAGTGGTAAACACATGGGTGCTCTGGGGAAATTTCAAAAATCCTGCAAGGGGGCGGCCCTGGCAGAGTGCAGGGACAGCACACACACACTTACTGCTCTTTTTTCACCCCTCTAGATTAGTACAAGTGCTACATTGTTTCGAAAATAGCAAATGCTTATATAGGCCCTTTTTATTGTACAAGTTTGTGTGTGTGTGTGTGTGTGTAAGAAAATCGTTGTTTCTCAAATTCTCATAATCCGGTGACACCAGCTCTAGGCAATTAAAAAAAATCTGCAATTCAGGACAATCCTGCAAGGAGCATCCATGTAAACATTGGGGGGGGGGGGGGAGGGGGGGGGGATGTCTAAAGTGCAACGTTGCCCATCTTCAATTTTCAACACAGTACTTTCTGAAGAAAAAAAAGAAAAAAGAACAAAAGTTGAAGCAGGTGAGAATTCTAAAAAAACATTCATGCAATCCCCCCCCCCCCCCCCCCCTCCCCCAACCATTTGCCCACCTGTCCCCCCCCCAACTCCTTCTACCCAAGAAAAAAAATGCTGAGTAGAGTTCTTTCTATAATGCAGTTGGTTCAGACAAATTCTACATACCTTTAAAGCTTAGGGTTTAATCATGCTTGAATGGAAAAAAAAAAAAAAAAAAAAGGAATTCTCTTACATCCTTAACTCTTCTTGTACCACAAGCGAATACATTCCGCCCAAGACAATTAGGGGGGCAGACTTGGGAAACCTAGCTATCAATTTGGTCATACCAGGCAGTGGGATTTCTCCCTGCTCTTTACCGACTTTCAACTGCCGTGGGAGATTTTTATGTGCGTAAAGCGCACGGGTCAGACTAGCTTTAAGTCCCCATCCGAAGGACTGGACGTTCAGTTCGATTTTCCTGTCGAACTAGAAAGAAAGGGCGAGGCCGGGATTCGAACCCGGGTCACTCACGTTGCAGTCACGCATTACATTTTTTGGCAGGCGAATGCTTTAACCACTCTGCCACCTTTCTCTCTGTGTTCTTCAGCTTAACCCTTTCACCGCCAAAGTCGCATTTTAGCACCACAGTGCATAAAAGGCATCAAATTGGGGTACATTGTCCAAAGACCCTGTTGTCTTAGTTTTGGGAAGTAAGGATAGACCTTATTTGACATATATATCACAGAAGAATCCCCAATACTGCAGAAGGATTTTGTTCTCTACCCAGGTAAATTTAATGGATTTGTTTGGCTGAAATATGGCTGGCAGTGAAAGGGTTAAAGTTTTGAGGGAGGTGAAGAAAAAAATGGGGGGGGGGGGATTTGTATATAGAAAGGAAAAAAATGCTTCAAATACAAACACACTTTTCACAAATACAGTGCAATATGGAAGAGTAAAACAAACACACACAAATGTTTAGTCGTTTTTAAAAGTGCCAGGCATACCCTTTCCTCACGAATTTGTATTTTTCAAATCACCCTACCCAAAGTTAGTTAGTCTATCATAGTCCCGTCAACAGCTATGGTCATCTCAGGACTGTCACCGCGTAAAGTTCGACCACGTATAACAAAACACGCATCAATGATTCTTAACAACGTTCAAAAACCTGAAAACATGACAAAAAGTATAGTACAATTCCTAACATGACACCTCCATCATTGTACCCTATAGCACATCATTCCACACAGTGCTGGAAACGTCGAGCCATTCTCCTCTACTTATCGGATCCAGGTTATAAAAAAAAAACAGCAAAAAAGGACAACAAACACATACTAGTAAAAAATATATATAAAAAGGCTATATAGGCAAATATGCACACATTAAGAAATATTCTGATCGCTTCTCGGCCTTTTGGCTAAGCCAGTGATTCAGGAAAATAATTTTTTGTTTATACCCTGGTTGGTTTGTTCAGCCCGTCGTACATGGCGAAAGCCGATACGCGACGTTAAACTGAACTTCCATCCAAATATGCACCGCAGAATGGACAAGCGCGCCCACTCAAGCGCGCAAGGTCTCACCTCTGGAAGCCAGTGAACAATATTGACACCTGGCATGTCATAAATTGTACAAAGAACAAAAATGTGGAAGGGTTTTATAGAAAAAAAAAGGCAGGAGAATGGAATAAGGGAGAAAGATAGAAAATGACAGAAAGCAAGAAGGATGGCAGAGTCAAAGAGAGAGACAATTATTAGAGGAAGTTACAAGCACACAACTTCCAGAAGGTGGGGGAACTATTCATACAAAAGACTCCCCGGTATCCCCACGGGGTGTCCCCCCCCCCCACCCCACCCCCCCAAAAAAAAGTGTATCTCAATAATAACAAGCCAAGAAATGCACAAACAACGAAGACGTAACCATCATGCTCACAGACACAGCAAATGGCAGATTTCATATTGAATGGAGTCAATCAAGTGAATTGACTGAACAAAAAAACCCACCAGCAACTACCGGTAATGGTCAACCTATGGCGATATTTTTCACGCCAGAGGGCAGTCAATGCACTAGGGGCTTATCACGCGATTTTCTTACTTGGGCGTAGTGAGAGAGAGAGTGATGGTAGGACCACTCACTGTCTCTCTCTCTTTCTTTATCCCCAACTAATAATATAGAGAGGATTAGCCCCACACGAGCATCATGCCCTCTGGCGTGAGAAAAATCGCACTAAGTCTCTCATTAAACGCGCACACACACTAGTTATAGCAGACCTTTCACGCACACACACACACACATGGATGTGGGCCGGGCGGGGGTGGGTGAGTGATGTTGGGTTTTGTTTTCCATTTGGGGGGATTTTTGTTTTTGTTGTTGTTGGTTTTACTCCTATTTTTTGTGGGTTTATTTATTACTTCTACAGTGCAGTCCTATCCATTCATATTGATTGTGCATACACCTGCATGCACACACTTTGATATACACACACATACATGCACATATTCACATGCACGCAACCACTTTAACATACATACACTTTTTCTTCTTCTTTTTTTTCCCCCCGTCTAATATCACGAGAAGCGGAGAGACGTTAAATGAAAGACACACACACACACTAGTCATCAGGCATGAAAACTACTGTTCCCAAAAAAAAGAGATTTTTTTCAGCCGAGAAATCCTTCCACCCGGATTTTCAGCTAACGTCAGAAGTTTTGTTGAGCGGGGGGACGGGGGGGGGGGGCAAGTACTCATTTCACAGCATTTCACATCCTACTTCGCCTTCCAACTGACAACTTCAACTGACATTTTGGTCTCGCCAACCCGATACATGCGTTCTCGGCGGACGCCATCTTGGAAATGACAACGGTGGAAGAGCAAAAAGGCGCGAAATGAAGATTGTGCCGTGTAAATATAATTTTGGTTCGGGTTTTTTTTTCCTGGCGGATTTTTTATTTTCTGGCGGAGATTGCTCGATTTCGAAAAAAAATTCGGCAGAAACGGCGGAGCTGTTTCCATGCCTGAGTTATAGCAAACTTTTCACACACACACACATGCATGCATGCACGATCACCTTATTCAGCACACCAACAACATAGCAGCAATGAAAACATAGCACGTGATTCCAGGAAACAAACATATAACAAACAATACTGGAGATCTTTTCTTCTCTTTTTTCCTCCTCCTTCTTCTTCTTTTTCTTTCTATGACAGCAATTCACTTAGGCAAAGAAAGAAATCAAACCATATTTTTGTACAGTTCAGAAAAAAACAACCCCACACAGACAATTGTGATCCAGCACCATGAAAGGGACATTAAGTCGCTGGGCTAGTTTCTCACAATAGGCTTGCAAAGTCAAAAATCTTATTTTTTTGTCAATTTTGAGTTATGGGTATTTTCGTGCTCTCTAACATCTCATCTTTCATATTTATAAAGGACAATCTTTATTATGGTCTCTAAATACTCCAAAAAGTGCTTTGAAATGTGTCGGTTGATGCATTTTTGTCAGCTAGGCTAAACTTTAGACTGTGATTTCTCAAAATGGCCAGTCACCCTACCAACAATAAATGCTCATATCTATAAAATGGAAAAAAGTTACAAGAATGGTTGGTATATCATTTGAAAGAGAATTGTGTGAAGTTTCTAGCTGTACCGTTATCTCAGAATGGTCATTTTGACACTTAATGTCCCTCTCGTGGTACTAGGTCACAATTACACAAGCAAAACACTGACCATCAAGACAAATGAGATCGACCACAAAGGCCTAAAAAGACAATGGAGGGGGGGGGGGGGGGCACACACAAAAACACAAGGATGTCGCAGAGCCTAGTGAACGATACTGTGCAGCAAATACACAAGATATCACACGGACATAATAAGACACAAAAGATCGTTAACCCTTTCATTGCCACTGTCGCCTCTTGGCACCACAATGATTTAACACCCATGTCACTAAAAGGCATCAAATGAGGGTCTGCTAACCAATTACCTTATGTTCTTAATTTTGGGAGGTAAGGACAGGCCCTATTTTAGGCACGTCACGGAGGAATCCCCAATATTGCAGACAAAATCTAATCTCTACCCGGGTAAGTTTAATGGTAAATTTTGGACTGAGGAATGGCTAGCATTGAAAGGGTTAACACCACCCAGACAGTCTACCATAAAAGAAAAATGATAACCAACTACAGCAAACTTACTATTGAAGTTTGGCTAAAGGTTTATTGGTATTGCACATGTCGTCACAACACGCATAATTATCCTTATTATGGGAACCAATAGAAGATTGTGACCTTGACGTATGACCTTGAAAACATATTTTTTTTGTTTAGGGGCCATATCCAGACCTGTTTACCCCCTACACAAGTCTTGAGTAGTCTGGATAGCTGAAATGAGTAGTTTTTGGTGTGAAATGTGTAGTTTTATTCATTAAACCATCAAACAATGTTCACTGAAAATGAGTAATTAGAGCATTATTTTCAATTTTGAAGAGTGGTAGAGGTCCAAATTGAGTAGAATACTACTCGAAAAGAGTAGAGTAAACAGGTCTGCATATCTTTTGCACCATTCGACTTACAGACTTCAAACTTGGTATGTATGTGCATTGATTTTTGGTAGTTCTGCATATAGGGTACCGATCAAGGTCAAGGTCAAGGTCAAAGACATCGACAGACCTTGAAAGTGGTTAGAGTCTATAAATTCGTGTTTTAGCCATATCTTTCACACTTTTGCTTGACAGAATCACATGTATGGTGGTGTTTCACCTTGAGTAAAAGACGCCCTAACATACATTGTTGGTGTTCTGACTTTGACCTTGAAGCTTGACCTTCAAAACCAAAATGTTCTTCTTTACGCTATATATTCAATGTCTGAGCTGTATCTCATGAACCAGTGAACAGAATGGCTTTCACATTGTGCGGTGGTGTATCACAGTGCAGGAATGGTCCCATAAAAAAAACTATAAACGTGCTGACCTTGACCTTGAAGTTTGAACTTGAAACCCAAAATTTCTTCTTGAGGCCATATCTTTCATATTGTTGGACTTACAATGTTCAAACTTGGGACAGGGGTGGATTGACTAATGATGATTTGGAATATTGGGTACAGATGAAGGTCAAGGTCAAGGACATAGACCTTAGAGGTGTCAAATTGGTGTTTTGGCCATATCTTTCACATTTTTTTCAGCTACAGGCTTCAAAGTTGGCAGATTGGTAGACTGCCTCAAGGTCATGTGTGGTGCAAAGTATTGATAATCCTAATGACCTTCACCTTGACTTTTGAACTTCTCTTACTGTGGCTGTAGTTTGGACACCATTGGGTTTACACCCATGAAACCATATATATTCTTGATCACCATGATCTAAGGAATGCAGTTGGAGACATTTAAAAGTCACTTGACCTTGACCTTTACATCTGACCTTGAAGCTGCTATATGACGGTCTGTCCGGATAAAAGTGCCCATAATTTCAAAACCGTTGGCGTTAGACCCATATAACCATATATATTCATGATCAGCATCACAGCGGAAACCCAGTGGAAGACATTTTGAAGGGGCCAATAGCACAGTGAGAGTGAGAGCTGAGGGGGCTCCGAAAACAAGTGCTCATAGTTTCAAAACTGATGGCGTTAGACCACTACAACCATATATATTTGTGATCAGCATTAACATAGGAATGCAGTGGAAAACATTTTGAAAGGGCCAATAGCACAGTGAGACTGAGAGCTGAGGGGGCTCCGTAAACATGGACTACAGTGAGTGGGAGACATTTTGAAAAGCTCTTCTGGCAACTGCTATTCTAAAGACCTGTGCTGGGGAAAAGCTGCCGCGAAGCGAGCGCAAGGGCGTAGCAAGTGCGGGGCGTTGCTGCTAGTAATAAAATAAATCCAAAGTGGCAAAAGTACTACAAAACATCATTGTCGACTGCATTACAAAATTCATCAATTTAACAGTAAAAATTAAAAAAACAAAAAAACATTGATACAAAAAACCTAAAATCATACATGTATACATAAAATCCACATTCACTTGCGGAATGAGCTGTTCAGGGACCCAAGCACTCGTGACACGTAATTCATTCAAAGAAGAGAGAAAAAGAAAGAAAAAAAAAGCGACCAACAACAGCTCAACACAACTGCCCTAAAACCCCGCGATCAGCACTCCTCTCCACCCCTGCAGCGCAATGGAACATCCCGAAACATGCTGTGTGTACCAGGCTGCGGATCAGGCCACTGGCGACCAGGGGGGTGACAGGTAGGTCATGGGCAGTGGGGTGCAGTGGGTGGAATCGTAGTCTTCCATGTACTTGGAAGCCTGCGCAGAGAGCAAGGTTCTGAGGATGGAGCTCTTTCCCTTTGGGGTAAAATAACATTCACATTATCTTGCTTATAGCATAATGACATGGGTGCCCCCCTGCAGCTGAAGCAAAAATTGATTTATGAAGGTATTTCAGTCTGCTTTTTCCACAATGTATACAAATGCTTGTATGAAAGTGTTTGAAAAACACAGTAGACACACAAAGATCTTGCTTGACAAATTAAAAAAATAAAGGAATTTCACAATTCACATCAATAACAACAACAAAATGTTCAAAACCAAAAAAGAAGTAAACTTTCGCCTCTCAATCGAGGGAAACTTCCATCCAAAGTTCATAACTGGAATTTTCAAGAAATTCTGAAATAAATTCCAAAACTAAAAGAATGAAAATTTAGTCCTTAATTTTTTATAATATTTTTTCTATTAACCACAAAAACACTTGGTACAAGATCCATTTGGGGTTTGGAAAAGAGCTCTAAAAATGCGGACCCTTTTTAACTCGCTCTACACGAGAAGAAGAAAAATGGTGTTTTACGTCCTCTCAGTCTGGAACAGACACATATGGGACATTTGTAGATACAAAGATGGTGGGAACAATACTGGAGGCAATGCCCGGAGGCAGTGCAACACCAGTAAAGTCCCGATTTTTTAAAAACAATACAGATAGGTGTAGCAGTAACCACGCCTCGGTTAAACCTCATCGGCTATAGTACCGCCACAAGAATTCTCTCTACACGAGAGTACGCTATAGCGTACATGCCTCGCACAAACGTTCAACACTAGGCAGGTTTGCATCATTACATAAAAATTATTTTTAAAAAATAATGCTTAACGGTACAGTTTAAAAAATTTGTGGCATTGTTTATAACAATAAAAGCTAACACCTGTTACAGTTCCAAAGTAAAAATTGGCAAAGGTCAAGATGTGCCATCCCCCATACATTTCTCGGTTAATTGTATTTTTTCGTTTTTGCCTTTCTTACCATACATAAAGCTGTATTTTAGGAACATTTTTAGCTAATAACCTTTTTGGAATACTAACCCTAGCCCTAACCCTAACCCTACCCCCCACCCTATAAGACGGAAAAAACGCAACGAACCACAACTGTGACAAATCGCGGTGTACTGCAGTACATAGTGGGGGGTAGGGGGTTAGGTTTAGGTTTAGGGTTAGGGATATTCCAAAAAGGTTATTAGCTGAAAATGTTCCTAAAATACAGCTTTATGTATGGTAAGAAAGGCAAAAACATAAAATATCAATTAACCGAGAAATGCAGGGGGGGTGGCACATCTTGACCTTTACCTAAAATATTTATTACTAGCCAATGACGCTTTGCCAAAAAGCGTGACAAAGAAGACAAAGAGAGGGGTAGTGACTCACTTCCACTCATTGCCGTCCTAAAAATAGACTAAAAGTCATTTCATTGGTTGAAAACTATGAAGGGACCGTAGAGGAATACTTTTATACTAGTTTGGGTTGCATGGATTCGCCGAGTTGTCAAGTGTGAATGTTTAAACACGATGTACGCTGTAGCGTACTCTCGTGTTGAACGGTTGTGAAAGGAAGCAATCGGCCAGTGTTGAATGAGTTCAAGGCTTTCAGATTTGTTGCAAAATTATAAACAATAAACAAGAAGTGTTATTG
Source organism: Phymorhynchus buccinoides (assembly GCA_017654935.2). NCBI lineage: Eukaryota > Metazoa > Mollusca > Gastropoda > Neogastropoda > Raphitomidae > Phymorhynchus > Phymorhynchus buccinoides. The sequence continues at coordinate 26,926,778 of CM065707.1, forward strand.
ATTTACTATTGACTTACCAGAAATAACACTAGCTGCTTGCGAGCTGCTGGCCTCTCTTCATCCCCTGTAAACAAAAAATTCAGGGCTGCTTAAAAAAAATTCTGTTTATTCAATTAGTTTATAATACAGACAAACCTCTATTTTAAGACTTCCAAAATGTCCGGAAAAATCTGTCGTAAATTGGAGGGGTCGTATGACGGAGGTTTTCACTGGCAGCCGTAGAAAGAAAAAGTTCAGCACAGTTCATACTCTCTTCTTCATGCACACATACAATGACATATTAAAACTGGATTTGGGTCTTTCCAACTCCATAGGATTGTGCAATCGATACATTACAGTTTCACTTTGCCGACTTCTTTTAATCACCTCCACTCTCGTCCAAAGTCAGTGGTTTTCTTTTTCAAAGTCAGTGGTTTTCGTGCTTTTCCTACAGTCTCCGCCATTTTTTCTACAACAAGGGAAGTGACTCCGCTTTCAGGCCCTTGACCGTGGTTGTTTCCCTTTGCTCGAAGTCTATGCAGACGACAGCAACGGTCGTAAAAACCAACAAAATGGCGGTCGTAAGTCGCGTTTTAGAGGAAGTCGTTTAAGAGAGGTCGTTTACATAGTAAAATGCATCTGTGCCAACAAATCCGGTCTCAAATGAGAGGTGGTCGCTTAACAGAGGGTCGTAAAATAGGGGTTTGTCTGTATGTGCATAGCTGTGCAGCTTGACACTCTCTCTCTCTCTCGCACACACACAAAACAACAACAACATACAGTATTTTATACGGCGCTTGTAGAGTGTAGAGTGGCAGCGCATTCGCCTCGTGTCAAGTACACCCGAGTTCGAACCTGGGTACAGGGGATTTTTTTTCTCACTTTGCACTAGGCCTTACGGTCTGAACGTGGAGTCATCAGAAAAAGGGAGAAAGAAAGAAGAAAAGGAAAACAACAATGACGACAATAACAACAACAAATCGGAATACAATCAGCAAAACGCATTATAAGCATCACGACAATTTGGTATATCGCACAGTCGTGTGCCCTCCACCACTGTCACTACTTTGACCTTACTCAACTGCATGTAATCAGGACTCCTCCTTTGTCCTCTCTCTGGATGGAGGGAGGGAGGGAGGGAAGGAGAGAGGGATGAGAGAGAGAGAGAGAGAGAGAGAGAGGAGAGAGAGAGAGAGAGAGAGAGAGAGAGAGAGAGAGAGAGAATCCACTGTTGCCTATGAATTGATCAACAGACGCAGCGGAACTGTTCTTGCCCAGACGGAGTTTATTACGCTTCATGGACAATGAAACATACAGGCCTACACACACGACCAGAAGTGACTTGGTTTCCTTGCCGCGGAACGAATATTCCCGTACATTTACATTTTGGTTTTCTGATTCCTTCGTTCACTTCTTTTGCTTTTATGGCTGTAGTAGCTGAAAGCAATAAACAATACTTTGTCATTGTCTCTATCTCTCTCTTCCAAGGGCAGATTACACGAATAATAATAATAATAATAATGGGAATTTTGGGAAGATTGAATAAGAGGTTTGTGCTGTGTTTTGTGGTGCGTGTGAGTGTGTGTGTGTGTGTGTGTGTGTGTGTGTGTGTGTGTGTGTGTGTGTTGTGTGTGTGTGTGTGTGTGTGAGCATGAATGTGTGCATACATGTGTGCTTGTGTGTGTTTTGGTTTTGTGGGTTGTGTGTGCACGCATGTGTGTGTGTGTGTGTGTGTGTCTGTGTTTGTGTGCGTGTCTGTGTGTCTGTCTGCGTGCGTACGTTTTTGTGTGAGGGTGTTTGTGTATGCGTGTTGGTGTATGTGGTCAGTCCATGCGGCTCGGTTGCTGTGGCTTACCGAATGGGATATGAACGAGTTGGCTTCGATAAATGTGTGTGTTTATGTGTGTGCGTGTGTGTGTGTGTGGTGTGTGAGAGAGAGAGAGAGTTGCTGTGTATATGCACTGTTGCTGGTTGGTGTCACTCTTGAATGCTGTTTTTGTTGTCTGTTGATGAATAATTGATTGTAAAGCACTTTGGGCTCATCTGAGGTAAAGCGCTATATAAATGTACAATTATTATTATTATTAATTATTTTATTATTATAATTTATATGGTGTTCTTTCTCACATGAGCTCAGTGCGCTTTACATTGATAACAAAAACATTAAAGGCAAACAAATAATGAATCATTAGAAAGTAAAATAAACACAATGATTGCATCACTACAATTTGGTACATTGCAGTCATGTGCCCTCCACCGCTGTCATTATTTTGCCCTTACTCAAACTAGGCTTTGCCTAAAAACCTTCATCCTTGGAAAATAAAGTTTTCAGTGTTGTGTGTTCAGATCTATCTCTCTCTCTCTAGACTCTCTCTCTCTCTCTCTCTCTCTCTCTCTCTCACACACACACACACACTACACACACCACACACACACATGCACATACATACATACATTCACCTATCAGCATAGGGTATGTCGGGGAGATGTCAAGGGTGTAGCTGTGCAGTTTGACTCTCTCTCACACACACACACACACACACACACACTACACACACACACACACACTACACACACACACACACTCTTACACACACACACACACACACACACACACACACACACACAACACACACACACACACACACACATTCACCTATCAGCATAGGGTATGTCGGGGGAGATGTCAAGGGGGGTGGCTGTGCAGTTTGACTCTCTCTCTCTCTCTCTCTCACACACACACACACACACACATACATACACACTACACACACACACACACACACACACACACACACACACACACACACATACACACTACACACATTACACACACGCACACACACGCACACACATTCACCTATCAGCATAGGGTATGTCGGGGAGACGTCAAGGGCGTAGCTGTGCAGTTTGACTCTCTCTCTCTCTCTTCTCACACACACACACACTACACACACACACACTACACACACACACACACATTACACACACACACACACACACTTACACACACACACACACACACGCACACACATTCACCTATCAGCATAGGGTATGTCGGGGAGACGTCAAGGGCGTAGCTGTGCAGTTTGACTCTCTCTCTCTCTCTCACACACACACACACACACACACATACTATACACACACACTACACACACACCACAGTACACAAATTCCCTTCATTCTGGCTCCTTTCAGTTTTCCAGAGAGCTATTTGTTTCAAGTTATTTCCTTTAACAGCTGCAAATATTCTTTTAATTGATTTTGGTTAGGGATAGGAAAAGACCTTACAAATGGTATGCCACCATAAAACAATGTAAGCCTAATAGATAAAACACTTTAAATTGGTTTATGTCGGTGACGAGTGTTAACAAAAGGCTTGGACAGAAAGGAGCTGAGAAAAGCTACTGTGACACACACACACACACCGACCTATCAGCATAGGGTATGTCGGGGAGACGTCCAGGGTATAACATTTACTGTGAAGTTTGACTCACTCTCTCTCTCTCTCTCTCTTACACACACACACACACACACACACACACACCTATCAGCATAGGGTATGTCGGGGAGACATTCAGGGTGTAACTGTGCAGTTTGACTCTCTCTCTCTCTCTCTCTCTCTCTCTCTCTCTCTCTCTCTCTCACACACACACACACACACCACACACACACACACACCACACACACACACACACACTGACCTATCAGCATAGGGTACGTCGGGGGAAACGTTGAGGGCGTAGCTGTGCAGGTTGACTCTCTCTCTCTCTCTCTCTCCCTCCCCATCTCTCTCTCTCCCTCTCTCTCTCTCTCTCTCCCTCTCTCTCTCCCTCCCTCTCTCTCTCTCTCTCTCCCTTTCCTCCCCCCCCTCTCTCTCTCCCTCCCTCTCTCTGTGTCTCACACACACACACTGACCTATCAGCATAGGGTATGTCGAGGAGACGTCCAGGGCGAAGCTGTGCAGTTTGGCCTGACATTCGTCCACCACCACCTGGTGCTCCATCATCAACTTGTCTGTTCGCGCAGAAATTAGTCAACAATCATCACCACCATCATCATCATGGATCTTTTTCATACCACATAGGTGTCAACCTATACGGTGTTCCCGTATTGCTGTACGGGAAAACCATGATTTTGGGTCTGTACGGCCGTATAACAGTTTCAATACGGGTAAAACTGATTTATACGGGCAGATCAGAAATCAGAGACAAACCGTGAAGTGATAGAATTTTGTGATAGCAGACGACAAAACGCGGACGCCAAGCAGCCGAACATGAAAACGAAAGCAGTAGGCTAGATGATTGGTCAAGCGCAGAGAGCGATTTGTTCGGTAATCTGTGCATGCATGGTTTCTTCAGAACTTCCGTGTGAGCATTGTTTGAATCGAAAATGGCGGACGCTAATTCTTCCAGTTCTACGACCCCCCCTGTGGCCAAAAAAGGCACGAGTTTGGAGTGGGAGACACTTGAAAGAATGGGAAAACCTGTCCTTTGAGAAAGGAAGGTACGCTCCCCTGCCCATTTTTCAATATATATAACAAAACGGCATGAAAACGATGTCTGAATATAATGTATTCACAGCAACTTTTTCATGGTTTTGCGTGTTCTGAAATTTATACGGTTTTCAGGCTTGAAATAAGGGGAAAATTAATTTCAATAAGGGAAGTTTTGAAAAAAAGAAAATTGGGTTGACACCTATATTACAACAATAACAAATTGTACAACATTCGTCCAGACCTTAAAGAATATCTTCCTTCGGCTGCTGTCGGCCGGAAGGAAGAAACTGTTTTATGTAGACTACATACGGGACACACATACTACACGCATTCCTTTCTATTGAAAGGAGAGGACCCGCCTTACTGTGTAGCATGCGATTCTCCAATTTCCATTCGCCATGTCCTTTTGGACTGCTGGGATTGATACGACATTAGAAGGAAACACTACACTGCAGTCAATGAACATTTTGTTCCGTGACTTTTTCATGGTTTTGCGTGTTCTGAAATTTATACGGTTTTCAGGCTTGAAATAAGGGGGAAATTTAATTCAACCGATTTTTAATTTCTTGAAAGACATTAATATTTTTCACTTGATGCAAGCTACTGTGATGTTTTTAATTCTAGGCTTGTCATGTTTTTACTTGCTAAGTTTTTGATTGATTAATGGGGTTTTTTTAACAAAAGTATTTTAACAAAAAAATTTTAATTTTGTTTTTACCTTGTGTTTTTATCCTTTTTTAATACGTGGTAAGATTTAACGTGGTGACAGCCCTGACATGGCCTTTGTTGTCGACGGGGCTATAATTTTAATCTTAATCTTAACCTATCCGAACGATAAAATTGCAACCATTCTGTATTAGTTAGCACAATCATGTTGCACAACTTCTTCTTCTTCTATGTCACAGGGCTTCTGAAAACGTACAGATTGTGCGTATTTACGCACTAGAGCTCTCAAATCACCCCCTAGAATCTAAAACAGTGCGTCAGATTTACCCTTTAAAATCTCATTCAGGGGGCGAGATGACGCACTGAAATGATGACGCGTGCGTGAACACAACCGTTACTTATCAGTAAGTTAATGACGTTCTAGGTATTTCAATCGTCTGTTAGGCCTTTCTGCCACAATCTGTCTAGGCCCGATCTAAAATTCTACCGGATCACACAGAAAGCCCAAATCGTTGAAAGTTCATTGCGCATGGGGTGGGGGGTGGGGTGGGGGAATGGAACAGGGGATGGAGCTTCTCCCATGTTTTCGCCTTCACCCCTTAAAATGTGCAACTGGGGGTGAAAATACCCGTTAAAAATCTAAACAGGGGGTGAGCGTACCCCGTAACCCTTTCGCCGCCAGCCATTTCTCAGCCAAAATATACCATTAAACTTAACTGCGTACAGAACAAAATTGTATCTGCAATATTAGGAATTCCTCTCTAACATGCATAACATTACCTCTGTCTGTACCTCTCAAAATGAAGAAAATAGGGTCTTTGGATAACAGGCCCTGATTTGATGCCTTTTAGTGACATGGGTGTTAAACCACTGTGGTGCATAAATGCGACATTGGCGGTGAAAGGGCTAAGAGGGGGAAAAGAGCAGAAGCCCTGATGTCAGCACATGAGATTATCTTCTGTGTGTTATAAACCCTTATACCATATTACACTGTAAGGTAATATTATTTTTTCCCTAGACGATGAAAGTTCAGTTTAACGTCGCGTATCGGCTTTCGCCATGTACGACGGGCTGAACAAACCAACCAGGGTATAAACAAAAATTTATGTTCCTGAATCACTGTCCCAGCCAAAAGGCCAAGAAGCGATCAGAATCAGAATTTTCACTAGACTGAGACGCATACGCCTTATATAGTAAGAAACTATAATAACAAAATTAAAATTTTGTAAAAAATTTGGCTGGGGTGGGTGGGGGTGAGGGGGGTGCCTTATAGTCAGCAAAATACGATACGTGGGCCAAGCTTTCTATTTTCTTCTTTTTCTCCTGTCCACTTTCTTCTTCTTGATAGTTTGCTGTCTCGCGCATTCCCCGTAGATCCTCCAAAAGTTTACAGTTGCACAATAGTCAAAAGTGACTGCGGTTGCCACACGGACAGGAAGGATGGAACAAACAAAATAAACAAACAAAAACAACAACAAAAACCCTTCTCCGATTAAGGGGTTGCGATGCATGCCTTACACATAATTATTGTCATACACAAACTGTTGGTCTTACTTTTTAGCTGTGCGTGGGTGGTGTGTGTGTGTGTGTGGTGTGTGTGTGTGTGTGTGGGTGTATGTGTGTGTGAGTGTGTGTGTGCTTCCTACTCCTAGTGTTTATTTTGGATTGTAATTTAATACTATATTTATTTATTTATTTATATAAGGAAACATTTGCGTAAATTTTGATTTTGGATGAGTTTCTAAATGATGTTTCTTATTATGTTTATGTTTCATGTGCATGCCAGACAAACATTTTCTTTATCTTTTTAAAGACAATAAATTTTGATTGATTGATTGATTGATTGATTGATTACTCAGGCTCGTGACTGTTTTGAGGGATCGTCAGACATTTTCGAAAGCGAGTTTGACTCATTCAAGTCATGAGTCAATATATGTCCGGAATTAATAGATAGCTGTCAATTTGATGCATTTGCTCCCAAGGAAGTAAACATTGGTCACTTCTAAACTCGCTTCGCTCCCTTAGACCACAAATTTTGCCTCTGACTTTGTTTTTGTAGTGGCTTGTTGTGGGGGTAACCTATCTGTGTAGAGAGTTTTTCTATATAAAGTCTATATATAAAAAAAAAGTCTGATCTACCACTTCCCTACGTCTAAACCTGAAGTAAAAACCCGTAATCTTCTTTCATTTCTCCTTTTGTTTATGTATGCTTTGTTGAATTCTCCGTTCAAATTCCAGTCTGAGTCTTTGGATAGCCGCCGCTGTGAATGGTGTATAACTACCCCACTAACGATAACTCTATCAGCCCGGCTCGCCGTAACTCTTAAGTAGTCCATCTTACCCTTTTAGAATCTTTGACCGTGCTCTGACTTACCTTGGTGGGGCCTTGTTCCGCTGAGGTAGTCGTTGAGGAGAGGGAGGGTGTCAGCATCTACCACCTTGGGGTACCTGCATCATTCTGTATTAATTAGCTATTAGGTACTTTGAGGCATGAGATTGGTTAATTATGATTTAGGCTGAAAAGCAGATGAAAAAGGCTGAAGCTCCCTGAAACTGAAGCTTTCTTTGTATTTTAAGCCTTGAAAACAGTAAAATTCACATATTCAGTTCATTTTTATTCACTTGTAAGAAGTATTTTTTTAATCAGTTGGTCTCTTTTTTTATCTCAAAAATGACCTCTCGGGCCATCAAAAAGACTGAAATCAGGCTAAAGTCTGAAAAATCTCATGCCTGACTTCATAGTCACGGAGGCGTCTCTGTGAAATTCAAGTTGCTCCCCCACCTGGTTTTTTTGCATGCGATTTTTGTGTGGACTGATGAGGAAGGAAAGAGGAGGGGGGGGGGGGGGGGGGGGGGGGGATTTGGACCAAAAGACAATTTTTTCGTTGCCACTGGGTTTAACGTGTTGCTAAGTGCATGGTTTATCGTCTCATCCGAGAGACTCCACGTTCAGACCGTAAGGCCTAGTGCAAAGTAAGAGGAAAAAATCCCCTGTACCCAGGTTCGAACTCGGGTTTACTTGACACGAGGTGAACGCGATACCTCTGTGCCACTCCACACTAAAGGCAGACAGTGCTACCTTCAGGCATCCCGGGCAGGGTTCATACAGATTTTCCGTACCAAAATTCACAAACTTTCAAAGACCTTTTCAAAGACCCTTTATCCTATTTTCAAAGACCTCTCACGATTTGTTTTGCACTGAGCAGGGCTCCTAATTGTCCTGCAAAACAAGGGGTCCCAGGGACTCCTTCACTTATAGCATAGAGGGTCCTAGAGGCAGGATGGAGGGTCCCAGTGGCATTGTGAATGCTGGAAAGATTTTTTTAAAATCACAATGACAAACCACAAAATCAGAACCCCAGTTGGCGGGGTGATAAAAAACGGTCACACATGTAATGTTCTCATCCCTAGCTGGTGCATTTGCACCACAGTGTTCAAGCGCTTCGGCTGTTGGGTAGATCCCTGGAGTCTTTCAGCCAGGGTACGACAACAACAACAGAACCCCTGTTAAACAATTTATCAGTCCTAGCAGAAAATTATCAGTCCCTGGGACCACTGACAGGGCATACCTTTTTTTTCAGTATTTTGGTTTGGCAATCAGTATTTTACTGATATTTACCAGTCAGCGCGATCGCTGCCGGCATCACAACAGACGGATGTCCAACCCTCTGACAACCCAAGACACAAGGGCCACCCCAAGGCCCCAGACTGTAGAAGGAACCAGTTCCCAGCATCACTATATAGAAGGATGTCCAACCCTCTGACAACCCAAGACACAAGGGCCACCCCAAGGCCCCAGACTGTAGAGGGAACCAGTTCCCAGCATCACTATAGAAGGATGTCCAACCCTCTGACAACCCAAGACACAAGGCCCACCCCAGACTGTAGAGGGAACCAGTTCCCAGCATCACTATATAGAAGGATGTCCAACCCTCTGACAACCCAAGACACAAGGCCCACCCCAGACTGTAGAGGGAACCAGTTCCCAGCATCACTATATAGAAGGATGTCCAACCCTCTGACAACCCAAGACACAAGGGCCACCCCAAGGCCCCAGACTGTAGAGGGAACCAGTTCCCAGCATCACTATATAGAAGGATGTCCAACCCTCTGACAACCCAAGACACAAGGCCCACCCCAAGGCCCCAGACTGTAGAAGGAACCAGTTCCCAGCATCACTATAGAAGGATGTCCAACCCTCTGACAACCCAAGACACAAGGCCCACCCCAGACTGTAGAGGGAACCAGTTCCCAGCATCACTATATAGAAGGATGTCCAACCCTCTGACAACCCAAGACACAAGGCCCACCCCAGACTGTAGAGGGAACCAGTTCCCAGCATCACTATATAGAAGGATGTCCAACCCTCTGACAACCCAAGACACAAGGCCCACCCCAAGGCCCCAGACTGTAGAGGGAACCAGTTCCCAGCATCACCAAAAAAGGCTGAATGCAGCGAGAAATGCTATTTAGAATGCTATTGTACAGAACAAATGACACAGAAAGGATAGTAAAGCAAAGGAAAAAGGCAGAGTTGGAAAAGGCAGAGTCAAAGAGAGTGACAGATTAGAGGAAGTTACAAGCACAGAACTTCCAGAAGGTGGGGGAAACTATTACAATACAAACCCTCCCCCCCCCCCCCCCCCCCCCCCCCCCCTCCCCCCCCCCCCCCCCCCCCCCCCCCCCCCCCCCCCCCCCCCCCCCCCCCCCCCCCCCCCCCCCCCCCCCACCCACACCAGTATCCACATGGGGAGATCATAATGATGATAATGAAGATTGATGATGATGATGATGATGATGATAATGATGATGATGGATATGATGCAATGCTCTCTGTCTTGTCACTAACAATTCTTTAAAAACAACAACAAAACTGCTAAGTGCACACACACACACACACACACACACACAGAGTACATACACATAAACATGGGTGCAACTACACAAAATGAAAAAAACCTGAAAGGCCGGGGTCCAGGGGTAATGTCCCCCCTGCAGCTGAAGCAAAGATTGATTTATGACGGTATTTTAGTTTGCTTTTTTCCACAATTTATACAAATGTTTATTTTAAAAAGTATGAAAAATACAGTAGACACACAAAAAGATCTCGTTTGACAAATAGTAAAAAAAAAAGGAACTTCTTTTTCTGGCAAAATTCAAAAACAGGAAATCCTTGTATACCAGGAAAAGTGGCACCCATGCATAAACACACACAGAGATCTCTCACCTATATTGAAGCAACTTGACCAGTAGAAAGTTGCCGCGGTTTGAGGACAGAACAGAGGCCATGGACTCTGTTTTCCTGCAAGTAAAAGTATGCAGCATTGTATGCACCATGGGTGCTCCTGGGAAATTAAAAAAAATCCTGAAAACCCCGTCGGAGTGAGGGGACAGTGCCCCTGGGGGGGGGGGGGGGGGGGGGGGGGGGCAATGCCCCCTGGAAGCTGAACGGAAACAATACAGTTTCCAATGTAATAGACGAGTTTTGGAAAAAAACTAGGGGAGAGCACTAGTTTACCTCCATTACTCGGGTCAAATTCCACAGCAACAATGCAACAATGGCGTCAAAGCTTGAAACCGCAGGATGCGAGTCAGCGACTTGCAAACATTTTTTTTAGAAAAATGAGGGGTGGCCAGTATCCACAAACTGATAGAACTTGCAAAATGTGACGTAAAAATATAAATGACATCAATTTTAAAATGACGCACGGTGTTCTAAGTGATGTATGTCTAATTAAATACGCGAGCCGAGAGCTGGGGATCTACCTGAAAGTAGAGTAACTCCCCCTGTTTGACCGATTGACTTAAGCAAGATCACTCCCACACACCATGAAATTACTCCCCTTAATTATTTCTGAACAATTCCTATTGGCAGGCTCTCGTTGCACTTTCACTTCTGGTTAAGCTTCATGACCTTTATAGCCAGCAAGATGCATCTTCTCAAATTCTCATAATCCGGCGACGCCGGCTCCAGGCAATGACAAAAATCCTGAACTTCAGGACATCCTGAAAGCAGGAGCATCCATGCTTAGTGCCTGATCTGATAGTCGTTTCCGGCTTAATGACTGCCAGACAGCAGAAGGGGCAGCTGCTATTTCTGGCAGACTGGCTGGGCTAAAAATGTTGTTTAAAGTGGAGGAGACTTGCCCGAGGTGCATTCCCACTCTCTCGGCCAAATGGATTTGAGGACTGTGGCGTTGAGGAAGGTCCCCAAAGGCTAAACCAATCCCTTTGGCTACAACACTAGAGCCAGAGCAAATGAAATCCCCCCCCCCCCCCCAGTTTGAGAGTAAAGACTAAGCTGTAACCTGAGAGAGAGGCAGACAAACAAAAAGAAGACTGAGAGAGACTTTGTGCGAGTCTTAAGAAGTTTGCGAATGTATGTGCATGTATATAAATGTGTGTGTGTGTGTGTGTGTGTGTCAGTGCGCATGAGGTTATGTGCGTGTGTGTGTATGTGTGTGGTTATGTACATTTCTCATAGAAAAACAAACAAACAAACAAAGAAGCAGCACAGCACTAGCCTTGATCGGATAAGGCATAGGATTAGGATCAGATTAGGGATATCTTCATGGAAACGGGAAAGAAAGAAAGAAAGAAAGAAACAAACAAAAACCCATGAAGCATTGAGATTGAAAGCGGAGAACCGTTGAGATTTGAGAGGAAGGAATGAGTGAGGGCAGCGAAGCTAGGCCTTCGCTCCAAGTCTTACTCTGTGGCGATGATCTCGTCTTTCACTCGCCGTACAAGTTTGATGGGGCCTGGATATCTGCACGGAAACAGCAATAAACACATGCATTCACCCACACGCACAGGTACAAACACACACGCACAGACACACACTGAATGAATATTTTGTTTACAAATCCCCCCTCCTCCACCTTCTGTGCTCATAACTTCCTCTAATTCTGTCACTCTCTTTGACTCTGCCTTTTCCCTCTCTCTATCTTACTGGGGTCCTTTCTCTTGCCTTTTTTTCCTTCTATAAATGATTCTTCTTCTTCTTCTTGACTGTGCTATTTGAGGGAAAAGGGTTTTCGAATGATGTTTGTAGTGCGCGCGCGCACCTCGCCTGCCCGGATGTAGGGGGGATAACTCGCACCCCATATCCGGCGCAGGGGGTGACGTCACGCCCTACTTTCGCTTTACTATATTCTTTGGTATAGTTCCAGGTCATTATGAGTCAATGCACATGTTTTAAGTGTTGGTAATGTATGGTTAAAATAGATTGATTCTTCTTCTTCTTCTTGACTGTGCGTGGCCACAATCAATGATGATTACATCGCCTTTCAAAACAATACGGCATCACCATGCTGTTTTCAAGATTGCCCAAGAGTGACTTCCAGGACAGAACAACCAAGTTCAAACGCCCCAAATTGCTTGTGGTCCTCCAAAATCGGAATGTGTTGGCTGTATGCAGCGGGGAGACCAGTGAAAACTGAGAACCGGACACATATGTACCCTACCCATTATGGCCATATGGCCTGGGAACGCAGAAGAAGCTTGTGGTCCATTGCTTTTTTTTAAATTTATGAATTTTATTAAAAAAAATGAAGTTCAGTTTCTGGTAAAAAATAAAAATAATAAAATCAGTGTAAAACTGAAAGAGTTGCACCCAATGCAATTAAGTGAGATAGGGGGGGGGGGGGGGGGGGGGGGGGGGGGGGGGGGGGGGGGCGGAAGGAGTGCATAAACAATATACTATTTCACGCATTCATCACAAATTTTGCGCAAAACTTATAATATTCACGAAAACGAAAACATTTTATTACAAATATAAGTTGCTTTTCACCCTGGGGGAAAATGAAATGAGAGAGAAACAACAAAGCTAAATAATATATGACAGCAGAAAGAGAATGAGGGAGGGAGGATGAGAGAGAGAGAGCACAGAGAGAGAAGAGAGAGGAGGAGAGAGAGAGAGAGAGAGAGAGAGAGAGAGAGAGAGAGAGAGAGAGAGAGAGAGAGAGAGGAGAGAGAGAGAGAGAGAGAGAGAGAGAGAGAGAGAGAGAGAGAGAGAGAGAGAGAGAGAGAGGAGAGAGAGAGAGAGAGAGAGAGAGAGAGAGAGAGAGAGAGGGTATTGAGAGAGAGAGAGAGAGAGAGAGAGAGAGAGAGAGAGAGAGAGAGAGAGAGAGAGAGAGAGAGAGAGAGAGGAGGAGAGAGAGAGAGAGAGAGAGAGAGAGAGAGAGAGAGAGAGAGAGAGAGAGAGAGAGAGAGAGAGAGAGAGAGAGAGAGAGGGGGTATTGACACAGAGAGAGAGAGAGAGAGAGGGGTGGGGGGGGCATTGACAGCTGACGACGTTGATGAACGGAGCAAGATTTCCCCTCCCCCTCCCTCCCAAGCAAACTGACTTTCTTAAAATCTTCGCTTTTGCGCGTTCTTGTCAAAATTCTTCTAACCAGTGTCGGACTTACTTTATGAGTTGATCAGCGATGTTCAGATTCATGTAGGTCTTCATTGCCATGGTTACTAAGGTGCCTGCAGAGAGAGAGAGAGAGAGAGAGAGAGAGAGAGAGAGAGAGAGAGAGAGAGGAGAGAGAGAGAGAGAGAGAGTAAGAAACATACCCAATTAATGTATTTTATGGACTCTAAGGCCGTGTACACACATAAGCGGATATACCATGCGGAAACCCGTGCGCAATCCATAAATAAAAGAAACAAAGAAGGGAAAAGATTTGCGCATGTGTCCGAATTTCCCCTATATGCGTAAACTTTTATCTTTCTTTCTTCCACTTATTCAGGGTTTTCCGTACGGAACTTACACGTCTAATGTGAACACGGCCTAAAGGTGCTTCATGTTATAAGGGGCACCCTGCAGTGCATCATTTATCTATACTGATAAAAATTCGGGACTTTCCTGGTGTTGCACTGCCTCCGGGCATTGCCTCCAGGATCGTTCCCACCATCTTTATATCTACTAGTGTCCCATATTTGTCTGTTCCAGACCGGAGGACGTTAAACGGATCTCCATCCAGGGGCACCCCGCACATTTTAGCCAAATTTCTGATTTTGTTCCGATAGTCACTTGCTGCTATATGATTGGTGGCTGAAGTTAAATCTTTTAACTCACTCGGCACTGGCCAGTTGCTTCCCCTTACAACCATTCAGGACAGGCCATTCGACAAGGATCGAAAACGTATCACCACAAAAACAGTTATGCAAAGTCATGGGCCGATATTTTCAGAGATTACCAACACCATGCACTAAACGATAAAAAAAATATCAGATTCCAAACCGTCGTTTGTCTCCTATTGACGAAAGCAGCTAACACACAGAAAGAAGAAAAATTACACATTCCGATTTGTGACACACACCCCTACAGCCCAAACTGAGAGTAAAGTCTGCAATGATTGGTTGATTTCAAGAGACGAAAGGTCAAAGCAAACTAAAAATAGATTGCAGCATGGCTTTTGAAAGTTGGTTACATGCCAGAAATCAAAACCTCTTGAAAACTCTCATGAGCCGGATCTGGCTCATTCGTCTTAAACGGTTGTGTAAGCCATGAGCCGGCTCCGGCTCATTTATCCCGAGTGAGTTAATAATTTCCAAAACAAAATACATAATGTACAATACATAAAGAGCACCAACAAGGTAGAGCTTATACTATTAGTCAAGTTAGTGTGTGCGTGCGTGTGCGTGTTTGTGTGTGTACGGGTGTGCATGCGCGTTTGTGTGTAACATGCTTATGGTCAGAACTGTGCCGTTTGATGTGTTCTTTGTTGTTGTTTTTTTCATTTTGTTGGTTATTAGCTTATTGCTATTTTCATAGTTTTTTGGGTTGTTTTTTTTGCTGTCCCATCTCCTGGGCTGTACAGTGGCGTTGCTCCCACGCCGCTCATTCCGAGTCCCAATTCGCAGCCACACCCCGACTTGTTCATGTCGCAGAATCCGAGACCAGCAGTTCAACGGGAAAGCGAATCTATGTTAGGCCGTCAGTAGGCAACCAACTGAGGAGACACTGCACTGCTGCTGAGTCACTTCGGTGGAGTTCAGTGGAGCCTGTTCAGGACACCACCTACTAAGCATCCTACTGGCGACACTATTCCCTTAGTCATGGAGCCAGCATGAGTGAGGTCCTCCTCAGAGGGTGCCACCACGACCGTCCGCCGACAGACCCCGAGAACTGATCCCCATGACTTTGAACCGAACGCACCAAGGCACACACTAAATTGGAAACCGAAAGTGAGGTCACCATGAGAGCAGGGCATGCAAAGCCACATAATTTGAGACATTTTTCTTTTTAACGATTGATAGAAATGAGGATGACTATGATGATGCTATGGAGTTCTGTATCGGTCTGAGACTACACGACATGGCTGTATTCTATGCTTCCTTTCCTAATGATATCCTGGCGTTAACCATGCCCTGCAGTGTTGGTCTTGAAATTAGAGCAACACTCTCAGAATCGCATCCGTTAAGCGGATGAAGCTCGACTGTGTGGTTTCAGTCTTCCCATTGAGCCCATAGCCACTCACTCTGGGTAGGAGCTGGTCCAGGACCGAAAAAACCCTCGCCTCTGATGGGATTCGAACCCGTGACCTCCCAGCCAGTAGTCGGCGACGCTAACCACCACGCCACAGCGGCTGGTTGTTATTTTCATAGTTGCTTCTCTTACTATTCTTGAAGTGTACAAGTTGGAGCATGTGACTCAGAATGAATGGTGGTAGCAAGCGCATTGAGTCGCGTAGCAAAATAATGCGGTATATAAATACTAATACAGTGGAACCTCCCTACAAAGACCTACCCTATTAAGACTCCCTCTAAATTGTTGCCCAAAAAAAATGTAAGTTTTTTTTACCTCCTTCATATCCAAACTACTGAGCGTCCACCTCCCTAGTAAGACCACTCGCTATTAAGACCTTTTAGGCTGATTATTTCAAGGTCTTATTCGGAGGTTCCACTTTTTTTTCTTTTTTTTCTTGGAGATCAGTTTTGTTTTGTCCTATGTGACCACCTGCATTGTAACTATCGTGGAACCTCCCTTATTAGACCTCCCATTATAAGACTCCCTCCCATAGAAGACCTACTTCTCCGAGACATTGCCCTTCTTTGTGAGCATTAAAATGAACTCCATTATAAGACCCTTCCCTTATAAGGCCTCACTTTGGGTGATTTTTGAAGGTCCAATAAGGGAGGTTCCACTGTAGTATTATTACTATTATAATGATGACGACTCACTCATGGAGCTCGGCATCTGGGTGAGAGCCAGCGGAACACAATCATCAAACGTAGCATCCAGAATCTGGAGAAGAAAAAAAACAAACAAATCCTCAATTATTTTAACCCTTTCACTGCTGAGCTTAAGACTTAAATTTCAGAGAAACACACCTGCCTACAACAATTCTGGGAATACCTTACATTTTAACCCTTTCACCACCAAAGTCGCATTTTGGCACCACAGTGATTTAACACCTATGTCACCAAAAGGCATCAAATTGGGGTCTGTTATCCGTGGTCTTAGTTTTGGGAAGTAAGGATAGACCTTATTTTATATATGTCACAGGAGAATCCATGATACTGCAGATGGATTTTGTTCTCTACCAAGGTAAATTTAATGGCATTGTTTTGCTGAAATATGGCTGGCGGTGAAAGGGTTAAGACCAGATAAGGTGTTTTGTTGAACACCCCAAATGACGATCTCTGGGGTTCTTTAAGAAACCTGAAGGTGCGCTCCACTGCTACCCAGGAGCTTGCATACAAAGCCATGGTCAGACCTATTGTGGAATACGCAGGCTCAGTCTGGGACCCGCACACCGTCAGGCACATCTCTGACCTGGAGAAGGTGCAACGCAGAGCGGCAAGACACGTGCTGAACAGACACCGGAACACATCCAGTGTCAGCACCATGCTCCACCAGCAGCTACAATGGCCAACACTGGCTGAGCACCGCCGTGCTTCCAGGCTATCCATGATCTACAAGATCACAATTGGACTGGCCTGTGTGAAGTGCAGCGCCCCTCAAACTTCTACCTCCCAGCAGCGGAAGACGGAGCCACGATATGCAGTTCCAAAGGATTCCCTCCAGAACAGACTACCGAAGCAACTCCTTTTTTCCCCAGAAACGTTCGCGACTGGAACTCCCTACCACCTGAAACCATCCAGTCCCCCACGCTCAGCTCTTTTACCTCGAAGGTGATGAATGAAAGTTAGCTTTTACGTCCACTCGGCTGCAAAACAGCACATATGGGATGAACCATCAACCAACCATCATTCAATGCTCTGAGCAGATCCAGGAGGTACTGCAATACCAGGTCTGCAGTATCACCTAGAAGCTCCCCGCTTAAAAACTCACTACCTCCCCCCTCCCACCCCCCTTTCTTCTTTTGTTTTTCGTGTGTTCTCGGACTAGACAGGTGCTAGGCCATGTATCTAGCTTTTTTTTTATTATGATTATTTTATTTTATTTTTATAATTCTTTGAATCCCAGTACATGTCAATAATTGCCGGTTACGGCAGGTGGACATTATTGGTAGAAGAAGAAGATGAAACAATTACATACAAAAATCCTTCACTCCTCTTTAGTGAAACAGGTGTTCCGCACAGCTGATGCAATAATATCATATTAGAAGTATAAGTGTTAAGTCAATCTTAATCTGACATTGATAAAAACAAAAAGGAATTTCCTTTTACTTTTTTCTTCTTTTTTTAAGCAATTGAAAACTAGGCTACGATTCTGTCGTTTCATGAATCTTTCATAAACTTTTTTTTTTTTTAATCTCAAAAATTCAAAATCAAAAGCCTGAAAATTGAGGCAACACCACTGCACTGTAGGCAACAAAAACAAAGAAAAGACTTTTGTAAAAAAAATCAACAAAAAAAAAAACAATGAAAAAGACTGAAACAAAGAGACTTAAGGCCAAGCCACACTGCATACGATTCGATTCACTACGATCCGATTTTGACATCTACGAGGCATGATTGACATGAAATTCTACTGTCTAAATAAATCTGATGAAACCCTATTAGTTATGTTCACTATAATTATTTGTAGTCTCCCGTACATGAATCTGATAAAATATCTTTATTTTTGCGTATCAGACATTTGATTTGATTTGTGTGTTGCAGTCTACGTGAGTGAATGAAAATAGTACAGCTATTTCTAGACGGAAGTATTTCACGTGAATCATGTGACTCACAGACATAGTCACAATCGCATTGTATTGAGGTCAAAACGTATGCACTGTGTCTAGGCTTTTAAAGGTCACATAAAAAAACCAAACAAAGAGTCGCTGCCCCTGACCACGTGCTTGACGTCCGGGTAGTTCATGGCGGCCCAGGAGGCGCTGTAGCCGCCGATGGACCA
>CM065707.1:26955220-26957720 GCA_017654935.2 Phymorhynchus buccinoides
GATTTTGGCCCTTGTCAATAAATTCTCCTAAAACAAATTCTGGAGATCACAGTGACATTATTTTTGCATAGTGCTTTAGATTTATCCTTAATCTTTTAAATGATATAAAATTTGAAAACCAACTCGTTAATTTGTGATTAACTGAGCGAGTTGAAAGCAGTCACACCACTGTCCGCCTCAGGGGCATTTTGCCTGCTGCTAAAATACTAGCGGCGTGTCAGCAAACGGCAAGCTCAGGCGTTGCTAGTATTCTAGCAGCGTGTTGCGAAAAAGTTAAAAGTTTATGTCCTCCATAATGCTTCAGTACAGTGGTACCTCCCTTATAAGACCTTCAAAAATCATCCAAAATGAGGTCTTATAAGGGAGGTAATCTTAATACTTACAAACAAGGGCAATGAGAATGAGAGAATGAGAGAGAGAGAGAGAGAGAGAGAGAGAGAGAGAGAGAGAGAGAGAGAGAGAGAGAGAGAGAGAGAGAGAGAGAGAGAGAGAGAGAGAGAGCAACAGACAGACAGATAGAAAATACATGTCTGTGTACAGAATGTATGTGGGCAAGTGTGTTTGCACTTGCATGTATTCATACATGTAAGAGAAAGAGAAAGACAGACAAAAAGAGACAGATACACCATCGCCACCACACAAAAAAACAAAAAAATCCTGCCAGAAAAATTGGCTAGTGCTCATCACCTAAGCAGTCTGTAAGGCAGAGCCGCGGCCCAGGACCCGTTGTAACTGTAGTCCGCGGGCGCCTGAACTTTGCCACGACCCACCCTCTCCCCTTTGCTGAAACAACAAAGAGACAACAAGATGGCTGATGACATTCTCATGAGTGCTCCTGGGAAATTAAAAAAAAATCCTGCAAGCCCTGGCGGAGTGCAGGGACAGCGCCCCTCCTGAGGATTCTGGGGAGCAGTGCCCCCTGGAAGCTGAAGGGAAACAACAGTTTCCAATGTAACTGACAGGCTCTCGTTGCACTTTCACTTCTGGTTAAACTTCATGACCTCTATAACCAGCAAAATGCATCTTCTCAAATTCTCATAAACAGGCGACGCCGGTGTATTTTTACCTCTATGAGATAAGTAGTCCTAGCCGGAAGTAGTTCTAGCGTAGCCAATCAGAATCGTTTGTTTGTCCGCCATTGTGAATTTTACGAAACTAAGTGCATGGATTTGTACATCGATTTCTCGGCAAATATGTAGATTTACACCCTCCTGCTCTATTTCTTGGTTCTTTCCGTGGTTAGGGATAGGGTTAGGGTGAGGGATAGGGTTAGGGTTAGATGGGTACAGTTCGCATGCGAGAGGTAGATATTTAATGACAGGTACTTATTTATCATAACACCGGCTCCAAGCAATAAAAAAAAATCCTGAACTTCAGGACATCCTGAAAGCAGGAGCATCCATGCATTCTGTTTAACCCTTTCACCGCCAGCCATTTTTCAGCCAAAACAATTTCCATTAAACTTACCTGGGTAGAGAAAAAAATTGTCTGCAATAGTGAGGATTCTTTTATGACATGTATAGAGTAAGGCCTAGCCTTACCTCGCAAAATTATGAAAATAGGCTCTTTGGACAACAGACCCTGTTTTGAGGCCTTTTCGTGACATATTATTTATTATATTATTATTAGGTACTTTATAGTCACAGAGGCGTCTCTGTGAAATTCGGGTTGCTCCCACCTGGAGAGCGCGTCGCAGCCAGAGGCGCGCCACCCAAATTTTTTTTTTTTTTGCATGCGATTTTTGTCATTGATGAGGGAGGGGGGTGGTAAATTTTGACCGAATGACAACTTTTTCGTTGCCATTGGGTTTAACGTATGCTAAGTGCATGGGCACACGGGACCTCGGTTTATCGTCTCATCCCGAAAGACTCCACGTTCAGACCGTTAAGGCCTAGTGTAGAATGAGAGGAAAAAATCCCCTGTACCCAGGCTCGAACTCGGGTTTACTTGACACGAAGCGAACGCGATACCACTGTGCCACTCTACACGGGTGACATGGGTGTTCAATCATTGTGGTGCTAAGATGCGACGTTCGTGGTGAAAGGGTCATGTCTCCAAGAGTTTGGCTTCACCTTCTCATCATAGGGCCTAGCACTTTGATCTCTTTACGACCTGCAGATGGGATATTAGGCCTACTGTCGGCACGCAGCGCTGTTGTCAGAGTTGGTGTCACTGAGTCAGTGAGTGACACTGACTGAGCGTGTCGGTAAAGGTAAAGATGTGCCACCCCCCCTGCATTTCTCGGTTAATTCTATTTTTCCGTTTTTGCCTTTCTTACCATACATAAAGCTGTATTTTAGGAACATTTTTAGCTAATAACCTTTTTGGAATACTAACCCTATCCCTAACCCTAGCCCTAAACCTAACCCTACCCCCCACTATGTACTGCAGTACACCGCGATTTGTCACAGTTGTGGTTCGTTGCGTTTTTCCGTCTTATAGGGTGGGGGGTAGGGTTAGGTTTAGGGCTAGGGTTAGGGATAGGGTTAGTATTCCCAAA
>CM065707.1:26962720-27045220 GCA_017654935.2 Phymorhynchus buccinoides
TCTGACCCGTGCGCTTTACGCAACGTAAAAATCCCACGGCAGTTGAAAAGTTAATAAAGAGCAGGGGAAAATCCCGCTGCCTGGTATGACCGAATTGAAAACTAGCTTCCCAAGTCCCACCCACCTCACTCCACTCCTTACTTCATCCTCTCCCCACCCCAAAAAAAAAAAGTGGCGCTGCACTTCGGTGACGCGCTCTCCAGGGGAGAGCAGCCCGAATTTCACAGAGATAAGTCTCCGTGACTAGAATATGCCAGATAACAAAATACCAAATACATGGGTGCAACTACACAAAATAAAAAAAAACCTGAAAGGCCGGGGTCCAGGGGTAATAGTCCCCCTGCAGCTGAAGCAAAACTTGAATGATGAAGCAAATTTATACAAATGCTTATTTTAACGTTTGAAAAATACAGTAGACACACAAAGATCTTGTTTGACAAATTTAAAAAAAAGGAAAAAAGAAGGAACTTCCTTTTCTGGTAAAATTCAAAAACAGGAAATCCTTGTATACCGGGAAAAGTTGCACCCATGCAAATACGCCCTTTCCCCCACGATCGCATCAATCAATCTCTTTGTGGCTGTGCATGAGACACAAGGGGGAAAAAAATCAATCTTTCACATCAGTTTCAAAAGTGATTGATACTGGTAAACAAAAAAAACGTGAAACATCAAATGAGTGTTACAGACAAACCTCTATTTTAAGACTTCCAAAATGTCCGGAAAAATCGGTCGTAAATTGGAGGGGTCGTATGACGGAGGTTTTCACTGGCAGCCGTAGAAAGAAAAAGTTCAGCACAGTTCATACTCTCTTCTTCATGCACACATACAATGACATATTAAAACTGGATTTGGGTCTTTCCAACTCCATAGGATTGTGCAATCGATGTATTACACTTTCACTTCGCCGACTTCTGTTAATCACCTCCACTCTCGTCCAAAGTCAGTAGTTTTCTTTTTCAAAGTCAGTGGTTTTCGTGCTTTTCCTACGCTTTCCGCCATCTTTTCTACAACAAGGGAAGCGACTCCGCTTTCAGGCCCTTGACCGTAGTTGTTTCCCTTTGCTCGAAGTCTATGCAGACGACAACAACGGTCGTAAAAACCAACAAATTGGCGGTCGTAAGTCGCGTTTTAGAGGAGGTCGTTTACATAGTAAAATGCATCCGTGCCAACAAATCCGGTCTCAAATGAGAGGTGGTCGCTTAACAGAGGGTCGTAAAATAGGGGTTTGTCTGTACCAAGTAATGGAGCACACTGCAAAATCTGAAAAATCATATTCTTCTCCTTGGGCGTTCCCAGGCCATACAGGTGAGGCATGGATGCTATGTTTCAGGTTTTCAGTGACACTCTGTGACTAGAATACGCCAAATAACAAAATACAAAATACGCCCTTTACCCACGATCGCATCAATCAATCTCTTTGTGGCTGTGCATGAGAAACAAGGGGAAAACATTCTTTCTTTCATTCAGCAGAATGGCAAAATCTAACTTCAAAGCGACTGATATTGGTAAAAAAAAACCCACCCGTGAAACATCAAATGAGTGCTACCAAGTAGTGGAACATACTGTAAAATATCAAACTTCAAATTATTCTCCTTGGGCGTTCCCAGGCCATACAGCCATAATGGGTGAGGTTATGTGTCGACAACATTCCGATTTCGGAGGAGCTCAGGAGAAAATTATTTGAAAGATCTTTTTTCTTTTTCTTTTTTTGAGGCCAATAAGGCAGAAAAATAGTAGACAAGATGACAGTAAGAAGAGGAAAAAGTAGAATCAGGGTGTTACTGATAGATTAGAGGAAGTTGCTATCCCAGAAGATGGGGGAACTATTTATACTGAAAGATGCCCCCCGGTATCTCCACTGGGGAATCATCAAATAAACATTTTAAAATAAAATATAAAAAAAGACATTCTGTTTTCTGCATACATAGATTTGTTTAGGAATCTGACTCTACAGTGGTACTGTACACACGCAAAATTTTAAACTGTGAAAACCATCCAAAAAGTTCTGTGTACACGTCAACATTATTCACAAAATATCCCTATTTCCCCATGGCAACACAGTGATAGCCCACTCTTAATATGACTTACAGCTCACTGTGTTGCCATGGGGAAATAGAAATCTCCCGCGAATAATGTTAACGCGTGCCGAGACCTTAAAGTCTGGTTTTCTATAAATTCATGTACGCACACACGCAAACATGGATGCAACTGCAGAAAATTGAAAAACAGGCAAGGCAGGGGTCCAGGGGCTCTGGCAGGGTACAGGGCTGTGGGTCAGGGGGCAACGCCCCCCTGAAGCTGAAGAAAAAGCAAAATCATACTCAATTTCAAGCTTATTCCAGGCTTGTAAAGTGAGAATTCAACACTTTTTCCCCCTTGAACTTTGAATCAATTTTTTTGGGGTGGGACAAAATTTTGAAAAACAGGCGCTGCCTCGTATGCGAGGCAAGGTTGCATCCATGCTAAAACACACACACACACACACACACAACACACACACCACACCACACCACACCACACCACACCACACCACACCACACCACACCACACACACACACACACACACTGTACCTCTCAAACAAAAGGCACCGGCATAGGCCACTCCGACAGAAAACATCAACTTGCTCAAGGAAACAATTCCTTCATGGCTGAAGTAATCTGCAAGGAAGGAACAGAAACAAATCGGTGTTACCGCGTTTTCACAGCTGCCATATTACCTTGGAGAAATGAAATTCCTAACAAAAAGTATGACAAAAAGTATGGGGGTCCAGGGGCCTTCAGCAGCCCCCGGTACGATCCAGAAGCAACGCCCATGGTGGGGGTGTGAGGGCAACGTCCCTGAAGCTGAAGGTTTTCTATTAAATGAAACTGCAAAAATTGACGCTTCATGGTTTTTTTTAATAAACTACACTTTGATAAATAAAGGTATCTAGTACATAAAAAAAAAGTCTATAAAAAGAGTTCTGAAAAATCCTACTTTTAAAGTTCAACTGGCTGCATGTTCAACTTAAAATTAAGAACCAAAATCCTTCAGTGCCCCGATCTTTCCTTGGAAATGTCAAAATCAGGAAAATCAGATAGTTTTCTGGATTTTCCTGACAGACTTTAGAAATCTGGAAATTCCAGAAAAATTCCTGACAGTTGGCAGCTATGCATTTTATGGACTACTACAGTATAAGGCGATACTTTTTTCCAAGACTGAGAAACCCTGTGCCTTATAATGTGACTGATAATATCGCTGTCCGCATGCAAAAGAGACGTAACTCAAAATTGGTCATCTTCGATGTGTTGGACTTACCAGTTGATCTGGACAAGCTGCATCATCTAACAAAGCTGTAAAACAACAATTTGCAAAGATAAAACACTGATGGTGACGCTAAAGGAACAAAAAATGACGTTATGTGGCCTGAAATGACCCAAATATTGAGTTTTCCATTCCTCATGTGAAGTGACGTCATTCGACTTACGTCTGTATTGCATGCGGGCGGCAATATAGTAACAAACTTTAATCATAAAATCTGAATTTTGTGTCAAATTTTTGGGGGGGCCTTATAAGTTATAATCATGTGTGCCTTGTAGTCCATAAAATATGGTACATATAATTCTTACGTACAAATGTGCGCCTCTGAAACTCCCATCAGATGCACTGGATTTCAGGGCAAATGCGCAATGAAAACGCAGCAAATTTTCATCTGACTCAGACTGAGGTGCGTGTGTCTGTGCGTGTGTGTAACTAACTGATAGCCTATTCACATATTCTGGGCTGTGCATGTATATAGATGAAAGTGTTTTGTGTTTCTTTTTCTTTTCTCATTTTCTTATACTGTTGTTGTTGGCAAGATAACAACAAGCTGTACTGTGCTTATTCTTTTCCAAGCTGTACTGTGCTTCTTTTCCAAGCTGTACTGTGCTTATTCTTTTTCAAGCTGTACTGTGCTTATTCTTTTCCAAGCTGTACTGTGCTTATTCTTTTCCAAGCTGTACTGTGCTTATTCTTTTCCAAGCTGTACTGTGCTTATTCTTTTCCAAGCTGTACTGTGCTTATTCTTTTCCAAGCTGTACTGTGCTTATTCTTTTCCAAGCTGTACTGTGCTTATTCTTTTCCAAGCTGTACTGTGCTTATTCTTTTCCAAGCTGTACTGTGCTTATTCTTTTCCAAGCTGTACTGTGCTTATTCTTTTCCAAGCTGTACTGTGCTTATTCTTTTCCAAGCTGTACTGTGCTTATTCTTTTCCAACATTAACTCAATTGAGTCACATACAAAATGACGCAATAGTTTCCTCAGATTGCATTATTTTTTGTCATTTTCTAAAAAAATCGCCAACAAATGAAAATCAAATACACATCATTCAAACATCTCTCTCTCTCACTCTGTCTCTCACTTACTCTCTCTCTCTCTGTCTCTCACTCTCTCTCTCTCTAGCTCTCTCTCTGTCTCTCTCTCTGTCTCTCACTCTCTCTCTCTGTCTCTCTCTCTCACTCTCTCTCTCTCTGTACCTCGTCTGTAGAGCACAGTCATGAGAACAGGTGAGCTCCACCATGAGATCGACCAACAGGCATGAATCTGAAAGAAAACAAAAAGCACAATAAATAAAAATCACACACATAAACAAAGAAACAAAGAAACAAATAAATTCAGTGTTGTGGGTTTTTTTCTTCTGTATTCAGTGTTACAAATAAATAAAACAAGCTTTTATATTAATCTTTACCATGAAACTCATTCTATTTTCAAACGACATGCAATCCCAATAAAGTTTATAAACTGAAAAACAAAACAAAAGAACATTCTTTTTTATTTGATGATCTTTGCTCCGATCATGATCACTCAAATGCACGTGTGTAGCCAAAAGATCCAAATACTATAGTGAAGGGAAGTAACTCTTGACAAATCGAAGACATCTGTAGAAGGAACTAGACTGCCGAACCACGGATATCAGAAAATAAGCCATATTAAATTGCTTCTTTATCAATTCTGGGAGCAAACAAGAAAATGTTTACTGTGTCAATAACTTTTTTTAGGCATCAATGACTTTTTCACAAACCATTTCACGATTCTCACAGACGAAGGCAAATTTTCAAAGACTTGAAAATGGCACTCCATTTCGCAAAGACTTTGAAAGACCGTGCGAACCCTGAATAAGGTTTGAATGAATGGACCTGGGAAGCTCAAATTGTGCATGTACATGATATATCTAGGTTCACTTCAAAAAGGATGGTCAAAGGTCAAGGTCACTGGATCAGAAATTGTGCAATTTTTGGAGGCTGTTAACACTATAGCATTTTGAATGGAGGGACCCAACACTAAATAACAGGCTCAATTTTTTTACGCACATACATAATATGTAGTTAGGATATCTTGATAGGCAGTTAGGATATCTAGGCCAAGTTAAAATATGAAGGTCATTACTCAAAGGTCAAGGTCACTGGAGCAGAAATTGTGCTATTTTTGGAGGCTGTTAACACGATAGCATTTTGAACGGAGGGACCTAACAGGCTCAAATTTTGTACGCACACATGTAGTTATATAGGCAGTTAGGATATCTAGGCCAAGTTAAAAAATGAAGGTCACTGCTCAAAGGTCAAGGTCACTGGAGCAGAAAATGTGCAGCACGGCTGGTGAAACAGCGTCTTCACGCTCTAGTTCTTAATAATGGCAATAAACGTAAGACAAATGCACAAACAAACAAAGCTCTTAAAAACAAACAAATCATGAATAATGACATTCTCTTTACTAAAAGGGTCAAGAGTATGTTGACTTATTGTTTGTAATCAATAGGCTTTAAAGATACACTGACGCACAACGATTAAGTCCCTTGGTTTTTTCTGGGTAGCTGTGACCCACATACACATGTCCCCAACTTCAAATTGAAGCTGCTCTTTAAAAATGTTTCGGTTTGAATTTGGGGGCATTTGTATGGGAGTGAGACCTGGTTAAAACAAGATTTCTTTACCAGCTATAAGAGGGAAAACATCATGTGAAACCTGTGATTTTGACACATTCTCTGGTGGGTGACATCCATGGCAAAATTTTACTTGTCCGTATTGTCACTTAATGTCAACTCTTAATTCATAGGTCAAAACTTCACATAAGTTTTTGGTTCCTTCTTCTTCTGCGTTCCCAGGCCATAGCACAAGGCCATGGATCCATAACAAATGGGTGGGGTAAGTACGTATGTGTCCGTTTATCAGTTTTCACTGGTCTCCCCGCTGCATTCAGCCGACACATTCCAATTTCGGAGGATGTCCTGGTTTGAACGTTTCTGTAATTGTAAAAAAATTTTTTTAAAAACGCTGGACAACAGACTCACCACTTGCATGAACTTGTCTCCACTGGACTCCACAAAGTTGGGTGCATAGTCTTTGCCCTGCCATGAAATACAATGTATTTGGTCACAGCATAATACAGTGGAACCTCCCTTATAAGATCTCCCATTATAAGACTCCCTCCCATATGATATAAGGCCTACCGGTACTTCTCTGAGACATTGCCCTTCTTTGTTACAAGTATTAAAATTACCTCCCTTATAAGACCCTTCCCTTATAAAAGACCCCTCCCTTATAAGACCCCTCCCTTATAAGACCTCATTTTGGATGATTTTTGAAGGTCTTATAAGGGAGGTTCCACTGTACTAATATAGTTTCAGCTTGGGTTAGCCTAAAGAATAAAAATATTAAACTATTAACTCATTCGCATCGCAACGATTTTGAATTATTAAAAAAAACTCACAAATCACTCCAGCCATGCACACAAACAAAACGTACATAAACAAAAGGGGAAATGAAAGAAGATTACGGGTTTTTACTTCAGGTTTAGACAGTATAGGGAAGTGGTCAGGTAGATCAAACTTTTATCATATAGACTTTATATTCAAAAAAACTCTCAACACTGATTGGTTTCCCCACAACAAACCACTACAAAAGCAAAGTAAAAAAACTCTAATAATAATAACACTGATTGGCTTTTCCCCACAACAAACCACTACAAAAGCAAAGTAAGAGGCAAAATAGTGGTGTAAGGGAGTG
Organism: Phymorhynchus buccinoides; assembly: GCA_017654935.2. Classification (NCBI taxonomy): domain Eukaryota; kingdom Metazoa; phylum Mollusca; class Gastropoda; order Neogastropoda; family Raphitomidae; genus Phymorhynchus; species Phymorhynchus buccinoides. Next base: position 26,969,744 of record CM065707.1, read on the forward strand.
AAGCGAGTTTAAAAGTGACCAAGGTATGGTGTGCACACATATTTACTTCCGATGACAGCTATCTATTAATTCCGGACATATATATCATATGGGTGGAACGACTTGAATGATTTTTTTTTAAAGGCTCAGAGACAATATAAGGGGGCAGGGTGAAGAAGCAAATGAAATTTGTTATAATGGCATTTAATATATAACATCTCATAAGCAAAAGAACTCAGATCATCACATGCCTGTGGATGCAAATAAAGCAATAAATACAATTACTATGCAATGAACAGGAATATTATATATATATATATATATATATATATATTTTTTGGTTAAATCTTTATAGTACTTAGTAAGTTAACCCGCTTTTATATACAAATGACAAATTAAGCACACACAGAGTGACACTACAAGTGACAGAGAGAGAGAGAGAGAGAGAGAGAGAGAGAGAGAGAGAGAGAGAGAGAGAGAGAGAGAGAGAGAGATTGATTGATTGAATTTTATTTATAGAGGGTAATAGAGTAAGCAATAACATGCTTTTTTACATCCAGCCCTCTGGAGAGAGAGAGAGAGAGAGAGAGAGAGAGAGAGAGAGAGAGAGAGAGAGAGAGAGAGAAGCCCTCTGGAGAGAGAGAGAGAGAGAGAGAGAGAGAGAGAGAGAGAGAGAGAGAGAGAGAGAGAGAGAGAGAGAGAGAGAGAGAGAGAGAGAGAGAGAGAGAGAGAGAGAGAGAGAGAGAGAGAGAGAGAGAGAGAGAGAGAGAGAGAGAGAGAGAGAGAGAGAGAGAGAGAGAGAGGGAGAAAGAGAGAGAATGAGAGAGGGACGCAAAATTTCAATTATGTTAGGCCATAACCTCAATCTCAGGAAGGGGGTAAGAGTAGACTAAGAGACAGACAGAAAAAGAGAGAGAATGAGACATTAACTTTCTTGCTCTTCCCGTAATTAAATTATAAATCCCCATGAATGGGTGTCAATGTCATGATGCATAGGTCTTTCTAGAATATATTTATAAAATATATAATCATAAGGTCTGATTACATCAATCAGAGAGCGTCTGAAAAGTTGACTGTCGCCAGTGTCGGTAATAACTTAATAAGGCGATTAGCCACCAGCTCCTGAACTTATCGTATAAAAAAGCAACAATAATCATTGGGTAAGATCCTCGACAATACACTGTGATCGTCACCGGTAGGCTTAGTCAGTGTAGTGAGTGTACCCCTGGAGCCAAAGTCGACGAGGCTGAAACTGAGATGACAGAAGATTTTTTTTTTTTTACAAAACGAAATTGACTTCATTTGAAGATACCAGCGATAAATCCGCCACCAAGTGCTCTAAATCTACACATAGATTCTTGCTACGTATCCAAATATCATGAATCAAAGTAAATCGGGTAAATTACCTCTCTATTTTCGTTTTTTAAAAGCCTTATGAGCCGGGGCCCGTTCAGCGTTCTCAAAACGGTTGCCATGTTGGGCATCATAAATGCTGAAACGGAAGTTAGGCCTAGGGCGAGGTCAATGAATCTTACAAAAGGAACGTTCATAGCATCTACCAATCAAAAGATAGTTTTTCTTTATGCCGCATTATGTTTAGCTAATTTTATGTAAACTTAATTAATCTTATCGCTCAGTAAATCAATAATTTTAATGTCTGATTGATTCATTATTGTCTAGTTGATTAATATATTTGCAAGCATAATTCACGAAAAACAATAATACAGTGGAACCTCCCTTATAAGACCTTCAAAAATCATCTAAAATGAGGTCTTGAAAGGGAGGGGTCTTATAAGAGAGGTAATTTTAATACAAAGAAGGGAAATGAGATTTTAAAAAAAAATGTGCATGTCTTATAAGAGAGGTAATTTTAATACCGATAAAAAAATGTGTTTGTCCGATAGCGATGGTTTACCGCTACACCTATCTGTATTGTTAAAAAAATCGGGACTTTACTGGCGTTGCACTGCCTCCGGGCATTGCCTCCAGTATTGTTCCCACCATCTTTGTATCTACAAATGTCCCATATGTGTCTGTTCCAGACCGAGAGGACGTAAAACACAATTTTTCATTCATTCAAGAAGGGCAATGTCTCAGAGAAGTATGTCTTATGTGGGAGGGAGTCTTATAATGGGAAGTCTTATAAGGGAGGTTCCACTGTACAAGATAGGTCTTTCTCCTATTAGATTAGGTTCATGCGCCATCCAAGTTCCGTCGCGATTTATCATCAGAAGTAGCGTCTGCGACGTATCCGGACAGAAACAGAAACAGAATTTTTTGGGAAGACACGTTGCGTTCATGGTCGTGAAGAAGAAATTTTTTGTTTTACGTCCTCTCGGAATTAACCATGTGGGACTAAATGGTCGTGAGAGAGAAAATGAAGTTTTACGTCCTCTTGGTCTGAATCAGACACATATGGGACATTTGTAAATACAAATATGGTGGGAACAATACTGGAGGCAATGCCCGGAGGCAGTACGAAAGCAGTAAAGTCCCGATTTTTTAATATATTAATACAGATAGCTGTAGCGGTGACCACGCCTCGGTTAAACCTCATCGGCTATGGCACCGCCACAAGTATGTTATTAGATCTTCGACTAAATGGTCGTAGTAGTAGTAGTAAATTTGAATTTTACGTCCTCTCGACCTGGGAAAGACACTAAATGGTCGTGGTTAATTATGCTTTTCGTCCTCTCGGCCGAAGCCATATGGGACATTACGTTCTACTTTTAGTTATTTGGAAATGGGGGGAAGGGGAAGAGAAAAAAGATGTTTTATTTTACTTTAGATATTTGTTTTACTATTTATAATTGTTTATCTCTTGAATAAAGGTCAAGGTTTTTACATTTTATGAGCCATGGCCCGTACGAGACATAAATGGTCGTGCACCACTCACTACTTTATGTAGGCCTACAAAGTGCCCACATACATCTGCACGCCATATGGCATTCCATTTAAAAAATAAAAAAAAAATAAAAAATGAAGGGAAAACGAAGAAACGTTTTATGATAGGCCTTTTTTTCTTCAAAATATTATAATAGCCAAAGAGAAGAAAGAAGAGGGCACTGGGTATTATGTCAGAATACTAACTTGTGGCGGTGCCATAGCCGATGAGGTTTAACCGAGGCGTGGTCACCGCTACAGCTATCTGTATTAATTTTTAAAATCGGGACTTTACTGGTTTCGTAATGCCTCCGGGCATTGCCTCCAGTATTGTTCCCACCATATTTGTATTTACAAATGTCCCATATGTGTCTGATTCAGACCAAGAGGACGTAAAACTCCATTTTCGCCTCGAGGGCACTGGGTCTTTTGAAGTTGGGGACATGTGTGTATGGGTCACAGCTACCCAGAAAAAAATCAAGGGACTTAATCGTGGTGGGTCAGTGTGTCTTTAATTAATGAAAATTCATTTAACGTCCTCCGGTCTGGAACAGACACATATGGGACAGTTAGAGAGATAAAGATGATGGGAACGATCCTGGAGGCAATGCCCGAAGGCAGTGCAACACCAGGAAAGTCCCGATTTTTTAAAGCAATACAGATGTATTGGTATAACACATAATGCCTTATATGTGTGTCTTTAAGCATTCTGCAAGGACTTTTATAATGGTTTCGCTTGTCGCTTTTTTCCTTCTCAAAATGCTTTTACAAATGTTTCGTCTGCCTGCCTGTCTCTGTTTCTGTCTGTGTTTTTTTCTGTGTTTTCTTTTTGTTACACACACACACACACACACACACACACACACACACACACACACACACACACACACACACACACACACACACACACACACACACACTCGCACTCAAGTTAAGCAGAGAAACGCACAGCCCTCGTTCCTGTTCTTATGTACTCCTGTTGGCGTTACATCACGATCAAGAACCTAGTTTGTACCATAAACAAAGTTGCAACCAAAATATTTGCTGCTCAAATGGAATGCCATACAGCACTGCCGAAGAACGTGGTAAACGTGCTGCTCTCCCTTGTAGATTTCCCCGAGTTCTGGTATAAAGTCAGAAAATCGGGTGATCTCCCTTGGAAATGTCACGTGAGGTTGACAATCTTGAGTGCATTGCGTAATGGCCTGCGTTTTGTTGTTGTTGATGGGAGTCTGCTGAAATTCAAACCTGAACAAAAGTTGCAGATATATTTTCGAAAAATAAAATAACTAAAGAACAGGTAACGATTTTCAGATTCTAAGAATGCAGTTATTTGTCTTCCTAGTTTCTGGACACATGGTGATGGTGAAGAGTTGCCTTGGCTTGCTTGCCGTGATTCAATCTTGATTATTTACTGTTTTACTAAGAGTGCATGTGTACCGATCCACTTAATGAAGTTTGAAGGCAGATCTATAGTTCTACAAGGATACCTTTTTGTGTCTATTAATATATTGCAAAACATTATCTTATCTAGTATCTGTCACTTTTTCTGTGTGATTTTTTTAATTAATTATAAATAAGGTGTTCCTGTTTTAGCATAGCATAGCATAAATGGCATAAATGGCTATAGGTAGGCTATTTTGTTTAGCCTTTTGCCCTCTAAATATGTTTTTCAAATTTTTGTTAGGTTTGGCTTCATTCACTGATGACTACTAAGGCATCTGTGTTTTGATTTAAATCTGTATATTAACTGAATACGTTTTGTTTTGAAAAAAAAAAGTTACGATATTTTTGAACGAATTTAATGATTGCATTAACTGCTTCATAGAGTAAGGTTATTCCATGCATTTATTACTCTGTTAGTTAAAAAGTGTGGTGCTAGTCTGGCCATTACTTATCTTTTTTGTACAGTATAAAAATATGTTTTGACGCGGCATCATGTTGGGGATCCACAGGGAAAACCAGCTGGCTGGGTCATTGTAGATTAGGGGTTTCTCTTTTTCCTTTGCTCGCAACATTTTTATTTTATGACATGTTACTATTTTCGGACAGGCTTCGACGTTTCTCCGACTTCGGACCTCGACCGAAATAGTGCCAAAAATCAAATTGTTGATTGTGGGCACTTAACTGTAAGAATCTTCAACTTCAAGAAGAAGAAGTGTGTTGAATTTGTAATTTTCAAAACTGTTTTGCATGCAACTCAAGTCTCAACTGTGAATGTGTGACTGATCACAGTGATCAGCTTTATACACATGACAGGGTGTTTAGGAGGGTGTTTAACACCCTCCTTCAGCTTGCTGAAGATTCTGATGTCATGTGTATAAAAGAAAGAAGAAGAAGAAGAACTGTTTTTAAATTCAAAAGTAATTTTATTTTCAGTTGGATTGCAATGCCAATGTTACTATTGTTAGAATGTGTGACTGATCATGTCTAGCTTTCTGATGAGTGATGTTCTTTTCACTCACTGTTTTCAGAGGTTATCAATCTAGTTAGATAGTTTAGGTGTGCTGCTGGACGTGGCATCGTGTTGGCCTCACACTGATCGTGGGCTGGCTGGCCAGGTCATTTTCTGATTTAGATAGGTGTGCCCTCTGTGGCATTCTCAAAATGGATTTGTTCTCAACATGTTTGTGCATGTGCAAAGAGTTAGGGATAGGGTTATGGATTGGGTTAGGGTCAATTTAGTGTATAATTTATAATACACAAAAGATAACATTTGATGGTACGTCATGATCGATTTCACACATGCGCAGACATGTTGAGATCAAATCCATTTGAGAATGCCACACCTCCCTTAGTTTTCGTTGAACTTATGCCATGATGGTGGACTACAGAAACAGAGACAGAGGTGTATAGTTTATCTCTAGGCTTTCTTCTTCTTCTTCTGCTAATGATCTGTCCCACCTGCCGTAGCCGGCAATAACTGACATAATAATTGGGGTTCGAAGAAAAATTGCTGTGCTGGAAAAAAAAAAGTCTCTAGACAGATGAGGACATCTCAGTGGTCTCACACACATGACAGGAAGAAAGAGGAAAAAACACCCTCCTTCAGCTTGGGGAAGATTCTGAGGGGGGGTGGGGAGGAGAAAGAAGAAGAAGAAGTGTGTGTGTGTTTGTGTCAAAAGTGTGTTTTATATTCATATTGAATATTATGTGCCTTTGTTAGTGTGTGACTGTATGTACAGCTTTCTATGAGTGATGTTATTTTATGACTGCATGCAACTGTATTTCAGTCCTATATATCTCTGTCTCTGTTTGTGTGTCTCTGTTCTTGTCTCTTTCTCTGTCTGTCCCTCTGTCTTTCTCTTTGTCTCCGTCTCTGTCATTCTCTGTCTGTCTGTCATGTCTGTTTCTGTGCTCTCTTCTCGTTCTCTTTCTCTCTCTAGTTCTCTTTCTCTCTCTATCATTATAAGTGTGGGTGTGGGTGTGATTTGTTAATAGTGTGGCCTGGGCGTCTTTAAGTGTCCATCAGTGTGTGTTTCAAGTTGAACTTTGCGAAAGTGTACTGTAGATTATGTCATTCATTATTTGGGCGTGATTGAGAAATTGACTGAGGGATCAGGGAAGGGGGGTGTTGGTCAATGTTTGATGTATACTTTTTGTTCATTGTGTTTACTATTCATTTTAGTGAAAGCATGTAAAGCGCTTAGAGCTTAAAGATTAGGCGCTATAAAAGTTGTCTTAATAAATAAATAAATAAAGGGGGGAAGTGGAGGAGAGGGGGGAAGGGAGGAGAGGGGGGAAGGGAGGAGAGGGAGGAGGAGAACGATTTGCATTTATGCAGACAGCTTCAGCACCCTCAAGATGAAGGAGCTGAGCATGTGGGACTGGATGAATTCTGGGACCTAAACACGTCAGAGAGTTCCAGTCTCGGACGGTTTTTGGAAAGAAGGAATTGTTTCTGCAGTCAGTTCTTGAGGGGATTCTTTGGAATTGTAGATTGTGGTTGTGCCTTCTGCTGCTAGGGGGTAGAGGTTGGAGGGAGCTGCACCTGATGCAGGCTTGTCCATTCGTAATTTTGAAGAACATGCCAAGCCTGGTTGCACGTCGGCTTTCGGCCAGGGTAGACCACTGCAGTTGGTGGAGCATTGCGTTGACACTAGATGTATTCCTGTGTCTATTCAGGACATATCTTGCCGCACTGCGCTGCATTTTTTCGTGATCAGCTGTCAGTGTGTGGGTCCCAAACTGAGCTCGCATATTCAAAGACAGGTCTAACCATGGCCTTGTAAGTTGTATGGAAGCTCCTTGGTAGCAGTGGAGCACACCTCCAGGTTTCTCCTCAAGAAGCCGAGGGCTTTGTTGGCTTTGGTGCAGGTGGTTGCGATGTGGGCTCCCCAGGAGAGATCAGTTGTTTGCAGGGTGACCCCATATATTGCACAGAGGACACTCTTTCAAGGGCGTGGTCATGGAGACTGTAGCTATTTTCAGGTTCAGCGGCTTTCAGTCTCTATTGCTAATAATACATGTAGATTTTTTTTGTACGTTATGCACCCCCTCTAATTTTCACGTCAGAAATTTTCACTGAGAAGTCAAAATTCCTCCATTCTTGGGAAAGGGAAAGTGTTTGGATCAGCTTAGGATTATTTTGATAAAACTGAAACTGAAAGAAGCAGACTTTGAGGTTGATGGTCGTAAACATGAGGGGGGTGCCTACATCACAACTTTGCCTTGTCAATGTATCATTGTTGAACTTCTTACTTTCCATTTTATAATATTAATAATAACTGCAGAAGAAGAAACACCCAAAGGTGCTGATGGGACCCAGAGATGCACTGGCCCCACCTGCCCTACCAGCACAAGAGCAGGCCTTCACCAGCCTTGAAAGCCCGTGTTAATTTAGGTGAAGGCATGCACAGGGCATTTCATTAACTTGATTAAGCGCGCAAGGCACATACCTGCTCTTGACTTGGTGACCATTGAGATACGATGCAAAAGGAGTCATTGTGAAAGTGCCCCATGGGTGTACCAGCCCGTCTTTCATGACTGCAGAGCCCACCAGCAAAAGCACCATCACTCAGAAACCCAGCATGCACCCAACAGCCCCCACTAAGGACAGGTGAGGTCAGTGCATCTCCACGACTCCAGACAAAGCCACAGGCTCTCGCCTTATGAACTTTTATTTTGATATATAACAAGCTGAAAGAAGCAGACTCAATGAGGTTGAGGGTGGTAAACATGAGGGGGTGGGGGTCTACATCATAACTTTGCCTTGTCAATCACTCAATGTATCGTTCTTGAATTTCTTACTTTCAATTTTATGAAGAAAAAAAATGCAACATGAGGTCAGGACTTGGGTTAAGGGATTGGGTTGGCTGTTTTTAAAAACATTGTTGTCATGCCCTGGCTAAAAGACTCCAGGGATCATCCCAACAGCCGAAGCACTTGAACACTATGGTACAAGTGCACCAGCTAGGGATGAGAGCATTACATGCGTGACCGTTTCTTGTATTACCCTGCCACATGGGCAGCCACACTCCGACTTTGGAGGATGGATTGGGTTGGAATTGATCAGCCAGAAAAGGGACCTAGGGTTAGGATTAGGGTTTGGGTTTGGGTTAGAACTGAAAAAGCCCTAATCAAATAAAGAGAACACTCCGAATCTGAGAACAAAAGCAAACGTTAGCCATTCATCTGACTTTGTTGGGCTTACAGGGTAATAGAACTGTACGGTCCAGATGAGGATTGGGCTAGGGAATCATGGGCTAAGATTAGGGAATAGCTAAAAAACAAATATTGAATGTTTAGCCATTGTCAGACCCATGCTAAGATGGCTTCTCAAGTTCTGCCACTGTGCCAGCCTAGAATCTGATAGTCTATGGCGAAATGTCCTTTTTAGCCGCATTTCGTTAATCTGGCTTATCTGTGTCTTTTCTATAAAATATTATTCATATTATGCACACATGTACTTCATGTGGATCTACTAGTACTAATATTATATCGCCGTCCGCATGCAATAGAGACGTAACTCAAACTTAGTCAACTTCAACGTGTTGAACTTACCAGTTGATCCAGGCAAGCTGCATCATCTAACAAAGCTGTAAAACAACAAGTCGCAAAGATAAAACACTGATGGAGACACTAAATGAACAAAAAATCAAGTAATTTGACCTGAAATCACCAAAAATGTTGAATTTTCCATTCCGCATATGAAGTGACGACTTACGTCTCTTTTTTGCATGCATTAACACTCGTCTCATGGGCAATTTGCCTGAAATTTGCTTAATTTTATGAGATTTAGTGTTCATCTCATGAGCAAAATTTGATTGAAATTTGTTTCATTTCATGAGATAATTGGCATGGGCTTCTTACCCACCCATGGGCTTTTTACCCCTTCTTACCCTAGTAATAATGCATCCATAATTTATTTTTTGTCGTTTTTGGTGTTTTTGGGCTGACACAGGGGACACAATGGCGTCCACATCAAACTTCCCACCCCTTGCCCTGACTGTGTCGATGTGCGCATTTCTCCTCCTCACGATCGCCCCCCGCCCTGCTCTATCCTCGCTATCAGATCATAAACACGCCATTCCCAGCCACCACGAGATCCTCTCCAGAGCCCACGCCATCGTTCATCATGCCGCCAACGCTAACGCCGAAGCGAACGTATCGTCCGGCCTTGGCCTCGAAGACCTGAAATCGCGGTGGCCCCACCTCCATTCCCCGGCCTTGTTTGAAAAGGCGTTGTGGTCGGCGATCGAGAAGCTGAGCGGAGGGGAGGAGGGGGCGAAGCTTTTGATGGAACGGCTGTCAGTGGCCGCTCCCAACGTTTCCGCGCAGTGCGTGGAGGACTTCTGGACGGTTCTGACGGCGCTTCGCAGCGGCGACCTCAACGCTTTGAAAAGTGAGTCTGCTGTTAGCTTTTTATTTACAGGGTATTTTTCCAATGTTTTTGTTGCTAATGTTATTTTGAACAACTTTGTGTTCAATAATAAAATTTGTTAGCGCATGCCAAGATGAGCAGCAATGGTATTGGATAGATATATCTCGAGATAAATTATAATGATTAAATATATGTATCTATATAGAGGTCTTATAATGGGAGGTCTTATAAGGGAGGTTCTACTGTACGAGGTTTTTGAATTTCGCCGACGGTAATATGTTTCCTGCAGTGATTGACGCCATGGGCAAGCCTTCGCCCAACGTCATGGGCTACAACCTCAACTGGCCCGGAGCGCTGAAGGAGTGCCAGAAAGCGTTCTTGAACGCATCATCGTCCACCCCGCAGAAACTCTTTGGCGGGAAGTACTGCACGGCCCACATCTTGATTTCCGTGAGTTTGTTCATTGTTGCTCTCCCCCCCCCCCCCTCCTCCTTTTCCATGCCAGGGATCCCAGAGTCCCCCCATTTAGGGGTCTATGAAGCACTAAAATTCTAAAGGACCCTCTAAAAGAATGTGTAGGGGGTTCCAGGGATGCACTAGAAAATGTCTTTTTAGCATTAGCAATGCCACTGGGACCCTCTATCCCCCCCCCCCCCGCCTCTAGGACCCTCTATGCTGTAAGTGAAGGAGTCCCTGGGACCCCTTGTTTTGCGGGACGATTGGGAGCCCTGCCATGCTGTTTATTGTAAATGTTGTAGACGGAGATATAAATTTAGTGTAAATTTACGCTAAATACACTTCATGCATCACAGCATAGATTTTTCTTAACATATTCAGTTTAAAAAAACAACACTCCTAATTTGAAGTTACTGTGCCTACAAGTAGAATGTCTCTTTAATGACACACATCTTGATTTCCGCGAGTTTGTTCATTGTTGTTCTCCCCCCCCCCCCCCCCTCTCCTTTTCCATGCTGTTTATTGTAAATTTTTTAGACAGAGATATATCTGCTTCTTCTTCTTCTTCGATCGCTCAGTTTCAGACTTCTGTCACTTATGAGCGCAGATGTGTCATGCTGCCGTTATGCGCCTAACTAAGTAATAGTTAGGCCCAGCAAGTCCGACTTCGGCTGGAGGAAATCTTTTTAAAAGTGTTTCGTGAAAAAAGGCAGGAGAATGAATGGACCCCGGTAAGACAGAAAGATTGATGACATTATAAGCAAAGGGAAAAGGCAGAGTCAAAGAGTGACAGATTAAAGGAAAGTTACAAGCACAGAACTTCCAGAAGGTGAGAGAACTATTTATACAAAAGACCCCCACGGCATCCCCATGGGGGGAGACAGAGATATAAGTTTAGTGTAAATTTACACTAAATACACTACATACATCACAGCATAGATTTTTCTTAACATATTCAATTTTAAAAAACACACCAAAAAACCCTCTTAATTTGAAGTTACTGTACCTAGAATGTCTCGCTCTTTCTATGTTAGTAGTGGGTATAATCTGTCTGTCTCTCTTTCTCTCTCTTTTTGTCTCTCTTTGATCAGCATATCATGTGATGGGTGTTCAATTTCTAATGACTGTACGATCAAAATTAGCCAAAACTTTTACAAATATTCTTGTTTTATGTATTATTACTATATGATATGCGTGTCTATTTATTTGGAATCTTGTTTTCCTCTTATTGCTGCAACATTTGGATTTATGTCTGGTTACCAGATGTATAACTAGTGAAAGTAGTTCAGGCATGCTCCTGAAATCAGGATTGAAAAAAACCCTCATACAGTGGAACCTCCCTTATAAGACCTTCAAAAATCATCCAAAATGAGGTCTTATAAGGGAGGGGTCTTGTCTTATAAGGGAGGTAATTTTGATACTTACAAAGAAGGGCAATGTCTCAGAGAAGTAGGTCTTAATTGGGAGGGAGTCTTATAATGTGAGGTCTTATAAGGGAGGTTCCACTGTAGTAAGAGTCTTCAGGGTTGGCCATCTTGTCATCCCAGAACCACGGTCTTATGAAATAAAGCATTTCTGCCAAAATTGATGGCAGATTAAAAACAAGATGATGGATTTGCGATTCTGAACACTGTCCCCACCCACACTGTATACAACAGACACACACACACACACACACACACACTGGAAATTATTTTTAATGCGGTCACCACTTCAGGATTGGGAAGATTCAGAGAACATTGAAACGTGTCCTTTCAGCTCCCCGGGGGGGTCTTTCGTAAAAATAGTTCCCCCACCTTCTGGAAGTTCTGTGCTTGTATCTTCCTTTAGTCTGTCACTCTCTTTGACTCTGCCTTTTTCCTTTGCTTTCTGTCATCTACTATCTTTCTGACTTATTCAAGTTATTGGCCCATTCTCCTGCCTTTTTTCAAGAAAATCTTCCAAATAATTGTTCTCCTTTGAGCTCCTCCGAAATCGGAATGTGTCGGCTGTACGCAGCAGGGAGACCATTGAAAACTGAAAACCAGACACATGTGTACCTTACCCATTATGGCCTGGGAACGCAGACGAAGAAGAAGAAGAAGTTTTTTCAGCGATTGAGAGAATGTTTAACTGTCATTGATTATAAATATAATTATGATTTTGACTTTGTGTGTCTGGATTCCCAGAAATCGGGCCCTCTCCCTTTTGAAGTGTCTTCCGGAATTTGTGTTCCTGACTCCTGCTCCAGTATGGACATAGACATTCTCCTTAATGCAGGTAAGAGATCTTTGACTGGGAAAAAAACAACAGAAACAAACAGACAAAAAACATTAACCCTTTCACCGCCAATGTCGCATTTTTGCACCACAACGATTTAACACCCATGTCACTAAAAGGCATCAAATCAGGGTCTGTTATCCAAAGACCCTGTTCTCTTAATTTTGGGAGGTAAGGATAGGCCTTACTTTGAATATGTCACAGAGGAATCCCCAATATTACAGACATATTTTTTTTCTCTACCCAGGTTAGTATAATGGAATTTTTTTGCTGAAAGATGCCTGGCGGCGAAAGGGTTAACAAAAAACCCCTTTTTGACAGGATTGTTTTTATGTGTGGGGGTGTTTAGTGCATGTTTTAGCTTGGATATGGACATACGTCTCAATTTTAATATGATGAAAATCGGTTTAGCGTCCTCCAGTCTGGAACAGACACTTAATCTATCTATCAATCAATCAATCAAAAATGTATTGTCTTTAAAACATAAAGAAATTCTTTGTCTGGCATGCACATAAAACACACATATAAACATAGAGACAATAAGACATTACGGGACATTAGTAGATATAAAGATGGTGGGAACGATCCTGGAGGCAATGCCCGGAGGCAGTGCAACACCGGTAAAATCCCAATTTGATTTGACTGACAGCAAGGTGCATCAGGAATAGGGACACCCCTGGAATCTATCACAGAATCTTGATTATCGTTACAATAGTTTCCTACAATGCACACGTAATTGCGAAGTCAACTTCCAAGTTGAAACTAGGTGATCGGTCTCACTCCATAAGTTGGAACTCGGTGAATGGTCTCACTTTACAAAAAAAAAGTTGAAAAGCAGCTCCTTTCCATTATCAAACTGATAAATCGGCGTTAGTGTGTGCACTGAAACACTTGCTGAATGCAAACAACTCACAAAATCTGATAAATGAAAGCAGTTAGTGCATTAGCATTTGCCGTGGTTTCGTATCTGCTGTGTGCGCTGCGCCATTTTTTCAGCCGAGTTGTACGCGCGGTAAATGATTTGTGTGTGCAAACTGTGAGTGAAAATGAACTGCCAGTGCATTACTTTGTCATGTTTTGTGTTGTGTTGTGTCGTTGTGTAGAATCCAGTATTTAGTAGGTCCGTTATGGCGAAGATTAGGTCTGTACTGTTAAGTTAAGTTTGTGTGTGAGTGCAACACGGGCCGTCAAAGTTGCTGTGGCTTTCGATCACGAGTTCGTCTGCTCGTCTTCTCAGGTTCGTTTTTCTTTTGGAGTCTCCTGCGGCTTAGACACTGAATGCGTCTTTATCGTTGTTTTTCCCAGAATGTTATTACATTCAGGGGGTGAGGCTTAGACAACGGTGCGCTGTGTAGTCCGGAAAATACAGTATGCCTGTGCTTTGTGTCAAGATTGTCTTGATTTTTTTCTTTAATGCTTAACAAAGTACTTTTTTTTTTAAAGTGATGTTTTATTTTGGGTTTTTGTGTGTGTGCAGTGTTTTCAATACTACAGATCCATTTGCCGCAGTACGCGTACGCTCTGTGTCAGGACCCCAACGGACTGAAACTGGATAACCTTGCCATTGCTGGACTGTGAGTCGTTTGTTGTGTGTGTCTGTGTGTCTAACCAGTTGGTTGTGAACGGCTGCACAGAATCACTTGAAAGTTTTTAATAATAATAGTAATACTGGTTATTTATAGAGCGCTTAACTCCCTTTGCAGGGAGCTCAAAGCGCTGAACAAAGGCCTAAACACTAACATACAGATAAACATACTCATTAACTCATTAGCATCGCAACTATTTTGAATTATTAAAAAAACTCGCAAATCACTCCAGCCATACACACAAACAAAACATACATAAACAAAAGGAGAGATGAATGAAGATTAAGGATTTTTACTTCAGGTTTAGACATTCACATAGGGAAGTGGTAGATCAGACTTTTTTATATGTAGACTTTATATTGAAAAACTCTACACCGATTGGTTTCCCCACAACAAACCACTACAAAAGCAAAGTCAGAGGCAAAATTGTGGTCTAAGGGAGCGAAGTGAGTTTAGAAGTGACCAAGGTATGGTGTGCACACAGATTTACTTGACGAAGGTATGGTGTGCACACAGATTTACTTCCATTGAAGCACATGCATCAAATTGACAGCTATCTATTATTTCCGGATATATATGGCCGGAACGACTTGAATGAGTTAAAGCAGACCTGCTTACCCATACGATTTTTCCGTATTTTGTACACGATTTTGAGCCCCAGTACGGCAGTACGGTAAATGGAAAATTAACATGGCAAAACTTTGAACTTAAGGTCTTCTAAGATCGGTCAAAATCGAGTCTGTCAACGCGCCGTCATTCGATCCTAGTTTCACTTTCACGACTTCCAACTTCCGGTTAGTGTCGGCCATATTAACTTTTTCATGGTTTGGCGGGATGGTCACATTGCAAATCATGTCTAAGCGACCCAGCAGCAGTGAAACCAGCGGCCCTTCGGCCATATTGACTTTTTCATGGTTTAGCGGGATGGTCACATTGCAAATCATGTCTAAACGACCCAGCAGCAGTGAAACCAGCGGCCCTTTGGCCATATTGACTTTTTCATGGTTTGGCGGGATGGTCACATTGCAAATCATGTCTAAACGACCCAGCAGCAGTGAAACCAGCGGCCCTTTGGCCATATTGACTTTTTCATGGTTTAGCGGGATGGTCACATTGCAAATCATGTCTAAACGACCCAGCAGCAGTGAAACCAGCGGCCCTTCGGCCATATTGACTTTTTCATGGTTTGGCGGGATGGTCACATTGCAAATCATGTCTAAACGACCCAGCAGCAGTGAAACCAGCGGCCCTTCGGCCATATTGACTTTTTCATGGTTTGGCGGGATGGTCACATTGCAAATCATGTCTAAACGACCCAGCAGCAGTGAAACCAGCGGCCCTTCGGCCATATTGACTTTTTCATGGTTTGGCGGGATGGTCACATTGCAAATCATGTCTAAGCGACGCAGCAGCAGTGAAACCAGCGGCCCTTTGGCCATATTGACTTTTTCATGGTTTGGCGGGATGGTCACATTGCGAATCATGTCTAAACGACCCAGCAGCAGTGAAACCAGCGGCCCTTCGGCCATATTGACTTTTTCATGGTTTAGCGGGATGGTCACATTGCAAATCATGTCTAAACGACCCAGCAGCAGTGAAACCAGCGGCCCTTCGGCCATATTGACTTTTTCATGGTTTAGCGGGATGGTCACATTGCAAATCATGTCTAAACGACCCAGCAGCAGTGAAACCAGCGGCCCTTCGGCCCCCAAACAGGCCAGAAAACGGGTATTTCTAGCAAGGTACAAGCAAATTCCCGGAATTCAACCATCCTCGCTGGGAAGTACCTTTGCACGGTGTTTGTACTGCCAAACGGACTTCGTCATTTCGCATGGCTGTTTAATGTTCTGTAATGTTCGGTTTTTGGGTCTCCTTGCAAAATACGGAATTTTGAGAAAAAGTACGGAATTTTATTTTGTGGAGTACCTAAATAAGAAATTGGGGGTAGGCAGGTCTGTTAAAGACAAGACAAGAATAAAAGAATAATCAACATGAAGACAAGTATCAATGAATATAAACATTAAATATAATAATTATAGCAATTAACTGCTGTACTTTTTTTTTCTGAAGAAGTAAAGCACCAGAAGCATTGTAGCCTTACTTGGCAACGTTCTTCAGGTCATTTTCTCTTTCTGCTGTCTGTCTGTGTGTGTGTGTTTTATTTTATATATTTTTTGTCTTCTTCTTCTTCGTCGTCAATCACATCAAAAAGAGACTTTTTTTTTCTTCTTTTTTTTTCTTCTTCTTCTTTTCCTTTGCGTTCTGTTAATAAGAATGATAATGAAAGTGATGATGGTATGCAAGAGTTGTATGACAGACAAGTAGTCAAGAAAGCCAGGAAAATTCTTAATGATAACAGTCATGTTCTTTTGCTGGCCCTACTGTTTTTTAATTCGTTACCTTTAGCCCTTCGTAATGCACAAACGTTTAACGCTTTTAAATCAGGCATGAAGACCTTCTTATTCCATACCTATTTTAACCATGATTAATCTGACGTGTATCAACCGTCAACCTGCTGATATGTCTTATTCCAAACGGTGTGTGTGTGATTGCGTGTGTGTAGGTGAGTGCGTGCGTGCGTGCGTGTGTGTGTGTGTGAGTGAGAAGGCGCGAGAGAGAGTGGAGGGTGTGTTTTGCTGTTGTTGTTTTTTAGGGGGGGAGACAGCGCGGGGTGAGGGAGGGGGGAGGGGAAGGGGGTGGTGAGAGAGTGGAGGGGCTGGGGGTATATGTTCCCCGCATGTATTAATTTTAATGTTTTCTAATGATATCTTGTTCTTACGATGTCAAAGTTCTTTTTTATGTTTTAATCTTGTATGTCTCCTTTCTCTTCTTTCTTAAACCTGTTGGTTTTTATCTTTGTAATGGCGCCTGGAGCCTCGCGAGGGACAGGCGTCACTTTTTAAAATGAATTAAATTATTATTATTATTATTAAAATACTATGAAGTGTTACCATCGGGCCGTCGATACAGAACTCTAAAACTGAAAATAAGAGCACAGAAAACTTTCTTACCAAGATCAATTCATCTGTTGAACTCTTAATGCACTGCATCGAGTGATTGTTTTGCTGAGCAGCCTGTCCATCTCCTTGGGATTGAATTTGTATTCGTATTCGTCCAGTTTGTTAACTACAATATTGCAGTGTTATTAGTTATTAGTTTATATTCTTTAATTGTTGATAAATGTGTTTATTGTTGTTGTTTTTGTTGATAAATGTGTTTATTGTTGTTGTTTTTCTTATGTGCACCTGGCTGCAATTTCTCAGTTATGAGATAATAAAGATGATTTGATTTGATGATGATGATGATGATGATGATGATGATGATGATGATGATGATGATGCTATCGTCAGCAAGAACAAGGACATTGAAAGCGACAAAGATGACAACGAAGAGACGATTTTCGGAAAGAACTAGGGGAGAGCACTTCATGAAAATTAGAGTTGTTTACCTACATTACTCTGTCAAATACCATAGCAACAATGCAACAATGGTGTCGGAGCTTGAAACCGCAGGATGCGAGTCAGCGACTTGCAAACATTTTTTTAAAAGAAAAATTAGGGGTGGCCAGTGGCCACAAATTGATAAAACTTGCACAAATATAAATGACATAAATTTTTAGAATGGCACACAGTGTTCTAAGTGCTGTATGTCTACTCAAACACACGAGTCGATAGGCTACGAGAGCTGATGGTAGAGTGACTTCCCCTGTTTGTCCGATTGATTTAGGCAAGATCACTCCCACACACCATGAAACTACTCCCCTTAATTATTTCCGAACAATTCCTATTGGATAACAATGATAATGATTCTTGAAATTCGACATCGATGATGATCTTATTATCTTGATGATTATTGTAATAAGCATATTGTCATCATTTTGATTGCAGTTTCTTTTGTTTGTTTGTTTTCTGCTCAACGTAGGGTGGTAGTTGGAATCGTTTTAGCCCTCATGCCAAGTCATGGTGGTAGGAACGTCAGTCGATTTGCTCTACCCCTCAGAGGAGGGTGAACCGCATCGACCCTATAACAGACAAGATGCTGCTGCTGCTGCTGATGATGATGATAATGACGATGGTGATAACAATGGTGGTGATGATGACGACGACAATGTCGAGGAGGAGGATGATGATGATGACGACAACAACAGTGTGGATAATAAAAAACATGATTATGATAACGTGTACCCATTGTATACAGGCAGGTGGCCTTACGATTAAACTTTCTGACTTCCGAAAAAACAACACAACAACAACCTGAAAACGTTATTATGTATGAAAATGATAATGATAATGACATTGATGATGACGACAATGGTAGTGATGATGATGATGATAATGATGATGATGACAATAACAGTGAAAAGATAATGAAAACATGAATATTATTAGGCATGAAATTGACAGTATTTATGATGACGACGATGATAATTATGATGAAGACGACAATGAGGCTGATGGTGATGATGGTAATGATATGTCAAATTGGTAACGATGATGATGAAGATAATGACGACGACAATTTTTAGGTATTAGGTATTAGGTACTTTATAGTCACAGAGGCGTCTCTGTGAAATTCGGGTTGCTCCCACCTGATAATGAAGATAATGACGACGACGATGATGCTGTTGATGACAATGCTATCACTAATACACAGAACACGGATTCCCCTCATTCTAGCTCCTTTCAGTTTTCCACAGAGAGCTTTTTGTTTCAAGTTATTTCTTTTAACAGCGGCAAATATTCTTATCATTGATTGTGGTTAGGGATAGGAAAAGACCTTAGAAGTGGCATGCCACCATAAAACAATGTAAGCCTGATGGATACAACACTTTAAATTGTTTTTTGCTGGTGACGAGTGTTCACAAAAGGCATGAGCTGAAAGGAGCTGAGAAAAGCTACTGTGATATCACCATAACGAAAGATGCTGATGGTGATGATAGTAATGCTATGTCAAATTGGTAACGATGGTGATGAAGATAATGATGACGACAATGATGCTGTTGATGATCATGTCACCATAACGAAAGATGATGACAACGGTGATGATGTCGATGACATTCATCATCCAGAACGGTCGTCGGCCTTTTCCTGACCCTGATGGTGGTGGGCACGTTGGTGGACCTGCTCTACCGCCACGCCCCCCAGTGGAGGAGGGTGAACCGCATGGACCCTGCTACCAACAACATCGACGACTTCTACACCGCGGACAGCAGCCACCTGCACTTCAACAGCAGCAGCCACATGGACAATGTTCTGCTGCTGGGGCAGCAGCCGACGAAACTCTGTGAGCCTGGTGAGTGGATATTGGTACCCGGCCAGAGGCCGAGGTATTGCGATCGGTTTGTGTGTCTGTCTGTCTGTGTATCGATTATCTTAAAAACTACTGTTTGGATTTTGATTAAAATTGGCAGAGGGGTAGACAGCTTGAAAAGGAAGCTTCCTTTCGTTAATCAACACTGCTGACCTTGACCTTGAAGTTTGACCTTGAAAAACGAAATTCCCTTCTTTGGGCTATGTAATTTCCCCCCAGCTTTATTTCGTGAACTAGTGAACAGAATCGCTTCAAATTTAGTGTGGTGGTGTACCATGGTGCAAGGAAGTTTGTATAAAAGTTCAGCTGTATCTCGTGAACTACTGAACAGAATCGCTTCAAATTTTGGGCTATGTATTTTATGCATTCTGTAAGGGTGGAAAGTGGTGTGTTTATTGGGGGGGGGGGGGGGGGGGAGAGGACATCACTCGGTGCAAGGAAGTTTGTATAAAAGTTCAGCTGTATCTCGTGAACTACTGAACAGAATCGCTTCAAATTTTGGGCTATGTATTTTATGCGTTCTGTAAGGGTGGAAAGTGGTGTGTTTATTGGGGGGGGGGGGAGGTGAGGGGGGGGGGGGACAGGACATAACTCTGGCCGGGTTTGCATTGTCACAATGCGTTGCTGCCGCTCGGCGATGCCCTTGTTTTGATAAGTAACAGGGTTCGTACAGGGTCCTTGAAACCTTGAAAAGTACTGGAAAATTGACATGGCCTTTTCCAGGGCTTGAAAAGTGCTTGAAAAACAGCAAAGGCCCCAAGACTCCTGGAAAAGTCCTGGAATTTTCAAAATCATCTGACCACGTCCATCAAAGTCAAAATCTCCTCCACAAAAAATAATTGAAGGTTAAAACTAAATTCAAATAAAAAAACTAAAAAAACTAAAACTTTTAAGGTCATACCGATATCGCGATCATAGCAGACGACATTTGCGCGAGTTGTCTGCCGCTGAAGTTACTTCCCTTTACCGTACTTCCGTTTTCCAACAAAATGGAGACTGCATTTTCAGCGATGTTTGGCTGCAAAAAAAAAGAATATCAGAGCTGGTTAGCTCCGTCAACAGATGGTTCAAAACTGAAAGCTAGCTGCACAGTGTGCAAAAAGAACTTTGACATCACCAGCATGGACGAGAGTGCTGTAAAAAGCCATTGTCAAGGCCAGAAGCACAAGCAACTCAGGCGGGAACGAAACCGACATTGACCGGTATGCCAGATTGAATCCTTGAAATTTAGTAAACTGGTCCTGGAAGGAAAAGTCCTGGAATAGTCCTGAAATTTTTTGGACACAGATCTGTACGAACCCTGATATTTTTATATAGTAAGTGACTAGTTTCCCCAGCACGACAATATATCTGCTCATTATAAAACATCACAAATGAAAATCTTAATCTTCCATCCAAATACATAGCGTTGTTAACCGTCGCTTTCTTTCTTAGCTTCTTTTCGAATGATTTATTGTATTCTACTTCACACTATTTAGACTCTTTTTTAGACGCTCAGTCAATTATGAGTGCAGATGCATCATGCTGCTGTTATGCACCTAACTAAGAAATAGTTAGACCCAGTATGGTCCGTCTTCAGCTGGCGAAAATCTTTGTAAGAGTTTCTAGAACAAAAGGCAGGAGAATGGACCAGTAAGGCGAAAAGATAGTTGATGACAGGGTCCGATGTCAGAAATCAAAAGGAAAAGGCAGAGTCAAAAAGAGCGACAGATTAGAGGAAGTTACAAGCACAGAACTTCCAGAAGGTGTGGGAACTATTTGTATGAAAGACCCCCCCGGTATCCCCACAGGTGTTTTTTTGCCTTCTGAGGATGAGGAAATGTTCTTACTGACTTGATATGCATTACTCATAATCTGCGTTTTAATGTCGTTAGGTTTCTTTTCCCAAAGCGCTGATTGCTTTCCACCCTTCACAATATGTACTGTATGTTTAGGCGATACTTTATTTCCTTCCAAGAATGAGTCCCCTGCGCCTTAAAGATATGACTACTACTATAGCAAGAAAGTATGATCAGGTCAGGTCAGGTCAGGTAGTTAGGACATTAGGCCTCGCGGCCTCTTCACTGTCCTGTCATTTTTGTTTGAACTCTTGCACAGCTGAGAGGTTTTTGTATTTTGTTTTCGGCAAATCTGCCTTTTAGTCATGCTCGTATTGTAGTTTTGATATGTTGGTGTATCCACCAAGGAGGTTTTTGAATTGTGTTAGATTCTGTGCTCGTTTAATATGTGCAGGAAGAGTATTCCAAATTCTGTGCTCGTTTAATATGTGCAGGAAGAGTATTCCAAAACTTTATTACTCTGTTAGAAAATAAAAAAATTCTAATATTGGTTCGGCTATACTGGGTTAGTATTTTTAAATCACTGTTATGGGTTCTTGAGTCAGTTGTTAGCTGGAACAAAGATTTATTAGTATTGTTATCACTGTGAAAAATGTATGTATTTATCAGATCCCCACGAATTCTTCTGTATTTCAGAGATGGTAATTTCAACTTTCTTAGTCTGTGTTCGTAATCAAGGTGACTAACGCCTTTAATCAATTTTGTTGCTCGTCTTTGGACCCTTTCTAATGCTGCCGATTGCCTTTTTAAAAACGGACTCCAAACCTGATTTCCATACTCTAGATGAGGTCTGACCAAACTTTATATAGTTTTAAAAATACTATATTATCTAACCCAATAAAACTTCTTCTAATTAGGCCCAGCATTTTGTTGCCTTTACCAATAGCCGTATTAATGTGGTTATCAAATGCTAAACCAGAGTCAAAGATGACTCCAAGATCCTTTTCCTCTTTGCAAGTTTTTAGAATATGTTTGTCGGTACCATGTGAGATTTCATTATTGCAACTTGGATTATTCTTTCCTAAATGCATCACCTTACATTTACTATCATTAAAATACAGATTCCATTTCTCTGTCCAGTTTATTACTAATAATATTAGTCTGTCAATGTCATGTTGAATTGTTTTATATTTTTTTGAAGTATTGTATATTTTAGTATCGTCCGCAAAAAGTTTACATATGCTTTCTACTTGATCCGGTAGATCATTAATGAAAATCTGAGTTTTGTGTACAATTTGAGGGGGTGCGCCTTATTGTCCGAACAATACAGCATGTCATCCTTTTACAGGTTTTTTTTCCAAGGCGCTGATTGCTTTCTCGGTGTACACCAACGGGGCCAAGCTGTTGAACACGGATCACACGACGGACACCCTGGGATGTGTGCACGGCATCCGCTTCCTCAGCATGACCTGGGTGGTTCTGGGCCACAGTTTCCTGTTCCCTATGTATGTGGCGAGTGAGTACGAGAGAGAGAGACAGACAGACAGAGAGAGAGATGTGGCATCCGCTTCCTCAGCATGACCTGGGTGGTTCTGGGCCACAGTTTCCTGTTCCCTATGTATGTGGCGAGTGAGTACGAGAGAGAGAGAGACAGACAGACAGAGAGAGAGATGTGGCATCCGCTTCCTCAGCATGAGCTGGGTGGTTCTGGGCCACAGTTTCCTGTTCCCTATGTATGTGGCGAGTGAGTACGAGACAGACAGACAGAGAGAGAGATGTGGCATCCGCTTCCTCAGCATGACCTGGGTGGTTCTGGGCCACAGTTTCCTGTTCCCTATGTATGTGGCGAGTGAGTACGAGAGAGAGAGACAGACAGACAGAGAGAGAGATGTGGCATCCGCTTCCTCAGCATGACCTGGGTGGTTCTGGGCCACAGTTTCCTGTTCCCTATATATGTGGCGAGTGAGTACGAGAGAGAGAGAGAGAGAGGGAGACAGAGAGAGAGAGAGGCAGACAGAGAGAGATAGAGAGGCAGACAGAGAGAGAGAGAGAGATGTGGCATTCGCTTCCTCAGCATGACCTGGGTGGTTCTGGGCCACAGTTTCCTGTTCCCTATGTATGTGGTGAGTGAGTACGAGAGAGAGAGAGACAGACAGACAGAGAGAGAGATGTGGCATCCGCTTCCTCAGCATGAGCTGGGTGGTTCTGGGCCACAGTTTCCTGTTCCCTATGTATGTGGCGAGTGAGTGAGAGAGAGAGAGAGACAGACAGACAGAGAGAGAGATGTGGCATCCGCTTCCTCAGCATGAGCTGGGTGGTTCTGGGCCACAGTTTCCTGTTCCCTATGTATGTGGCGAGTGAGTACGAGAGAGAGAGAGAGACAGACAGACAGAGAGAGAGATGTGGCATCCGCTTCCTCAGCATGACCTGGGTGGTTCTGGGCCACAGTTTCCTGTTCCCTATGTATGTGGCGAGTGAGTACGAGAGAGAGAGACAGACAGAGAGAGAGAGAGAGATGTGGCATCCGCTTCCTCAGCATGAGCTGGGTGGTTCTGGGCCACAGTTTCCTGTTCCCTATGTATGTGGCGAGTGAGTACGAGAGAGAGAGACAGACAGAGAGAGAGAGAGATGTGGCATCCGCTTCCTCAGCATGACCTGGGTGGTTCTGGGCCACAGTTTCATGTTCCCTATATATGTGGCGAGTGAGTACGAGAGAGAGAGAACGAGAACGAGAGAGAGAGAGAGGCAGACAGAGAGAGATAGAGAGGCAGACAGAGAGAAAGAGGCAGACAGAGAGAGAGAGAGAGATGTGGCATTCGCTTCCTCAGCATGACCTGGGTGGTTCTGGGCCACAGTTTCCTGTTCCCTATACTTGTGGCGAGTGAGTGCAAGAGAGAGAGGCAGACAAAGAGAGAGAGCGAGAGAGAGAGATGTGGCATCCGCTTCCTGAGCATGACCTGGGTGGTTCTGGGCCACAGTTTCCTGTTCCCTATACTTGTGGCTAGTGAGTACGAGAGAGAGAGAGAGAGAAAGAGAGAGTGAGAGAGAGAGAGGCAGACACAAAGAGAGAGAGACAGAGAGAGAGATGCGGCTTCCTCAGCATGACCTGGGTGGTTCTGGGCCACAGTTTCCTGTTCCCTGTACTTGTGGCGAGTGAGTGCGAGAGAGAGAGAGAGGCAGACAGAGAGAGAGAGAGAGAGATGTGGCATTCACTTCCTCCTCAGCATAACCTGGGTGGTTCTGGGCCACAGTTTCATGTTCCCTGTACTTGTGGCGAGTGAGTATGAGAGAGAGAGAGGCAGACAGAGAGAGAGAGAGAGATGTGGCATTCGCTTCCTCAGCAATGCAGTGGAACCTCCCTTATAAGACCCGCCGTTATAAGACTCCCTCCCACATAAGGCCTACTTCTCTAAGACATTGCCCTTCTTTGTAAAGTATTAAAATTACCTCCCTTATGCAACTCCCTCCCATTTAAGACCTCATTTTGGATGATTTTTCGAGGTCTTAAAAGGGAGGTTCTACTGTACCATATTTTGCGGACTATTAGGCGATACTTTTTTTCGTAGACTGAGACCCCTGCGCCTGATTATGTGACTGATAATATAGTAAGAAACTATAATAACAAAATCTGAATTTTGTGTGAAATTTGGGTGCTGAGCCTTATAATCAGTTGCGCCTTGTAGTCCGTAGAATACGATACTGTGTTTACGGAAAGGCTGTAGATAGATGAAAAATGAATTAACCCTTTCACCGCCAAAGTCGCATTTTAGCACCACAGTGATTTAACACCCATGTCACTAAAAGGCATCAAATTGGGGGTATATTATCCAAAGACCCTATTGTCTCAGTTTTGGGAAGTAAGGTTAGACCTTATTTTATATATGTCACAGAAGAATCCCCAATACTGCAGATGGATTTTGTTCTCTACCCAGGTAAATTTAATGGACATTTTTGGCTGAAATATGGCTGGCGGTGAAAGGGTTAAAGTACAAAGGTTTACTGTGGGATGGTTATGGTTTGCAGGTAATTTTGCGGGCTACTTCACGGAGGTGCTCAAACGCTGGACTTTTCAGGCCATCATCAACGCCTCAGTGTCTGTGGATACCTTCTTTGTGCTCAGGTGAGATTAACTCATTCGCATCGCAACGATTTTTTTAAACGTCCAACGAAGAGCTACCAAAATGATCCCAGAACTAAAAGATAAAACGTATGCAGAGAGGCTCAAAGCTCTTAAGCTACCAAGTCTAGCTTACAGAAGATTCAGAGGCGATCTCATTGAGGCATATAAATTCAAACAAGGTCTTTACAGTGTAGAAGGATCATGTTCAGACAACTGATCGCTTCTCAGCCTTTTGGCTAAGACAGTGATTCAGGAACATAAATTTTTGTTTATACCCTGGTTGGTTTGTTCAGCCCGTCGTACATGGCGAAAGCCGATACACGACGTTAAACTGAACTTCCATACAGTGTAGACAGCGAGGAAATCCTCCCATCACGTACTGAATCACGCACAAGAGGACATTCTCTTAAAGTTAGAAAACAAGCGTCCCATCTGGACAATAGAAAGCACTACTTTGGGCTGAGAGTGGTCAGTCACAGCCTGGAATAATCTGCCAGATCAAATAGCCAATGCACCCTCTTTAAATGCGTTTAAGGGCAGGTTAGACAGGTACTACAGAAATTTCCAGCATAGTCTGGAGCCACCATCCACCAAGAGGCTCCCAAAATGTGGAGCGACCTGACCAACGAAGGGGACGCATTCATAGACCCGCTACAGGCTGCTAGCCTTCCAGCGGAAAGGAACCTGTCAGAACCTGTGAGATTTTGAATTATACAAAAAAACTCACAAATCACTCCAGCCATACACACAAACAAAACATACATAAACAAAAGGAGAAATAAAAAGAAGATTAGGTTTTTTCTTCAGGTTTAGACATAGGGAAGTGGTAGATCAGACTTTTTTATACATAGATTTTATTTAGAAAAACTCTTTAAACCAATTGGTTGCCCCACAACAAACCACTACAAAAGCAAAGTCAGAGGCAAAATTGTGGTCTAAGGGAGCGAAGCGAGTTTAGAAGTGACCAAGGTATGGCTTGCATACAGATTTACTTTCCTTGAAGCAAATGCATCAAATTGACAGCTATCTATTAATTCCGGATATATATGGCCGGAACGACTTGAATGAGTTAAATATCTAGTGTGGTGGACTTCTTGGGTTTCAGATAAATTCTGTTCACGAAACTTTTGCAAACTGTAATAGATTTTGAGTGACTTTATTTCACTGAGTATAACTAAGCCGCCTTGGCTTAAGGCTGCGTCAGACCGATTGGCATAGGCTAGAACACCAAGGCTACACCAACGTATTGCTATGCTCTGCATAGCTATGCGGGGATTGTCTTTAGCCGTGACAAGCTCCTAGCATGACATCATCAGTCTCCAAAATCCCCCAAAGTCGGAGTGTGGCTCAGCCCACCACGTGGCGGGGTAATAAAAAAAAACCGGTCACACACGTAATGTTCTCATCCTTAGCTAGTGCATTTTTGTACAATCATGTTCCAAGTGCTTCGGCTGTTGGGATGATCCCTGGAGTCTTTTAGCCAGGGTATGACAACAGCAACAATAACAATTGAGTGTTTATGTTAGCATTTCTTATGTGCGTTGTATGTTAACTCTTCTACTACCAAGTATTACTTAGACTGTTTACCGTTGCGCACCAAGTAATTTTTGCCTCTGCACTGATTTTCGCACACACTCACTTTAAAAATTCATTAAAAAAATACTCGCTCGAATCATCACTAAAATTACCTGTGTCGATCTGCTGCTGCAAACCCAAGATCGTTTCAACACTTTCGATGCTCTTTTTTATTCGCCTAAGTTCAGATTCTGCCACTTCTTCCACAGTAAATGCTTCGTCGTCACTGTCGTCATCTTGTAGAGGTTCACGCCAAAAGTCGTCAGTTTCCATCGTCGAAACCGCGACGAAAATCGATTGAAAATTACAAAATTTAGCCTACAAATGAAGATGGCGGAAGATTGTGCTTTCCCTGAGCGAACTGCGCATGTCACGGAAGTAAAGGATGTGATGTCACTTCATATAAATAGCGCAAAGGGGGACACCGGGGTTTCCCTAGTATCTGGCGGTCAAACCCGCCCATGGCTAGCAACGGTATACAGTAAACCGGGCGGTTCAACCCACTGACGGCAGCAGAAGAGTTAATCTATAATAATTGCTGGCTAGGTATATATTCAGTGTTAATCTTTATCTAGTGTCCATCTTTACACGTGACTTGTCATTCTTCCCTATTTTTGTTAAACCTTAATCTTATTCCTGGCTTATATTAGTGATAATGCTTTTGTATATTCAATGTTCTGTGTGTTTGTTGAATTCTGTAAAATGAAAAAAAAATGAAAAAAAAAAAAACACAAAAAAAAACCACTGAGTATAAGTGCTTCATATTGTAAGATGCCGTAGACTTATCTTTGTGCTATAGTGAAAAAGTTAGTGTTTTCTGCGAAAATGCCATTGCTGCATTTCGTCGGTGAAATTAAAAAACCTTGTATCTCAATTTTGGTAGTTTTGAGAAAAATGAAAAAAACTGTTTTAAAAATTAACCGCATTGACCACGATTGATTAACTATGATGAATATGTTGTTCAAGACATTGCGAGTTTAGTCCTGCATTTTGTTAAAATTACTTGAATTTTTTTTTTTTTAGACTTGAAAAGAACGAAGATACGAGGTTTTTGTCCTTAACTAGATCTGAATTTGGGACTTACGAGTTTTTCTTCTATTTTCACAACCTCATTTACCCCAGATAGAAAGTCGTTAGAGATATGAGCTGTTGGTGGAAGGTGGCGGGAAAAATTGGAAAGCTGACTATGTATCTAACTCAAACCCCCTAAAAAAAATTGAGATACGAGGTTTTTGAATTTCACTGACGATTTGTTGCTGTATTGTTGTTGTTGTTGTTCTCGTTGTGTTGTTGTTATCACTGTCGTTGTTGGTGTTATCACTGTCGTTGTTGGTGTTATCACTGTCATTGTTGCTGTTGTTGTTATCACTGTCATTGTTGCTGTTGGTGTTATCACTGTCGTTGTTGCTGTTGTTGTTATCACTGTCGTTGTTGCTGTTGTTGTTATCACTGTCGTTGTTGCTGTTGTTGTTATCACTGTCGTTGTTGCTGTTGTTGTTATCACTGTCGTTGTTGCTGTTGTTGTTATCACTGTCGTTGTTGCTGTTGGTGTTATCACTGTCGTTGTTGCTGTTGTTGTTATCACTGTCGTTGTTGCTGTTGGTGTTATCACTGTCGTTGTTGCTGTTGTTGTTATCACTGTCGTTGTTGCTGTTGTTGTTATCACTGTCGTTGTTGCTGTTGTTGTGTTGTCGTTGTTGCTGTGTTATCACTGTCGTTGTTGCTGTTGTTGTTATCACTGTCATTGTTGCTGTTGGTGTTATCACTGTCATTGTTGCTGTTGTTGTTATCACTGTCGTTGTTGCTGTTGTTGTTATCACTGTCGTTGTTGTTGTTGTTGTTATCACTGTCGTTGTTGCTGTTGTTGTTATCACTGTCGTTGTTGCTGTTGGTGTTATCACTGTCGTTGTTGCTGTTGGTGTTATCACTGTCGTTGTTGCTGTTGTTGTTATCACTGTCGTTGTTGTGTTTGTTATCACTGTCGTTGTTGCTGTTGTTGTTATCACTGTCGTTGTTGCTGTTGGTGTTATCACTGTCGTTGTTGCTGTTGTTGTTATCACTGTCATTGTTGCTGTTGTTGTTATCACTGTTGTTGTTGCTGTTGTTGTTCTCACTGTGTTGTTGCTGTTGTTGTTATCACTGTTGTGTTGCTGTTTGTTGCTGTCGTTGTTGCTGTTGTTGTTATCACTGTCATTGTTGCTGTTGTTGTTTTGTTGTTGTTCTGTTGTTGTTATCACTGTTTGTTGTTGTTCTCGTTGTTGTTATCACTCGTTGTTGCTGTTGTTGTTGCTGTCGTTGTGCTGTTGCTGTTATGTTGTTGTTCTTGTTGTTGTTGTTATCACTGTTGTTTGTTGTTGTTGTTCTCATTGTGTTGTTGTTATCACTGTTGGTTGTTGTTGTTCTCATTGTTGTTATCACTGTTGGCTGTTGTTGTTCTTGTTGTTGTTATCACTGTCATTGTTTGTTGTTGTTCTTGTTGTTGTTGTTATCACTGTTGTTTGTTGTTATCACTGTTGTTGTTGCTGTTGTTGTTATCACTGTTGTTTGTTGTTATCACTGTTGTTGTTGCTGTTGTTGTTGTTATCACTGTTGTTTGTTGTTATCACTGTTGTTGTTGCTGTTGTTGTTATCACTGTTGTTTGTTGTTGCTGTTGTTGTTATCACTGTTGTTTGTTGTTGCTGTTGTAGAGACAATTGCCGTCAGTTATCACTGTGTTGTTGTTGTTATCACTGTTGTTGTTGTTGCTGTTGTTGTTATCACTGTTGTTTGTTGCTGTTGTTGTTATCACTGTTGTTTGTTGTTGCTGTTGTTGTTATCACTGTTGTTTGTTGTTGCTGTTGTTGTTATCACTGTTGTTTGTTGTTGCTGTTGTTATCACTGTTGTTGTTGCTGTTGTTGTTATCACTGTTGTTGTTGTTATCACTGTTGTTTGTTGTTGTTCTCGTTGTTGTTATCACTGTTTTTTGCTGTTGTTGTTATCACTGTTGTTGTTTGTTGTTGTTGTTGTTCTCATTGTGCTGTTGTTATCACTGTCGTTGTTGCTGTTGTTGTTGTTCTCGTTGTTGTTGTTATCACTGTTGTTCGTTGTTGTTCTCATTGTTATCACTGTCGTTGTTGCTGTTGTTGCTGTTGTTTGTTGTTATCACTGTTGTTGCTGTTGTTTGTTGTTATCACTGTTGTTTGTTGTTGCTGTTGTTTGTTGTTCTCGTTGTTATCACTGTCGTTGTTGCTGTTGTTGCTGTTGTTTGTTGTTCTCGTTGTTATCACTGTTGTTGCTGTTGTTTGTTGTTATCACTGTTGTTTGTTGTTATCACTGTTGTTTGTTGTTCTCGTTGTTATCACTGTTGTTGCTGTTGTTTGTTGTTATCACTGTTGTTGCTGTTGTTTGTTGTTATCACTGTTGTTTGTTGTTGCTGTTGTTTGTTATTCTCGTTGTTATCACTGTTGTTGCTGTTGTTTGTTGTTATCACTGTTGTTTGTTGTTGCTGTTGTTTGTTGTTCTCGTTGTTATCACTGTTGTTTGTTGCTGCTGTTGTTATCACTGTCGTTGTTTGTTGTTGCAGCGGCCTTCTGGTGTCTTACCTGGGGCTCAAGGAGATGAAGAAGACAGAGGGTCGCCTCAACTGGTTCAAGTTCTACTTCCACCGATTCTGGAGGTACATGGGTGTTACTCTTTCATTTTTACACCGATTTCAGTATTTTTAATTTTGCCAGAAACTGAATTTCATTTTTTGTTTAATTCATCCCAAAATTAGAAAAAAAATTGACCACAAGCGATTTGGGGCGTTTTGAACTTGGTGGTTCTATCTTGGAAGTTTATAAAGGCAATGTAATAACTTTACAATGCTTGTCAGTCTCAAACTGTCTGTCTATCGTTTTAACTGTCTGTCTATCTCGTTATCTCTCTCTAAAGGAATTGAATGTTCTGTTTGCCCCAGGGCTGGGTGGAAAAAACCATTGTGTAGTGTTGTTGTTGCTGCTTTCGTCGTTCGTAGCCAATCACACCAAGGCCAAGAGACGGCTTTGCTCTTTATTCTGCTAGAACATGAATCTCACTTGCTCTGTTAGGAGTCAGGGCCTGACTGAGCTTTCTCACGCACGCTCTCCACAATTACACTTCCGATCGCTCAGAGTTCATTCCCATCATTCCGAATTCATTCACTCGCACGTGCACGACATTCCAAGCATTCTCACTTTGCCCTCTCACAATTGTATTGCTTATCTCATGTTTCCCTGGTTAAATAAAATTTCGTTTTCGTTCGGTTTTTTTCTCTCTTACGTTGCCCCCCTGAATCGTCCGACGGGGCTCTGCCCCTGTACTCTGCCGGGGCCATGGGTCCCTGGACCCCTGCCTTTAATTTTTTTTTCATTTTGGGGATTTGCACCCATGGAGGTAAAATGAGTAATAAAATGAAAATCGTGATCATTAACGCTATGCTACGGATACCATATTTTACAGGCGTTAACCTGTATCATATTGTCATGGGTGACAGTAGTTCAAGCATGCTCCTGAAATCAGGATTGAAAAAGCTGATATAGTCTTCAGGATTTGTCTGTCTTGTCATCCGGAAACACAGTTTTTTTGTTTTTTTTTCCCCTTTGAAATGGTGTCAATAATGTGTATGTGAAAGGGGTGAGTGGGATGAACGGCGTGAGCATTTTTTATTTTTTATTTTGTCTTGATTGTTTTCTCTCGTAATATTTGTAAAGCGCTCTGAGGATGATTTTTTATCATCGAAGAGCGCTATGGAAGCTTTATTTATTATTATTATTATTATTATTATTATATAAAATAAAACATTTCTGCCAAAACTTAAGTGATGGCCGATTAAAACAAGATGGTAGATATATACAATTCTAACACCACCTCCAACCCATCCTGTATACACAAAAACACACACAAACTTTGGAAACTATTTTCAATGCGGTCACCGTTTCAGGATTGGGAAGATTCAGAGAAATTGAAACGTGTCATTTCAGGATTGAAAAAATGTTTTACTTTCTCACCCACACATTTCAGGAATGACGGGTTTTCACTTTCTGAACCTGATGACACTGGGTCCTTTAGAAATGTTTGTTTAGTTTGTTTGTATTTGATATATTCTAGTCACAGAGAGTTATCTCTGCGAAATTCAGGCTGCTCTCCCCCAGAAGCCATTTTTGGGGGGAGTGGGGGTGGGGAGGGGGACAGGGTGAGGAAGGGGTGGGGGCAGACTTGGGAAACCTAGCTATCAATTTGGTAAAGCGCACAGATCGTACTAGCTTTAGGTTAAGTCCCATCAGATGGGCTCGACGTTGAGTTCGACTTTCCTGTCGAACTAGAAAGAAAGGGTGAGGCCCGGGATTCGAACCCCGGGTCACCCACCCACGCTGCAGTCAAAAAATCGAAATCGTCAGGCGAATGTCTTACCCACATTGGTGCAACTTTGCCTGGTGTACAAGGATTTCCTGTTTTTGAATTTGACCAGAAAAGGAAGTTCCCTTTTATTAAATTTGTCAAACAAGATCTTTGTGCGTCTACTGCATTTAAACTCTTTAAGATAAGTATTTGTATAAGTTGAGGAAAAAGGAAACTAAAAATACCTTCATAAATCAAATTTTTCTTCAGCTGCTGGAGGACATGCCCCTAGACCCCGGCCTTTCAGGGATTTTTCACCCATGTACCCACTCTTGCCACCTTCCTTACTGTTGCAGAGCTGATTGTAGGGCGTGGGATTGGTGCAATCCCCCCAAAATCTGTTCCTTCCCGCTCTAATCGGGTCTAAGCGCGGGTCCTCGCCTGCATATTTGCAGAACTGCCTGCACTTTTTACAGATCGCTGCGGGAATTCCTTCGTCGTCTGCTAAATCCGTCGTCTGCACAAACCAAAAGCATCAAGCAGGAATGAATGATTCCTCGACATTTCATTGATTCCTTTACAATGTTAGTGTAAATCAACCAATCGCGTTCATCTCGTTTTACCGACAAGAATTTGCGAGAGTCCTACCCGCCTTGTTGAATTTTCTTCAAAATGAAGCGGACAACGACGCTCTTCGACTTTGATTTTTGTGGCGGCAAAGTAAAAAAAAAAAAGAAATCCTCTGCCAAATGAGTGTGCAGAAGATGTTGCAGAAACAGCTACTGCATCAACAGTCTCGGAGAAGCAGCCCGAAGATAACGGCACTAGCGCGAGGGAGCACCGGTTCCAAGACGAGTGGCTGAAGAAGTGGCCATGGGTAGCGAAGATTGAATCGGCCGCCTCCCCTTTCCCCTCGTATCCATTGGACCTGCCTGCTTTTTTTCATTCTTAGGGGGGGGGAAAGCCCCCACTTTTTCAAAATCCTCGAATCAGCTCTGCTGTTGTATCCATTTTTCTTCTCCCCCCCCCCAGGCTGACCCCACCCTACATGCTGATCATTTTCGTGTACATGAGCCTGGGTGCGTACTGGGGTTCGGGCCCCATGTGGGTCACCAGCAACAGCGACCGTGACAACTGCAGGACCTACTGGTGGCACAACCTGCTCTACGTCAACAACTTCTTCCCCTCCACAGAATCGGTGAGCTTATCGGAATAGACGATTTTAGAGAAAAAAAACTAGGTCAGAGCACTTCGTGAAAATTAGAGTTGTTTACCTCCAGTACTTGGTCAAATACCATAGCGACAATGCAACAATGGCGTCGAAGCTTGAAACCGCAGGATGCGAGTCAGCGACTTGCAAACATTTGGGGGTGAAAAATAAGGGGTGAAATATTGCTACAAAGTGATACAACTGTATTTTCAAACACTTTAAAGTAAGCATTTCTATAAATTGTGGAAAATGCAAACTAAAAGACCTTAATAAGAAAATCATTTTTGTCTTCAGCTGCAGGGGGACATTACCCCTAGACCCCGGCCTTTCAGGGTGTTTTTTTTTTTCATTTTGTGTAGTTGCACCCATATAAATCATTGTAATCGCTATTTCAAAGTGAAAAAGTAAACTTGGATCAACCACGGGCATCAGTATTGTCAGAGGATTTCAGAGGATTAAGAATTTCTGACAGAGGATTGGCTTCTCTTGTCAGAGGTTTTGCCTTTTTGGCTCACGTTGTTTTTTAAAACAAAGTGAGTCTATAGTATCGTACATGTTCGGTTGGGTGTCTGTGTGTATGTGTGTGTGTGTGTGTGTGTGTTGCGTCCGTGGCCCCGACCTTTAACCTTAACTCAAACCTTAACGTTGTCATTTTCTCTAAACATATAAGGCGTTAGAGGGTTAAAGTTAGCAGGATACTTGATTTTGACGTGAGCCTTCAAAGTTCAAGTCACGACGATCAAAGCAGTCAGATACATTGATAAAGAACAAAATAAAGATAATCATTTGTTGCAGAGATTACTGTTGTGCAACCTTTAACCTTGACTCAGTCACACTCTTCAAACTAAAGAAGACTCTCACTCTCCACTGAAACTTTAACGTTGTCATTTTCTCAAAAAAACATAAGATGTTAGAGGGTTAAAGTTAGCAGGATACTTGATTTTGACGTGAGCCTTCAAGTCATGGCGATCAAAGCAGTCAGATACATCGGTAAGGAACAAAAGAAAGAAAATCATTTGTTGCAGAGATTACTGTAACTGTTGTGTTGTACCGAGTAGGAGATACATACTGGAAAGAAGACTCTCCATTAGATATACAAAAACGCTCTTTAAAAAGAAACACAAGACTTCAGGTGTGTACAAATAGGTACATTTTAACGTCGTCAACTTATATTTTCTGTAACAAATGGATGTACCGAGTGTGTGCGTTGACGGCCCGGTTGTTTAGCTTTATTTGCGCCTTTGAGTAACGGTTGTTCGTGTTCATTCGCACATCATCTCTGCGCATAACTTAGCCTACCGCACTTCCGGCAACAAGGCCTAGGCCTAGAGAATAAGAGATCTGCATGCCTTACCTCATAATCAAGACGACGTACTTAACATTTAGCCCACATTCATTTTAGTCTTGAAAAAAATATACGGAAAATCCAGGGTTCGTCGATTTCACTGCCTTCGACGTACGAATCCTTTGTTAGGCCTAGACGATTGATCACCATGTGCAAAGACTGTACAGGGGAAGATAAACATGGATGAGCTTGCTGGCTGTGACCTTGACCTTTGCTTTGTGGCAGAGGGGGGGGGGAATTAACGAAACGAAAATAAAATATTAGGAGGACTAATATAAAATATCTTACAGAAATGTAGATGATGTGGAACAAGTTTTCATCGCATGAACAATCAGTTTAAAACAGTAACAGATCAGGAGTATGGCCTTACGAATCACGCAACTTCAATTATAAATTTTCTAAGTGTAAGAGGCTTAGACCCACAGGCAAAGACTGTAGGCCTACTACAGGTGTCCATAGACCCCCCTTATCCCGGGGGGGGGGGGGGGGGGGGGGGGGGGGGGGGGGATTGGTCATTATATTTTTCTGAAAACTTGGTCAATATGCTTTTCAATTTTACTTGTTTGCCAAAAATAAAAATAGGGCTCCACTATGTTACATGCGCATACATATAATTAAATTTTAAAGAAAGGGGTAGGGGTAATTTAATGCATAGAAATAATTTTAATTTACACAGTAAAATAAAAATTAATTCTGTTTTCAGATGCACAAGTGTCTACATAACAGTATTCTCTCTATACAGGCATGGGAATTGTCATGGGAATTCCCATGCCTGCTATAGTAATAAAAATCAGACGTGAGCCTTGCAGGCTTTGCCTCTTGTTATTCAGTGTTATCCTTTGTGCTAAATAGCATTTGAAAGTGATTTCTCACTGCATTAAAGCCTTTTTGGTGGTGTTCAGAACTGATTTTAGTGTTGTCACTCTATACTCTGGGGCCTTGATGGCCCTTTTACTGCGGTTTTCAGAGGATTGGACCTCAGACTATTCTGATGCCTGAACCAGTATTGTTGTTCAAAGCGAATCATAGGCACGAGGCGAGTTTTGCTGCACTTAATTTTTTAATTTTTGTTATTTATTTTTTTTTTATTTATTTATATTTTTTTTTCCCCCCCTTTTCTTCTTCTTCTTCTAGGCAACCCCAGGCTGGTAATGATGTTTGCCTCAGGCAGTGACATATTGAAAGGGTTAATATACCGTTGCCATCTTGGTTGGTTTTTTTCAGTGTCTGGGGCAGTCTTGGTACCTGGCTAATGACATGCAGTTCTACATCCTGAGCCCCCTCATCTTTGTGGCCTTCTACTTGTGAGTTTGTGTGTGTGTGTAGATATATATGTTTTGTCATCTGTGTGTGTGTGTGTGTGTGTGTGCTAATGACATGCAGTTCTACATCCTGAGCCCCCTCATCTTTGTGGCCTTCTACTTGTGAGTTTGTGTGTGTGTGTAGATATATATGTTTGTCATCTGTGTGTGTGTGTGTGTGTGTGCTAATGACATGCAGTTCTACATCCTGAGCCCCCTCATCTTTGTGGCCTTCTACTTGTGAGTTTGTGTGTGTGTGTAGATATATATGTTTGTCATCTGTGTGTGTGTGTGTGCTAATGACATGCAGTTCTACATCCTGAGCCCCCTCATCTTTGTGGCCTTCTACTTGTGAGTTTGTGTGTGTGTGTAGATATATATGTTTGTCATCTGTGTGTGTGTGTGTGTGTGTGTGTGTGTGTGTGCTAATGACATGCAGTTCTACATCCTGAGCCCCCTCATCTTTGTGGCCTTCTACTTGTGAGTTTGTGTGTGTGTGTAGATATATATGTTTGCCATCTGTGTGTGTGTGTGTGTGTGTGTGTGTGTGTGTGTGCTAATGACATGCAGTTCTACATCCTGAGCCCCCTCATCTTTGTGGCCTTCTACTTGTGAGTTTGTGTGTGTGTGTAGATATATATGTTTGTCATCTGTGTGTGTGTGTGTGTGTGTGCTAATGACATGCAGTTCTACATCCTGAGCCCCCTCAACTTTGTGGCCTTCTACTTATGAGTTTGTGTGTGTGTGTAGATATATATGTTTGTCATCTGTGTGTGTGTGTGTGTGTGTGTGCTAATGACATGCAGTTCTACATCCTGAGCCCCCTCATCTTTGTGGCCTTCTACTTGTGAGTTTGTGTGTGTGTGTATGCGCGTGTGCATATATATATATATATATATATATTATACGATTTCTATGACCTCCCTTATTGAATCCTTCACTGGATCCACCAACATGGCATCCCATCTCTTCTACTCTCTTCGAGGGATTGTAACTTTAGAACATTATTATTTTTGTTATTTTACACAAGATTGTTACCATTTCTTTTGAATTAAGTGCTGGTTTGCTTTTATTGTGGACTTTCAATCTGGTGCAAAGAGGACAACCTTTCTCTTGTAGAAAGTCT
This sequence comes from Phymorhynchus buccinoides, assembly GCA_017654935.2. Taxonomy (NCBI): domain Eukaryota; kingdom Metazoa; phylum Mollusca; class Gastropoda; order Neogastropoda; family Raphitomidae; genus Phymorhynchus; species Phymorhynchus buccinoides. The sequence continues at coordinate 27,006,834 of CM065707.1, forward strand.
TCTAGCTCAGTTTGAATGTTCACTGTGGACATACTTTGCAGGCCGATATGCAGACTGAAGAGTCTTTCTCAAAGACGAAACAGCTGTCTTTGCATAGGCATTGTCTATCTCCCTCATTGGGAGAAAAAGTAAATCAGCACATTATTTTCTTTTATTCTTTTCAGAACACACGGCCGTTCAATTTGGATCATTTAGTTCCCACATATGCGCTATCGTGAAACCCACTCACCTCCTCCTCTTTTGCATCTCCTTCCTTCCCCATCCATCCCTCCCTCCCATTCCTTGACCGTAGCAAGACTTCACGCCGCAGCAAAGGTAGCACGCAGGCAGGATTTCACAAGTGGGCTGCTACAGCCAAAGTTCTATTTGGTCACTGGCAGCTTGCTTACTACACACGCGCGCAGCAGTGCAGCAAGGCTTGGTGGCTTGAAGAGTATAGCCTAGTAAAGAGTGTTCCTCTTTGCATTGTGCTGTGGAGAAACTACACAATGACACTAGTTGTCTTTCAATTTAAATTGCTCAGCTACCGTTCGACTGAGCACCTAACTAACTACACACTTTAAACACACGATGACTCTAGAACTTATATGTAAAAGCACACTTATCAACACTGGCTACTTTAGACAGAACACGCCGAGGAAAATGCCACATAAATCTGTGGTACTGAGGGAAAAACCTAGGCCTTTAAAATAGCGCGCACTGCTGTTCTATTCCAACCCTGACTGCTATAATGTACACAAAGTGTGGTTTATTAATTAACACTAATTACACCACAACTAGCTTTTGGTTCGAATCACTGTTCACACAATGCTGTTCACCACACACCTATGTATGCTCACACCAAAATGTTTGGCAAATCGAAAGTCTGTTTAGAAGCAGTGGACGAAAACATACGGAGCACAAATTCCACTCTGTTTTCCCACTTGTTTCTGGCGCTTCCAAGAGGTTGAGTCATTCGCATTTCCCGCCTCTGGAAGCCTAGCCGGCAGCAACTAAAGAGTCTGCAAATGCCAGTTTTGTAAAGCCGTGAACACAGAATAAATTATAAAGTTAAAATTAAAGTTATTCAGTTTCTTTCTTAGGCTCACAAACTTAAATATTGGACACAAAACAAGTTTTTTTCAAGCAAACTATATATATAAGAGGAAAGTTTAATGGTGTGGTTGTTTTTTCTTCTTCAATTCTTGTACGTTTATATATATTATATATATACTACTAAGCAAAAGTTAAGTAGCACTTTTTCACAAGCACACAGTATTGTTGCCGTTATGTTTGTTTAATATTTGTTTAATGTGCATTTGAAAAATCAAAAATCATTTAAACCAAGCGCACAAAAGAAAGATGGCTTCATCAAATCATCTCAAATTTTGCAGTTAAGTTATTCAATAACGTGTGTTCACAAGTCTCCTTCACATTAGACGCGCAAGTTCCGTACGGAAAACCCTAAATAAGTGGAAGAAAGAAGGATAAAAGTTTCGCATATAGGGGAAATTCGGACTCGTGCAAATCTTTTCCCTTCTTTGTTTCACTTATTTATGGATTGCGCACAGGTTTCCACATGGAATCTCCGCTTATGTGTGTACACGGCCTTATTCTTGTTTGTTTTTTAATTTCCGCGCGCAGTTCTCCCATCTACGGCACCGTATCCACCCTGGTGTTTCTGCTGGCCACCACGATCCCCCCTGCGGCCATCACCATGACGGAGTCTCTCAACGCCGCCCTGGTACAGCAAGGCGGCAATGGCTCCAGCAGGTATCGTATTTGTGGACAGTCTTTTGGACAACGCAGTTTTAGTTTTTGCGCCCCCACTGTCTGGAACTCCTTGCCTGTTCACCCTCCGTCACCAATCAGCACTTCCCGCTTTCAAAACCCAACTCAAAACTCATCTGTTTCAAAGAGCTTTCTCTCTGTAACTTTCACGTAAGTTAGATGATGGCCGAATGAATGTGTAGAATGATAGTGTATTGCGTGTGAATCAGTGAATGTGAACGCCTTGATTTTATTTCTAAAGAAAGGCGCTATATAAATGCTATGTATTATTATTATTATTATCATTAAATCGCCAGAAGAGGGTGGCGCCCTCGGAGGAGGACCTCACTCACGCTGGCTCCGCAACTAAAAGAATAGTGTCGTCAGTAGGGGGCTTAGTAGGTGGTGTCCTGAACAGGCTCTACTGAACTCCACCGAAGTGACTCGGCAGCAGTGCAGTGTCTCCTCGGTTGGTTGCCTCCTGACGGCCTAACATAGATTCGCTCCCCTCGGACTGCTGGTCTCGGATTCTGCGACCTGAACGTGCGGAGGTGTGGCCGCGAGTTGGGACTCGGAATGAGCGGCGTGGGAGCAACGCCACTGTACGGACCAGAAGATGGAACAGCCAAACATTTTTTAGAAAATTGAGAAGAGGGAGGCAAAAGGGTGGCCGTGCAACACCGCACACTAGACATAGAAAATTCCGGCAGTTTTCGCGAAGAAAAAATGCAAACAAGACAGCAGGAAGTCTGCATAAACTTTCCTGATTTGAGAGGGGAGCGTACTCTTGCTTGTGACCGCAGTAAGGGCGCGTGGCAAGTATTTAACGAATGCTTTCAGGGCTTCAAAGTTTTACTGTCTATCACCGTATAAACTTTAGGGCGGGGTTTGTTTGTTTTTAGAGAGGGGGGGGGGTGGGGACATTTTTTTTTTAGATTTTTTTTTTTTTTTTTTAAATCGACAAATTTGCGTTATACACAGAAACACCTAATGGCCTGAAAATTATAGTATTACCCTTTTTTTGGGGTGGGTGGGGCACAGCTACCTACCCCCCCCTCCCCCCCCCCCTCCACTCCTCGAATGGTGACACTGTATTTGAAAGTGTGTATTGACGTTATTATATTGATAACGATTCTGTTTGTGTGTGTGTTGCAGCAACAACTATTTTGATGACTACTACATCAAGCCGTACAATCGCATGGGTCCGTACATCGTCGGCATGGTGACCGGGTTCCTGCTCTACCGCAGCAACTGCAAGGCCAGGATCAACAAGGTTAGTGGGTCGATGTACATTGCCCATTTTGACTTGCAGTATGCTGCTTCTTGGCCAATATTAAAATGATGCGTCTGTGCCCGATAGGAAGCTGTCTTTACCAGTGGCAGTTCTCCCTACACGCCGTAAAGAATTGTTAGCTGTTGTCACTCCACGGGTGGAGTGAATGTGTGGGTGGCTCATGAATGGAGCAAAGTCCCCTGAAGTCGGAGTATGGCCACCCATGTGGCCCTTTAAAAGCAACCATCCACAGTATCTTCAGGATTTGGCCATCTTGTCATCCCGAGCCACCTGTCTTCTAAAAATCTAAACATTTTTGCCAAAATTAATGGCTTATTAAAACAAGAGGATAGATTATTAGATATGAAATTTTAACGCCATCCCTACCCATCCTGTACAGACACACCCACACCCATTGGAAATTATTGAAAATGTGGTCACCACTTCAGGATCGAGAATATTCAGAAAACATTCATACGTGCATTGGTGCTTCTTGCAGGATGTCCTGAATTGCAGGATTTTTGAATTGCCTAGAGCCGGTGTCGCCACATTATGACGATTTGAGAAACAACGATTTTCTTACACACACACACACATACACAAGTGCACACTTGTACAATAAAATATTCAAAGGAATGTAGCACTTGTACTAGTCTAGAGGGGTGAAAAAAGAGCAGTAAGTGTGTGTGTGTGTGTGTACGCGCGCTGCCCATGCACTCCACCGGGGCCGCCCCCTTGCAGGATTTTTTTATATTTTCCATGAGCACCGTGTCATTTTAGGATTGAGAGAATGTGTTTTACTTTCACCCACATACGGACACAATTGGCTTTTTTTTGCTGTCCCATCTTCTGGGCCGTACAGTGGCATTGCTCCCACGCCGCTCATTCCGAGTCCCAATTCGCAGCCACACCTCCGCACGTTCAGGTCGCAAAATCCGAGACCAGCAGTCCAAGAGGAGCGAATCTATGTTAGGCCGTCAGGAGGCAACCAACCGAGGAGACACTGCACTGCTGCTGAGTCACTTCGGTGGAGTTCAGTGGAGCCTGTTCAGGACACCACCTACTAAGCCCCCTACTGACGACACTATTCTCTTAGTCGCGGAGCCAGCGTGAGTGAGGTCCTCCTCCGAGGGCGCCACCACGACCGTCCACCGACAGCTCCCAAGAACACACTGCTCCCCATGACTTTGACTCGGGCGAATGCAACAAGGCATAGACTGGATCGGAAACCGAAACTGAGGTCACCGTGAGAGCAGGGCTTGCAAAGCCACAGAATTTGAGACTTTACCCAAAAAAAATGATTGATGGAAATGAGGCGGATGACTATGATGATGATGATAATGCTATGGAGTTCTGTATTGGTCTGAGACTGCACGACAGGGCTGTATTCTACGCTTCCTTTCATAATGATATCCCGGCGTTGACCAGGCCCGAGAACTACAGACACCTGCAGTGTTGGTCTTGAAATTAGAGCAACGCATCATCCGTTAAGCGGATGAAGCTCGACTGTGTGGTTTCAGTCTTCCCATTGAGCCCACAGCCACTCACTGTGGGTGGGAGTCAGTCCAGGACCGAAAACACCCTCACCTCTGATGGGATTCGAACCCGTGACCTCCCAGCCAGTAGTCCGCGACGCTAACCACTGCGCCACGGTGGCTGGTGGCTTTTTGTTTTTTAACCAGGTGGTGAACTTGGTATGCTGGGCGGTGGCCACGGCGGTAGCTCTGGCCGTGCTGTACGGGTTGTACGAGAGGTTCCAGGGGCACCATCTGACGCACCCGGTGCAGGCCTTGTACAACGCCGTGGCTCGCACCGCCTGGGGAGGCTCCGTGGCCTGGGTGGTGTTTGCCTGCGTCACTGGGAACGGGGGTGAGGGACTTTAGAATCTCTAAGACGCACCTGTATATAAGCCGCATCCCTTAAGTTGACAAAATATTGGGTATTTATTCACATTTAAGACGCACCAGTTTATAAGCCACAGACAAAATTACGTGCATAAAGCAACACAAATATAGAATTTCTCCTATCAGAACATGATTATTTAATGTTCTCAGACACTTTGAACATGAGATTTGAATCAATTGATGACCAAAACCAGTTTTGAGTCTAAAAAAAGCTCAAAATAGGCTGAAGAATGTGTCCAGAAACAGATTTAATCAAACTGATAAATGTAGAATGGAAAAAAAGTCCACAGATAAGCCGCATGGGCAAAAGTTGAGGAAAAAAGTAGCGACTTAACAGTCGGCATTTTACGGTAGTATAGTGTGGCACTGGCTCAAGCCTAAGCCTCGCGGCTTATAAACGTCCCTTCATTGACACTGTTTTGTTTGCTTAAAGCATGCCTTTTAAAATTATGATTGTAATTCAATCATCATGTTCCAAAATATAGTTGACTAAAATTTTCATCCTTGTCAAGGAGATTTTTTGAAGGTGTTTAGTTGGTGGTGCTCTTTTTAGGTTAGAATTGTAAGAATAGGCATTGCCTAAAATCTTTATCCTTGTCAAATAAAGTTGTCCAGTGTCCAGGTGTTAGTAAATTCCAGAGGTTAGCATCTCGATTACTAAAACAATGTTTACGCTGCAGATCGTTTAAGATTTTATGACAGTGGATAACTGATTAACTATAAAAAAAACCGGGTAACTCGAAAAACACTGGATAACTCACAATAGTTTGTTGGAGTCCCAGTATCTATAATAATTTCTATGTTGAAAAGTCTTTTTAGCTCAAAATATTATCCATCTCAAAATAAAGTTTCAGTCCCTTCAATTTTGACATATAAGCGATTTTTGCTGTATATATTTTAGGATGTATAAACACAGTATTTTAGGTATTAAGCCATAAATCCGTGGAGTGTCGGGTAAAAAATCGTGATCCGTTTCCGCAGAGCGCTCGCTAGTGCCCAATTTGCGCTTGCCGACTATGGCCACAGACTGTACTGTTTACCGTCAAGGAGGAATTGCCGTTTTGACGGTTTAATTTCTAAGAAACCAGAGCAAAGTGAGTGTTCCGATCCTTGAAAAGGTTGTCTTTCTGGTGATCTCAACGTGTTTCTTGCAAAACCTCATCCGTCAGGGTCCACCTTTAACTGGGTAGAGATAAAAAAATATCTGCAATATTGGGAATTCCTCTGTGACATGCATAACATTAGGCCTATCCTTACCTCCCAAAATTAAGAAAATAGGATCTTTGGATAACAGGCCCTGACTTGATGCATTTTAGTGACATGGGTGGTAAATCATTGTGGTGCAAATATGCGACGTTGGCAGTGAAAGGGTTAAGCCAAGGCGAGTTGATGTATTACTCAGGCATGAAAGAATTCCGCGTTTCGTGGAAAATCCGCAGAATGTTTTCAAAACTTCCGCGGAAAAAAAAAAATTCCGCGTAAAGGACCGATCTTGCCGTATTCTTATATCTACAAGTCTCTATTTGGCGATTCTGAAACTGGTTAACCGGAAGTCGCTTTAGCTTACTCGCTTCATTTGTGCGAAGGAAGGCGAAATGAGTAGCTCCCGCTCAACCAAAGTTGCGATGTTAGCTGAAAATGTGGGTGGAAGGATATTTGTGCTGACCAAATTTTTGGAATAGATTATGCCCCCTCCCCGCTGAACAAAACTTGTGACGTGAGTTAGGTGAAAAGGTGGTTGGAAAAAATTTTTGGAACGTTCTTTCCCCCCTCCCCCCCTCAAAACTTCGGACGTTAGATGAAAATCCGGGTGGAAGGATTGTTCTCGGATGAAAAAATTCTCATTCTTTGATGCCTGAAAGATGTTTGTGCTGAAAAAAAAAATTTTGGGAGTGTTTTGCGCTCCCCCCTCCCCCCCCCCCCCCCCCCCCCCCCCCCCCCCTCTCCGCTGAACAAAACTTCCGACATAGGTGAAAATCCGGGTGGAAGGATTTCTCAGCTAAAAAAATCTCCTCTTTTTTTTATCTTCATCCACTTTCATGCCTGATTACTTTATCTATTCAGACCTGTTTACCATCCCGATTTTGCCGTAATTTTTACAGGGGAAAAGTCAAATTACGGCTACGAGAAAGAAAAAAAACGGGAAAACAAAATCCTAAATATAAAAAAAGCCCACTACAGTTGCATCGGTAAGCAAAGCTTTTGAAACAGTGCGGTGAAAAATTATTTCGCATCATTTCCTTTTCTGTTTCAAAATGGCGTCCAAGCGAGTGCATTCCGAGTGCAAAAGTCACTTAAGTGGCACAGAAATTCAAGGAAAGTGACCTACAAATTCTAGGAATACGTCGTTCAGCACTAGGTGACGAGCATGTGTTCTGTGTGTACTGCTCGACGGACATTAGTATTGCGCACTCAGGTCAGTACGATATCGACGTTCATTGGTCACGCGTTGGATTACAGTTTTTTTCTCTCAAAATTGCGTGTTTTTTGGTTTCAGAAATTACAACTTTGCAAAATAGGGGTAAACAGGTCTGTCTATTACTATGCGCAGGTTTCGTGAACACCATACTGTCGTGGAAGGCGTTCATCCCGCTGAGTCGTCTGACATACGTCATCTACCTGATCCACATCATGGTTCTCACCACCTACGGCCTGAGCAGAGACACCACCTTCTACTACTCTGATGCCAACGTGGTCAGTGCCACTGAGATTTCATTTTCACTAGCAATCGCCCCGTGGCAGTTAATTCACGTGGCAGTTTGAACCCCATGGCAGTATTGTAATCTCCACTGCCCCCCACCAGGCAATGCACCGGGGGCAGTGCTAAACCAGTAAAGTCCCGAGTTTTTTTTAATAATACAGATACGTGTAGTGTCATCCCCTTGTAATCTCCACTGTTCCCCCCCCCCCCCCACCATCCCTCTGCCCACCCACCCACCCCCTACCCCACCCACCCACCCCCTACCCCACCCATAACCAGCTGGCTGACCTACTCGTCACCCCAGCACGTGTGAAGCGATTCGGTCGAAAAACGGCGGAGTTATAAGGCCCGTTTTGTGTTTCACACACACACACACACACACACACGGACGGACAGTTGGCTTTTTACTATATGATTTTGATGTACCATTGTGACAGGGTATAGAAAAACCAGGCTAAAGTCAGAAATTTAAAAAAATGAAATGAAAGTTTAAATTCTACAGACTGAAAAGCAAAAAACAGAATTGATCTATCTGGCATAGTCTTTTTGTTTGTGGCACAAGCCACAAACCTATAACTCACTTTGTCGGTCTGTCTGTCTGTCGGTTGGTCCAAAATTGTCGCACTTCAAATCGAGGCTACAAAATTGTCGCACTTCAAATCGAGGCTGCACTTCAAATTGAGGCTGCTCTTTAAAATGATGTTTCGTTTTCATCTTATCCTCGTTGTGGATCCGAAAAGCTGTTGATAGCATCACTTGAATTTGCTGTCAACTTTAAGTATAACCGTTTTAAAGGGTCTTTCTATTCCTAAAATGCTACATTTTCAAATACAACAACGCTAAAAGTTTAATTTGTACATAAATGAATGTATGCAAAGTAAGGTAAAATGCAACAGAGATACAATTATAATCATTCTTATACAGTCAAAATGCCATTCATGGCTTGCTACATGATGTGCTACATGATTTCATGATGTGTTACAGGATTTCATTCATGGCTAGTTACGTGTGTTACAGGTGATTCATGGCCTGTTGTATGATGCATTATCTGGTATTGATGGCTTGTTACATGATGCGCTACATCTGTTTTAGATTGCAATTGCTCCCGGCCCTTCTGGTGGTGTGTTACATGTTATAACATGGCTTGTTACGCGATGCCTTACATGGTATTCATAGCCTGTTACATGATGCGCTACATCTGTTTTAGATTGCAATTGCTCCCGGCCCTTCTGGTGGTGTGTTACATGTTATAACATGGCTTGTTACGCGATGCCTTACATGGTATTCATAGCCTGTTACATGATGCGCTACATCTGTTTTAGATTGCAATTGCTCCCGGCCCTTCTGGTGGTGTGTTACATGTTATAACATGGCTTGTTACATGATGCGCTACATCTGTTTTAGATTGCAATTGCTCCCGGCCCTTCTGGTGGTGTGTTACATGTTATAACATGGCTTGTTACGCGATGCCTTACATGGTATTCATAGCCTGTTACATGATGCGCTACATCTGTTTTAGATTGCAATTGCTCCCGGCCCTTCTGGTGGTGTGTTACATGTTATAACATGGCTTGTTACGCGATGCCTTACATGGTATTCATAGCCTGTTACATGATGCGTTACATGATATCATTCATGGCTTGTTACACGAAGCGTTACATCTGTTACAGGTTGCATTGTTCCTGGCCCTTCTGGTGGTGTGCTACATGATATCATTCATGGCTTGTTACACGAAGCGTTACATCTGTTACAGGTTGCATTGTTCCTGGCCCTTCTGGTGGTGTGCTACATGATATCGGCGGTGGTGTCCCTGGCTTTCGAGGCTCCCATGATGGCTCTGGAGAAACTGGTGTTAAACCACCGCTCGCAACACCACCCGACACCGGAACACCAGGCAAACCGGGACCTGGGAAAAGCCAACTAGAAAAGAAAAAAAAGAGAGAGAAACTGGGGCGACGAACTAACACCAGTCACCCTCGTGTCCATTAGATTATGGGTAATTGAGGAGAAAGGAGGACAACTGGAGAAACTGGTGTTAAACCACCTCTCGCGACACCACCAGACGCCAGAACACCGGGCAAACCATGAAAAGCCAACTAGGAAAAAAAAGAGAGAGAGAGAGAGAAACTGGGGGCGACCAACAAACACCAGTCACCCTGAAGTCCATTAGATTATCGGTAATTGAGGAGAAAGGACAACTGGCGAAACTGGTTTTAAACCACCTCTCGCGACACCACCAGACACCGGAACACCGGGCAAACCGCAACCTCGGAAAAGCCAACTGGAAAAGAGAGAGAGAGAGAAAGAAAACCAGTCACAAGAAAGAAGAAAAAAAAAAAAAAAACCCCCCCCCCAAAAAAAAAAAATTCAACTAGAAAGCCAAGCTGTTTTCAAAATTTTCATTTTATTCAAAGACTTTGTTAACCCTTTCACCGCCATCCATTTTTTAGCCAAAAAATGCCATTAAACGTAGCTGGGTAGAGAAAATAAAATATCTGCAATATTGCGAATTCCTCTGTAACATATATATGACATTAGGCCTATCCTTACCTCCCCAATTTAAGAAAATATGGTCTTTGGATAACAGTTCCTGGTTTGATGCCTTTTGAACCATTGTGGTGCATAAATGTGACATTGGCGGTGAAAGGGTTGAGGACTGATGAGGAGACGACGTCACAGACAAACGTTTGTCATCATATCGTGACATGTCATTCCCAACTTTGTTCCACACATACACACACTCAATACAGACATCACAGCATAACTGAACATAACACATATGCACTCACATTCGTACATGCACGCACGCATGCATGCACACACAAACACGCGCACGCACGCACACCCGTACGCATGCGCACGCATACACACACACACACACACAAACAGGGAATAATCATAAATCATGTTTAATATTAACCCCTTTGCTGCCGCCTACTACTTGCGCATGCGCCGCCGGCTTGCCGCGCGATTTTTGAACGCGGCAATATCGCTACTTAGCGGCGACGTATATATACATCGGTGGCAAGTACTGAAGCGCTATAGAGGACGTATATTATACGTTGTGGGCAGCGAAGAGGTTAAATCTCTCTCTCTCTCTCTCTCTCTCTCTCTCTCTCTCTCTCTCTCTCTCTCTCTTCCTCTCTCTCTCTCTCTCTCTCTCTCTCTCTCTCTCTCTCTCTCTCTCTCTCTCTCTCTCTCTCTCTCTCTCTCTCTCTCTGCCTCTCTCTCTCTCTCAAAAAGAGAAAAAACTGAGGCAACGAACAAAATTTAATACCAGTCACCCTCCAAATCGGTTAGAATTTTAGCAGTAACTGAGGAGCAACTTTGAGAAAACTGACATTATTGTAGTTTTTCAAACATTGCATATTTTGATCATATCATTTGAGATTGCTGTTTAACAATCTTTTAGTGACCTGTGCTTAATTTTATGAAGTTCTACTAAAGCTTAAGTGGGAAACTAAACGTTGTTACTTTTCTAAATTAAATCAATCGATTTACTGAATTTAGAAAGTAACGTTTAGTTTCCCACTTAAGCTTTAGTAGAACTTCATAAAATTAAGCACTGAAGTTTTGACGGAATGTGGGGAAATGAGGCTATAATATATTACTGAAAATTCTGTCTCTTATCTTGTGCCCTGAAATGCCTGTGCTACCTACTTAAGAGTATCACCCTTGTGTGTGTTTAAGTAGTAGTATATAGCCACAGGAATTTCTCTGCCCCTGACTCGTCAAGAAGTATCGCCCTTGCACGTCGAGCAAGAAGTTCAGTTGATTGTTGATGTGTGTGTTAGTTTTTGTGTGTGTTTTTTTCTTCAAAATATAGAATGAAAGACAAAAAAGGCAAAATTGTGCACAACTGTTGAACTGTACATTGTGTACAGGATTTTAGGTAAAGGTCAAGATGTGCCCCCCCCCCTGCATTTCTCGGTTAATTGCAATTTTCGTTTTTTGCCTTTCTTACCATACATAAAGCTGTATTTTATTAACCTTTTTAGCTAATAACCTTTTTGGAATACTAACCCTATCCCTAACCCTAACCCTAGCTAATAACCTTTTTTGGAATACCCCCCCCCCCCCCCCCTATAAGACGGAAAAAACGCAATGAACCACGACTGTGACAAATGCCGTGTACTGTGTACTGCAATTCATAGGGGGGGGGGGGTCCTATTAGATAATGGCCTAGGGTTAGGGATAGGGTTAGTATTCCAAAAAGGTTATTAACTAAAAAGGTTCATAAAATACAGCTTTATGTTTGGTAAGAAAGGCAAAAACGGGAAAATGGAATTAACCGAGAAATGCAGGGGGGGGGGGGGGGGCACATCTTGACCTTTACCAGATTTTAGAACACAATTATTGGACGATTAAAGGATCCGTCATCACGTTTGGGGAAAAAACCCCAAAACCAAAGCCAACCGACAACACTACCCCCGAAAAAAAGACTGGCTTTGGAAGAAAGTTTGTATTATCGGTGTCAAAACCCTGTTGCGCTCGGTGTGTCTCGAAGAAACTGGTAGCTCTCTGAGCTTCATTATATAAGAGGTATAGATCTGTGTTTTATGATATTCATGATATGAGCTGGGTGGGGTGGGGTGATTTTTATACTTTTTTTTAATTGATTTTCAAACACCTTTTTAGAATATTTGTTTTATATGACTGGCAGTTGAATCGGCATTATTTTGTATGACATGCGGCTTAGCAATCTCATATTTTTATATATCCTATTGGCTTTTTATCATGTCTCTGCTTATTTGATTTTCAACAGTATTTGAATATCACTGTACAGCTTAGTCTCTTTCAAGTCGTTCCGGTCATATATGTCCAGAATTAATAGGTAGCTGTCAATTTGATGCATTTGCTTCACGGGAAGTACATCTGTGTGCACACCATACCTTGGTCACTTCTAAACTCGATTCGTTCCCTTGGACCACAATTTTGCCTCTGACTTTGCTTTTGTAGTGGTTTGTTGTGGGGTACACCAATCGGTGTGGAGAGTTTTTCCTATATAAAGTCTATATATAAAAAAAAGTCTGATCTACCACTTCCCTTATATCAAAACCTGAAGTAAAAACCCGTAATCTTCCTTCATTTCACCTTTTGTTTATGTCTGTTTTGTTTGTGTGTGATTTGATTTGTGAGGTTTTTTTAACAATTCAAAATCGTTGCACTGAGAATGAGTTAAACTAGGGGGGTGGGTTGTACCGACTCGGGCGCTGCAGCCAAAGGAATTTGGTTGGCCTTTGGGGACCTTCCCCACGCGCCATCTGTCCTCAGATCGCTTTGGCCAAGCGAGAGAGTGGGGATGTACCCTGGGCAAGGCTTCTACACTATACACAAATTTCAGTCCCCCCCCCCCCCCGCCCCCCCTGCTGGAATAGCAGCAGCTGTCCTTTCTGCTATCGGGTCGTCATAGTCGGAAACGACAAGACAGTCGTACATCTGTGTGACAGTGCATGGGAAAATCAGACATAATGGAATTTGGGCATAAATTGAGATTTTAATTCTTCGTGGTGGAGCAAAGATTCCTTGTTAATACGCAGAAAACCGAATTGTGATATCTTGTCTAGTTTTTATTTTATAATTATTTGAAGTTTGGAATTCGAAATAGATCATTTGCAGCAAAAAAATTGGGCATAGAAGATACAACTTTGCCTCTTTGTTTCTATTGACTTGATTTAGAAAACAATCAAATAAACAAAGAAATCATTCAACTTTGTCTTTTATGTTGTGGATACTGGTAGAACACATAACAATAGACATAAATACGCCCTAAATTAGAATTTTTTGATATTTACATGGGTTCAGGTTGTTGACTATTTTTTGGACTATTTTTTTTGCTAAAAACATTCTGAGCGACTTATGTAGGCTTTTCTCATGCACCGTCACATATGTACAGGGTTTGTTCAGCGCAGAATTTCACTTCAAAATTAATATTTGGGGGGGTTGTTGACTATTTTTGGCTTTGGCTAAAAGGTGAAAATAAAGTTTTACGTCTTCTCGACCTAAGTCATATGAGACATTACTTTAAATTTAGTTGGGGGATTGGCTAAAACCATTCTGAGCGACTTATGTAGGCTTTTCTCATGCACCGTCACATATGTACAGGGTTTGTTCAATGCAGCACTTCAGTCTGCGTATGGTTTTGTCTGTTTCTTGTACTTCCAATTACCATATTTTTCGCGCTACAAGGCGCTTCTAATTATTAGGTATTATGTACTTTATAGTCACAGAGGCGTCTCTGTGAAATTCGGGTTGCTCCCACCTGGAGAGCGTGTTGCAGACAGAGGCGCGCCACCCAATTTAAAAATAATAAATTTGCATGCGATTTTTGTGTGACTGATGAGGAAGGAAAGGGGTGTGTGTGTAAATTTTGGCCAAATGACAACTTTTTCGTTGCCACTGGGTTTAGCGTATGCTAAGTGCATGGGCGCACGGGACCTCGTGCGCACCCCCTTGAATTTAAGTAAAAATGCAAATTTCTAGCCCATCCCTTTCGCAAAAATAACAGACCTATCAGTAATGGCACTCTTAATCAATTTTAAAAAAAAAAAATTTAAGTAATGGGGCGGGCTGTGTTGAACCCTAACTTCGCTATGTATATGATCATGTGTTGAGAAAGGAGCTAAATTCAATTTCATGAAGTTGCCATTAAAAAAAAGAAAAAAGTTTGCATAATGCATGTTGTGTCAAAATAAGATTTAACTTATTTTGACATTTGAACCAGTTATGCTGCTTTGTTGCAGTTTTTTTTAAACTTTTTTTTTTTTTTTAAAGCATTTTGCTTGAACTGTTTTCCTGTTTTCTCAATCTCACAATATTCTGTGATTCATTTTTTTCTACACGAAGAAAGTACAAATCTATATTATCATTACTGTCATTTTGGAAATATGTTTGTGATTTTTAAAAAAAAGATAGATGCTGGAGATCCATGTTGATGGTTATGCCATGAGGTTGTAGCATACTTACCTAATATACTTTGTGGCGGTACCATAGCCAACGAGGTTTAACCGAGGCGTGGTTACTGCTACACCTATCTGTATTATTAAAACAATCGGGACTTTACTGGTGTTGCACTTGCCTCCGGGCATTACCTCCAGTATTGTTCCCACCATCTTTGTATCTACAAATGTCCCATTATGTTTGTTCCAGACCGAGAGGACGTAAAACACCATTTTTCATTCGTCTCATGTGGAAGCCAGAAGGGACTACAGACAAACCTCTATTTCAAGACTTCCAAAATGCAGACAAACCTCTATTTTAAGACTTCCAAAATGCAGACAAACCTCTATTTTAAGACTTCCAAAATGTCCGGAAAAATCGGTCGTAAATTGGAGGGGTCGTATGACGGAGGTTTTCACTGGCAGCCGTAGAAAGAAAAAGTTCAGCACAGTTCATACTCTCTTCTTCATGCACACATACAATGACATATTAAAACTGGATTTGGGTCTTTCCAACTCCATAGGATTGTGCAATCGATGTATTACAGTTTCACTTCGCCGACTTCTGTTAATCACCTCCACTCTCGTCCAAAGTCAGTGGTTTTCTTTTTCAAAGTCAGTGGTTTTCGTGCTTTTCCTACGCTTTCCGCCATCTTTTCTACAACAAGGGAAGCGACTCCGCTTTCAGGCCCTTGACCGTGGTTGTTTCCCTTTGCTCGAAGTCTATGCAGACGACAACAACGGTCGTAAAAACCAACAAAATGGCGGTCGTAAGTCGCGTTTTAGAGGAAGTCGTTTACAGAGAGGTCGTTTACATAGTAAAATGCATCAGTGCCAACAAATCCGGTCTCAAATGAGAGGTGGTCGCTTAACAGAGGGTCGTAAAATAGGGGTTTGTCTGTATTGGTCTTTGTGGCAGTATCCTCTGGCTTTCATCCGAATAGGATGATACACTAGCGACCAAAAGTTAAGGCCCAGAAAGACAACCATCTCCGAAAACTCACGAACTCAATAAAACACACCCAGCTCATAACAAAACTGAATTTATTCTTTTCACATTAAGTTCATTCCAAAAAATCATTAATCAGAACGAGTTCAGTCAACAAAATGCCCCTTTCAACAACTTCCCCCTCCTCTTGAAAAGTCACACTCAGAATCAATGCACTTTGGAACAGTCAGTGCACATTACTGACATTTCTTTTGCGCGGATGCCTTCCTCTCATGGTGACATCACCACACACAATTTGAAGCGATTCGGTTAAGCGGTTCGGGAGATATCCTTGGGACAGACAGAAAACACCACCAAAAAACCCACATTACTGACTGGTTTTTTGTATAGTGTGTGTGTGTGCAGGGCTGCCAATCCTAAATTTTGTGAATCAGGGACCAACGACTCTCAAATCAGGGACACAGCCTGATTTTCAGGGACATTTTAATAATGATCAGAAACTAAGTGCTTTTCAGTTTCTTCTTCTTCTCTGGTTTGGGGTTTCATTTTTTTTTTTGGGGGGGGCTCATTTTGGGGGGGGGGGCTCATTTGGGGGGGGTGTTCATTTTAATGTTACTTTTTTTTTTAATTGAACAGGTTATGTACTAGGTATTAGGTACTTTATAGTCACAGAGAGGCGTTTCTCTGTGAAATTTGGGTTGCTCCCACCTGGAGAGCGCATCACAGTGTGTTGTTCTTTTTAAAAATTATTTATAAAGGAAAGTAAAACTTGGAACTGCTGGTCTCAGATTCTGCAACTTGAACAAACCGGGGTGTGGCTGCGAGTTGGGATTCGGAACGAGCGGTGTGGGAGCAACGCCACTGTACGGCCCAGAAGATGGGACAGGGAAAAAAAAAAAAAAAAGGAAAGTAAAACCCCACCTCCAACACAACACAAAAACATTCCTCTTTTATTGTTGTGTTTACGTAAATTGCGTGACGTATGATAAAATCTCAAAAGTTTACAATATAAAAACTGTATGATGATGGTCACATACTTCATTAAATCACTCTTCTTTTTTAAAATTTTGGTCATGTTGAAATAATATTAATCAGGAAATAAATTTAAAATTTCTTTTTTCTTGGTCTTTGTGTTTGTGCTCATGTGTGAGTTCATGAAGTTGGTGTAATGTTGTTGTTGTTGCCTTACCCTGGCTTAAAGACTCCAGGGATCATCCCAACAGCCAAAGCGCTTGAACACCATGGTACAAATGCACCAGCTAGGGATGAGAACATTACAATTTACGTGTGTGACCGGTTTTGATTACCCCGCCGTTACATTTAACGGAATATTATTGGATGATAAAAATGTAAGGCAGTTGACTATTCCCCATCTCTCTCGCGTTACATTTAACGGAATATTATTGGATGATAAAAATGTAAGGCAGTTGACTATCCCCCATCTCTCTCGCGTTACATTTAACGGGATATTATTGGATGATAAAGATGTAAGGCAGTTGACTATCCCCCATCTCTCTCGCGTTACATTTAACGGGATATTATTGGATGATAAAGATGTAAGGCAGTTGACTTGACTCGCGTTACATTTAACGGAATATTATTGGATGATAAAAATGTAAAGCAGTTGACCCCCCCCCATCTCTCTCGCGTTACATTTAACGGGATATTATTGGATGATAAAGATGTAAGGCAGTTGACTATTGGATGATAAAGATGTAAGGCAGTTGACCCCCCCCCCCCTCTCTCGCGTTACATTTAACGGAATATTATTGGATGATAAAGATGTAAGGCAGTTGACTATCCCCCATCTCTCTCGCGTTACATTTAACGGGATATTATTGGATGATAAAGATGTAAGGCCTATCCCCCATCTCTCTCGCGTTACATTCTCTAAAGATGTAAGGCAGTTGACTATCCCCTCTCTCTCTCTCTCTCTCGGAATCTCTCTCTAAGGCAGTTGACTATGTCTCTCTTCTTTGATTGTCGGAAATCATGACCAGTCACACACACACACACACACACACTCACTACATTATCATCATTGATTGTCGTCGTTGTCATCATCATCATCAGCAGCAACATCATCGTCGTTGTCATCATCACTATCATCGTTGTCATCGTCATCGTCATATTCAATATCATCATCGTTGTCATCTTGTCTATCCTCCTCCTCCTCCTCCTCCTCCTCCTCCTCCTACTCTTCCACCTCCTCCTCATCGTTGTCGTCATCGTTGTCATCACCATCATCATCATCATCGTTGCCGTTGTCATCTTCATCATCGTCATGATCATCATCAATAATCATAATCGTCATCATCACTAGCATTCGTCATCATCATCAGTTGTCATCTCTCGCGTTACATCATCATTGGTCGTCGACGTCGTCGTCATCATCATCGTCGTCGTCTTCTTTAGGATCATCATCATCATCAATAATTGAAAATAACTTGAGGAGGTGGAGTGCCTTACATACCAGCAAAGACCTACAGCCCACACCCGCGCCCACACACATACAACTCGCACACACACACACACACACACATGTACGTGCGTGCATATACACACACACACACACACACTGAGGGCAGGATGAAAAAAAGCTTTGTTAGCTTATTCTTTAACCCTCAATAAAGATGATTTTGACTTGACTTGACGACATGTACGTGCGTGCATACACACACACACACACACACATGTACGTGCGTGCATACACACACACACACACACACACAAAGCCATGTACACAGAGGGACAGACACACTATGCAGCGAAATAGAAAATACAAAGGCAGCCGGCGAGAGAGAGAGAAACAGAGGGAGAGACAGACAGACAGAGACCGAGACAAAGAGCTAACAACATGAAGATTACTGCAGAAGAACGTTGATGTTCCCCATATCGATATTATTTTTTAAAAATTACCAAATATTAGTGGGCCTAAAATAGGCTACAACAACACGTGTGTTATTATCAGTCATGAGATGACACAGAAGTTCTTAACTAACGAGCCTCCATCAAACAGGGAAGGTTCAGCAGAAGGCCTATACAATACATTTACGATTGAAATAGCTACACGTTCATAAGCACGGATTATGTTTTGATAAGCAGATCAGTAAACAAAACCACGGTTTCGAGCCAGTTTGAAGTCTCTATCGATCGATTGGAGGCAGTTGAATACCCCCCCCCCCCCCCCCCCCCCCCCCCCATCTCTCTCGGGGGGGGGGGGGGGGGGGGGTAAGGCAGTTGACTATCCCCCATCTCTCTCGCGGGGGAGATAGGGATGGGGGGGGGGATCCCCCATCTCTCTCGCGTTACATTTAACGGAGGGGGGGGGGGGGCGTTGGGGGGGGTGTATAAGACAATCACATTCCTTTTTAATTTTTATTTCCCATTCTTTATGCTATATGTTAAATAAATATTATATGTGTATATTATATTTTTATATTGTAAACGCCTAGGGCATTAAATTGAGTAGGCGTGCTAAGTGTTCTAATAATAATAATAATAAAAATGATGTTGCTAATCATGAATTTTATCCAGACGTTTCAATCCCATTTCAAGACAGAAAATAATCCCTTTTGAAACAGTGTGGTCCCCATCTTAGGGGAAGACATAAAAATCTCATGGGCTTAACGCACCCCAATGTATCTTGAAATAAAGAAAATCTCATTCAAATTTGCCCATGGGACGACTCTAGACATTAACTCTCGTCTCTCTCAAAATGAGACTGAAATTTGCTTAATTTCATGAGATAATTGGGGTGGGCTCTCTACCCTCTCATGCGCTCTTTCTCGTCTCCCCCTCTTACTTTTGTGATTGTTAACGCACGGATTGGAGAGGTTGGACTCTCTTCTCCTCTTCACTCTCTACCTTCTCTTCTCTCTCTGGGCTGAGGGCTGGATGTAAAAAAGCATGTTATTGCTTACTCTATTACCCTCTATAAATAAAAGTCAATCAATCAATCACTCAATTTCTCTCTCTCTCTCTCCCTCAAAATCTGAAAATGTACTGCTCTCTACTCATTCTCTCTCTCTCTCTCTTGGTTGGTGATCTTAACGCACGGATTGGAGAGTGGAGCTGTTACACGTTTTGTCCAAATTTTCTATTATGATTTGGACAAAACGGCGGTTCAACAATCCGCCGTTTTGTCTATAGACAAAAGACTTGAAGTTGGACAAAACGGCGCTACGATTTTTACGTTTTGATCCAAATGAAAGTTGGGTTATAAAGTAGTCATTCTTGACAAGTTCTCATCAATTTTGGGGTTAATCTTTGTTAAATAAAAGCAAACCCAATGATACTGGTCTGGTTTATCCTATTGTATTTTTTACTGTTTGAATGCTCATTAGTGTACCGTTAGGAGTTCCATGGAATTTTTGAAAGTGGTTGACCAATGGTCGTGTCACTGACCAACTCAATTTGGCCTATTTTCACTGTTTGATTGCAAATTAGTGTTAGGAGTTCAAATGAACAAATTTTGATGTCGTTGACCAGTTGTCGGGTTTTCCATTTTCAGTGTTTGACTGCAAATTAGTGTATTATTCATTCAACCTAACAAATTTTGATGTGGTCGACCAGTGGTCAGTGTCACTGACCAGTGGTCACTTTGGCCTATTTTTTGTATGTTCTTCATTATGTATGGTTTCATGAACTGCTCTTGGTCAAACGTGATTATCCTATGAATTGCTTTTAAGTTTAGACCGTGACATAAATAAAACTGGAGTAATCTATATCTATAATGACACACATATTTGTTTTTACTATTTAGATTCTGTACAAGTTTTGGTGGCTCGTCTTTGACACTTTTATTCTTTCTGCTGCTAATGGATAGTCATTATGAAGGTCGTGTAGTTCATCTGGATATTCCAAGTTTACTTCTAAAACATATCCCTTTGATTGATTAGGTGACAATTTAAATAACCATCGTAATGCGTTATCTATATTAGACGAACAAGGGGAAGAATCCATTTGAAAATTACATAATGGAAGTGACTGACACATCGCCCATCCATACAGATTGTTAGCATCCAAATACATGATGTACTTGGACGGTTTACTTGGATCATAGTGGTCTAAGTATTTGTTGTTAGCTTTGCGATAACTGTGTGAAGCCATGCTAATTCCTCCACGCAATCCGTTTTCAATCATCTGTAGCATTGGTAGGTCAGAGAGCAAGTCAATCTCTATTTCAGTAAATCTTAAGAATGCGTCCCAACTCATTCCAGGTGCAGATATATAATGTGCGTGGTCTAGACTGTAATGTTTCATCGTCGGTGACATTCACAAACCTCATATCTCAATGTTGGTAGTTTTGAAAAAAACGAATTTAACTGTTTTAAAAAGTAACTGCGCTGGCCACAATTGATTAACTATGATGAATATGTTGTTTGAGATATTGCGAGTTAAGTCCTACATTCTGTTAAAATTACTGAAAACGGTTTTTTTAGACTTGAAAAGAACGAAGATACGAGGTTTTGGCCTTAACTAGATCTGAATTTGGGACTTACGAGTTTTTCTTCTATTTTCACAACCTCATTTACCCCAGATAGAAAGTCGTTAGAGATACGAGCTTTTGGTGGAAGGTGGCGGGAAAAATGAAAAGAACTGACTATGTATCTAACTCAACTAAATAAAAAAAATCGAGATACGAGGTTTGTGAATGCTACCGACGTCATGCATGTTTTTCTGTGGTTTTCAAATACATCTGTCAACAAACAAACATCTGCCATTAAATAGGCGTCATGGTAGTCTCCCATAATCTTACAGTTTAACTTTTCCCACGCTGTCTGTGCATGTTGGTATTCGGAATCGCTTATATCTTTTCCCTTTAAGCTAGAAAAGAACGCGCCTTTCGATGGTAAGGATTCTTCATCAAACCGTTCCCAGGAGTTCATGTACTCGTTAGGATAAACGCCTTTTCTTACTACAGAGGAATCAAAATATGTTTCTGTTATAGGACATTTGGATAGTTATTGCTGTAAAGACTCTAGCGTTCCCATCAGATGTGCTGAATCGTAAGAAGACAAAAGACCCAGTGTAAATGTCATGTACTTTTCTGAAGACTGAGCAATGCAACGAACGGTTCTAAATTCACCAGTAACTGCTTGTAGAATAAGATGGGAGATGTAGATTGTGGAATATGATGGGTCATTTCCAATTCTTTGGATCAAATTTAAGTTGAAGATTACAGTTACTGTGTGCAGCTCCTCTGAGTTTTCCACTGATGTGATCATGATCTCGCAATCAGCTCCTCTGAGTTTTAC
Source organism: Phymorhynchus buccinoides (assembly GCA_017654935.2). Classification (NCBI taxonomy): domain Eukaryota; kingdom Metazoa; phylum Mollusca; class Gastropoda; order Neogastropoda; family Raphitomidae; genus Phymorhynchus; species Phymorhynchus buccinoides. The sequence continues at coordinate 27,028,608 of CM065707.1, forward strand.
ACTGATGTGATCATGAGTTTTCCACTGATGTGATCATGATCTCGCAATCAGCTCCTCTGAGTTTTCCACTGATGTGATCATGATCTCGCAATCAGCTCCTCTGAGTTTTACACTGATGTGATCATGATCTCGCAATCAGCTCCTCTGAGTTTTACACTGATGTGATCATGATCTCGCAATCAGCTCCTCTGAGTTTTACACTGATGTGATCATGATCTCGCAATCAGCTCCTCTGAGTTTTCCACTGATGTGATCATGATCTCGCAATCAGCTCCTCTGAGTTTTACACTGATGTGATCATGATCTCGCAATCAGCTCCTCTGAGTTTTACACTGATGTGATCATGATCTCGCAAATTAGGGATATCATCTGACATAATATTTACTGTTACAAATCCAACAATTTGTTAATAAATCGTACTTCTCTTGGTCTTCTGGTGTCATGAGGATTTATGACAGATTAGGTTGATTAGAATATTGCGCATCTGTTGCATAGGTTCTAAAAGGTGTTTTGCTGCATCAGGTCCTCCATAAAGATCTGGTTTGTATTTTTACCGTCTGATCTAACAATAATGAATGCATACAAACAGATTTGATGATTGTTTATTAAAACTGTTTTAGGAAGATTGTTTTTATTGGGACCTTGATACGGAATCTTTTCATTTTAGTAGCTTTTATATTCACATTGTGATTGTGAAAAGGAAATTCTACGTGCTTCACCTTCTTTAGGATTTTTACCTTTATGAATACGACATCTCCTTAACGCTCTGGTAATCTTGATCTAGTTTTTCTGCAATCAGTATCAAACCATGTTTGTTTTTCTTAATGAAGGTAGTTTTAAAGGTCATTTTCATGCATTGACCAGCAAGATAAAGACCTTCATTAAAACATGTAACATGTAACATCTGTTTCAATTAAATCAGTAGCCACGTCTATGAAAGCTTTAACCTCACCAGAATTAAGAGCTTCACAATAATCAAGCATGTTGTCTAACATATTTTTGGATAACATCTTTATCAGTATAATTAGTATGAACAGCTTTTAAAACATTATTAAGTAAAATTTCTATATAGGCATATGTTTAACTTCAATTCTGTGTGAGTGTGTGTCCGCGTGTTTATGTACGTGAGTATGCGTGCGCTCGCACGCGTATATGTGTGTAATTCTGTGTCTGTTTGTCTGACCGTCTTTGGGTGTTTGTGTAATTTGTATTTCCCATTCTTTATGATATATGTTAAATATTATTATATGTGGTGTTATATGTGTATATTATATTTTATATTGTAAGCGTCTAGGGCATGACATTAATTAGGTGTGCTAAATGTTCTAATAATAATAATAATAATTCTGGGAATAATTCTCATAAACAAATTAAACTGTAGAAAACATTTGGATACAAAGCCATAATCTATTACACTAGCTCCATTACAAGCAATATAGGTAAATCCACCAGAAGTGTCACCTTGACCATTGAAAGTAATAATTGAAAACTGTTCACATATACTTAAAAGATGACGACCAAAATCGTTCAACACTAAGTCTTTGGAATTTCGTGCAAACTCTTCTTCAAACTCTTCCTCATCATCCATTATATCCTCTAAAATACAATTCTTTTTTTAAATTTCTATTGCTTGTTCTTGAATTTAGGTCACCAAATACAATGACTGGTAATTCAACGTGTTCTTCAAAAAGATCAATAGATACAATTTTCTAACATGGATACCCCATAGTCTATTTCTGTTTCCACATAATACATACTGTTTGATGGGTATATGTATATGCCTGTTAGAGAAGAGAGAGAGAGAGAGAGAGAGAGAGAGAGAGAGAGAGAGAGAGAGAGAGAGAGAGAGAGAGAGAGAGAGAGAGAGAGAGAGAGAGAGAGAGAGAGAGAGAGAGAGAGAGAGAGAGAGAGAGAGAGAGAGAGAGAGAGAGAGAGAGAGAGAGAGAGAGAGAGAGAGAGCAACAAGAAGACTATCGCAGAACGGCAATGTTTCCCATATCGATATTAAATTTCACAAAATATTAGCCACCCTAAAATACAGCAACATGTGTGTCAGTCATAAGATGACACAGAAGTTCTTAGGCCTTCGTCAAATACGAAAGCTGCAGTAGTATAGCTACACGTTCATAAGCACAAGTTACTGTTTGATAAGCAGATCAGCAAACAAAACGATGGCTTCAAGTTAGTTTGAAGTCTGTTAATCAGGGAGGAGGTTGGGGGAGTGGAGCGGTTGGGAGGCAGGGTAGGGGTGGGGTAGGGGTGTTTAAGACCATCATGTTGCTAAAATCAAGACAGAACAAATCCCTATTGAAACAGCTGTTCAAATGTTAAGGGACTCTTGATGGATACACCGCATTTTATAAGAACAGAAAAAGATATAAGAGAAAATCTGGAGGTATACTAGTATTAATAAGAAACTGGTTTGTTCAGTATATTACTGTGTTTTAAGAAAAACGATTTAAAAATAACGTCAGTGTTGAAACTTTGAGTAGTTACAAGTTTGTAGATTTTGAGATGTGTCAGAGTGCAATGTTTTTTGCTTTTAATGACTCCGTTTTTGAAAAGAAAGTTTTGTTTTGTGCTGCTTATATTGAACCAGAGGGGTCTCCCTATTTCAATCGTAACGCTTACAACGATCTTCAAGACACAATTTTGCACATTGGGATTAGCAGTGTCTGTCTGTTAGGGGGTTTTAACTCCAGAACTGGCCAGGTAAATGAATTGTTTGTTACTAACTCTTTTGTTGATTGGGTTTTCGATAGAGATGTTAATTTTCCTGTAAGAACATCTGAGGATAGACAGACAAACACCATGGGGCATGAATTAATAAGTTTTTGTAAAGCATGTCAGTTTATTATTATTAACGGTAGATCAGGTAGAGATCATGGTAAAGGTAAACTGACTTGTAAGAATGCGTCTGTGGTGGATTACGCTGTTGTGTCATTTGATCTGTTTGATAGTGTTGTGGACTTTTGTGTGCATGATTTTAATGAATTATTTTCAGACATCCATTGCCCTATTACTATAAAATTTGTAATTTCATCAACTGATAGAAGAGATAAACCAATGCAAGTCTCTAATGCCAATGATTCCAACTCGTATTATGTAAAATGGAATGACGCCTTGAAAACAACTTTTGTTGATGATTTAGATGTTGAAAAAATTACATTAGTAGAGTCTGAACTTGATGATTTGCTTATAAATCCAGAGATTATTACTTTAAATAGTGTTGATAATATTGTTGGCAGAGTTAGTGAGATCTTACTTAAAAGTGCAAATACACTAAATATGCTGAAAAAGAAAAAGAACAGTGCTAACCAGCCTAAAAAGAAAACAAACAATAAACCATGGTTTAACGTAGACTGTAAGGTTAAAAGAAAGAATTATTCACGTTGTAGGAGAAGAAGTCTACTTATGAAAAATGATTTGTTTTTTTAAGGCAGAAAGAGACCAAGCTGCTAAGGCATATAAGAAAACGGTTAGAAAGCAAGAGAGAGAATATAATCACGAAATGGCAAAACAATTGCGCCAATTACAGTCGAAAGACCCAAAGGCTTATTGGACCATTTTAAACCGAAAAAAAGAGAAACCCTAACCCTAATCAACCCGGTTGCCAAGCTTTTTTTGATCTATTTAAAAATATGAATGTAGTAGGCCAAGAAGAAGCTGATCAAGCTTTTGGTAACGACTTTAATAATGATAACGCGAATGCCTTTTTGGATAATGTAATTACTGAAAATGAGATTATGCATTGCATAAACAAGCTAAAGAATAATAAGTCCTGTGGACTAGATAATATTATAAATGAATTCCTGCAATATTCAGCAGTAAAAATGCTTAGTTTGTATGTTAAATTATTTAACCTTGTGCTAATTACTGGTAAAGTACCATCTGACTGGGTTATTGGAGTTATACATCCTATATTTAAAAATAAAGGATGCCCTGCAGATTCCACTAACTATCGAGGTATAACTATACTGTCATGCTTTGGAAAATTATTTACAAGTATCCTGAATGAACGTTTAAATGTTTTCATTGAGTCATTTGGTTTGATTGGGATGGAACAAGCTGGTTTTAGAAGTAACTTTTCAACACTCGACCATTTGTTTACTCTATTTGGCGTTATTGATATTTTGCTGTTTAAGAAAAAGCGATTACATTGTGCATTTTTAGACTACGAAAATGCATTTGATAAAGTAAATAGGTCGTTTTTGTGGCAGAAATTGATAAAGAGTGGCATTAACGGCAAACTTTTAAGAGTAATACAAAATATGTACTCTCACGCTAAATCATGTGTAGCTGTTAATGGGGAATTTTTTGATTATTTTTCGTTAGATGTCGTGTGAGACAAGGAGAGAATTTGTCACCTGTAATGTTTGCCATGTTTTTGAATGATATGAAAGAGTTTTTGTCTGGTGATATGACTGGCCTTGTTACTGTTGCAAGGGAAGCAAATGAAGCAGGCATCAGTGAATCTGATGTAGACATTTTGAAATTGTTTTTATTACTGTATGCAGACGACACTGTCATTTTTTCTGAAACTCCAGCTGGATTGCAGCAAGGTCTTGATGGCATCAAGCAGTATTGTGAGCAATTGAAATTGAAATTAAATGCTAAGAAATGTAAAATTGTTATTTTTTCTAAGGGTAAGATTAGACGTTTTCCTGACTTCTTTATAGAAACAGAAAAGATAGAGGTAGTTCATGATTTCTTGTACTTAGGACTAAAGCTTAACTATGATAACCGATTTAATGTTGCACAACGTGACCTGTTTGATCGAGCTTCTCGGGCAGTGTTTGCTCTGTTAACAAAAGCTAATTTATTGAAACTTCCTGCAGACCTAATGATTGACCTCTTTGATAAAACTGTACTTCCAATTCTTACATACGGATGTGAAATTTGGGGGTTTGACATGAATGATATTATTCAATGACTGCAACTAAAATTTTATAAGTTGGTTTTGAAAGTGCGACAATCCACTCCTTCTTTCATGATGTTTGGAGAGACAGGAAAATATCCCGTATCAGTCACTGTTAAATCCAGAATGTTATCATTTTGGTTTAACCTAGTAACACACCATCACAGTGCAAGTGAAAAGCTATCATTTATTGTGTATACAACCCTTTTGAGAATGTATGAATTAAATGTACACGAAAATAAATATATCAAATACATTCATACGTTATTAAACGACATTGGTTGAAGTAGTTTTGGGCTGAATCAAAATTTGCTTGATGTACATCCATTATGGTTCAAAGAGAAAGTGAAGAGATGTCTTAAAGATAGCTTCTTACAAACCTGGTACATGCATGTTGCTAATGATGAATTATCTATGAACTATAGAATGTTTAAACCATCATTTGGTGTTGATCCCTACTACTTAGTTCTTCCTCAGAATTATGTGTTTACCATTCTAAAATTTAGAACAACTAATAATAACTTGCCAGTAAATAAATTGCGCTATAATAATATACCCAGAAGTGAAAGAAATTGCGAAAAGTGTAGCGTACATGATGTGGCAGATGAGTTCCATTATTTGTTTGTCTGTCCCTTGTTTAATACTGAAAGAAATAGATATCTTCCACGGTACTTTTTTGTGCGACCAAATGCGTATAAATGTAATGCTTTGTTTTCCTCAAAAAATAAGAAACTTTTGATTAATCTTAAGCACTTTGTTACAGTTATAAACAGTTCTTTTTGATGACTTGTATGGACAAAATGTAACATGTTTTGTTTTTTGTAATATGGTATAGGTATATTTGTCCTAGTTATCTACTTGTTGTTTTTCATAATATAGACATCACTCTGTTTTGATGTTCGATTGTTTAACTATGTGTGTACTTTGTTTTATATTTCTGTGCCCCAAGTGGGTATGAAAAAAACCATTTGCCTTGCCTTGCCTTCTCTCTTTCTCTTTCCTATAGGTATGTTTCTGCTTTGGGTTGATTGCATGCAGTCATGTACATTATCGTCTTTGTATGCTTGTTTTCTAACCCTTTTCTGTTTTTCTGTCACACAGAAACCCAGACATTTTTGTATCAAATAACAACACTTAAGGCTCTTGGAAATGTCCATCTTAGTCAGCCACACAGACAATAGGATGAAAGAGAGCGGGAAAAAGCCTACCTATTATTTTGTTCATAAAAAGGGGGGGGGGGGGGAGTGGGGGGGGGGGGGGGGGGGGGGGGGGGGGGGGGAGAGAGAAAAGGAACAAAGAAAAAAGGAGGAAAGGAAGGAAAAAAGAATAGAAAGGGTTAAAAATGAAGACGGAAATGGTGGTGGGTTGCATGATGAGTGAGCAAGATAGCGGAGAGCGGATGAATGATTGGGTGTGGTGTGAGAGTTACATATTTCTTAATGTAAATTTATGTTTCATACTTGTATTTCATATTTTTATTTTACACGGTGGAAGACAAGTTTCCATGTGCGTTGTACAATGCCAATGGACAATAAAGAAACTTATGACTTATGACTGTTCCCTACATTTGTTCTATTTTATTTTGTGTATCTAGAGGACTGTATTTTTTTTTTTAAAGCACTCATGCTTACGATATTATCCTCGATAAAGAAAAAAATCATTCATTCATTCATCCATCCATCCATTTTTTCTCCCTCGGATGCCATTCTTAATCTTTACAATGTCTAAAATAAGCGCTATTATAGACGTGGAAACATCTGCTCATTTATAGACAACAACAATAATAAATATACCGGAAGTGTTAGAAATTAACTTTTTTTTTTATTGAATACTGAAAATATGAATTCATTCGGTCCAGTCGTTTTCGAGATATTCAAGATGAAAATTTCGCCGATTTCGCGGTTTTTCAGCAATATTTCACCGAATTTGTGGCGAAATCATTTAATATTGCAAATTTCGCTATCCCTTAATACCTCGCAACTTTCCTGAATATTTCAGCCAAATCGGACCCCCCCCAAAAAAGGGGGAGAAGAAGAAGAAGAAAAAGAGGAATTCTTACAATAACAATAGTATATCCACAATACTAGCTGGAGGGTTAAGTATTCCCTTGCAGCAAACATGAGAGGATTCCCCCTCCACCCTTTCCCACCCTCCCTTCCTTTGCTGTGGTACGAATTAAGTAATGTTATGCACCAAAAGTCTTGCAAAATTAATCAGAAACTAAATGGGGGATCCTAACAGTATTGCTTGGTTGTTGTTGTTGTTGTTGTTGTTGTTGTTGTTGTTGTTGTTGTTGTTGTTGTTGTTGTTGTTCTAAGTAGAGAAGAAGATGCAATGATGTGTAGATGTTATTTATGGTATTGCAATGCATTTGGCCTGAAAAAAGAGGGGAGGGGAAACCCACTCTATTTCTTAAAGCCGCCTCAGACAATTTGACCCAGGTGGGTGAAACAGGTTGTGACTGTGCCTTCCCAGGTCGAGAGGACGTAAAATCAAATTTACCTAAAACAGGTTGTGACACTCCCACAGTTCTCCTTTCTTTCGAAAAAGTGAGTGAAAATCACAAATGCAAAATTTGGTCGATTGAAATTCTTCCACTCGGTCGGAAGGAATTGGCAACTGCACCATTTCCTCCCGACTCACAAAGGCAGTTGTGGGAAAACAGCCAATGCTTGCTGATAGTAAGAAGACAGCTAACACGGTCTAAACTAGTGGAATGGAGTTCACAAGTTCATTTTCTTCCAACTAAAAGTTAAATAGTGTGGGGCGGCTTTTTAAGGCACATGGTAGACTAGAAGATGAAAACTTAGAACTGCAAGCTGCTCTTCAAGCATGCAAAATAAAAACCACATAGCAGAAAGCTAAAGAAACAATGGTATGCATGTGCCTTAGCATACCTCACAAAACCTCACACACGTATATGCCTACACACCCTGCACACACACACACACACACACACACACACACACACACACACACACACACACACACACACACACACAGAGGTGTGTGCGTGTGCGCACGTGTGTATGCGTGCATGTCTGTGTAGATGTGTGTGTGCATGTATGTGCATGTGTGTGTAGATGCATAGGTGTGTTTGTGTGTTTGTGTGTGTGTGTGTGTGTGTGTGTTCGTTCTTTAATCCACCTTACAGTGATCTTAGACACACACAAAAAAGCAAAAAAAAAAATAAAAAAATGTGTGTGTGTGCGTGGGCATGTGCACGCGTGCTGCAGAATACTTTCTGAGGCTGCATGGCTAGATTAGTATCCAACGAGAGCATGCTAAACAAATCGCTGTGAATTTCATTGGCTTAAGTCAAACAGATGAAACGAAATGAAGGGGGTGGGGAGGGTAGGGGTGGGGATGGGGAGTGGGGAAAGCAACGTGAGTGTAATGGATTGGCTGTCTGTGAAGCTGACTCACTAGATTTTTTAATTGTGGCCAGTTATAGGTGGCGTTGACTCGCTTGGCCACGTAGCATTCTACGCCACACAAGATTGGTATAAAGTTTAGGTGTAGGACCGTTCTTATCAGTTGTGCCAGTGATTTTGCTGCTGTGATTTCTTCCTCATCTCCTCAGTGTTCAACTTTTGTCTAGAGGTAAGGTTGGCGTGGATTTCATTTCACTGTTCTCTCTTATACCATAGAGCAGCTTTTCGGGGCAGAATATTTGGACTTAGTTTCTGAAAAACGCTTTGGCGTTTTACAACAACAAAAAAGAAAGAAAAAAAAAGGCCAGGGACGGTATTCATGTCGAGATAGCATGAGACTTAGCATGATGCTAACTTAGAAGCTCTTCCAAAAGTCCTATTAAATCCTATAGGACATTGGAAGATCTTCTAAGTTAGCATCATGCTAAGTCTCATGCTATCTCAACGTGAATACCGCCCCTGCTCATCATCAATGGACTTAGTTACTGGAAATGACTTATGGGAGTGGTTGAGGATTGCCATCCGTCACAGTTGTCATGATTTCATTCGTTGGCAATGATCTGCAGATTAAGTTAGTGAAGGAGATACACAAAATCCATACTTTTCCATTGTCATTTTTTATATATATAAAAAGGTACATTAAGAATGTCATAGATTTCTCTGTTCCATATTGAAAGATTAGTTCTCTGTTCTGTACGGAAAGGTGATATGCTCCATGCCGTTAGATGTTTTCTCTGTTCCGTATGGAAAGACAATTTCTCTGTTCCATAGACTTTGAAAGATGATTTCTCTGATCCATATGGAAAGGTGATATTCCTATTTTATAAGGAAAGATGATGTATCTGTTCCATATGGAAGATGATATGCCTGTTTTGTAAGGAAAAATGATTTATCTGTTCCATATGGAAGGTGATATTCCTGTTCTGTAACGAAAGATGATTTCTCTGTACCATATGGAAGGTGATATTCCTGTTCTGTAAAGAAAAATGATTTCTCTGTTCCATATGGAAGGTGATAGGGGAAGACGGGGTAAAAAGCGCATGGGCGGGTAAGAAGCCCACCCCAATTATCTCATGAAATAAAGAAAATTTCAGTCAAATTTGCCCATGAGACGAATGCTAGACATTAAGGCACGTCTCATGGGCAAAATGAGACTGAAATTTGCTTCATTTCATGAGATAATTGGGGTGGGCTTCTTACCCGCTCAAGCGCTTTTTACCCCGTCTTCCCCTATTCCTGTTCTGTGAGGAAAGATGATTTCTCTGTTCCATATGGAAGGTGATATTCCTGTTCTGTAAGGAAAAATGATTTATCTGTTCCATATGGAAGGTGATATTCCTATTTTATAAGGAAAGATGATTTCTCTGTTCCATATGGAAGGTGATATTCCTGTTTTGGAAGGAAAGATGATGTATCTGTTCCATATGGAAGGTGATATGCCTGTTCTGTAAGGACAAATGATTTATCTGTTCCATATGGAAGGTGATATTTCTGTTCTGTAAGGAAAAATGATTTATCTGTTCCATATGGAAGGTGATATGCCTGTTCTGTAAGGAAAAATGATTTCTCTGTTCCATATGGAAAGATGATGTCTCTGTTCCAAATGGAAAGGTGATATTCCTGTTTTGGAAGGAAAAATGATTTCTCTGTTCCATATGGAAAGATGATGTCTCTGTTCCAAATGGAAAGGTGATATTCCTGTTTTGGAAGGAAAAATGATTTCTCTGTTCCATATGGAAGGTGATATTCCTGTTCTGTAAGGAAAAATGATTTCTCTGTTCCATATGGAAGGTGATATTCCTGTTCTGTAAGTAAAAATGATTTATGTGTTCCATATGGAAAGGTGATATTCCTGTTTTATAATGAAAGATGATTTATCTGTTCCATATGGAAGGTGATATTCCTGTTCTGTAAGTAAAAATGATTTATCTGTTCCATTATGGAAGGTGATATTCCTGTTCTGTAAGGAAAAATGATTTATCTGTTCCATATGGAAAGGTGATATTCCTGTTTTGGAAGGAAAGATTATGTCTGTGTTCCATATGGAAGGTGATATTTCTGTTTTGTAAGTAAAGATGATTTCTCTGTTCCATATGGAAAAGTTATATTCCTGTTCTGTAAGGAAAAATGATTTATCTGTTCCATATGGAAAGGTGATATGCCTGTTTTGGAAGGAAAAATGATTTTTCTGTTCCATATGGACAGGTGATATTCCTGTTCTGTAAGGAAAAATGATTTATCTGTTCCATATGGAAAGATGATGACTGTTCCAAATGGAAAGATGATATTCCTATTTTATAAGGAAAGATGATTTCTCTGTTGCATATGGAAGGTGATATTCCTGTTCTGTAACGAAAGATGATTTCTCTGTTCCATATGGAAAAGTTATATTCCTGTTCTGTAAAGAAAGATGATTTATCTGTTCCATATGGAAAGGTGATATTTCTGTTCTGTAACGAAAGATGATTTCTCTGTTCCATATGGAAAAGTTATATTCCTGTTCTGTAAAGAAAGATGATTTCTCTGTTCCATATGGAAAAGTTATATTCCTGTTCTGTAAAGAAAGATGATTTCTCTGTTCCATATGGAAAAGTTATATTCCTGTTCTGTAAAGAAAGATGATTTCTCTGTTCCATATGGAAAGGTGGTATTCCTGTTCTGTAAGGAAAGATGATTTATCTGTTCCATATGGAAGGTGATATTCCTATTATGTAAGAAAAGATGATTTATCTGTTCCATATGGAAGGTGATATTCCTGTTCTGTAAGGAAAGATGATTTATCTGTTCCATATGGAAGGTGATATTCCTGTTCTGTAAGGAAAGATGATTTATCTGTTCCATATGAAAGGTGATATTCCTATTTTGTAAGGAAAGATGATTTCTCTGTTCCATATGGAAGTATGTATTTGCTCTGTGTGAAAGATGGTGTGACAGGTGTAGAGAGATCACTTAGAGTTCTTTTCAATATGTGGTTTGGAAAATACATTCGCATATAAACTGCTCAGTTTTGGTAATTGCACGGATGCTTAGTATAATTGTAAGCAAAACATATTTTTGAACTCACTGCTAAAAGTAATAAAATAAAATAAAATAAAAACAATTTTATTGCTGTAGATATGTGTTCCAAGATCAACGTGGAAAAATGGTGTTTTACGTCCTCTCGGTCTGGAACAGACACATATGGGACATTTGTAGATACAAAGATGCTGGGAACAATACTGGAGGCAATGCCTGGAGGCAGTGCGTCACCAGTAAAGTCCCAAATTTTTTTACGATACAGATAGGTGTAGCAGTAACCACGCCTCGGTTAAACCTCATCGGCTATGGTACCGCCACAATAAATTGATCTTAAGGATCACCGTGGTTAATGTAAACCTACTTCTGAAATTGCTTCTAAAATTCATCAGTACTGTCCTATTTTGCTTGATTTGTGTTATAGAATTTTGTTTTTATGCTCAAGTCTTTTCAATGGAAAAAAAACCCCATGTAAAAACTGTATGCATAATAAAGAATTATGCCAAAAATGACTGGACTTACAATGAAAGAAAAATAAAAGGTGGACACGTACATTGCCTACATTTGTCATCTGTACTATGCACATCAAAATAATACGAAGTTTAACTCAATGGAGTCGTGTCGAAGACATCATTCAGACACTGTTCCAATCCTTTGGAGTCACGTCGGTGGGTTTTTTTGCGACATATTTTGACGGTTTTGACTGTTGTGAAATACAATAAAAGGGAAATAACTTGCTGTTTCTATTAATCCTGATACCTTCCCATTGTAGTTGCTTCCCTTGGACTACTCGTCTTCGAATTTGCTTCATTCAATATGGCGGCGACCATAATAGCTCACTTTATTCAAACATTAAATAAACAAATGTTTATGTTTACAGTTTATATTATGCTTTTTACAATCCTTTTTTTATTTATATACTAAGCCAAGTCTATCAAAACTTGAGTGGCTTTGTGATACTAGATCAAGATCATAACAAAGTGGTCGGCCCGTGGAGTAGGAAGTTTTTGTTTTCCAGACAAAGCGCATTTCATCAGATTATTTACATCGTGAAATATATGCAGCTCACTCGTTCGAAGTAAGAAGTAATAAATATATTATCAGTTATTGGGATTTGCGAGTGTGATATTGCTTTTAAGTTTTATTCTATCTGAAGTGGCTTGCTGTTTATCACACGAGGTCGGAGACCGAGGGTGATAAACAGCAAGCCACGAGAGATAGGATAAAAGCAATATCACACTCGCAAATCCTAATAACGGATATATACCGATATTTTACCTATTTCAGATGATAATCAAACACGCAACAAAGAAGCCAGACGGCCATGCATGCAGATCTAAAATAATACTAACCACTTCACCGTAACAAGAAAATCCCACTCATCCACAAATAATATAGTTCTCCAAGTTAGAAAGCCGTGAGCTATTTTGATATTGCACATTGATACATTATGAAAGGAAACTGACTATTAATCGAAACATGAACCTACTAGAATTTGCTGTATAAAAAATAGCCTTTACAATGACTTATTCGTTTTACACTGCAATCACAGGCCATAGTTATTGTCATTTCGCCAATGACGAACTTTCAATGATGACGTAATTTCAGTGATTGCGTGTTTTTGGGCGTCCTGCTCAGAAGGCGCTATTTGCAGTGACACTAATATAAGAATAGGTTGCCAGCCGCTATTTTTATCATTTGCAATTTCACTAAAAGTTACTATTCACAATTTTTTTTTCAATGTAAAATGTTCATCAGAAACAACCTTTTGCATTTATCAGGTTAAGGCATAGGGTAAGGAGTATGTTTGGGCTTTTTGTTTTACTAAACATCACTTGATGCAAATAAAGAAAATATGGCTTGAGTACTGCAGATAGTCGCATGCGAGTGTACCTTGATGTGTGAGAATGATAATGATATGTCAAGATAAATAACTGTGACGTCAAGTTTCTAATACCAACGGTGTATTCTTACACGCGTTTACACTAAGCCTATGGGTTAATATACGCAAATGATATGTCAAGACATTGTTTTATATCACACGCTTCCAGGCCTCTTTAGCGCTACTTGAAGATCGGTATATACTGATTTATCTTTCACGTTGCATGTTTGTATGTGTGCATTTGATTTTTAGCGATTCTTAGAAAATGATAAAAAAAATATTGCAATCTGAGGGATAAACTACGTCATTTTGTATGTGAATAAGAACCCACAGCTGCGACAATTTGATGCACCTTTTTTAGTACCTAAGCTACCATTAATAAACTGACATGACTAATAACGTTATTATTCAATACTGCAGTCAACCCCAAACACATCACATGCTGTATACTTAGTTGACAAAGACTAGAATTATTATTCAATACTGCTGTCAACCCCAAACACATCACATGCTGCATACTTAGTTGACAAAGACTAGAATTATTATTCAATACTGCAGTCAACCCCAAACACATCACATGCTGTATACTTAGTTGACAAAGACTAGAATTATTATTCAATACTGCAGTCAACCCCAAACACATCACATGCTGTATACTTAGTTGACAAAGACTAGAATTATTATTCAATACTGCTGTCAACCCCAAACACATCACATGCTGTATACTTAGTTGACAAAGACTAGAATTATTATTCAATACTGCTGTCAACCCCAAACACATCACATGCTGTATACTTAGTTGACAAAGACTAGAATTATTATTCAATACTGCTGTCAACCCCAAACACATCACATGCTGTATACTTAGTTGACAAAGACTAGAATTATTATTCAATACTGCTGTCAACCCCAAACACATCACATGCTGTATACTTAGTTGACAAAGACTAGAATTATTATTCAATACTGCAGTCAACCCCAAACACATCACATGCTGTATACTTAGTTGACAAAGACTAGAATTATTATTCAATACTGCAGTCAACCCCAAACACATCACATGCTGTATACTTAGTTGACAAAGACTAGAATTATTATTCAATACTGCAGTCAACCCCAAACACATCACATGCTGTATACTTAGTTGACAAAGACTAGAATTATTATTCAATACTGCAGTCAACCCCAAACACATCACATGCTGTATACTTAGTTGACAAAGACTAGAATTATTATTCAATACTGCAGTCAACCCCAAACACATCACATGCTGTATACTTAGTTGACAAAGACTAGAATTATTATTCAATACTGCAGTCAACCCCAAACACATCACATGCTGTATACTTAGTTGACAAAGACTAGAATTATTATTCAATACTCAGTCAACCCCAAACACATCACATGCTGTATGCTTAGTTGACAAAGACTATAAATTATACTTAGTTGACAAAGACTATAATTATTATTCAATACTGCAGTCAACCCCACACACATCACATGCTGTATACTTAGTTGACAAAGACTAGAATTATTATTCAATACTGCAGTCAACCCCAAACACATCACATGCTGTATACTTAGTTGACAAAGACTAGAATTATTATTCAATACTGCAGTCAACCCCAAACACATCACATGCTGTATACTTAGTTGACAAAGACTAGAATTATTATTCAATACTGCAGTCAACCCCAAACACATCACATGCTGTATACTTAGTTGACAAAGACTAGAATTATTATTCAATACTGCAGTCAACCCCAAACACATCACATGCTGTATACTTAGTTGACAAAGACTAGAATTATTATTCAATACTGCAGTCAACCCCAAACACATCACATGCTGTATACTTAGTTGACAAAGACTAGAATTATTATTCAATACTGCAGTCAACCCCAAACACATCACATGCTGTATACTTAGTTGACAAAGACTAGAATTATTATTCAATACTGCAGTCAACCCCAAACACATCACATGCTGTATACTTAGTTGACAAAGACTAGAATTATTATTCAATACTGCTGTCAACCCCAAACACATCACATGCTGTATACTTAGTTGACAAAGACTAGAATTATTATTCAATACTGCAGTCAACCCCAAACACATCACATGCTGTATACTTAGTTGACAAAGACTAGAATTATTATTCAATACTGCAGTCAACCCCAAACACATCACATGCTGTATACTTAGTTGACAAAGACTAGAATTATTATTCAATACTGCAGTCAACCCCAAACACATCACATGCTGTATACTTAGTTGACAAAGACTAGAATTATTATTCAATACTGCAGTCAACCCCAAACACATCACATGCTGTATACTTAGTTGACAAAGACTAGAATTATTATTCAATACTGCTGTCAACCCCAAACACATCACATGCTGTATACTTAGTTGACAAAGACTAGAATTATTATTCAATACTGCAGTCAACCCCAAACACATCACATGCTGTCAACCCCATACTTAGTTGACAAAGACTAGAATTATTATTCAATACTGCAGTCAACCCCAAACACATCACATGCTGTATACTTAGTTGACAAAGACTAGAATTATTATTCCATACTGCAGTCAACCCCAAGCACATCACATGCTGTATACTTAGTTGACAAAGACTAGAATTATTATTCAATACTGCTGTCAACCCAAAGCAAAGCATACACTATAGGTGTATCAGGTACTTAATAGTCTAAATCACAGTGAAATTCGGGTTGCTCCCATTTTTTTAAATTTTTGTTGCATGTGATTTTTGTGTGACTGATGAGGAAGGAAGGGAGGGGGGTAAATTTTGACCAAATGACAACGTTTTCGTTGCCACTGGGATTAACGTGTGCTACGTGCATGGGCACACGGGACCTCGGTTTATCGTCTCATCCGAAAGACTCCACGTTCAGACTGTAAGGCCTAGTGCAGAGTGAGAGGGAAAAATTCCCCTTTAATGCCCAGGTTCGAAGTCGGGTTTATACTTGACACAAGGCGAACGTGTTACGTCTGTGCCGCTCTATCTATATTTAACAATAACTAGGCTAACATTATTAATCTTCGATGGCTCCCCCCCACCTGCGTGCGCATCTCGACCATTCCAACGGAAGTGTCGCCATCTTAGTCCTTATTTGTGTGTAAACAAAGTGAAAATGTTATCTAAATTTGTAAAGAAAACATCCAGATGTTATAAATAAAGTTTAGATAAGTTTCGAATTGGAACAGCCAAATACGCAGCATCGATCTGGCATTTTTCAAACAAAGTTAGTGACTAAGATGGCGGTCTCCCATAATATGGCGCTCCTTGTGGCCGGATATGACGACACGTGGGTACCAGCCATACCCCAGTCAACCAAAAACG